>CAOKZL010001283.1:0-600000 GCA_948472985.1 Iguana delicatissima
TTGATAAGGGGAACCGAGGCTGTGCCGAATTGCAAGGCTAAGAAGGGCTGTGACAAAGTTTTGGGGGGGAGCGGCTTTCTGCAAACTGAATCTATAAGAATCTGTGTAACCAGTAAACGGGGCTCTTGGCATTTTCAGGGAGCGATCCCCCAACAGCCCGCGCGTAAATAAAATTATCTCTTTTCTTAAACTCTGAAAGGCCTCTGTGTCCGGTGTTTCTGCTACAAAACTTTTGGGATGCACAATCCTTTTCAAGGCAGGGTCACAAGGCTGTTGGGTGACCTGTTGAGGAGCTCATTTTTCAGATGGCAACCCAAGCCATGCCTGCTGTGCACCCTCATACCAGAAAAGCAGTAGTGATTTCAGGCTAAGCTCGATGTGAGCCCATTCAAGTTATTTATTAAAGAGTGAAACAGCTCTAGGAGGGGATATCCAGAGCACGACCTAGAGGTTGTGTTACACCATCTACACAACTAAATGCAGGTGGAGCAGAGAGCTGTCCCAAATTAAGGAATCAGCACACTTTTCTTCCATTATCCTCACACTTGATCCAGATCAGACTCCCGTGCTGTTTGCATTAGAAAGAAAACTACCATTTGTGCCAGTGGAAGTTTTCCTTCCCATGAAAATAAAAAGTAGCAGAGATAGTTTTATAGGCACTGTGGTGAAGGTAAGGGGCTGCCTAATGGAGATCAGTATTCCTCTGCCATACCTACTATTAACCTATTTAAAAAAACATTGTAGCAATTCTTTATATTTTGGCTCTAAATTGAACACCTTTTTGCATGCCAGTCCTGTTGTAAAATGGCCTCGGGAACATTGTGCGATTGCAGGGACCATTCCGCATGATGTCCTCACAATTGTGCAACGCTCCCAAGGCCATTAGGCAACGACCATGCATCATATAATTTTCGGCCGGTTGGCAAAAATCATCATCAAGTTTATTACGGCAAATAGCCAGCAATTAATCGACAGTCACCTTATAGCACAAATACAGTTAGAATACAATATAAGATTAAAAAATTACAAAAAATTGAACAATTACAAAGCATAAATAGCAATTGGTCTAGAGCAATTTGGCTATAGCACATGGTTAACATATTTAACAATTTGGCTAAAGTACATGGTTAACCATAAGTTTACGGTAGCTCATAGCTGCTGCAAAAAAACTTGCAACTTTAACTGTGATCTGTGTATTAGTGTCTGAAAGGAGAAACTCTATATAAAATTTATCATGTCTACCAGGAAACTTTTGGATGAGAGGAGTTATGAAAGTTTTTCTGAGGTCTCGATAAAATGTACAATAAAACAGAACATGACATACAGACTCTACCTCATCCAATCCACGTGAGCATAACCGTTCTGAGTAAGGGATCTTTTTGAATCTTCCTTCCAGCACTTTCGAGGGAAGACAGTTTAATTTAGCTAATGTAAACGCTCTTCTAAGTTTAGGCATAGTTAATTTAAACAGATAATTAGCAGGAGCAAATGGAATACTATTAACTATATGATCTGTGTAAGAAGCAGCATAACTTAGATGATTCTGCAAATCAATGTCTGTAATACGTTGGGAAATTGCTAATTTAGCTCTATCATAGCCCAATGCCAAAATTGATATTTCAGAGAAACGTAAGGTTAGCAGTTTTGCATTTACTGTTTGCTTCCATTTAGATTGACAAGAATCAGATAAAATTAATGGGGAGAGACCTATCGGGATAAACAACATTTTTAGCCAAAGATTAAATTTACGCTGCCATATACGAGCGTCGATGGTCAATACACCTGTTTCCAATCTTAAGATAGTATTTGGTATGCAGCTGGAAAGACCAAGAATTGTTCTCAAAAATTTAGTTTGTACTGCTTCATATAAATGTGTATTAACAACACTACATACTTCTGAACCATAAAGGTGTTGTGCCAGTACCTTAGATATAAACACCTGTATGGCTGAGGGGATGTATTGCCCCCCTTTATTATAAAAGAAGGAAAGTAATGCCTTGCCGGATCTTTGCACTTTCATAATTGCATATTTCTGTTGAGCAAGCCAAGTTCCTCGAGAATGGAAGGTTATGCCAAGATACTTATAAGTAGGCACCTGCTCAATTAAATTATTGTTAATTTGCCATTTATACTTAAGTCTCTTCTTTGTAAATATTACTATTTTGGTCTTATCATAGTTAATTTTCAACAATTCATTATTACAGTAATCTCCTAGAGATTTCAACATACGTTTCAAACCGACCTCTGACAATGATAATAAGACTGCATCATCCGCATACAGTAATATTGATATAGGTCTGTTTGATAATGTAGGATGATGAGTATTCACTTCTGCTAATGATGACACCAGAGAATTAATATAAAAGTTAAAAAGAGTTGGAGCTAGGACATAGCCTTGCTTCACACCATTGGGAGAAGGAATAGAGTTACTCATGTTTCCCTCTCTGCTACATCTGACTTGTATATGGGTATTTTCATGAAATTTGCGGATGAGGGTCAAAAGTCGTCTATCAATGTTAGTAGATTTAAATTTCTCCCATAATTTTTCTCTGGATATTGAATCAAAGGCCGATTTGAAGTCAATGAAAGCCGCAAAGAGGGTTCCTGTGGCTGCAGTTGTATATTTGTCAATTAAGTGTTGTAAAACTGAAGCGTGATCAATGGTAGATCTTTCACTTCTAAACTCAGCTTGCTCATCATGGATAATCTTTTCTTCTTAGCCATTGTTGCAACTTTGTCAGCAGGTGTGCAGAGTATAGCTTACTAATGGTATTAAGTAAGCTAATAGGTCTATAATTGCCAGGGTTTGATCTTTCTCCTTTCTTATAGACTGGAATAATTATCGCCAATCCCCAATCATCTGGAATACAAGTAGTGTGATTGATGGTAGTAAACAAAGTGGCCAAAACAGGAGCCCACCACTCGATGTTAGATTTAAACACTTCGGCTGGAATATTATCATTTCCTGGTGACTTCCCATCTTTAAGCTGTGAAATAAGACTTTTAATTTGTGTAGTAGAGACAGGTGGCCATTCAGGAAGAATATCTATATTATCATCAGTAAGTGAACAGCTTGTATGGCCATTATCATATAAATTAGTAAAATAAGTTTCCCAAATATATGCTGGAATAAAATACTCAATATTAACCGAGTAATTAGGCCATCCCCTTCTAACCAGACTCCAGAAGGACCTTGAATCCTTTTGTCTGCAAGCATTTATCAGGTTTCTCCAAGCTTCCTGTTGTGCTACGTTTTTTTTGTACTTAATTAACCGCTTATATTCTCTCTTTAGTTGAAACCATTCAGAAGGTATTACTTGTAAGTTTGTTCCCGGTATACTCTATACTGATCTACCAACTTCTGTTTCATAGCAATGCAATCTTGATCAAACCAATGCTTGGATTTATTTACAAGGAAATCTTTTCTACATGTATTCTTTTTGTAACTCAAAGAATGCCTTAGAGCCATACATAATTCTTGAAAGGTCTCGAGCACTACTATTGAAGAATCAGCTGATAGAAGGATGTTTCGTTGTAGGAGACTTTTTTCTGAATATAATAAAGTTTTTATCTTGAGCTCTGTATTAGAAGACCATTTGATAGTTGGCAAAAATGATGCGCGATCACGTGTTCCTCCCCTGCCCCACCCGCACTTACCTTGTGTGTGGAGGCTCCGGACGTGTGGCCATTGCGCTTCCTCCTCCAGTGCAGCCTGCGCTGTGGAAGGAAGGAGCAGAGCGCTGTCTTCCTTCCGGCCAACACGGAGCTGGTGTGGAGGGGAAGCGGAAGGGATGCAAGTGTCTCTCACAAGAGGCTTCTCACGTGATCCCCTCGCGATGACACCGGAATGAGGTAAGGTGCAAAAAGGGCCATATATCTAGTATGACTCCAAAAGACATCCATAAAATATTGCATTACAGAAGTTGCTTGGGTGAAGCATTAAACCAATTAATAGTTTAGTTGGATCAAACTGCACAATGCAATCCTGTATTATCTAAATGTGTATTATAATTTTTACATACCATCATTTAGAATAAAAGCTATTTGAAAAAGTATATGATTTTAGAATCTGGATGAAGTATTTATTCATGGAAGGGTATCTTTTCAAGGTAATGTGTATTACTTCATTCACTTTAAAAAAAGAAGGCCCGCTGGTCTGTGTTTGGTTTCCCTCCTGGTCTTCTGCTAAGTGGAGCATTGGAATTCTATCCCACCAACATTACTAGGGACAGAAGGAATATTTTTTTAAAAAAATTGACAAAAAAGCATGTTTTGTGTGTTGAGAAACTCTAATGAGAAGAATCCTGGGCTGACAATCTTTGGCATTCAGAATTTATTCTGTGGAAAATTCTCCCATGGATGATTTGCATAGAAAACAGCATTCTCTTTGCAGAAAATAATATTTCTATGTAGGAATATTATATTATTTGCTGTTTCCTGTTCAGAAAATGCTGTTTTACATGGAAAACAACTGGATATGAATTTTGTGCAGAATAAATCTTGAATTGTGAATAGGGTTCAAAAATTGTGGTTGTTGAAGATCTTGTTGCAGTAGGAAGAAAATTGTTAAAACTACTTGTTGCTTCCTTCAGACAGAACTTCAGTGAAGAACTGTATCTCTAAGTATTACTAATACTAACTACATCTTAAAACACATGATGTTTTACGCATCGCTATACTTGATCAGTCTTGTCCAATGCAAAACAAAGAAGTCTTAGTGTTGCCTTCTAGAAAACCTCAGGCTGTCTGCAATCATAGAAAAATTGTATTATAGGAATGTGTCATGGGCACTCCCTGTTTCAAACAGGTATCCTTCACAACCGCCTGAAATGTTGCTTTTCAGCAATGAACTGGGTGGAGAATCCCAAGGAAGCATTTCCCTGCAGCCCTGCAATGCCCTCCCCCATGGCCACGATCTCTCCATAATGTCCAACTTTGGTGCAGTTAGGAGACTTTTTTCAAGGGGCAACAGAGAGGCTCTTGCTAATTACTAATCCACCTCCCCCATGAAGAAGCAGCAAAGCAGAGTAAACCTGCAAGCAGGAAGTATCTAATTGTTAAAGGCAAACAAGTGCTTAAAAAATTCAGTCATGCTGTTTGCCCATCCACACTGAACAGAGTAGTGCTGCAGCCCT
Source organism: Iguana delicatissima (assembly GCA_948472985.1). Lineage (NCBI taxonomy): Eukaryota > Metazoa > Chordata > Lepidosauria > Squamata > Iguanidae > Iguana > Iguana delicatissima. The sequence continues at coordinate 5,136 of CAOKZL010001283.1, forward strand.
ATTTTATTACAGAATAAATCACTGGTTCAGGTTTTTTAAATTGTTTTATTATTTTTATTTTTGCTTACCTAGATTTTACACTGCTTCCCATATCTAGCCTTATTTCAAAGCAGTAGACAACAAGACCAAAATTGAAATTGTAAGCCGCTAAAAGCATATTGAAATTCAAAATATTGTATCATCAATGTCTTTTACATGACAGACCAACACTTAAAACATGTGAAAAAATAGGATAGCAGTGTCATTTTGAATCTCTATAGGCTTGAGCTGAAACTGCTCCTTCCTTCTGTGGTTTCATTTTCAGACCACAAAAGTAAGGAATTATTTCTGATTTGAGAGAGAGGGCAAGAATCTATCAATGCTGCAGGTAGAAGGGCTTTGATAAAGCAGCAGTGACGGCTACTCCCATTTTTCCTTTAAAATCTAGTTTTACCACTGCCAAAAATGGTGATAGATTGGTTTTCCAGTTTTCATAGAAAATGTTCCTTGGAGAGTTTTGCCTTTGCACAGGTAAAAAATGAGATTAAAGAAAGAGTTATGATTCCAGAAAATTGTCTAGCACAGGGACAATCAACTGGGGCTTTCTACATTTTTTCTACATAGTCAATGGCAAGGTTTTGCAGAATTCCAGTCCAAAAGAGTCTGGAAAGCCACAATTGTCCACCTCTTATTTAGTGGCTAACATGGAGGCAGCTCTTTGATCAGGAAGATCAGACACTGAAAACATAAATGCCAAGGCTGGCCTTACCACCAGCAAAGTAAGGGAGGTTGTTTCAGGTGGTAAAATGTAAGAGACATGGAATGCAGGAGCTGATGTTTGAATGATAAAGTGAGACCCTTGAAAGGGCTGACTCTAACAAGGGTGTCATTTAGAGCTCCACGTTAGTCAGCAAAATCCTTTGAACTGTCACTGCGTAACACCCAGAACAGTGGCTCCAGAAAGATGGGGAAAAAAGAGAGCTATTTTAAAAGGTTAGTGTACCAGTTTTGCCTGAGTCAGTCTGGCTTCTACTGTGCATTCATTGCTAAGGGCTAAAGTCTGATAATCCTCTTCGGGTTTTGTCAGCACTCCATAAAACTGTTGGCAATTGGAACCTTTTAAAATCTTATTTGAATTCATTTGAACCCTTTATTCTCTCTAAACTTTAGTTAAGCAGATTAAAGCAGGTAGCACTCTCTGGAAAGCCAAATCTGTGCAGAAATTAAAACGTAAGGCCTAGAAGAGCCTCAACTTGATGACCTCCAGATAGATGGGAGTTCATTTCCCTTAATCCTTCTCTATAGCCCTGCTGGCTGGGGCTAATGGGAATTGTAATCCAAAGCATCTGGAAGGTTGTGGAAGGCTGATTTCAGAAATAGTAATAATAACAAAATCTTCAGTGCTGTCATCCTTCTTGGGCTGCAAAGACTACCTCCTGTCCTCTGGAAAAGTCTTCAAGTTCCCTGCTGTTTGAGAGGAATAAGAAGGGGTGGTGCCTATTATGCATGTATACTTAAAAGTTTATTGAATAAGATATGTATGTGGAAGTGATTTACAGTTATACAGTCAGTTTATAACTGGCAACTCCCTATCAGAGACTCTTGTGACATGATCATCTTTATCAGATCAAGAATATTTTCTGTTCCAAATCCCACCCCATCCCCCAAACCCATACAGACAGACAGGCACACATTTCTGCCCAAATCTCCACCAGCGAGGGCTTCCTACTGCCAGGAAGTTACATTTCTAGAAGAAAGAGCCAAATTGGGTAGATCAATGGTTCTTAACCTGTGGTCCAGGAATCCCTGTGGGTCTGCAGAGCCCTCACAGGGGGTCTGTGACGTCTGGATATAGCAACAGAAGAGTAGTGGGTGCTGAAACTGCTCCCTCATTTGCAAACAAGGGAGCAGTTTGGCTGCATGCAGACTGACCCCCACTGACCAAAGGGACATGGCGGCAGGTGTGTGCATGCTTGCCCAAACTATGACTCTGGAGGCCAGGGCCTGAATCCCCACTCAGCCATGGAAACCCACTGGGTTACCTCAGGCAAGTCACATTCTTTCAGCCTCAGAGAAAGACAAAGGCAACATATTTTTGCCAAGACACATGGTAGGTGTGTCCTAGGGTTGCTACAAGTCAGTTTTCAAAGGGAAGAGACATGATGGCTAGAAAGAGCCTCTTTGTCAGCAGCAGTTTGTTGTTGTATGCCTTCAAGTCAATTCTGACTTATGGCAACCCTAAACTGAACCTATCGCACAACTTGTAGAGGGGTGTGCCTTTGCCTTCCTCTGAGGGTGCGAGAATGTAATTTGCCCAAGGTCACCCAGTGTCTGAGCAGGGATTTGCATCCTAGTCTCCAGAAGACTTTATTAAATAAATAAATATTTGAATATTTAAATTTTTAAATCTTGAGTTAAGTCTTGGGGAAACCTGACAAAAAATTGTATTTGCAGGGGGTCCCCAATAAAGAAAAGGTTAAGAACCACTTGGGTAGATTATTTGTTTATGTATGTCCCACCTTTCCCCAGCCCTGGGACTCATGGCAGCTTACAAAATTAATAACAAATATAGAGAGCAGCTAGCTTCAGTAAAAGCACACCAAGTCAAAATATAATCAAATGAGAATTAAAAGCAATTTAAAAGTGTATTGATTAAAAAATAAAGAAATGCAGACAATACAGCACAATATTAGAAGCTAGAGCATCAGTAGCAAGACCTGGGTGGAGGAAATTTTAATAGATAGTCTTCCTTTCAATTCAGAACTTCCCTGGGTTCCTGTTCACATTTTTCCATTAGACACAAGATGAAGTGGCAAGAACTTTGTTTGGGTTTATGTGTACAGAATTAATTTAGTGAAAGATCCAGCTTACTCAGCTTTGATCAGGTAGATGAGAAGCCCAATATCTGCTCAGCCGTTTAGTTTTCTGGGTGATCTTGTGTCAGCTACACTTTCTCCTCCTAGCCTACTTCACAGGATTGTTCTGTGGATAAAATGGAGCAGCTCCTCTATATTGCTTGGAGGAAGTGTGAGATTCAAATATTATGAATAGATGGACACATGTGTACAGCCGGAACTGTAGACATGGATATTTCTGACACTATCTGACTCATACCCTGACCTATGTACAAAACTGAATGTGCTTGTGACTGAAGAGTCAGCACCAACTCACTTACCTATTCAACCTAAGGCTGCTCAATTTATATTTTTCCAGCCTGGCCTGCAATGAGTGCTTGGCAGATTGGTCCCAGGGATCTTCACTATGTACTTCATTGCATTTTGGAACAGCATCACAGAGTCCCTTGCTTAAAAGGTGGCCTGCCAAGTAGACGTAACACTTGCCTGGAGAGGACAGTCTCACAAATAAATGCCTCCCAGCTCATAAAAGTAAAGGAGACAGTCTTACTCATTTGCCTTTTCACACATACTTACAACATTGGTTATTTGTGGCATAGTCCCAAAAGTAGAGTGGACATGGAAGCTTTCTTCCCTTTCAAATACTCTTGAAAAGTGTCTGGTTGTTCCAAAGAGATTCTTAATACACACAAGCAGGGCTTGGAGAACCTTAGTCTTGCCTGCTGATGTTGAGCTACAACTCCCAATGGCTACCTTAGCTAAGATTCATGGGAGCTGCAATTCAGCAACATCTGGAGGGCAATTCCCTCACCCTAGCATAGGACTTTCCACTGTATCAGTGCTGAATTGAATAGACTTGCTGGTTACTACCATACTTGCTGGTGTACAAGGTGCATTTGTATATAAGATGCACCCCATTTATACACTGGCAAATACTATTTCCTGGCGTATAGAACACACTGATGTATAAGATGCACACCATTTTCAAACAGTATTTTTTGGGGGGGGAAATGAGTCTTATACGCCAGCAAATACAGTAATTCAGTATTCTCATAGGAACATATTAATCAGCCATATACTGTGTCAGATTTATTGGTGCATCTTGCCCAGCACAGTTAACTGTGATTGGCAAGTCTTCAAGCAGGATTCTTTCTTAGCATTATCAAGTCAGACTTGCTTAGATGAGATCTTATGCCATACATTATGTCTCCTCCTGGTGCTTTTCATTTGATTTGGACTACAAGTTCTCCTAAACCCAGCCATCTGAGAAGCTGTTTCCATCCTGTGCATGAACATCCTTTCTCTTCTCTTCTCTTCTCTTCTCTTTTCCTTTCTGGAGGCCCAGTTTCTGCTCAGCCATTTACTTTCCTGGGTCATCTTGGCTCAGTTACATGTTCTCATCCTAGCCTACTTCACAGGCTTGTTCTGAGGATAAAATGGAGCAACTCCTCTATATTGCTTGGAGGAAGTGTGAAATGTTTCCATAATTATGGAAACATAAAGTGCCAGAGAGAGGGAAGTTCTGTACTTCTCTCCTACAGACCCTTTTGACTGTTAGAAAAACACCCATGACTGTGCTGTCTTTGAGGGAAATGTGAGAAATATTCAGCTGCCAAACAACCCTGGTTTCACTTCTGTTGGGAAGACAGGAGCTTTCATTCAGAGGTAAACCAAATGTTTTAGGGCAACTGGCTTTGTGAGCTGACAAGTGTCTTGAAAAATGTGGTAACAGAAAAGTTTTCAGTTCATCGGTTGCATCCATGTTTCAATCCACGGCAGAGACCATGCTTCTTCAAATCAATGGGATTGAAGTTAGCCATTAGTAACAGGTCCCATTGATTCCTATCAATTTTCTCTAATTTTCTCTAATTCAACACCATGCTCTCTCCCACCAAATGACTGTTTTATTATTTGTTCATTTAGACCCAAGATATTCAAGACATTTTGTTGCCTAAGGCAGAACAATAAATTATACCTCCACTCAAATTAAAGTACATTTTACTCAAAGCAAGCCAGATTACTTTGGCGCATGAAACTGAAAAACCCATATGCACCTCTTCTCATCCCTGGCAATAAAAGATTGCTTTCTTTCATGACATCTAAATTCTGTTGCCTGAAGAGAGCTTCTCACTCTGTGTAAGGATGAAGCTAACCCTGGATGGGCTAGTGTGGGACTTTATATGAGGTTTTCAGACATCAGGTCCTCTAGGTATCTTTTTTTCCCCCTGACTTGAGATATTACACTTTTGAGCTGTAAGATACACTGCAGCTAAAAGCTGTAGTATTTCAAGTTGGCAAAAAAAGATATCAAGATGACCTGATGTCTGAAGATCTGATATATAGTCCCACACTAGCACATCCAGGGTTAGCTTCATCCTTACGCAGAATGAGAACTTTGTATCTTTATTTAAACTCCCCGACTCTAGAATTTGAAAGTTGATTTAGACACACTTACCATAGAAATGAATGACACTAAAACAGAATCAAATTAGGAACTACTATGACTTATTGCCTTAAATCATACATAAATGATTCCATGTTTAGTCTGTTTCAAATTAACACCTGCCACAGAACACAGGAAGAACTAAAAAGCCAGAGCAGTTCCACCATCAGGCCTGAAACATTCTTTAAAAAGAAAGAAAAAGAAAACAAGCTGTTTTGTTTGAAATATTGTATGAAACTCAGATGGAGTACCCAGAAGATTTTGATAATGAAAATCTCAGTAATTTCAGTAGGCTGTTTACCATCACAGTACTTAACAATCAGTTGAGAAAGTGGACTCTAATCCATAAAAGCTTATAGCACAAAGAAACAAGCGAATATTTGTTATTCTTTAAGGTGCTACAAGTTGTTCTCTTGTTTTGGTTTGCAACAAGTTTGTGGGGTGTTAAGACTGCCAGATTGTTTCTGATCTTGGAAACTAAGCAGGGCAGCCCTGGTTAGTGCTTGGATGGGAGACTGCCAATGAATACCAAGTGCTATGGGAAGAAACTGGCAAAACCACCTCTGAGTATTCCTTGCCTAAGAAAAATTCATGGGATTGCCATAAGTCGACAGGTGACTTGAAGGCATATACATACAAGATTATTTTTAAATGAAAGGGAGTGTTCAAAAATGTGTTCCCGCACCCACAGTGTGAAGTGGTTATTCTGGAAAGCAACCAGATGTTAGGCAAGCCATCAACATAGGTTAGTTTACAGCAAGACTAATCATGTAGTGTCAAAGCTGCAGTCAGAAATGAGCCAAGAACTGAGCTGATGCCAAGAAATACACAAAAGGCACACTGCTCGGGCAAGGTCCCTGTCCAAACAGGAAGACTTCTATAGCCTGGTCCAGCTGGATCTCGTAGCCAGCCTGGATGGGGAGGGCAAAGCCAGATCACTAAGAACACACTACTGTCCTGGAAAACACTATGAGCTATGGTTTGGATAGCTTACCACAAAGGGAAGCTGAACACTGAATCAGAAGTTCTTGGTTTTCTTGGCTCCAGACCTTGCATCTCTTGATATGCCACCTTTTGATCAGAGCTGCAGCAAGTTACTTTTTTACTACAGTTCCCATAATCCCCCAGTGGACCTGACTTGCTGTTCTCCAAAAAAAGTAACTTTTCCAAGCTTTGGCTTTGTAAACCAAGTTGTTGAGTGTTGTAAACAAAAAACTGAGTTTTAAAAATGGCATTCAATGTGGGGAAAATTGGGGGGTGGAGCTCTCTTACAATTAAAAGAAAGAGTAATCATAGCTGAACATCGACATCTGGGTTTTATGCTCCTCTGGCCTGTGAGTGTAATGAATGCAGTGTGTTTTACTAATTGAAGTACAAATACTTCCTTTTCATAAAATGAACAATATGCTCTTTTGGGCCAGGCAATGGCTATGAAACAATATTTAATAACTGTAGTATGGACTTCTAAATGAAATGCAAAAGAAAAAAAGCATTTCAATATTCCATGGTATAAATAGTAACTTGCCTGACAAGTGTAATCATAGAAAGGTTACACTTTAGTAAACCAGGTCACTAAAGCAACATGGTTCAATATTTGGATCCAAGTACTGGATGGACTGAAACATGGATGACTTTGGATTTGTGGGGTGTCACTTAACTGTAACTTTGTTAATCTGTGACTCATCAACTGCTAGTGTTTTCAGCACTCATCAAGAACAAGGCAAAAAATGCAGAAAAAATTAATGAAAGATTTTTCCGCCATAATGTGACTTCCTCGGATGATTCCCAAGAAGATTCACTCCCTTGCTTTCAGCCAAGTCAGAGCACAGCTGGGGAATCTTTAGCTCTGCAGATGCTGTGTCCCACAACCTCCACACAGCATGGTCGATAGGAAGGGATTGTTAAGAATGTAGTCCAAAATACCTGGAAAGTCAAATGTCACCCTTCTGTTCTGAAGGGAGGCAAGGCTGGGTAGTACTGCTGAGCCCTCAAAAGTCCACTGTCCTGTGTGGGGTACCCAAGAAACTCTAAGTCACTGTGATAGAATGGTGAGTTTTCACGCCTCACCTCTTCCAAGTAAAGGAGTCAAACTGAAGTTATCTTGGCGATCTCTACAGTCCTAGATGCAGCTGTGAACCAGAGCGTCCATCTCTATGCCTTGTTGGTAATACATTTCTCTGGGAAGGTCACATGGATATGGTTGCTCAAATCATCTTGAGAGATGGAAAATAGTGGTACTATAGTTTATAACCAGAGCCTCCATTTCTACAACAGATGGCCTGCAGTTACGCTTGCATCATATCCATGGTATATTTGCACTAGATGCCTGCAGTCAACTAACAAAGCGGCTAGTTCCAATCAGTGTGTGAAATTTATGCCCTCTCTTGCTCTGTGGCCCGTAGTGCCCTTTTATAACCAAAAGCCATAATGCTGCATTTAAAGCAGAAGCCAAGGTAGGCAAAATTCCTCTTCCATGCCAAGTCATGGCTACAGAGTTTACACCTAGCAGTCATTTGGCTCGGTGACCTTCCTTTCTCATGATTCTTCCTTTCCTCAATAGTTTTGCCTTTCCTGATGAACTTTCTTCTTCTTCACCAGTGCTGTTCCTGTTTGTCAATCCATTGCTTACTCTGCAGATTTATTTCAGCCTCCTTGCTTCTGTGCTATAGACCATGTATCCTGCCTACTGCCAGGATTTTCAGCCTACCCATGAAGCACCTGCTGTACTTATCAGCTTCATGAGAATTAAACCTGATTCATGCTGACCACATTATCTTCCTTCAAAAGATCTGCATTGCAAACATTCTCTAATGATTTTGTTCCCCAACATGTTGTGTTCTGTTCAGCTCATCCAATTGCTATTAAAAGCTTCATTATTCCAAGCATGGTACAGTACACCATGAAAGTGGGTTCAAGTAGTATTTCATGCCAAACAAAATAAAGTCCCAAATCATTTTGTTTTCACTGTGTTTAAAATTACCTGCAGGTGAAATAGCATCTTTTATTGACCTGACTGTGAACTTTCTTGTGCTAGAATACAAATCCTGTTTTTATGCTATTATTATCTCCACCCTCTGCGAACAATTCTTTATTTTTCCCAAAACATTTTACATGTGCAATATGTGTATGCTACAAGCCAGAATATACATTGCACCCACACTGTGATAGCTCATGCAGGCTTCCTGTTTTGCCACTGCAGCTTGTGATGAACAAATCTGTATTGGTAAGTAAAGACAAATAATTTATTGGCAAATAAATTAAGAAGAATAAATGGGTCCTAGAGCAAATCAACCCTGAAATCTCACCAGAAGCCAAGATGACCAAACTGAGACTGTAATACTTTGGACATATCATGAGATGACATGACTCACTGGGAACGACAATATTGCTTGGAAGACTACACTACTGGTGGATTGATTCAATCAGGGAAGCCATTGTCCTGAATCTGCAAGACCAGAGCAGGGTTGTTAGTGACCAAGGTTCCTGGAAGTCTCTCATTCAAAGGGTCACCATAAGTTGAAGCCGACTTGACAGCAGATAGCGACAACAAATTATGGTCAAAAGGAATTCTCAAAACTAGAGAAGTTGCTAAGAGGAAAATGATTATAATGCCAAGCTAACTGGAACACTAATGGCATATATGCTACTTCCAGAGGTGGTATTATGACCACATAAGAAGTGAGAAAAGGGTGAACAGTGGAAGGGTGAGGTGAAAACTGTAGACTGGGTTTGGGAACTTGTGATCTTGCAGATATTATTGGATGCCAGTTCCCATCAGCTCCGTACAATGATTGGAGCTGATGCAAGTGGCATCTGGGAAGACATGGGCTTGCTACCCCTATTTTAGAATATACAAAAGGACAAAGCCTCTTCCTGCTCGATCATAAGGGTGGCGGTATGGGGACTATGATATAGAGCAGTAGTTCTGAACCTTTTCTTTACCAGGGATCCCCTGTAAATAGAATTAGTTGCCAGGGACCCCCAAGACTTCTCCAGACGCAAATATTTAAATTTAGATTTAAATATTCAGATATTTATTTAAATATTTAAATATTTATTTATGTATTAAAGGCTTCTGGAGATTAGGGTTCAAATCTCCACTCAGATACTGGGTGACTTTGAGCAAGTCACATTCTTCCACCCTCAGAGGAAAACAAAGGCAAACCCCCTCTGAACAAATTTTTGCAAAAAAACTTCTTCCCTGTGATAGATTCACTTTAGGATTGCCATAAGTCAGAAGTGACTTGACAAGGTGCTACTGACGGGGGGCGGGGGCTTTCTAGCCAACATGTCTCTCCCCTTTGAAAACTGACTTATGCTGACCCTAAGGCTACTCTATCATAAAGGTTTCTTGGCAAGAGAGAGTATGACTTGTTGCTTCAGGTAGCAGGTGCTGATGGGGACAGTGGTGGCTGCGTGCTGACTGTTCCAGGTGCCTTCCTGACTGCTCCCTCCTTCTAGAAGACAGAGCTATGGATGGTGCCAAGCTGTTATAGATAGACCTCCTAAAGAACTCTATGAATTGAAGGAAGCTTGAGCTGCAATCTCTTCTGAGTTCTGTACCTGGAACGGAGAGGGGGCACCAACATGTCTTCTGCCTCAGGCAGTAGAAGAGATTGGAAAAGTTACTTTTTTGGATTACAGTTCCCGGGTTTTCCCATCCACCACTGGTTAAGAGTCAAAATGTTTCCAAGGGACCTTTCTGCACTACACTGTTATAGTGCTATTATTCCACTTTCAGCACCCTGTGGAATCCTGGGGCCTGCAGTTTAGGGAGGTGTTTAGAATTCTCAGCCAGAGAGCTCTTTGGCCTCAGTAAACTACAAACCCCAGAATTCCACGGGATGTTGAAGAGTGGAATAGCAGCACTATAACAGTGTAATGCAGAAAAGCTCAAGGTCTGGGCAACAAAATTTCTTCAGCTGACTTTAACCTGCAGGTATCATTAGGTAAAGCCGTTTCTTAAATAGGTTGAATTGTATTCACTGTCCATGTTTGGTCTGCTTCTGAATTGTTGGGGTGAATCTTTCTGAACAAGTTCCTGCACGTAAAGTGTGAAATCAAAATTTGTCACGCATCTTCATTTAGGAAGTAAAAGATTTCTCTAGTAAGAAATTGTACACATGGACCATTTGTTCAGAAAAAAAGTGGTTCCAAATGTTCTGTGTGTCTCATTGTTCTGTGGGAGAATTGCTGAAGACTGCATCACAATGGCTCCTTACACCTTGCAAATTATGTAAGACGTATGGCATGAACAGAAGCAGATACCAAAATCATGCAGCAATGAGAAGATATTTCAGACATCTGTGGTGGCGCATAACAGAGCTAATATGTCTCAGTCAATGGGCAATGCAGAGATTTTCTGTACCAAAGGATCCTGTGTTCTATTTCTTGAAGTATGTGAAAGATAAGGCAGTTAGAAGCAGACAGGAGGTAGTCCTAAATCTCCTAGCAACAGCCAGGCTGGTACATACAAGGCATTCAAAAACAAACAAAAGTAGTTCTGTTAAAAAGAAAAGAACAGAATGGCCAAGCAAACTCTTGGAAACTATTCAAGTGATAAAGATAATCATAACCTATAAGACTAAATAAAAAGACAGTAGGTGCTTAGAAATGATGCGTGTCAGACCCTTTTATGTACATTGTAGACGTGTAAGAGCAGAAGATAACAGATTTGTTGACTCTAATTTGACATGAACGATGATGTTACTTTTTGGTGTGGCTGAGGCATTCTGAGAAGCTTTATCAGTCTGGAATAGGATTGCATATCCTTCAACATTTCACAAATAAAAACTGGGAGACTTGAAGTTAAACAACTTCAGAGTGTAGTCAAGATGGCAAGTTATTACTGAGGAAGAAATGACAAGCTAGGAGAGGTGACAGCAATTTGCTTTTGCCTGAGCCTTCTGGGAAGGCAAAGATTCTCCTCTTCCTCTCACTCCCCCTGCCCAGTTGAGTTAATGGAGTGCAAACTGCTTTTGTACTTTGAAATCAGTTTGCAGCAATGGACAAAGCTGAGGACAAAGGGGGAAAGGGGGAGGAGAGTGAAATTGGAACATTTTAAAAGCAGCTTAAAAAGTGAGACGACAGAGATGAGGACTGGTTCTGCCAAAACAGGACAATTGGAGGCTATGTAATTGTATGTTTGTGATTTATCCCAATATCCAAAAATATTCAGCTTTTTAAAAAAAATATAATTCTGTTTGTATGAATAGTTTTGATACAACCAGATGCTGCAGGTTATTACTCAATGACTTCTGATGATGCCATTCCCCCCTCTTGTTGCTTGGAAGAGAGAAGACCTGAGTAAAGACAAAAATAAACTACATATTGTTGCCTGTTTTTTTTCTAGGCTTAAAAGTCTGCAGATTTTTACATGTATTTAAAAGACACCTGGTATCTGCTTTCTGTCAAGGGTGTTTTACTGCTGTAAGCATACGTAGTGCTGACGCTTTGCAAAGGAGTAGGAGAAGATCTCTCTTTTGGATTCTCATGCATTTACACAGCCTGGGAAGATAATGATCAGTTCCTGTGGGAACTACCTTCCTCTTAACAACAAGAAAATTGTAACCTGGAGTTGCAAAAGGGCTGGATGAGTCTCATTCCAGCTCCAAGGACAAATTAGTTTTGTTAGGCCAAACACTGTATTGTACCACTATACTTGAACAAGGTGTGATTGTGTTTTCCTCCTAAGTCGTTGTAATTAATGGCTTTGAATCTAGTTGCACCAAATTCTCAGATAATGAAAAAACACTGTTGTTGGCTTCTTAGTCTTGAACTGCATCTCCACATATTTGTGGTGCGAGCAATTTTCTCAATTTAGAATAAATTCTGTTTCCATATATTTACTAATATAATACAGAAGGCTCCGGAGGGGGGTTCATTTTCCATGAGAAAAGGAAGGAAAAGCTCAGTGACTGACCATCCCCCACGATGTCTGCCTTTGCCTAGCAAGAAAAAGAACACAATGAGGCAAAAGCACAGCATTGCGCTAATTTGAATCACATTCTCTCCCCGTGCCTCCCTCTGTGATGAGAATAGGAGAAACTGGATGATCCTACATTTTCATGGCAGGAACTCTCATTCAGTCTTTCCAAGATGGCTCATCTACAGTGATTGTCTGCAGTTTAGAGACACTGCTAAGCTGCCCAAAGAAATTTGGTTATGGAGTGGTATCTAAACATCTGAAATAAAGACATCTCCTATCTGAGATGCTGGTCAACCCAACCTTATAAGGTAGTAACTGGTGGGCATGCAGCGTCCCCTCCCTTTTAAGCCTGGGAAAAGAAAGTCCTTTGAATGTGCAGATCCCGTCAGATCTTAACTTTTAAAGGGTGATCCCTGTCTAGGGTAAGTCCATCTGAACAGGTTGATCTAATCAGATCCACAAATTTAAAATGTCTCCAAAGGCTACAAAGGCCTCTGTGTGTATCAGAAAGAGAGCATACGAAGAGTATGAATGGATGGGCATATTCTGTTGCTTGTATGAACCGATGGAAAAGGGTGTAGGTTAGCTGTGAATGGATGGATAGTGGAGTAAACCCACCTACCACCAACTCTAGCCCTGCCCAGACAGTGGCTCCTGATTATAGTTGAATGAATCTGTCAAGTTCAATCTTAAGTTTGATTGATCCTGAACATTTGGAATGTTTTGATATTTTCACAAATGCTTTAACAGCTTTTCATGCACATTTTCCCTATGGCACACTTTTGTGCTGAATTTTGCCTAGTTCCCCATTTTTCACAAGCTAATAGAAAGTTCAGAGAACTTTAAAGCTTGGAATGATGACCAAGTTTTAGTTTTCACAGTGGTTTGAAGTGTGAAGTGAGGTATATTTGCATCAGAATGTGACCTAAATAAACCGCTCCCCCATGTCAATGCCTTCCCCACATTTTGTTCCCAGATTTGAAAAGGTTATCCATTCCTTTCCTAAGGTAAGAGAAAGCTGATGAAGGCCTGAGGCTGATATGCAAGCTGCTGACAGATTCTGTGGACTGTATTTTAGGTCATTCTTGCTTATGTTCGTGGAATCAACAAAACCATTACACTATCCATATGCAGACACAAGTTTGGAGCATACTGACGGCAGCTGTAAAATAATAAACACAGGACATGTACAGCTTACTTACTTTTTGTGTAACTGTTAGAAAACAGAGTTTGATTTATGGATTATTAATTTATTAACGACATTTATATGAGACCCCACATAGTGAAAGTTCATAGGATGACCCTGAGTCTGTGTGGTCTGATTTTTTTTTTTAAAAAAAAATCACAGCTACATCACTGTTGTCGTGGAAGCAGCTTCTATACCTGTTTCCATATCTACTGATATTTGAAATGTAGCAGCTTGTGATAATTTATATAGGACAATGTTTAATCCCCATACCTGAAGTCTGAATCACTGAAGTTGCCTAACGGATAATGGAAAGCTTCTGAAAGTGTGTCTCCAGTCCTCATTTTCACAACAAACCTGGTAGATAACTTATTCAATAGTTCCCATAATTTTTTTTCCGGGTGGCTATAGCAAATGAGAGCCAGCATGGTGTAGTGATTTAGATGAGGGACCACAACCCTGGAGACCAAGTTTGATTCCCTGCTCGTCCGTGGAAATCCACTGGGTGACCTTGGGCATCTCACACATTCTCAGCCCCAGAAAATCCTGTGATAGGTTTGCTTTAGGGTTGCCATAACTGGAAAGCAACTTGAAGGCACACAACAACAATAGCAAGTGAGGCTGAGAAAAGAAAGTGCTTTATGATTTGCCTCGTCATTTAAACGTATGGATTTCTATCTGCTGGGCTACTAGTCTTTCTTGTCATTGAATTTTCAAATCCTTTCTCTTCCTGATAGAGACATACAAATATGTAAGCTCCCCTTATGTGTGTGTACTTTTTGGGATGCTGCAGGGATTGATATTCCCTTCCTGCCTCTGCAGTACCCAAAGCTCCCTCTCCTGATTTATGAACACCCTCTGAAGCCCCCCTCCTGTGGCCATTCTCTGCTCTGTGGGGAGTACCCTCCTGTAGACAGATGCAAAATGATGACATCAGGGCTCAGATTTACCAGGGTTCTCTGGAGGTCTCAGAGCTGCTTTAATCTTTTGGTGATTGGCTAAGGGGACATTGCTGGAAGCTTCTGTGATCTTGCCATGAAGTAAGGAGTGGTCATGCAGGGGGCTTCAGAGGCTGTTCAGCAAGCCAGAGGTGGCTCAGTCTAGCATACGTATGTGCTACACTGAACCATACAGGATTACAGCCAAATGAATCCTGAGACTGCTGGTATGTCATGGTCCAGAGACATTCTCCATCCCTTCAAGATAAATGTTATTTGTAAAACAGCACCAACCCTTATTAAAAGTGGATTCCTAGTACAAGTATTCCCCATGTAAGATGCCTGTTGATTATCAGTGTGCTAACCACTGTCCCAATGTGAAGTCTACCTTCTATTGTGGAAAGGTTAAAAAAAATAGTGGTTGCCAACAATGCACCTGTATCTAGACAATCATCAGTTTGGCCTTATTAAGCCAAAACACTGCTGTGCTTGAGCCTTTTCTTTTCCTACTTGCCAATTATTGTTTGTAGAATAACTCCCAAAGACAAATGACGCAAGTGTCCCTTTCTCTTTTGTTTGCTTTAGCTGCAGTTGGATCTAATCCATCTGTACCTTTTCCCTGCCTCTTGTTTGATTCAAATTGTGTACCTCAGCTTTTCAAAAGGGCCCACTGAGATTTTTCTGTAGAGGATGAACTGGTATCTGTACTGATTCTATTTTCTTTTAATTGAACTCATCTGAAGGCAGAACGTGTTTAAACAATTAAGAATCAGACGTTTCTCCTAGCCATGGGAGCAAGAGAACCTAGGATCACAGCTTCCTGACTATCTGTCTTTTCACCCATCTCAAGGCTGTTTTTATGGGAAAAGAAATACAATAAAATACAACAAATAAAATGCAAATACAGCCTCCAAACACTTTAGAATGACACAGTCAGACACAATATAATTGTCAGTGTTTAAAATGTATAGGCCCTGAGATCTTCAGGAGAGGCCTTTCTTTTAGTTCCATGACCTTTACTGGCACAGCCGGTGGGGAATGCTAGAGAGGGCCTTCTTGGTGGCTGCCCCTAGACTCTGGGAATCTCTTTCTGGGGAGGCCACATTGCCCCCACCTTGCCAGCCTACCATCAGCTGGCCGATTCGGACAAGTATCTAAAATAGAAGGTTTTTAAAGAATGGGCTTTTAAATAAGTACTATGTTATTTTAAACAGAACTGTATTTAATTGCCTTTTACCTTTTTTAGTGTTTCAAGTGGATGTTTAAATTGTTTTAATATTGTGAGTGGTTTGTGTCCATTTCAAAGTTCGCTTTTTGAATGTTTTTAGCATTGCAAACAGCTTTGAGCCCTAATTTTGTGGGGAAGGGAGGATATAAATAAATTGACAATAGCAGCAGTAGCAACAACAACAACAACAGTAGACAGACATATTCTTCAGTTGTATTACTTCCTGCCCTGTCTTATGAAACTCCTTCCTGTAGAGATGTAGTTGCCCACCATGCTTTTGTTTTTCAGGTAGCTAGGTAGCTATTATTAAAAACATATTAATTTGTATGTGCTTCCGGAGAATAAGGCAAAGCTAGGTTTGTCTTTTACAGCTGCTTGTTTGCATTGGTTTTGTAGTTTAGCAAAGCTTTGTAATTTGTGATTTTAGATATTTATAATTTGTGGTTTTAGATAATTATTATGTGATTTTAACTGTATGTTTTATCGTAGAGTGACTGCTCCCTGGGGCTCCTGCAAGGAGAGGTGGTAGAGAAGGTGGTGCTCAATGAGGAGGAGGAGGAGAACGGGGAGCAGCTGCAGAGGAAGCAAGCAGCCACCTAGGAGATGTTAAACATTTTCTTTTTCCTGCTGCCAAAGAGTAAATAGGTATGCCTCTGTGGGGATGGAGTTCCATAACTATGGTGCCACAAACAGAAACATCAGCAACACCATCTTCTGGGTCACCACCTCCCTTGTCTCTGGCTTTTTCCGCACTAGCCTGTTATGGCGCGATGATTCCACTTTCAATATCCTCTGGAATCCTGAGGTTTGCAGTTTCGGGAGGGGCCAGGTAGCCCCTCCCAAAACTGCAAACCCCAGGATTCCAGAGGATGTTGAAAGTGGAATCATCGCGCTATAACAGGCTAGTGAGGAAATGGCCCCTGATAGTAGAGGTAGACCTGAGTGGAAGGACTTAACATTTGGGCAAGCTGATGTGGGAGCAGGCCTTCTTGGAACGGGGACTTAATGAGGATCTCTCTTTGGGTCTCTGTGATAGCTGATCTGCAAATGTAGTTTGCCAGAATTAACGACTCTGCTATTGTTTCGATCACGTTCGAGGATTAAAAGGGAGGTGAGTCAACAACCCCTGAAACGACTATGGGCTATTGACTCTATTTCAGATCTCTACAAGCTCTGATTCACTTGCTGAATAAGTAAACAAATCTGGAGCTGATTTAGGCACAGAGACTGTTATTTGAGGAGAAAGGTTACTAGAGATGGCTCTGTCATGGGCCAAGATGAAGTGGCTTCCTTTGGTTGGCCTATTTGGGGTGTCACTCAGAGTGGTGGTAGAATCCATGAGTTATTGTGCATTTCTTCATCTTTAAATGGGGTTTGTACAAGGCAAGTTTTCACTCTAAACTGTCAGAGGGAACTATTAGAGTTGACTGTTTCAGACACCAAAATGCCTTGGGACAGACCTGAAGTAAATAGCCTCATGGTAACCTACTTGTCATTGCTGACTTTCAGTGCTATGACAGGGCTGCCCAGTGTGAAGCCTATAAAATCTTAACATGTTCTTTGGGGTTCTCAACATGGCCTGCAGTACCCTACCACAATCCACATAAATTGGGAATGAGAATTACATACATACATTAATGTGTTATTGGAATGCAACTCCCAGCATCCCTAGTTGACATTGTGAATGGTGAGGAAGTTACAATCCAACAACACTTGCAATGCTGCACAGTTACTGACTGGTTCTGGAGAGTTTCTCAGCTATCTGAAACCTATTTTGGGGGTGATTCAGTGGGAATGGGGGCTGCTCTGTCCCAGTAGCATTAGTGAAAGCAGTTCTGTTAGCGAAGTGATCCTGTCAGATCCTCCCTGGTGGTGGCGCTGAGGGTGGATAAAATGGCTGTGATGTCAAAAGTTTCCTTCCACTACCTGTCAGCACTAAGGGTTTAAAATTTTGTTTTGTTTTTAATAAGAGTAGCCTTGGGCATTTTGTCTGTGAGGAGTTTGGTCTTCCTTACTATTTGAACTTGATGCTCTGGGAATACAGTGTGTGTGTGTATTCATTTGTTTAGCACCCTTCCTTTCCATCAAAAAGGAATTCGTCGCTTTTTGCCTTTGCCTCTTCCTATCTCTGTTCCCAAGTCCTCAGGGATTCAGTCTTACTTGAGATATTTCAAGAAATTGCCAGACCTAGAGAAAGTTATATTTTTGGACCACAGCTTCCAGAATCCCTTAGCCAGCATAGCCAATGTCCATGCTGGATGGGGAATTCTAAAATGTGTGGCCCCAAAGAACAGCTTTCCCAAGATCCAGAGACTGATCTCTGCATTGAAAGCACAAACTGTCTAGTCAACATCTAGCTGGATTTCCTTCTCATACCCCCTAGTGTTGTTCAATCTCTCTTGTTCGATAATATCTTTTTAGCCCTCCGTTCCACATTAGTCCATTACACAGAATGAGAAATTTCTACCACTCCAGCTTGGACTCTGGTTCAGCCATGCATAGAGACTGGAGAGAACCAGGCTGGATTCACATTTCCATATGGAAATATCCATAATAAGATTCTGAGACTGCCAAAACAAGGAAAAAATCTCTGACTTTAGAAACCTATTTAGTTGCAAGGCTACTGAAGGGAATAAATGTGCCCAAAACCACGTGTACATCTCAAAAACATGTGCAACAAAAATATGCATGAGGCCCTTTTTTGTGGGCGGGGGAGGAGAATGCAAAAACACGTTGTAGTCCATGCAACAAGTGTGTACAAAATTGTATTCATTAAGGTATTGTATTATAAAGATATCATTTTTGGAAGAAGGTGCACAAAAATATACACAAACTTGAAACCTGGGGATGGAAATGCAAATTGAATAGGAATCCATTTGGAAGGGAGAAAGTCAACAAGAACAAAATGCTGGGTTTTCATCTCCATAGGAGTTAATGTATAGCCCTAGCCATGGAAGCCACTATCTCACAAGATCACATCTCTCAGGAAAGAACTGATTTTTAAAAAGTTGATGAACTTTGCTGAGTGATTGTAATATAGCAAACATAATTTAACCCAGGCTAGATAAAGTACAAGTGCCCTTTCTCACAGAAAAACTGGGTTAGAATGATATTTTTTTTAAAAAAGGAAAGGGATTACATAAATGTCAATCATTCCATTAAGGAACACTTCTGCATAGCAACTAATAAACAGCTTGAACCTATATGGTGCATGAAGCTGTTTGGCTTTGTGTTTAGCAGCATCAACCCATCACAAAGAAAAAGAATGACATTGTACAACAGGCTTGTTAAAGTCCCAGCATTCTGCCACTGTTTGCAAATCACATGTTCCATATGAGCCTTCAACCTGGCACTTCTCCAGACATGTTGGATAACTCCCAGAAGCCCTCACATCAGCATACCTGAGAATTGTAGGCCATTTCCGCACGAGACTGTTATAGCACTTTGATTCCACTTTCAGCATTCTATGGAACCTGGGGTTTGCAGTTTCGGGAGGGGCCACGTGGCCCCTCCCGAAACTGCAAACCCCAGGATTCCATAGGATGTTGAAAGTGGAATCAAAGTGCTATAACAGTCTCGTGCGGAAATGGTTGTAGTCTATCACATCTAGAGGGTACTTGGTTGGAGAGAGCTACTCTCTATACAAGAATCCCGTTCATTGTGGTTATACAAAACCACAGGCAAAGTGCAGCACCCATGCTGATAGCAAATCATTGCAGCAGTGCATTTTTAAAACAGGCCACACCCTTTGGCATCATGTCCACCAACAGCTCTTGCTCTCTGCCTTCTCTGCTGCAAATGTGCTTCAGCACAAGACAACCTTTGTGTGAGACATCTTAAGCAAGATGTTTTGACTCATTGTCTGCTTTATGAGTCAGCTGTTTTAACAGTCTGCTAGGGCTTTATACACTAGGAAATGTACTGCTGTGGGTGTGAAGTTCTTCCCTTGCTCGTAGATTTTATTTCATTAAAAACTGCTTTCACAGCTTCAGCTTCCACAACTTTGCTTTCAGAGATTTACAAGTTCATTCAGTAGATCATAGATAGTCTTTTCCTCAAAGTATCACTGACGGAGGGACTTTCTACAAATTTCTTTAGCAGTTTGGCATGCGATTAAACTATTGCATTCACGAAAACATCCGTAGAAATTGATATCTTCCTGTTTGCAATTTAGAATCACACTATCTCTATCCCTGTCACATTTTCATTGGCTTTACCACATCATGACCTATTTGTGGTAAGAATGTGGAGGTTCCCCTGCATAGGATGTTGCATAATGAATTCCCTTTGCAGGCAAAATGTGGCCAAAACAGATACATTTGATTTTTTAAAAAAAATCTCTCTGGCTCTTCCATCAAGTCTCTTGAAGCAGTTGTAGTATGTTGTAAGTAATAATCAAAAGAAAAAAGAGCTCCAACAAACACATAGTGTTTTCTTCAGGTAAAGCAATAATACCACTGTACTGTGCTTTGATCCAAACTCACCTAGAAAGCTTTGTCCGCTAGCACCACATTTCAAGCATACTGACAAGCTGGAGCATGTTCTGAAGATGACCACAGTGGTAAAGGTTCTAGAAACCAGGCCCTATGAGGAACAGTTGAAGTAGTTGGGTAAAGTCTGGCCTGGAGAAGAAAAGACTGAGAGGTGATGTGACTAAAATTAACCAAATACAATACAGTTTGAACACTGCAAAGTGTGCTCTGGATTAAATAAAGGTAAATTCATAGACTATTTTAAGGTGAGATATTGTATTTGAATGCAGGAAAGTGAAGACTGCTTGACTCAACATGCCTCAGCTAATCACTTTACTAACAGAGGTATAAAATCTGATGAATAATATAGCACACAGCTCCACCTTTCTGACTCTACAGACCTGCCATTTGGAGACACTAGTTGGGGATGTTATTTAAGTGCTTGCAACATCTTTGGAAAGCTAGTGAAAGTACATCAAAAGCATTCACTTTTATTTTCTGTGGCATCAGGGAAGTGCCAGGAAAGCATGGCTCATCAAATGAAGGACAGAAGGACCCCACTTTAGCATATACCAAATAGCAATAGCATTTATTTCTATACTGCCTATCAACTAGTGTTATCTAAGCAGTTTACAATGTATTTTTTTAGCTAATTGCCCCCAACAAGCTGGGTACTCATTTTACCAACCTCCGAAAGGATGGAAGGCTGAGTCAACCTTGGAGCCTGGCAGGATCAAACTTACAACCTTGTGGTTGCAGTACTGGCATTTAACCACTGCTCCACCAGGGCTCCTCATCAAGGAACGTTTATCTATCCTGAATTATCATTTGTTTGTGTGTTTGTTTTATGTGCATCTCATATTTCTTTGAGAAATATAGGACTCAAGCCAGTTATCAATGAATAGTCAATAACACAAATATAATTGTAATGTTTCCCCTGGGGAAAATGATCTGAGGAAAGTACCTATGGGTAGGGAGGAGGGCATTGCCCCCTTGATATATCTGCCCCCCCCCATGTAATTTTCCTTTATTCCCCAAATTTCTAGCATTCCAGAGGGTGGGACATTGACAATGCTTCCCACCTAGAACTTTTATATTCCCTGTGTTCACATTCCCTCGGTAACTTTGCCTACCTCTTTTTCTTTGGATGCCTAAACTGTATTTTAAAATGTTCCACTGAAGTTTCAAGTTACTGCAATGCTAGAAATTTGGAGACTGAAGAAAAATTTCATGGGGGGGGGCAAAATTATTGTTTGGGAGGGGCAATGCCCTCATTTTGCCTACTGCAGTAGCTACACTTCTGTGTTCCAGGTGTGATGAACTGTAGGTTCATGTTTCTCTCTTTTGACCAAATGTTCAGAAAAGAGGAAAAAGAATATTCAAAGAAAAAAAAAGTGAAGGTTCTTATTTGTGAGTGGGTTGAGGTCAATGCTCTCATTTGGACCCCATCCCTGCAACTAAATTCCCTCTACTACCTTTTATTCACTCTGCTTCCTTCCATTAGGTCAGAGAGTATGGCCGCTTCAGAGATGTTTAAAAGACTTTTGGCCCCTGCAGGTTTACCAAGGTGAACTTTTCTGGTTTTCCCAAAGAACTGAGGTGCCTCTCCTAGATACCTCCAGAAAAGCTGATTCACCTTTTCAATGGGTTGCTGTCCCATCCTCCCACCCTCACTGTTTACCATGAAAACATACCAGTTATTTAAAACCAGAAGTGGATTCCCTTTGACTTCTATTACCTGCTTTAGTTGTTCTCCATTTTTGGCAGACTGTGGAGGTCCCAGAAGGCTCCATAATCAGGTAACTCTTTCCTGGACCTGCTGCAGTTGCACACCTCTGTGTTAGTCATTACAGCCTTAGTTGTAGATAGTTTTGGGTGCAACATACTCGACAAGCAATAGGATGCTTCCTGGCTGATGTCAAGGTATACTTTGATGTTGTTGTTATGTGCCTCCAAGTCGATTCCAATGTGTAGTGACCTTTCACCATGAGTTTACTTGGCAAGATTTCTTCTTTTGCCATTGCCTTCCTTTAAGGCTGAGAAAGTGGGCCTTGCCTATGGTTACCCGTGGGCTTCCATGGCTGAATGGGGATTTGAACCCTGGTCTCAGAGAGTCCTTTTCTGCTACTAAAGCAACTATACTATGGTGGCACTTTTTATCACATACCTGCAAAGTCAGTGTCTGTTTTAACACCATCCCTGTCCCCCAACACTTTGTTCTGCCTATGTGATAAAGGGTAGGGAAGGGAGGTGAAATGACTTTCTCCAGGGCCACATGCTGTGCTTCTGTCAGAACCAAGACTGGAACCCACTAACCGAGGGCATTTATCCATTCTCTTGTCTTTGCCAGCTGCTTGTTACAGCATCAGCCTCTAGCAGCCATCCTGACAGCGACTAATACTAAAGCAGCCTGCATGCAATATAGTGGTTTGAAACCCTGAACTCAGGGGCAAATGTTCTATTCTGTGGTTACCTAGCCCCCAAATCCTGTTACACACTTGTCTCCTAGTAGGATTAAGATGCAATTTAATCATCTTGTCTGAAGTCCCCACTTCCTTGGCCTGAGATACACAAGGGAATAATGAAATTGCAATTCCTAAAAACGTATTCATGATTATAAACAGGATGTACTTCAAGCGACTGTCTCATGTAAATGTATTGACTGACATTTATTTATATATATCCTGCTTTCTCTCAAAACTGAGACTCAAGCTGGCTCAGCACAGTATTGGCTAAGAAGGTACCAATGAAAACACAGTGGTTCAAATAATTCCTCAGGACGCCGGTTCTGCTGGCTAGGGCTGCTGGGAACTACTGTTCAGCAAAACGGGGAGGGCTCCATCATTTCCACCTCAATCAAGTTGTTAGTCCCAACAAGAGTAGACTCACTGCATAAATGCAATTAATGTTGACTTACTATTGATTCAATGGGTTTATCCTAGCTAGAACTAAAAATTAGATTTAATCAAAAAGTTATATTAAAATGCAAACAAATCATTACATAAAATACAGTGGAATTCAAAGCAAAATAAAAGCATGTCAATTTATGAAGTACTATACAACACTTAGCTCTTAAAAACCCTTTCTGCAACAAACATGAACAACCACTGACATCTACAAATGATATATAGTATGTTACCACACCTTTCACCTCGACTCTGCAGGATGTGTTATTTTCATAATTAAACATATCTATGGCTGGAAAACATATTTGAAAGCACACTGCCTGGAAGCATGAGCCAGGTCAGGATAACCTCAGACATGATCAGGTTATAAGTTCAGAGAGGATTAGGTGGGAAAACCTGATGCTGCTGGGTTTGTGATAATCCTTTCAACACCTATGGGTATGTGCACACCAGAATTCAATGGAAGGTGAAACTGCCCAGGCTGAACAATCAAAGACCATCCTGTGATGGTTCAATGAGACATGACTCCCATCAATGTTTTGTCACATAGAGTCAACAGAATCAACCAATTCCAGATTCTTTTGTCATCCCCGTGAGAAAGCAATTACTGTTTTGTCTACACACTCTCCTTTTATACCCTAGGAAATAGGGTATAAAAACCCCAACTTCTTTCCCAGCAAATTGTAGTACATTGGGCGTTATCATGCTGCATGTGATACCCCAGACTGCAGTTCCTCTGTGCTACCCTCAGATGTGCTGACTGAGCCACTCTGCTTCAACCATCTGCTTCAGGACTAGTAATTATCACCCTTTCCACCCAATGTCTCTCTATCCAGGCTTTCTTGACTCACTTTCCAAGAGCCTTGTATGGTTCTTAAGAGTGTCTGATTTCTTATGTTGAATAAAACACTCTGTTTAACTTTTAACTGGAGTCCTTTCTACAGTTAGTACTGGTATACACAGGTGATAATATCCTTCGATTACCCTCCTCTTGCAGGCTTCCTTTGAGCTATAATTCTAGCTCTTTGGAGCTATAAGTCCCCAAACTCTAAGGAGATGCTGGCATTGCAGGTGGACCTCAAAGTCCCCCACCTCTTAGGGTAACAAGTAAACATCTTCCAACTGCCCCGATTTGGCAAGGACAATACCAATTAATCCTCTGTCATCTCACTTTTTCTGTTGCTTTTTAAAAGTCCAAGTTTCTCTCTCCTCCTCCTACTTCCTCCCTTCATTCTCTACTTACTTCCATTGGAGCAAAGGGAGTTCAAAGTACAAAAGTGCTTTGCCCTCAAAGAAGTCAGCAGGGGGAAGGAAGGACAGAATGGGACACAGTCTTGCCCTTCCCAGTAGGCTCAGGTTGAAGGAAACTGTTTTAGCCTCTCTTAGTTTGTCTGTTCTTCCTCATTAATAGCTTGCCATGTTAAGCACACTTGGATGTTGCTTGGCCACACATGCCCCAGTTTTCATCTGTAAAATGTTAGAGAGTATACACATCTTTACACAGATCATATGTCCCATTGATCAGGGTATAAGAAAAGTGTGCACAGGGTTGCAGGGTATGCGATGTGGAAAGGAAAGAACGGGCATTTTGTTTGCCCGCTATTCTTATACCTAACACTTTATATACATCAGAATGGGCAAAGTGTATCCCATGCCCTGCATGCAGCCACCAGAGCTGTTTTGTGGCCCCCCAGGGTGTCAAAAATTCACCTCATATGCCCTCTAGTGGGGCCATGGACATTTTTGCTATGTATTTGGCCCTGGTCCAATTTAGGATCACAAGAGGCATTTTTTTGAAACAGTAAGTGACTCATGCTCAGTTCCTGTTATTCAAAAAGTCCTGTCCCACATGTGAGAAAGTAAAGAACTTTTGGGTAATGATCCACAAGTTGATGGAAGACATTTTGAAAGTAAAGATCCAATTGAAACCTGAGGGTTTTTGTTTTTTGTTTTTCCAGAAAATGGGACTGGTAGATGACCAGATCGAAAAGAAGTTTGGAAGAATTTTACCATACCTGATCACAGGTGACTGACTACTTTTTGCACAGAAGTGGAAGAACGTGGCTGCTCCATCCCAAGTAGAATGGTAGATGAAATTGCTTGATTTTGCAGAAATGGAGAAATTATCTATTTTAATTGAAGAAAGATCTTTGTGTAAATTTAAGAAAGATTGGTTTTGGTTTTGGTTTTGAAGATTAATATATTAATAGTAATTCTCAATTAGCAGAAGTGTGTGATAATGTTACCAGTTAGAGATCCAAAACACCTGGAAGAGCAGAGTTTGGAAAACGCTGATATAAAAGAAGTACATTTTGCATGTCTTCATATAACCAACAGCTGAAGAGTTGGAGGTCATCTGTGTATATTTTTAGCCTCTTCTTAGGTTAATTCAATTTAGTTTAGTTATAATTCATTGTCTGTCTGTCTGTGTCATTGTAAGTTGTGTTGCAATGTTTTTTTAAAGTCCTCTCCTGGTCCTAAGATGGCCTGGAGTGGAGCTAAATCATGGCAAAATGGCTCCCATGCCCCATAGAGGGTATTTAGGGGCAATAATAATAATATTTTTTTTAATAGGTAAGGCCCTCCTAGGTCTCTTGGGGGGCTAACTTGGGTCCCTAGCCTTCCATAGTTAGTTAGTTAATTAAAAGTTTATTGATTAGTCAATTGACCATATCAAACAATTAACAGCAAACATGATAAAATGTAAAAAAGCACAATACATAGAATACAATGCATAAAATGTCATGGGATAAGATAAGTTAGAGAAAATAGAATGATATATATTATATTAATTAAATCAGTAGTAGTAAGTTATTGTCTTATAATAGACTAAAAGGTAATAAAATACAGAACCAGCATATGTTTAGATAAGTTCATCACCTTTACACGCAACCCCGATATGCTCAATAAAACATCTTCTCAGTTGAATAGCCCTACCTATAAATTTACCAGTTCCGGTTACAACATATATATTTGTACCTTGAAGGAAGTGGGCTAACCGTTTATTACGGTCCCAGTGTGTAATTCTGTCGAGTACTGTCTGTAGGTACTGGGCCCTTACTGTGTCATATAGTTTGCAGCTGAATAGGACATGCTCAACATCTTCTATTTCAGATGCCCCACAGACACATGTTCTCTCAATATATGGCACTTCATGGAATCGTCCATATCTGACCATGGAGTCTACCTGCTCAAATCTTGCTCTAGTTAAAGCTGTTCTATAATATTGGGTCAGGCCCATTATCAGATGTTTTTCTATTTGAAAGGACTTTTAATTTTGGGCCAACCATTTCATCGACCTAATATTCACGAGTGTCTCGATATCAGTTTGGGCATTTACATCCATAACTCTTTGTTTAAATATTCCTATGGCCTGATGTCTAACCGAAAATAGATATTGTATTGAAAAACCAAAATGTGCGATAATTTGATAAAGCTGAAGTGTGTTGAAAACTGCCCATTTGTTCTTCCAGGCACATTTTTGGAAATCTATCAGAATCCAATGAAAGGATCTTCCACCAGTAAAGGCTTTGATTATAGTTAGACTGTAAATTGAATGGGTACCTGTTTCAGCTCTTACTGCTGCTACAGGAGTATTCCTGTCGGTCTCCAAAACTGTCCTGAAGAAACATGCTTGATTTTGTTCAAGTGGGAGCCTTCCATAGTTGCCCGCCATAGTACACATATATATGAAGAGGGAAAGAGAGAGGTGCAATCTTACACCAAATGCAACATAATGAGGAAATAAAGATGGCATGCAAATAGAAGCCTATTTTCATAAAACAGACGAAGGTACTCCATAACTGCAATATTCTTATGTGTTTCTTTCCTCCAGTGATGCAAATGGACTTTAATCATTAACTAGCTGTAATTGACACAGGACCTGAGAAATGGCCAACTGGGGAAAAAAGGCGTTCTGAGATATGTTCCTTCTATTAATGGCCTGTAGCCCCCTGAGAAATGAATTATTATACCTGAACTGATATGAAGCTGGCATTGATTTTTTTTCTTCTCCTGGAGCTACAAAAATGCATCAGCTCAAATTGTTACAAAACTGTTTAATCCATCTAATAAAAACCAGAGTGTAAAACCTGATGCAGCCACACAGAAGAAAAAAACTCAAGAGTTTTCAAGGTGTGAGAGATTCAGAGTGGAAGCTGCATGCTGTAATCTGAATTGCATTATTTGTTTTAGACATTTCCACCAAGCCCATTGTCCAGCGAAGGTTTAATTTAACCAGTTAATAATCATATTTATTAAATGGCCAAAATAGCAGGAATCAGCAGCTGTCGTGCCCTCTGTTAACTTCCGGTGCGCTTGACACAAGCCTTTTCTTCTAGAGATGCTCTCTCTGCTCCATGTCATGGAGTTATAGAAGTTACAACAATTAGGACAAGAAAATTCAGTACACGCTAATAAGTAGAAAGGATCTTCATTATGAATTTACTACTGGAGGTTTGCAGAACTGATACAAGTATAAATCTTGCAGTAAACAGTGCACTGGTTTCAGAAGCTGTGTCTAGTCCAAAAGCAGACCACAGTGATTTTGTTTCACAAGATCAGCACACAGCCTGTGTGGTATTGTAGTTGGACTGGGACTTTGGAGATTCAAGTTCTAATGTCCACTGAGTCATCAAATCAACTATGTGATCCTGGGCCTGTCACTCTATCTCAGCCTGACCCATCTCTCAGGATTATTTTAAAGTTGTTGTGAGGATAAAGTGAGGGCAAGGAGTGACATGTATGTTGCTTTTGAGGTTACTGGAGGAAAGACAAAACAGAAATATAAAAAACAAGCAAAAAATTTGCTAGTTCCAATTGTCTGTCCCAAAATACCTCAGAGCTGGTGTATGTATATAGCAAATTATTTGCACATGAAATGCAAAGATGCATCTCGGGTCACAACTAGACAGTGGAAATTTATTCTGATCAGTAAAACTACTTTTAAAAAATGATAATACCAAGCTTCCAGTCATAGTTGAAGAACTTTGTACTATTCTATTCTGTGAGGATTTTAATTCACCAGATGCTGTAATGGCCAGAGCAGCAGGAATGTTTCCTTCTTCTCAAATTATCAATCTCTCTCTCTCTCCCTTCATCTTTTCCCATCCTTTCTGCCATTCTAACACAGAGGGCTCTCTAGAAGATGTACAACAATGTGGCTAAAAGTATTGCAAAACCAATGCAGCCATTAAAATGTGTGTGTATATGCCTTCAAGTTGCCTGTTGACTTATGGTGGCCCCATGAATTTCATAGGGTTTTCTTGGGCAAGGAATACTCAGAGGTGGTTTTGCCAGTTCCTTCTTCTGAAATATGGCCTATAGCGCCTGATATTTTTCCAATAACAATAAAGACTCCCAAAACACTAAAACAAATGCAATGAGCAGCAGCACAAGTCAAGAAAGAACTGACACAATATCCCAAAGGTTTCAGTCTATGCTGAAGTGGGTGACTTGTGGGCAGTTTTTGGACCATAGTTTCCATGATCCCTCATCATTCTGGCTGAGGCTGATGGCAGTCTAATAATACCTAGAGCAATACGTTCCCTAACTTGGTCAGTCAAATAACAGTATCTCTGGTCACAGGTTTGGAGGCGAGGGTCAAATAGGCAGTAAATTGATAAAATTTAACTAAAAATTATTCTTATTCATATATTATTGGCATACATATCTATCCTAGCTTTGTTACTTGGGGTAAATTGGCTTAAATTTTGTGCCTGAGGAACCAAAATAGCTTAGGCTCCTTAACTGTCCACAGATGTTTTTCAGAAAATGAGCTGTTGAAACAGGACAATCACCGGCATAAGCATTCTTTACTATTTGTCTGCTCAAGATAATTTCTGCTTAATGTATGGATGTGAATAATACAAACAAAAAGGGTGAAGTATATGAGAACCTCTTTTTTTTGTCTTCCCCTTAACAAAGTGCTGAAATTGCAGCGAACGTGTTACCTCCTGGTTAATAACTGCTACAAAATAATCCCACATCCTTCAGGTAGATTTTCAGTGCACGTGCATTTATGTTTCTGAAAGGAAACACCTGCCTCAATCCTGGCTCTATTTTTAGCTTTAGGCAGGCACGGGGGAGACCAGAGGATCACATGAAACTGACCAGGCCACCTGGATCAAGCTATACTTATCCTCTCCATTTTTCAAATGTCCATAGAGCACCTCTGTGATAGAAGCTCTAATCTAGTGGGTCCCACAGTTCCAAGCCATTGGACTCCTATCACTCTCCCTGCCCGTTTACCTTCAGGAACCCTCCCTGGACCGGGACTTGGGCCTCAAAGTGACTGCTATGCTGCACAAATGGATGTGTTGGTCATTGGGTTCAGCATGGTAAAATGTGACTGGCCTTCATTGTTAATTATTAAATCAGACATTCAGACAGAGATGTAGAAAATGAAAACAGTAAAGGTTTATTATATAATGATTAAAGCAAATATAGACACATGCTAGTTCCACATACAGTACATAGTAACCGCTCAGTTTCAGATAAAGTAACACTTTTCCCTGAATTCTCTCTATATTTTCAACTTCCCAAAAGCCTGTTCAGATCAACTCCATTCCACTCTTCCTGACTGATTCGATCTCTTTTTCTGACTGGCTCTAGCTAAGGCCCTTTCCTCACTTTACCGGATCCCAATGGCATCCTATGGGGATCCCTGTAGAACAGTGGTTCTCAACCTGTGGGTCCCCAGATGTTTGTGGACTTCAGCTCCCAGAAGCCCCAGCCACTATGGTTAATGCTCAGGGCTTCTGGGAGCTGAAGTCCACAAACATCTGGGGACCCACAGGTTGAGAACCACTGCTGTAGAAACTCTCCCAAGAGGGGAGCATGACAGGAGCGCTCCCCTCCACACCGGCTGCCTGTGCAAATGGAGGAAGCATGATTGCCATGCCTCGTCCTTCCATAGCACAGCTGGCTACAGTCCCAGGCTGCGCTGGAGCAGGAAGCATGGCCATTGTGCTTCCTGACTGTCCACAGCTCAGGTAAGTGTGGGAGGGCAGCGCAATCGCTGGTCATTGATGGGTAAAACCCATCAATGATTTGTGGTGCAATCTCACTACCTGGTGATGGAAGAACAATGGGACACAGACAATGTCATGCACAAGCATCGTCTGGGTCCTATCCTTCTCCCATCCCCAATGTAGGACGATGATGTCCTGCAGAAAAGGCCTAACTGTTTTACAAACAAGACTCTAAGTTATATCTTCTCCCCCATAGAGCATTCCCTTCAGAGCATTCCATGAGCTGTGACTGGATGGGTTTACTGAAGCTTGCCCAACTTCTCACTGCACAATCTCTTTATCAGAGAAGTTACTTTTGCAGACTGAAACTCCCAGAGTCCACCAGGCTGTAGGGTCAATGTCCATAGAACCCAGTGGCCTTCATGTCAAGTGCACAGTGAATCTACTCTGGAATTTATGCCAGAATTTAAAGGTCATATCCAAGGTGCAGAGCCTATGTGAAGACTTGTGTCTTGTCCTTCATCAGTTATGAAGAAGACGTTGCATTTCATTCCTAAGCTAATTTAGTTCTGAACAAGTTCTTGTCCATATTCTTGTTTGCTTCTTATTAGTTTAAAGAAAAGTGTTGGTTTTGAACGCTGATGGCTTAGCACTGAAACATAATGTACAGTCAGCCCTTCACATTTACCTGGGTTAGGGATGCAGGACCCGTGCAAAAAACCAAAAAAAAAAATTGCAAATTCTAAAATCTGTGTGTTTGCCTGTGGGAATGGGGCTGAGGCATGGTAGGGAGAATGGACACCCAGGGTCCAAACCAGATCAGGAAATGGAGAAGGAAAGGGCATAGGTCAGCATGGTTGCTCTATATTTCCTCTCTGTCACCCATCTCCTTACTTGGGGGTGTGTGAGGGCATTGGGAGAGGGTTTATGGTGCTAATAAATTGGGTGGCAAGCCATTCTTAGCTGGCCAGACAGCAGTTGGTGGAGGAGGTGGAGGACTACACTACACTGTTATAGTGCTATTGTTCCACTTTCAACCTCCTGTGGAATCCTGGGGTTTGTAGTTTAGGGAGGGGCCTTTAGAATTCTCAGCCAGAGAGCTCTTTGGCTTCAGTAGTGTGGAAATGGATAGATTCAACACCTGTTGGAAAAGAAAGCCATTGTGATCCATTGGTGATAAATATTTTGGGATCAATTACAAATGGACTGAAACAAACATCTGAATGAAATTGCCATAGACAGGCTCATAGTACTGGTAGTATAGTAAAGGCAATAGTATTTTGGATTTCTTTTTATGGTCGTGAAAGCTGGACAGTGAAGAAAACTGACAGGAAGAAAATCAATTCACTTGACATGAAGTGCTGTGAAGAGTTCTGTGGATACCGTGGGTGGCTAAAAAGAGAAATGAATGAGTGTGAGAGCAAATCAGTCTTGAACTTTCCCTCAAAGCCAGGATGACTAAACTCAGGCTCTCATGCTTTGGACATATCAAGACAAGATAGGACTAATTAGAAAAGACAATAATCTTGTAGTATATAAAAGTCAAAGTTTGTTTGTGAGTGAGTTTGTCCGTTTGTCTGTGTCAGGCGGGTGAAGACCTCATATGATTGATTGTGCCAGGTGAGAAGACCTCATGTGATTGGCTGCTTGTGAAGATTCTATGGAATCCTGGAGTTGGTAGTTCAGGGAGGGGCCTTTAGAATTCTCAGCCAGAGAGCTCAGGCCAGTTGCTATGGAGATGAGGCCCAGCAGCAAGAAGGAGGGGAGTGCATTCCCTCAGGAACCCAAAGTCTGTATATTAATAACTCTGAATACAGACTGGATTGGGCAATATGGGGAAAAGTTACATGTATTGGACAAGACAGATTGGGGAATTAGAGACACAGGATCTGAAATATGTATATTTCAATCGCATCTCATTCCTGAAGTAAGGTAAAGTGACTCCTAAGGTGTTTCTAACATGTGTTGCCTATGAGAAAATAAAATCCTGGGCAAAGCCGGGTATATATGCTAGTGTCTGATAAAGTTAATAGCAGTAGGGAAAGCTGACAGAGAAAACTGTGGAAGGATGACAACCAGTGAACTTTCTCAGTGAGAACTGGAAAAATTTGATGCTAATTTACACTGTAACTCCAACAAAGGCTAAGTGGAAAGTAATAAGAAATGGTCAATTTGTTTATGAATTTTTAGAAAAGGAAAGAACAGTTTTTTGTTTTTCATTTTTTTTAGCAGAGGTTTAAGATGGATCAATCAGCTTTGACCAACCCATGAATTTATTGTTAGCTTTTGATAATTTTTAATTTCGAGTCCCTGTGTAAAATTCAAAGGTTAATTAAATTTAACCTGTTATTAAGTTGTATCCATATTGATATGAAATACACAATAATAAATAATATGTATTTTATTTTAAAATAAAAAATTAAAAAAGCAGTAAGAAAAGAGAAAAACCAGGTGAATTCATTCAATTAAGAAAGCTACAGTCCTGAGTTTGCAAGACCTGAGCAGACCAGGTCTGATAACTGAAACTCTTTAAAGTCTCTCATTCATAAAGTCACCATAAGCTGAAGTCAACTTGACAGTGAATAAAAAGAACAAGCTTACAATAGCACAACTATAAAAATGTGACACCACTTGGAATGTGCCACATTATCCAACAATATCTCACTGATTCCTGGATTCTTTTTTAAAATACTTTTTATTAAATAAAATCTCATAATTAAAACATCTTCATACTACATACATAATTATACATTCTTATATATTATACATAATTTTCCACATTTTTTCAAAGAACTTCATATCCTTATTCTTAAATTAATTATATCATATCTTATTTCATATATATCTAATTTTTATATCCAACATCTAACAGTATTTCAACCGTACAGAATACAAATTTTATACCTACCTAAAACCTTCCCTTATTTCTACTTCTTATTTCATAGTCAGTTATACCTTAACTGTCATTTGACCAACAAATTTCCCCTTTCAGAATCCAAATCATTGATGATCCAAAACTCTAGTCAGTAATACCTGGAAGATTGTGAAACTTCCAGAAATGATGATGATGATGATGATGATGATGATGCCGCTGCCTATCATCCTCCCCACAAGCTCACTCACTTCTTTCCAGGTCTGCCTCAGACATGCTTCAGGCACGATCAAATAGCTTGTTTGTGACTGCTAGGCAACCGTGACACACAATCCTCACCTATATCCAGGCCAACACAGACCTGTGTTTGGGCAAAACACTAAAACAAATCTTTCTATTTTCATGACAAGTTGTCTGGGCTAGGGCTATTCAGTCTAGAATGGTGTTGGATATCTTAAATCAAATAGAGTACACCCATATCACAGCACTGAAGCATTTGTGCAGTATGTACTCAGATCTGAGAGCAAATAGATTGTTACTTTTGTTTCTGTAAAGAACAGGTAACTTGGGTAAATGTTCTTATATAAACCTACTTTCCCAAAACATTTTTCTTATGTATTAAATAGGATCACAATACAATGTTGTACATGAACACTAAATAATAATGGCCCGTTCCACACATGGAGGGAGAAACGGGGAAAACGCGCTGAAATGGAGCTTACCGGCAGCCGGGTAAGTCCGTCGCCACGCGGAGCAGCGCGAGTTTGCTGCTCCACACTCCTGCGGCATCCTGCGGCGTCCAAAATGGTGGCTTACGGCTGGCGGAGGCTCTCCACCAACCGGAGAAGCTTGCCAGCCGGAAGCCCGCCCCCGGCAGATCTGCAGGCACGCATTTGCGCGCGCCTGCAAATCTACACCAGGGCACTGTGACGGAGTTGTACGGGGCTGCACGCTAAAAACCTCTTGAAAAGAGGTTTTTAAAAGACACGCGGCGCCACCACTTCTGGTCACTTCAGAGCAGTTTGAGGTGTAGAACCTCAAAATTATAAACAACCCAGCGCATTCCACAGTGTAGATGACTTCCGTTAGAGGTCGCACTACACTGTTTTAATTACCCCATGTGAAAAGGGACAATGTAATATGTGTGGTATACATCTAGTGTAAAAGCACAGATTATGGCCTTTGCGCATGAGGCTGGTGAATCAGTTTGTGCTGTTTCTTACTGGATTTTCTGGGATTGAAACGAGGTGGACTTTCCCTCATTTCCTTCCGCACAGCTGCTGTGTATGTTCCATTCTGATTCGGAGGAGTGCAAGTTCATGAATCCACACTGCCTCTGCCGTGGCCACACCTGCTACTCCCCTCACCCCGCCCTGTCAACTATGATTGGCCCTTTTTTTTTTGCATGGTTTAGTACATCTTTGCATACGTGGGTAAGTCCGTACTACCCCCGGCCCCTCCCATGAGCCCTCCCCTGACCACCAATTCACATTGGCACGAATGTACGTGTCTGCACCACTGTGAAAGTATGAACTGGATCAATCTGGAAAACTGGAAAACTGATTTCTTCCGATTTTCAAATAGTGCGCTTTACCACCACATCGGGGTGCATTTAGTCAGAATTACATGAGGAACAAAGGTAAATAAACCAAACCTAGTCTGCTCCAAGGTGCAGAAGACCTCCGTGGCAAGAAGCATTGGCCTGCCTTAATAACCGCATGCGGAAAGGGCCTATACCTCAAACTGACTGGTCAATCAAAAGAAAAGAGAAAGTCTGTGGTTTCTTCTAAAATAGCCATCAACAGAAGTATCAATTGAGATCCTTGTCCCATCTGTGAAAACCACATTCTCTATATTTCAAGAAGATATTTGTGAATTCATGTGATTGCTCTAAAAATACCAAAGAGAGAGAAAGTATGCTCCTAGAGATAGGCAAGCAAGTCAGACTTAGCCAAGGTCTAAAAGGGGCAAAGATAGATGGTGTGTAGGAGAAATTATGGACCCTGAAGACAAGTATGCTCTTCTGTACAGATCTGTCTTACAAACAAATGGAGTGTGTATCTGGAACAGTGAGAGCCAGTGTGAGGTAATGGTTTGAGCACTGGGCTATGACCCTGGAGACCAGGGCTTGATTCCCTGCTTGGCCATGGAAACTGGCTGGGTGACCTTGGGCATGTCACACACTCTCAGCCCCAGAAAACCCTGTGATAAGTTTGCCTTAGGGTTGTCATAAGTCAGAAACAACTTCAAGACACACAACAACAATCTCTTACAGCAGACTGAGCAGGCACTAGCATTGGTAAAATCTGTCATTTTCACTTTCTTTCACATTATAGATTTTTTGAAAATCCCATTTCATTCTGTCTTCATTCTGAAGAAACGTATTGAACTTTTTTAAAAAAAATGAAGAAAAATTCTTCCCAATGTGTATCAGTCAAATTGAGTAGACTCAGCTCTTCTTAGCATGGGAAGGACCATATTGTACCTGAATGCCATATAAGCATTACAAATGAGGAGCCTTTCAGAAAAAAAAAAGAGTAGGAATCCTAATTTAGCATCACAAGGCTTGAATATATAAAGATTCAGACCCAGACCTTTAACAGCTAAGCCTTCTACCTAGATGGCCATATGTTATCAGTTTTCCCCATATCTGAATTTTTAAAAACCAAAATCTTTTCCATCCTGAATTTGACAAAATTTCAAAATTCAGTATATTCTTATCAAAACTAAACTGAAGTCAAGTTCTCATCCATCCCTAGCAGGCAAATAGATCACAGGGTCTTAGTCCCTGCCCCCCACCCCACCCCACTCCCAGTTAGGTGAGAGTTATTTTATTTTCATTTTGATGATAGTTATTATTTTGGAATGTGTATTTTTACGGAGCTGCACAGACTTTTAGGACGCAGCTAATGGGCATACACAAACCATGACCAAGGCAAATGCTGTGTCAGTGGCATTGAATCATATCAGGCTGCAATTTTAGGCTGCAATTATTTATTATTTAGGCTGCAATTTTAAACACACTTACCAGGGAGTCAGCTTCACAGAACTCAAGGGAACTTACTTAAAGGATTCAGGATGTTACTGCAGTTTAGGCCTACTTGGCAATAGCACTAGATATCACTTTGATATCATAATTTGGCCTTACCATACCACCCCTCTCCACGTGTTTGTGAGGCCCCCAGACAAGCACAGAACTAGACTCGGCACTTAACTGCTGAAATATTCTCAAACAATACAAGCACGCCAGAAATAGCCAGATCGCAGCTTCAGAGACCTCCCCAGCAAACACCACATTATGTAGGCGCGCTACCTACAAAAGGCTCCCTGTCCCGAGCAGGCAACTTGACAAAGGCTGAACCATCCACTGTCAAGCTTTGCACATTTACATACTGGCTACACCATTGTTAATTCGGCTCTGATTCCATCATGCTAAATTGTGACCTCTCGGAGACATTGTCCCGCACCCAAAACTCATTGTTGTCCCTGAGTAAGGCATAGCCTGAAGTCACACTTCTCTGTATAAAAAACCCTGATTCTGAGACCTTCCTCGGATCGCTCCCAAGTTCCAGACCGCCTTGCTGCCGCTTTGCTTGGCGAGCTTCCCCTCAGCTCCACGTGCTGAGCCACAACGAACCACAGCATCGCTCTCTATCTTCTTCCAGGCTTCAGGAACAGGTTTCGTATCATCCGAATCAACTATCCCTCTGAAAATCCCGCTATCTTACTCACACCTTTATTTTCCTTAGTTATCTGTGTGCGTGTGTTGCTTACATTGTGCGCCTGTACTTAATAAAGATCATTCATTATTTTCAAACTGGTCTGCTCCTTGACTTGGCCTGACCCCGTAGACACTGGGTTACAAGATCCTGCTAAGTTACCCTGCCTCTCATAACGCTAAAGCAGTGCTCTGAGCTAATTTTCCCCACCTATAGTTGAGCACATTTTGGAGTCCCTCCTGGGACCTCCAGTAAACAGGGTAACAAGGAGCAGTACAACCATTAGGCAAGGGATGGGAATCATTTAGTCCTCTAGATCAGTGGTTCTCAACCTGTGGGTCCCCAGATGTTCTTGGACTTCAGCTCCCAGAAGCCCTGAGCATTGACCATAGTGGCTGGGGCTTCTGGGAGCTGAAATCCAAGAACATCTGGGGACCCACAGGTTGAGAACCACTGCTCTAGATGCTGGACTACACAAGGTCTAGCCAATGGAGATGACAATGAAGAGTGCTGGGGAAGAGAGATTTTTTGCTTCCTGATGTGGAGGGGGGAGTGGTCAGTTTTAAGTATTTGATGGAGAGGGGAATGTCATCATTTGTTTCAGGAAGCAAAATGTGCTGTGAGATAGTCCTAATAGGATTGAACTGTACATCTCTAAAAGCTTTTCCTTTTGGGTAGCATAAACAAATGTGTAGCTCAGATAGACTGTTTTATCTGTTCAAAGACTCCTTTTTCTTTCTCCCTTCCTCTGAATGGGTCTGATGTGCTTGAATTCCATTAACGACAAACAAGAGCATTAAAGAAATGAAACACTGGAACTAGCAGGATCTTTAGGAACAATATTTGTTTAAAAGCATGCCAAACTCTGGAAGTTATGACAGTATGTGTTAAGTAAGAAAATGCCATAACCCAAACAGATAAGATTCTGGATAATATCACTGGGAGATGCAGCCTGTCTGAAACAGCTGTAGCAAGAAAAAGCACTTCAGAGTGGAATTTAAAAAGGCAGTGCTTTTAATTTATAATTTTTTTTTTGGTTGTGGTTCTGATCAAGTGGAAGGAAGGAAGGAAGGAAGGAAGGAAGGAAGGAAGGAAGGAAGGAAGGAGGGAGGGAGGGAGGGAGGGAGGGAAGGGACTCTTCTTCATATGTGGATTCATAATGTGGATGGTAAGTTGTCCCTTAAGCTAACACTACAGTTCCAATTAAAAATGTAATTGACATACATGCCAGAGGATCTGAATTCCCACAAAAAGGAATTTTGGAATGTCCAGGGTGCAAAACTGAGACCCACAAGAAATATGTTGCCTATTCACAAGTCACCTTGATACCTAGGAATACATTTATGCAATAGATGCAAAGAGCAGATAGTACTTCACTCTGAAGCACAAATATCAAAGCCTGGACTTCATTTTCTTTTTACTGGCCTTGAAGGTAGGGGAGGAGGGCAGCTCTTGGGAACTGATAGTCATCCATCATTCATTAATTGACTGTATTTATATTTTGCTCTTCAGCAAAAGAGGCCGCTGGAATGCTTACACAGACTAAGTTCTCGGTGTCAGGTTTGCCACCTAAAAAGACACGGCACAAAAGAAAAAGAGAATGTGGAGGACAGAGGAAAAAGGCAAACAGTCTTTCAGCAGAGCAGATGGGATGGCTCTGATTCCACCTCATCTCCCTCTGCTGTAGCAGTTCGGAACAACAAGAGCCCTAGATGAAGGCATAGCTATGAAAAAATAGCTTTCATATAATTCTTTGTGATAACCACATACTTCTTTTCCAGAATATAAAAACATCACTTTTTGAACTGGTCTTGCTTGTTCTGGGATTCTTAGAGGTTTTGATCCACTGATTAATTAATTCCCAAAGCTCTGTTATCATCCCATTGATTGGGTTCAGAATGAAGAAAGTACAGTTTCCACTACACAGTGCTGTTTATCTAAAGCCCAGAATGGCATTCCTTTGAATCACGGGTGGTGGCACAGTGGCAAAGGTAAAATGGCAGTGGACATTGTACAGACTGGGGAGGAAAACCTAGGAAGTTACCTCTATGAAGAGAGAAAGCTTTCCTGCTGGCTTCCAAAGTGTGTGTGTGTGTGTGGGGGGGGGAGCGCTCACAATACATCTTGCTATGCTGACAGATATTTGCTGCCACTGCCGCCACCACAACTGTGTGCCAGACCAAAAAGTGTCTTATGCTAACATAATGGGGTATTCTGCCAATTTAAGTCACTAAAAGGATGCTGAGGGATCTGCCCCTTCTCTGGCACCTCTCTTCTAGGTATGAATGAAGGGTGGGTTTAGACTCATCCATTCCAAAAAGCATTCTGACAATGGATGTAGCCTTTAACAGAGAAATGATTGCCCATCTTTGCCATAAATAAATAGACTTGAATAAGAGAAAATTAGAGATATGAATAGATATCTATGAGAGCCAGGCAAGGAAACCCAGAGAGTGACTTTGGGCAAGTCACATTCTCTCAGATTCAGAAGAAGGCAAAGAGAAAGCCCCTTCTGAACAAATCTTGCTGAGAAAATCCAGTGATAGGTTCACCTTAGGGTCACAATATGTCAGAAACCACTTGAAGGCACACAACAGCAACAACAAAATATTTTCTTTATCTTCTCTTTAGAAAAGTCATAACATTTAAATTTTGCTCCCTTGATAATTAGGTGCAATTGTTTCCTTTGTAAATAATTAGTCCCAGTATACATATTTTATGTTTAACAATTTACTTTGTTTAATCTGCAATGTCTAATTTAATTTATTACTTTTCACATACTTTAGTTTGCATTTTTTAGTTATTTCCTTACCATCTCATCTTTCTACTATTATGCGACCCAAGGTGGTTTACAATACAAGTTGAAACAAAATTAATCTATAACCAATGTATTATATTCTTGGAGAACAATTAAAAATCAATTAAACAAACTATCATATTAACACCAAACACAGAATTAAAACACTTCAAAAGTATAACAAGAAAATAGAAAGGAATATATCCCTCCCTTTCTCCCCAGCATGCTAAAAGACAGAGGCATATCTAAGCTGGGGCAAGTAGGGTACATGCCTCAGGCACCAATGCTAGGTGGGGCACAAAAAAGTCGTGCATGTAGGGGGAGTGGTAGGATTAAGAAGGGGTAAGAGCTAAGAAGGAAGGGGTGCAACTTCCACACTTGCCCTATGCACTGTTTACGCTAGATACACCGCTGCTAAAAGATCCTTTAGAGACAAAGCAGTTCATGGCCAAAAACCTCTGTAAATAAAAAGGTCTTCACCTCCCATTAGGAGGGAATCAGTAAGACAGCCAGCCTAATCTCCCATGGAAAGTCCACAAACTGGGAGCAACCACCAAAAATTCCTTCTTTCAAGGCCTTACCAAATATGCCTTGGAGAGTGATGGAGCTCTGGGAAAGTTTCCTCCTGTAGATCCCAGAACTGGGGCAGCTTATATTTCATTTTACTTACACTTCATAACGTTAATGTTTAGCAAGCCCATAATATAGGAGCAGAGTAGAATACATTTCCCTCCACTTTGGGGGGCATCCTAGACCAGGAAAGTGATGTGTGGCTCTCTAGCTGTAGTTTGACAACAGATCTCATAATCCTTCACAAGTGGCTAGGTGGGAATCTTTCTGACCAGCTGTTAGTGGGAGCTGCAGTTCAACAACATCCGGAGGGCCATGTGTTCTCTACCCTGACCCTAACTATTTCTTTTACGTAACCTTTAGCCTAACTAAACATTGTTTCAAATTAAAAATTGTACACTGATTGGTTTTAGTTGATCTTTTTTTTTCCAGGAATCCCAGCTGCTAAGCTTCTAGGTATATTTGTTCTAGTGCTATTGCATTATTTGAAGAGTAATCAGCTAGTTATTCTTTAACACTGATTTTTTTTAAAGGGGACGAGAATTTATGATCACACTTCTCTGCATAGAACAGTTCAGAAAGTGAGAAGTCAGAGACTGCAAAATACAAAAATAGTCTCAGTATATCAATCATTCAGAGATGGAAGACTTGACGTTTGCCCAGGCTGTGTGTTTACAGTTACACTGCTGGACAGAGCTTCAAAAAGTTACCTTTTTTTTGGATGACAGCTCTTAGAATCTCCCAGCCCACATAATCTCAGGGGCTACTTGTAGTCCAAAAAAGTTACATTTCCAAGCTCTGATGCAGGCCACAAAAAGTGAGCAGAATTTGTCCTTGGATTGCAGATCTTTGTGGCTACATATGCAGAGACCTGCCTGTGTTAAATGACCTAGCTTTCTGTTGGGTTTTATGCTGACAGTTATTGTTGTTGTTTTACTTATGTAAAAGTAATCTTATGATTATGATTACTTTTATGGCTGTATTTCACATTTCTTTTGCAAGCTTCCCTTGGAAACTTTCTTTTTCTCCTTCTTCCTTGTCTTTGTGTTCCTTTTTTTTAAAAAAAATAAAAAATCAGGTTGTGCGTGCTTCTTAATAAAATAAATAAATACATGGCAAGTTACCAAATGTTTCTGACTGTGGAAGCATTAACTAGAATGTAAGTGATATGAGAATAACATTCTCTAGTTACAAAGACCAATTGTGTCAGACTTTTCTTTAACTTGCAAATTTGGTGGTGATAGCAGGGAGAGAACAGAAGAAAGAAAAGCTGAGATGGAACACTTCCTGGAGCAATTTTTTGTTACAGATAACACAGTTAAAATCTATAGCATTTTGGGCTACTTCCAAAAGTATAGGGAAGTTTGTGCATTACTGCTTGTTCCAATAGCTCCAACAGCCAATTGGTCAAACTGAACAGCTATGGTGCACATGTTTGCTTAGAAGAAAATCCTATGGAGTTCAATGGCATTCCCTTCTGCATTAGTGACCACAGAATTCTGACTTTACAGGGCAATCTTATACCTGTTTGCTTAGAAATAAGTCCCACTGAGTTCAAGGACATTTCCTTCCAGGTTTTACATTCTCCTGTTCCTAGTGTCCTGCATTGAATTTTTATGTCTCGATAAGTCTAGAGGATTTCTAACCTTACTACTGCTTCAATAGGATGACACTCCAGAAGGCAGGTAGATTTTTTATGGCCCAAAAATACCTGGCAAGGAAGAACTATATCTCTTTTCCCTCTCCAGAAAGCAGCTGTTGTGGCTGACCTTTTTCTCTGAAGGAAGACATTGTTTCCTCCAACACATCACAGAAGAAAATAGTGATAAACATGTAACACCCCAATTGCTGCTGTTGTGTGCTTTCAAATTGTTTCTAACTTATGGCAACCCTAAGGTGATCTTATCATGGGATTTTCTGGGAGCAGCGAGTATGTGACATGCCCAAGGTCAGCTAATAGGTTTCCATGGCAGAGCGGGATATCGAATCCTGGTCTCCAGGGTCGTAGTCCAATCCTCAGACCACTACACCACACTGGCTGTCTATAGCATTCCCATACCATACAACACATCACAGAAGGAAACTAGAACATATATAGCTAAGGAATGTCAGAGTGCGATAGAGGGCAAACATTAGTTAGGAAGAACAGACAAGCTAGGAGCCGTGGCAGCAGTTTGCTTTTGCCTGAGTCTAACTGGGAAGGGCTAGATTCCGCTGCTCCTGTCCTCTCCTCTCCCATCACTGAGTTAATTGAGTGCAATTTGCAGAAACTATAGTAAGCTGAATACCAAGTGGCAAAGTGAGAGGAAGAGAGAGAAACTGGCATATTTTAAAAGTAGATGAAAAGTATCCCAAAAAGAGGGATACTTCCTCTTCAATAGGGACAAGTGGAACATACAATACATGAAAAAGGAGCTGGATCCAGACTTATTCATGTTTCAAGTAGGTAAATTCAGAGCAAGGAAACTCAACTCGGCATGATTAACTTAAGTCTAATTAGTTTTAGTGGGTCTACTCCAAGGATGACCTCAGTCTGGAGCCAATTCCTGATATACAAGCCAGGCTGATGTGAAGGGCTAGGTTTCCAAGTTCAGATCTTTTAAATAGTTTTCAAAACTAGATTGGATCCTAAGTACATTAAGCCAAAGTAAGAATTTTGAGGTATAGAATTGTCCTAAATGATTTTATGCCAAAAAATCATGCCCCTTCCTCTTAAACTAGGGTTGGAATTTTGTGGACTACCAGACCTTGTTGAAATGAAACTCCCATTGGCTATGCTAGGAAGAGATGCTGCAGTCCAACAACATTTGGAGAGCTGTATGAGTTTCACCCAGCCTTAAAACTTAGCGTGGCAGAAATCCGTGATGCTGCTGCTCTGTTCCATGCATTTCATTAGAACATAATCCCCCAGCCCTGACCAGTCCCTAGATAGATTGACCAAGAAATGCACAACCATGTTGTATTGCTGAAATCCCTGGCTCAGAACATGAGAAGTTTTAATACAAAAAAGTAACTTTTCAAAGCTCTGACTTTAACTATGTCAGAGTGAAAGAACACTGAG
The DNA here is from genome assembly GCA_948472985.1 of Iguana delicatissima. Lineage (NCBI taxonomy): Eukaryota > Metazoa > Chordata > Lepidosauria > Squamata > Iguanidae > Iguana > Iguana delicatissima. Next base: position 48,061 of record CAOKZL010001283.1, read on the forward strand.
AACATGAGGCAATGAAATGCCTTACTTCTGCTTGCCAAAGTGGGAAAGGATGAATTATTCATAGGAACAAAAGAAGTGCAACCAAAGTATTTCTTTCTCATGGTTACTCATTAATATTTTCAATAAACAATCAACTTTTCCGTGTTTTCATTTGCATCACTGTTCAAAATGAGGATACGTAAGTACACCGTAATATCGCTAACTTCTCTGTTTGGATACAATAGGAGTCTTGATAGACCAGGAGCCTGCTAAAAGAGCAGAATAGCTCTTTCCAGCCTGTAGTCAGTCTGATCTGGTGCTACAATATTCAGAAATGTTACCCAATAGCTTAATGATTATAGATGGGCTTTACTCAACAGGCTTTGAATGCGTTCTTTACATTCTTTTGCTTTATTTTTCTTTTTTAATTACAGCTTAGAACTTGCATCACTTGAAGTACAAGAAAGTTATTATAAATCTCACCATTTTTTCCTCTTTGTCACTTAAAGGCGCTTGTGTGAGAATTCTAAGCATACCTGCTAGGAAGTTGGTCCCATTGAGGTCACACTTCCAGCACACTTGACTTTGAAACAATATGGTCAGGTTGATGTGATATTCTCTCATTAGTTGCACAGCTGAATTATCCCATTGATGTGCATGCATGTATATGCTGTCACAGCATAGCCAATGATTTTAATATGAAAACAAGCATTTTGTTTATTGATTTATGCATGCATTCCATTCAGTGGCTGATCAAATGCAAGAGAACAGATGCATATATATACATACATACAAGAAGTTGGCTCCGCTTGTCATGCAGTGGTCAGACAAGCTTCATTCATTCACATAAACTGTATCTTCTGCACCAACCCCTTCCAATCTGATATTCTCCTATCCCCCTATTGGCTGGATATAAGGGAGTTTGAGATCTGGATATTTTTCAAGCAGAAAAGGTTTTTGCCTAATCCTAAACCCGTATAGCCAGTATATTTTTGTGTGGATTTCACTGTAAGTCTGGAATCTGGGTATGTGCAAAGTGGTCCTTGGTCTTCCCAATTTACCACTGGAGCTGTGATCTGGAATGGAAAAAATGAAAAAAAGTGGAAATGGAAAAATGGAAAAAAATAAAAATAAAACAAGGATCAATGAACAATATCTGGTTTCTTAGTAGTTCATTCTTAGCCCGTTATCTCTCCCACCACCACCCCAGTCTACTCACTAAAAATGTCCCATGAGCTCTGCTGCAATCTCCAAAGAGCTAAGGATACATTACTGTAAAAAGACAAACACTTATTCAGTGTTTTCTTTCACAAAATAAATTCGTAACAGAGAAAACAAGTCAAGGCAATCATTTTACACTTACCTCACACATTCAAAGGGAAGAGACAAAATCTTCCCTATAATAAACCAGTCAGTTTTCTGAGATTCAAGCCTGTTCATGTTCTAATCATTCATTAGAGCAAAGCTGTCAGGTTATTCCAAATTTAAACATGAACTCTCAATCTGGGCTTTTTCTTCAACAGGAAGCTAAATTGCCAGACCAAATGGGTCTGTTTTTCATCATTTTCACTCTGAATGTTCAGGTTGTCTCTTAAAAAAAAAAGAAAGAAAGGATTAATTCCTCTTTGCAATATAGTTTGCAATAACTACCCCTCCACACACCCTGACGTTGCCAAGGAATGATAGCTGATATATATTATTGGATCAAATAAGAGCTCAACACTTCCTCCCTCCCAGTGATAAAGCTATGAAGTTCTCTGCCAACAGCTGGGACACTGTTGAACTGATAAAGATCAATGTTTTTTCCTCCAGGAAATTGTATCAAATTAATCATTTTAAATTATTTTTGTGTTTCTTTGCCAGAGAGCTAAACCGGACTTCTCCATAGACATGGGCCCTTTCCACACGGGGTAAAAAAAACGGCTTAGGGCGACCTCATCCGAGGTCATCCACACCATGGAGCGCGCTAGAGCGGTTTGAATAGTGGAGGTTCCACACCTCAAACCGTGCTAGCGCGGCCGCAAGGGGTAGCGCGGCGCGTTTTTTAAAAACCACATTTTATGTGGTTTTTACGAAACGCGAGCGCGCTAACCCATTGCAGCGCCCCGTGTGAAACTGCAGGGACGCACTAGCGCGTCCCTGCAGAGCTGCCCGGGGGCGGGCTTCCGGCTGGCGCGCTGCCCTGATTGGTGGAGCGCCGCTGGAAGTCGCTGGCCGCCATTTTGGGCGCCGCCAAACGCCGCCAAAACTCGCCAGCGTGTGGAGCGGCGAATGCGCGCTCCCCGCAGGGACGGAGCAACCCGTTTTCAGGTAAGATCCGTCCCTGCGTGCGCTGCCCCATTCCCCCATCCCCTGTGTGGAAAGGGCCATGGAGTAGCAAGAGTTTTTTGTTGAGAAAGCCTTATCTAAACTGGTAATTCCATAGTGTTCAAAGATAAGCATAGTTCAGTATTGTTAAGGCTGCTCAGAGGAAGACAAACTCAGTTCTGGGAGCAGCAAGTGGATTTGTTATCATGGGGACAGTGAATCTACTCTTGGTTTTATGACTGATTCTCCCAAAGACACTCTGGGTTGTATGGGAGCTATCCCAGTGCCCAGCTCCTGTTAGGAACAGAGTTCAGTTTATGGATGGATCACATATAGTCCTGGAGCTGTAAAATCAAGAGTGTATTTATTGTCCCTGGAGTAATAGATCCACTATTTCACCTTCACTCCATGTTCTGGCCTAGTCTTGCTCCCTTTTCACATGACAGTTTGCAAGCGAAAGAGCCCCTTGAGTGTCGCATAAATGTAAGGAGTGGTCTGCATGACACACTCTCATTTCCGCCACGCTCAAGGCCTGCATGTGCAGCAAATACGCATTTTCTTATTTTCGGCTTTTAGCCAAAAATGACTCGGCCTTGCGCACCGGTCAGGGGCCCCACGTGCACTTACCTGCCGTGTGGAGCCTCTGGAGCTGGGCCGGTTGCACATCCTCTCCTCAGTGCAGCCTACAACTCCCAGGCTGCACTGAGGAAGGAAGGAAGGAAGGGGCGCAGGCGGGGCTCTCGCGCAAGCAGGAAGGAGCTGCAGAGCCCGAGCAGCAGGGAAGCAGGACGCTTGCGAGAGCCTTCCTGCCCAGGCCTCTCACGCAAGGCCCACACTCCAGCGGCGTGAGAAGGTAAGCTGCGGAAAGGGCTTTGGTCTGTCCAAATTGCTTTAGATATCTGTGGGCTTTTCTGCACTACCCTGTTCTAGTGCTATTATTCCACTTTCAACATCCTGTGGAATTCTGCAGTTTGTAGTTTACCAAGCCAAAGAGCTCTCTGGATGAACATTCTAAAGGCTCCTTCCTAAACTACAAACCCCACTATTCCATAGGATGTCGAAAGTGGAATAATAACATTATAACAGTGTAATGTGGAAAGGCCCTCTGTTAGCATTAGAACAAAGGTATTGCTATGGTTTCAGGACTGAAGCAGCTGGTAAGCATAAGAAGGCTGCCATTGTACCTATGTCCTGCTTGTAGGTTCCTCATAAACATCCAGCAGGTCACTATCTGAGCAAAAATGGACTACATAGGCCTTTAGTCTGATCCAACATGCCTTTTCTTACATTGTTATGATAACGATCACTTGTACAGCAATCTAATAACATTCCTTTCCCCATCATTATAAAACTGAATTATCTGTGAAATATGCACACAGTTGCATCTCGCTTTTCCTTGCTTCCCATTTTTAAAATCAGAATTCTTTTTGTGCATTACACAGCATTTTGACATGCAGAAATGGAACAAATGAAAGTCTCTTTCCGCATGGCAGTGTACAAGCAAAAGGGCCCCTTGGGCGTCACGTAAATGTCAGGAGTGGTCTGCATGATGCACTCCCATTTCCGCCACGCTCAAGGCCCACAAACACAGCAAATACACATTTTCTTATTTTTGGCTTTTAGCCGAAAATAAGCCGTGCTTGTGCAAGGCTCACGGGCCTGGGCCACACTCACCTGCGGTGCAAAGCCTCTGGAGCCGGGCCTGTCACACGTCCTCTCCTCAGTGCAGCCTACAACTCCCAGGCTGCACTGCAGAAAGAAGGGGCGGGGCGCGGGCGGGGCGCTCACATGAGCAGGAAGGAGCTGTGGAGCCCGAGCAGCAGGGAAACAGGAGGCTTGCAAGAGCCTGCCCGCCCGCCCAGGCTTTTCACGCAAGGCCCACACTACAGCAGCATGAGAAGGTAAGCTGCGGAAAGGGCCAAAGTTTCCTCGATGAGGGAGGAAACATTATTGCAAAACCTCAGGATGCTGAAGTGCTATAGGCCTATGCCAGCTTGGCTTACTTTAAAAAGATGCTAGATATTCATGGAAGATATCAATCATTACTGATCATGTATTGTGACTGTTCAAGAACCCCAATATCAGAGGCAGGATGTGTTTTTGTATTCTAGGCCATTTCTGCACTAGACTGTTATAGCACTATGATTCCACTTTCAACATCCTATGGAATCTTGGGGTTTGTAGTTTTGGGAGGGGCCAGCCAGCATGTTCTCAATTACGAGGATACTTAATGTTTAATGACATCATCACAGTGAATCCTCTTGTGACATCGCTATGTCTCACCCTTTGTAACATGACTGGAGCCTGCCTAGGTTTCAGTCTCAGAACCTGGGGTGCTTCTAACCTGGAAATCTAAACAAGGCCTTCTTTATGGCCCCATCCTAATGAACCTCCCTGTCCAAACAGACTCAGTTCCTCCCAGAGTTAGGAATGGGCATCTTGAGAAAGCATGAAAACAAGAACTTTCTTTCCAGGTGCTGGGTGGGAGGCAGAAAGGCTTATGCTTCTTTCTTTAAAGGTGAAAGAACTATTTACCACTTTGAAGTAAAGTTATATAACTATTCTATCTGAAATTAATTCTGAAATTATAAACCTAGCACTACAATAAGCATGCCAGGCGTGCTATTTTTCTTATATTTCTTGTATATATTGTTACATGACTATGTTCTGTTTATTTTTTTCTCCTTTTTTAAAAAAATCCACAATAAAGTCTTAGCCTGAAAGAAGTATGTCAACTCTCCTATTGCTTAGAAAAAAAAGAGTGGGGTGTCCTGGGGTGTGAAGACAATTGAAATGCTAATGAAATAGGTTGAAGCAAAGGTGTTCAACCTAAATATCTATTGAAGGAGGGAAATATATCTTAAACAGACACATTAAAGTAAAATATCTATAATTATGAGAGGAAAATGAGTTTCTTCACAGAAAGCATCAATTAGCTCAATCAAAGAAGTTGTGATGCCAGATTTTTGTTTGAAAGAAATGAGGATTCAGTTGTAGATTGAAAGACGTTTATCACATTACTGATTATAACTAATCAAAGTTCTACATTGGGTATCCAGAATTAGATCCAAAAAGCTATTGCCCTTTCGTCCTGTTTGTGGGCTTCTCATAGCTGTCAGGCTAGTGCAATGAACAGAAGCACTGGATTAAATAGACCCTCAGACTGTTAAAGCTGGATCTTCTAATAGTCTCATGATTTTAAAAACGGCTTTATTTCTGGTGCAAGAAATAGACTTCCTAACTTTAGACAAAACTAGGGAAAGGAGGAGGAAGAGAAGCAAATATTCAATGAAATATGGATTTTGGTAAGTGTGGTAAGTTATAAATATGTTTGTTGTGCCAAGTCTAAAATGGCATTTCAGCTAAAGGAAGCTTCTGGCAGTTCCAAATGATTCTAAATGTTTGTGTTGGAGAAGTGGAAGGTTCAGGACCCAACACCTGGTGTAGTCGCTTCCTATCTGGAGAAACCCAGCACAGATAGACAGAACTGGAGGTGGGTGGGTTTGACATACAAAAGCTAATTTCATGTCTTGGATGACTTGTGCTCCAAAAACTTCATTCAGAGTTAAACAGAAGTGTTTATTTGTATGACAGCAAGCAACATAGCAACCTTCTCTTGAAGTTGCTGAGACTACAGAATAGCAGATGCTTCTAGATTTTATACCTTGTCATACAAATATAGGCGCACATTGCAGTGATTGATGAACATCATAAATCTTACATCATCCCACCGGTTTAAACATTTCCCCAGAACTGCCATGGGCCAGGACTCAGCTTTCCCAGGTAAACAGCAGCCTCAAAGGAGGACAAGCAGATGCAAGCACACCAGGAGCTAATCAGACTGGAATGAGAGCCAGCTGGCTTCAGCTTTCTTAAGGCAGGCAGAGGGTAGTGACTAAATACCAGAAAGAACTTGTGTGTTTGATGGCCCATGCCTCACGTACTGTAGATTCATTTCTCATTGTCTGCCTGGATTTTCTGACCCCAGACTGTCTGACCATGCTGCCTGCTGGATTCCTGGATCTTTGGACTGATTCTTGACCTTTCTGCACCTTACCTTGTTCTGGCACTGGGGTGCAGGGATCGCGCGAGCAGCCTCTGCCAAAAGGCTCTCCCTTCCCGGCTGCTTCAGCTCTGCACAAGCTGCCTGCTTGCGCGAGAGCCCCGCTCTTCCTTCCGCAGTGCAGCCTGGGACCTTCCTAGGCTGCACTGGGGCACGAAGCGTGACCGGGCTGGCTCCAGAGGCTCTGCACACCAGGTAAGTGTGCGCGGGGCCCAGGAGCAATGCGTGATTGCGCACCATTTTTGGCTTCAAACCGAAAATGAAAAGGTGTGCGATCGGCCTCTGCCGGCCCCTGGAGCGTCACACGATTGTGCGTGTGTTGTGCAGATCACTCCTTGCAATCGCGCAATGCTCCAGGGTCTCTTTCGCATGGCAAATGCCATGACAAAAGGGCCTACATTTCTGCTCCACCCTGAACAAGCAAGCGTTATTGACTGTGAACACCCTCCTGTTAGCCCAGCACTCCATGCTGGGTGATGCACAGCCATCATCTGGAACTATACCCTCCACTGTTTACATATCTTTCAACCTTGAAGTAGGAGTAAGTTCCTCTCTTCTTCTTCTGAGCATTGCCAGTCCTCATAACAATATTCTTCTCCCCCTCACCCAGATACAGTGTAACAGTGCACAATAAAGCAATTAACCATTTTGTAGCCTGGAGCACCTTAGCAAAGTTTAATCAGATACATAGTTCCAATCAACAATTGGCAATCAATACATTCTAACACCCTAGCAGAGCCAAGCAATCCTTAAACTAGCAGATTTATTCTAACACATGTTCTAGTACACATCCAGTAAATGTTTATGACAAGAGCCACACATTCTGACAGCTAAGCATTAGAAGCTGCAAAGATTTTTTTCCAGTTTAGAATTGCATTAATTTTCATTATAAAAAATATCATTTATTTCATGACTGATGTTTAAAGGTTAAGATTTCCTTTATGCAAGGGAACATACAGAGGGGAGAGCAGACAACAGAAGAAACCAGATTAGGATGGCTGTGTGTCATACTTTATATTACTGTACCTCTTCTTGAAGGTGTCCCCTGTTTGAAGGGTTCTCTGGTCAAAGTGTGGTTTAATGGGGGGGGGTAAGAAGAAAGAGCACAGACTATGAAGTTCCCTTCATCAGCTGGTACTTGGGCAGCAGACGGAGTAGGCACACTGGTCACCCAGGTACACACTTCTGTAATATGCTGAGATATAGGCCGTTTCTGCTGTATGGGCCCATCCCAGCATGGGGACACACTGAAGCTGAGCCACGATGTGTACAACCACACAATGTTGTCATGGTCCCACTCCTGTAATGTCCCCAGTCATCATGATAATGCATTATACAATTACTGGAAAAAATTTTGGTAATGGGCCCCTTTTGCATGATGATCACATTGTCTGAGGCCATGTAGAAAGAGCAGAAGTGCTATCTAGGTACTTCCTTTCTCAATGCAGCACAGGAAGAAGTCAGCTGCACTGTGGAGGGAAGGAGCATGTCCTGACCACTACCATCCACTAGCAGCTGGCGAGGTGCAGAGGAGAGTATTTGGGACATATTCCCATCCTGGCAGAGGTACTCTTGGGATGACGCCTGGATGTTGCAGGATGTAGGTAAAGTGTAGAAAGAGCCATAGTATTTTTCTAACTAAACTATAACAGTTATTTCTAAATTTGAATCTATACATATTAATGAGCATACATAAATTTTATGCAAATATGGGTTCCTCCTTTGTTTCTCCCTTTCTCTTTTAATGGAGTAGCAATACATGTCCTCATTATGAACAATGTAGAAGAGGTGACCACCATGCAAATAGATCATCTGGAAGTTCTTTGTGTTGTTCCTAGAATGCTATCACTGATCATGCTTTTCCTAACCAAAACAGTTGGTGAGGGAGGGGAATCATCTAATCTTACAGTGAGGAAAAGAGAAGACAGATGGGGCTTATCAGCCAGAATGTAATCATGTAAGTCCAGGAAGACATCTTCTTCAAGGGTACTGACAGCTGCCTAGAAAGTGAGTTGCTGAGGGGCAGATGTGGGATTGTACTTTCTGTGGCAGACTGGCACAGCTTAGACAGTTATTTTCTTAGAAGTATCTGACACTTCTGTAAGTTGTTTCAAAGCTGCCCTCCTAGCACGTTATACCTAGCATTACATTAGTCTTTTTAAAATATATATTAAATAATTTTAGTTCCTTTTTTAAGAAAAATATTTTAAAAAGCAAGGAAACACTCTTAACATGGGAGTGGGAGAGAATCCATTCAAAGTGCCCCAAAGAAATCATTTTAGTTCCTGAACAAGGAATTAAAGAAATAAGAACCTCTACACTCATTGTATTATTTGTAGCTTCCAAAATAATACATGACAGGTAATATCACTATATATGTTACTTCCAAACCCTGAGACATCAATATCAGTTTTGGGCAGAGTCCAGTATCCCTCCTTCTTGAAGTATAGCTACAGGCATGAAGTATCTCCCTTCCACTTTACTTCCCTGGGCTTTTCTGACAAAAGTAAAATTTGAACAAGTAAATAATGTAGCGTACTATTCCTTCAGCCCACTCTGTTCCACAGCAGATCAGAGAAACAAAATTATCTGTGTGCAGCAACACTATCTCTTGTCCTCAAAGCAGTAAGAAATTCATTTGGCTCAAACTTACAATGCTTTTCAAAGACTTCCTAGTTTCCTACAACACAAAAGCTGGCTGACTCATACTTATGACTCATTCAGGGGAAAGAACAAGGCGGTAGGCCTTGCTGTATCGGCCAGCACATCTAGGGTGTGGGAATGAATGTTAAGGTCAAAAGAAACTATGTCTGATGTGGCCATTGGGAAGGGCAGAAAGCATGAACTGAAACAGGTTTTGCATTACAATAAATGCATTTTCCTGAAAGGAGAAGAAAATCTAAATCACTCTGCTTATTGTCCTGGCAAAAAGCCTTGATGGGTAGACTGTGGCTACTTTATAATGCCAGGTTGGAGAGTGATAAGAGGTTTGTTTGTTTGTTTGTTTGTTTGTTTGTTTGTTTGTTTGAATGAATGGTGGTTGTGGTGGTGGTAGTTGTGTGCTTTCAAGTTGTTTCTGATATTAATATGGCTAATAGCTCTATCCCAGGGTCTACAACTTATTAATTCACCACATCAAACTGATATCTCCATGTGGCTAATATTAAAAATCATTCCATGTGTCTGACAGGGTCACTGTAAGTGCACGTAGGCAGGAAGGCTGAAAGGCGGAAGTTAGGAAAACTTTGGTCAAGCCAAGTGACTCAATCTGTCACATAGCCAGGGACCCCTCGAGACATTCTGACCATCAAACAGACAAAGGGCCCTTCGCACTGGTATGGCAGCTCGGTAGAATCACAATCAGCCTGCCAAGTGGGGGCAATTTCCACTCTACCTGTGCCTTTTTCTCACTCGGGCAGAGTCGTTCACGAAGCACCAAGAAACATTCAGCTGGAGATGTTTGTTTTTGAGAGCTTTGATCTAGCCCTCCTTGCTATTGTTCCCCCCAGGAGAGAACTAGCCCTCCAGGTATATTTTTTTTTCTATAAAAACCCCATGTTTTTACCTGTTCGGGGGTTTGTTTACATTTTCCTCCTAAATTGCCATCACTCTGTTTTGCCTCAGCCCCCCCTTGCCCCCGTTCTGAGTTTTACCGCTCGCAATCCTCTGTTTTCAACTTTGGCTTCCTGGGCATCTGAATCAGGTGGAGTATCACCCAAGAACACTCCAGAACAAAATCCCTATTAATTTTCCTCACTTTCTTCTTCATTAGTTCTTGAATGAGTGCGCGAGTGTGTGTGTGTTGTTGTTTGCTTTAATTACTGAGAGTTTAATAAAATCTTTAAACTGAACAACTTGCCTAGTTCTCGGCTTGGCCTGACCCCGTAGACACTGGGTTACAAGACCCTGCTAAGTTACCCTGCCTCTCGTAAAGCTAAAGTGGTGCTCTGAGCTAATTTTCCCCACAATTTTGATAGCTTTCGGGAATCCCCTTAAGGGACCCCCAAGCAAGCAGAGTAACACTGACTTATGGCAACCTAAGCCAAATCTATCATGCAGTTTTCTTGGCCAGATTTGTTCAGGCTGGGTTTGCCTTTGCTTTCTGCTGAGCCTGAGGCCATTTCTGCACTAGGCTGTTATAGCGCGATGATTCCACTTTCAACCTCCTATGAAATCCTGGGGTTTACAGGCCCCTCCCTAAACTGCAAACCCCAGGATTCCATAGGAGGTTGAAAGTGGAATTATCACGCTATAACAGCCTAGTGCGGAAATGGAGTGAGAGAGTGTGACTTGCCCAAGGTCACCCATTGGGTTTCCATGGTTGAGTGAGGAGTCAAACCCTGGTCTCCAGAGTTGTAGTCCAACACTCAAACCACTACAACATTCTGGGTCCCAATGAGTGGCATCACAATGGTAATCAATGATACTAAATGTTCCTATTCATGTTTGTTTTGGTTCCTGTTCAAAGAAATTATGAGGTTTCAGAAGCACTATCAAAATATATTTGACAGGAATATAATGGAAGTATGTGAGGGCTTCTACAGGAAAATTAGGAGCCAACTTACTGCAGGTGGGAGTGTTTGTTCATCTTAGGTTTCCTCCTGTCATTGGTGAAGGTGAGAAAAGTGTGGCCTGAGAGAAAGAGGCAGCTGCCATGATCCCACTGTGACCCCCTGCTCCCCTAGTCTTGATGTCTTCCCACACCAGGATAATCTTCCCCCAGATGATTTATCACACTGCCCAGAACTGGGAGAGAGAAACTGCAAACTTCACGCAACACCTAGGAGCAATCTTGCACACCCTCACTCCCACCAGACCCAGCCAGACACCCCATACCATGCCTGCAAAGAGTCAAGGTGCCACTCTTAGGTGCTCCGGAAGTGTTGCAGAGCAAAGAAACACCTCCCCGCCCAAAAGAGAAAAGAAAGTGGGACATAAGAAATAGAAAAGGAAAAAGAAAAAGAGACAAAACTGGCTGAAGGTAAAACTGGAAGTTACTTTGGTTTCGCTTTTGGCTCTTTGGCACATTGTTGTGAACTGCCAGAAAATGTGTAGGGGCCAAAGCTGGCTCCGAGGTTGGCCTCAAAGTTGTACTGCTCTCTGCAGTATAAAATGTGAAAGGGAGAAACTGGTTTTCAAAATAGAGAGAGAGAGAGAGAGAGAGAACTGGGGGCTGTGGAGGTAGAAGCCATTCCAGTGCTTTGAGGTCCTTTGCAATGAGCAACATGAGGTACCTCCTCAGGTAGTACTGCACTAGGGGCAACAAATTCCAGGCCATCACACATCAAGAGGGCCTCCTCCCATGCTGCATGAAGCTTCTTTTCCTGTACAGTCAGAATGTGGTTTTCTAGAGTACAGCAGATGTACCCTTACAGATAGATCTAGCGGGAACATAGGAAACGGCCTTCTCAGTAGCTCATCCCAGGCTAGGCTGGGGCCCTCCTTACTATCTTTCTGTGGGCAGTTGAAGGGCTTTTTGTTTCAGCAGGCTTCTGAGGGCTTACTGCTCAAGGGGAAAGGACATTTCATGGGCAATGTTGTTTGTATTTCTAGTTCTTCCATTTTAAAGCTTGTACGTTTAACTGTTTTTAATTTCATTGGTTGTTTAATTATATTTTTCACTCTTTATGATGTACATTTTTAGCTGTATCTGTTTTAACGTTTGCAAGCTGCCTTGAGCTCTGGATTGGGAAAAACATAGAATATCGATGATGATGATGATGATGATGATGAGAGCTTGACCATACTCTCCAGTAGATGAAAAATTGGAATGGATGTGGCCACATAGCATCCACTTGTGGTCAAGAGGGCAAAAGTTATTAATAACGAAGAAAAGACAAGCGAGAAGAGGCTGCAGGGTCTGATCTTCCTAGGAAGGGCAGGATCCCACCTTCTCCTCAACTTTCCCTCAGCAGAGTTAATTGAGTGCAAACTACTTTTTATACTTTGAACTCAGTTTGCAGCAATGGAAATAAGCTGGAAACAAAGCAGGAGGAGGAGGAGAAAGAAACTAGGGTCCTTTTCGCACAGCATTTGCCATGTGAAAGGGTCCCTCGAATGTCGCGCGATTGTGAGGAGCGATCTGCATGACACACTCACAATCACGTGATGCTCCAGAGTAGGGCAGGCACCGCTTGTGCACTTATTAATTTTTGGCTTTCAGCCAAAAATGTGCATTGCTCCAGGGCCCTGCATGCACTTGCTGTGCGTGCGGAGCCTCTGGAACCATGGCAGTCGCACTTCTTGCCCCAGTGCAGCCTGGGAAAGTCCCAGGCTGCACTGTGGAAGGAAGAGGCAGGGCTATTGTGCTGTCTGCTCGGGAGCAGGCAGCTCATGCAGAGCCGAAGCAGCGAGGGCGCAAAAGCCTCTCGCTGGAGGCTGCTCGTATGATCCCCGCATCCCAGAGCCAAAAAAAGGTAAGGTCCAGAAAGGGCCTAGGACATCTCTGAGATGACAGAGAATTAATCAAAACTAGCCCTGCCAGATCAGGGCGTTTGGAGCATATGCTTCACCTCAGGGATTTGTGCAACAGCCAAGCAAACCCTTTCCAATGATCTGTATGTAGGTTCTGTATGTAGGTTCTGTATAATGCTTCTGTCATCTGCTTTAAAAAAAGCAAACAGAAGTACAGGCACAAATAGAATCTTTTCTGTTGCTGCAAGTACAAGTGTGATGCTACCTTTTCTAGCCTTTTCTAAGGCTAACAATAATTACAACAGTTGACAGCATACGAAACCATAGAAGCCCTTATCATAGATCTGACAGCAACCATTCCCAGCGGCTGTTTTGAAGTTTCTGCTGTGATGGAGTCTCATGGAGAAGCCTCAGAGAAAGTGCTGATTTAGAGGCATTTCTTGACCTAATCTCTGGGAACAGTATCTGGATGACAGGTTCCCATGCCAAGAACAATGGTGTGAATCAAAACAAGAGCTGTCAAAGCTCAAGCCTGCTGGGAAGATACCACTCTGGCCTTGGAAGAGTCACACCATTGGCAACTGATGGTTTCTGTGTCAGTGAGAGGGTGAATCCACTCTGAGCTTTAGACTAAACTTCAAAGCAGGAATGCCATGTGTTGAATCTGTTTGAGACATATGCTTCAGCACCTTGCACGTTTCCTTCAAAATTTGCAATAAAACTTGGAGGGCATTCACTATTCTACTGACATAGAAGCCACCAGGGATGACTATGTTTGTATTCTTGTCTCAAAAATCTTTGGATTTACTTCATTATGTCTTCATTTCCCTTTGAATGGGAGTAGAAAGTATCATTCCCATTCCAGTTGGTGGATCTCTGGTCTTATGGATCTTCAACAACAATACCACTACCACTACCTGAGCATAATGCTTGTACCATATCAAAACACTATTCTGTGTAAACCACAGGAAAGAGCTTTTCTTTTTCTATTGAAGTCTACATTTCCTTTTGGGAGTGGAGAAGAAGAAAGTGACTGGTCCAAGATAAACAAGCTTTATGGCTGAGTAAAAATTTGGACGGAGGTCTTCCAGTTGCTATCACCTAAACCACTATCCATCCTAGTTTCTGTTATGGCATCTCGCAAATATGTAATGAAAACTTATGAACGCTCCATAGTCTAGTAGGCCTGGCAGATGCAAACTGTATGTTGGTCTCCCCAACTGTCCATTTCTGTCTATGATGAAACATAAAATGTTGAAACTGAACGTAACCAGATGTCAAATGCCAATAGCAAGCCAGTATTTAAGATTAAAATGTTTTAACCTTAGTAGAATTTCCAGGTAACTATTTAAAACAAACTTTTGCAAAGGAGGATTTGTAGGAGCACATTCATTTTGGATTGAAGTCTGTGTTGCATGAGAAGCCATAAGCTCTAATGTATATGTGGGTTTGCACAGTTTGTGACTCAATTTCAATGAACGTGCCACCCCAACTGCAGAGTCTGTTGTGTGTGGGCAACCCTAAAAGGCTTACATATGGTGCCATCCCTTTACAATATCACAGGATTGGAAGGTACCCCTGCCAGCACAAGGTACCCCTTCTTTCTGCACCCTCATAAACTCCGCTCCCTTTTCACACTAGGCCAAAAGCCACTGTCATTCCTCCCCAAATTTCCAAGGAAATGTGAGATAACCAGGTCCATATGAAATATGTCCACATTGTTAGTGATCTTCATCACATCTCATTTTGCTTCATCTCCCAGAGCAGCAGCTTGAACTCCTGGATCCTAGGGCCCCTCGATTTCGGGGCCTTGAAATGTCTTCTTCTGTTCTCAAGGCAAAGGGGAGGAATCCCAGGCAAGAGCATCACCTTCAATGCCCCCTCCTGTGTCTGTTTTGGGTTTTCTGCTGCTCCTGCATTTTTGGAGCAGCTACTGCAGACTGTTTTCCATTTAACATTCAAAGGAGAGCTTGGAAAACTTTTTTTTGGCCAGAGTATAATTCCCACACATTCTTAAAGGCAGCACTTGCCAAGATGTTCAACACATTGCTCGGGAAAGCTGGGTTTTCTTCCCCCAGTTTTCCATGCAAAGATTGAAAAACTTAATTTTAAAGTAGAGATAAAATTTCTCTTTCAATAAAATATTTGAATTATATGCTCTAAGCAGTTCTGGGTGATGCTTAATGTCTCATGCCTAATGACATCCCTAGGTATCTGATTTGGGCCCTAAAAGCTCAGAGCTTGGGATGCTCATGTCCTGCTAACCCTACTTGGGAAGGTAATTAGATTTTATTTAAGTAGTGCAACAAGAGGGGGCCAGGAGCCTCCTGGATTAGAAAGCCATCTTGTTTCCAGTCCAATACAGCAATAGCACCCATGATTTCTTCTTTCCATACTGCCTCTGGAGGGCAATTGGCTCTTCCTCCTACATTTTAAAGATTTTGCTGACTGCAGTCTCCTTCTCTATGCCTTAGGAGATCACATTACTTCAGCAGTATAAGACAGAGTAGCTTTTTGTCTCTATTGTCCTTTGCTGTCCATCACCCAGTAATTTTCCATATATAGCAGTCCAGACTGAGATAGGTTTGTTGTGAATTTGCCTGGTACTGTGCATTGTGGATGAAAATAAGGCCCTTTCAACATGATGTCACTGTCCCGTTTCTACCACAGGATGGCAATGGTCAGCAGTTCATGCTTCCGCACAACGTCATCTCCGTCCTGCTGCCATCCCATTATGAAGCGTCACACTTGCGCTGCATTTGCAAAATAGAAAAAATCCATTTTGCACCTCCAATTTTGCACGCCCATACTTACCTTTGTGCAGAAGCGTGATTGCAATGCTTCCCTCCTCAGCACAGCAATTGCAAGTTTCCAGCTGCACTGCAGAAGGAAGAGGCAGAGCAATCACACTTCCTTCCACAGAGAGTGAGCAGATGTGGAGGGGAGTATTGCTGACACGCTCCCTTCCAGACCTGAATTGCAGTGCAACGACACAAAAGAGTGTTGTCATGCAGAAATGGTCTAAGCAATTAAATAAGCAATACTATCCTGTACTGCACATTTTCTTAGCCCATAACCCACCAGGTTAGTTGGACTTAACCAGATGTATTGGACTTAACCATCTCCAGGCAGTCTGTTTCAGGATTAAGGGATCTGTAGGCTCTGTAGAGCCAGCGTAGTATAGTGGTTTGAATGTTGAATTAGAAAACTAGGAGACCAGGGTTCAAATTCCTATTCAGTCATGGAAACCCAGTAGGTGATCTTGGGCAAGTCATACTCTCTCAGCCTCAAAGGAAGGCAAGGACAACCCCCTTTGAACACATTCTGCCAAGAAAACCCTGTGATAGGTTTGCCTTAGGGCTGACGTTAAGCCAAAAATGACCTGAAGGCACACAACAACAACATCCAACACATCTGGAATGTACCAACTTGGGAGAATTGTTATACTAGATAGGACTGCCACCTCTTCAAAAACAGATGGATCTGCTCCTTTGCCTCGCCCAGCAGCATGGGATGTTCAAACCTAGTGATGAAGCTTTTCCAGCTATGTGCAAGGAAAAGCTTCACTTGCTCAATTTCTGTATGTCACTAAGCTGTTAAAGGCCATTTCCACATGGGGATATAGCCCGCGCTGGGACAACCTCACCAGGAGGTCGTCTACACCGTGGGGTGTGCTAGGGCAGTCTGAAAAGGTGAGGTTCTACACTCAAAGTGCCCTTGCGCGGCCGTGGGGGTGGTGCCCCATGTTTTATAAAGACCACCTTTCAAGTGGTCTTTTTAAAACAAGATCGCGCTAGCCCCTCACAGCGCCCCGTGAAGAACTGCAGGGGCGCGCAAGCGCGTCCCTCCAGAGCTGCCCGAGGGTGGGCTTCCGGCTGACGCACTGCCCTGATTGGCGGAGCACCGCTGGAAGCTGCCGGCCGCCATTTTGGGCGCCGCCGGATGCCGCCAGACGCCAGTGGCGTGTACAGCGGCGAACGCGCACTGCTCCCTGCGAGGATGGAGCCACCCAGATTAAGGTAAACTCCGTCCCCGCGTGCGCCTCCCTGTTCCGCCGCGTTTCGGGCCTCCCCGTGTGGAAATGGTCAAAATCACTAGTTGGAGGGATCATATGATAAATATTTCAGGGCATTCAGAACTGGAAATTTGTATTTAGGGACATCAGACAATTGTTTTGATGTGTGGGAAGGTTCAAAATCATATGAAACATTTCATACAAATCCCCAGAGCTTCCTTTCCTTTTTTAAAAGACTTTGAGCTTTTAACACCAAAGAAATCAAGTAACAAAACCCTTCCGTTTCAAAAGCATATTGATGATGATTTTGTGATTTTGCAGAGTGAATTAGTAATAATAAACACAGGAACAAAAAATGAAACAGATCATTCCCATCCAGACCTTTCCCTCTATTATGTACTTATGCTTTAGCATTGTTAAAAAACAATAGATATATTTATAAAGGAAAAGCTTCCTGGGATATTTTTAACTATAAAAGGCTAGCATAAAAATAACCTCTTTCACCTCATTTACTCTTTCTTTTGAGGGAGGCATTACTTTTGAGAGCTAATTACTGTTTTTCAAAAGTAAGAAAAGTTCCTTGTTGGACTACAGCTCCCCAAATCTCCTAAAAAACATGGTCACATTGGCTTTGAATTCTGAGAGATGCAACTCAAAACAAAATAAAAACAAAACCTTTTTTTAAGCTCTGCTCTATCCTTCTTTATAAACTGGCTGTCAGACAACTAGATTTGTTTGGCTGGGTTTTTTTTTTTAACCCAAACAACATACCAGAAAATCCTGGATTTTAATGTGACTCATCATTGGTAAAGACTTGATGCTAGAATCTATTTTAAATGCTCCAGATCAGAGCTCTGAACATGCAAAATAATAATGCCATGTTTCTGAACATGTGCAAAGTATCCTCCTTCATGAATCACTGCACTTATGCTGTGGTGAATGGATGAATGGACAGATGTTTGATCAAGCAGTTCAAGAAATTCCTGCAGAGGTGCAGTTATGGGAGAGGGCAAAATGAGGGTATTTCCCCCACCAAATAAGAATTCTGCTCCACAGTGAAATTATCCTTGAGTTTCCAAATTTCTAGCATTGCAGAGAGTGAGATATCGAAAATCATTCACACCCAAAACTCTTATATTTGTTGTGTCTGCATTCCTTAGGTAACTCTGTCTCTTTTCTTTGGATGCCTAAGCTATATTTCTAAAGACTCAGCTGACATCTTAAGTTACTGCAATGCTAGAAATTTGTGGACTGAAGGAAGATTTCATGGGGGACAGAATTCTTATTTGGGGTGGTCAATGCCCTCATTTTGCTTTCTCCTGCTGCTACATCCCAGGTGTGAGGAGCTTTAGGTTTATGTTTGTTTCTTCCAACCAAACAAGGAAAATAAGGATGTTCAAAGCAGAAGAATGCTTTCAGTTCAGTTGCTAAACAATTCTTCTAATCAAAATTCAGGAAAAGAGGAATACTCAGAGACGAGGGGTGTCTCCAAATGAAGAGGAATGCTTCAGCTTCTAGGACATTTGTTCATCTCCCAACAACATATTCCTCATGGCAGTTCAACTCAAAATGGTGGTCCTTGGACCCCTACCAATCCTGAAGCTGCTGATCCACAGAGAATTTCCAGGGAATGGGGAAACACAATTGCAGTCAGTGGGCACAAATAGGGTACCAGTCCCTGGTACATTGGGGGAAAGAATTGCCAGCCTCCTCCTCACATCAATAGCCTGAAAAGCACTGCCTCCTGGCATTTCTTTAGGCTGTTTTACTGAGCTTGTTATGGTGTGAGAAAAATAGTGCATTTTGCCAAAGGAAGCAGTCACAACATTCCTCAGTGGAGGCTGCAGCTGAGATCTGGCACTGGGTCTGAGGCAAGATGCAGGAGCAGGACTCCTTCACTAATTCTTCCTAGAAGGTTTTGAGATATTGTTGCACTTTGTTGTTGTTGTTGTTGTTGTTGTTGTTGTGTGCCTTCAAGTCCCTTCTGATTTATGGTGACCCTGAGGTGAACCTATCACACACATTTTTCTTGGCAAGCTTTATTCAGAAGGGGGTTGCTTTTGCTTTCTTCTGAGGCTGAGAGAGTATGACTTGCCCAAGGTCACCCAGTTGATTTCCATGGCTTAATGGGGATTCAGACCCGAGTCTCCAGAGTCCTAATCCAACAGTCAAACCACTATGCCACTCTAGCTCTTTTTGTTGGACTTTACTATGTCTAAATTTTATTAAAAAATGGTGCTGCTCACAGAATACTTTTATGTGTTGAACAATAAATATTATACTATTCTGTGATCTATTGGGATACTGTTACCCTGTAAACTGGGGGTCCTGGGAGGGGCGCCCAAATACAAAACCAAACAAGCAAAGATGGGGAAAATTAGCTGGAGCACTCTCTTGGTTAACGAGAGGCAGGGCAACGCAGTGAGATCTTTTATCCTATGTATACCGGTTCAGGTCAGTGAGGAGTCAAGCAGTTTAAAATACTAACAGTTTTATTAAGCAGAATAATAAAAACACAAGCACACCTAACTAGAAAGGAAAGAAAGAAAGTTTGGAGAAATAAGCAATACACCACCTGTCCGAAGTCCTGGAGACACCAGTTGGAGAGAAGGAAGGAAACCCGGTGTGGAGACTGAGGGGAATCTGTTGAACCAAGCGGCAGTGAGGTGAGGAAGAAGATCCAAAAGGAACTTCAAGCAATTTCAGCAAGTGATTTCAGCTAGTGATTTCAGTTAGGTCTGACAAGAGTTTCGAAGAGTTCTCAAAACAGGGCATCTTTTATAGGGAAAGAACGACCGTGGACTAGACTGGTCTTTACAGAAGAACAATGAGTTTTGGTCTGGGGACAAAGGCTCCGAAAGGTCAGAATTTGCATGATTGAATTATGAACCGAATTGACAATAGTATAGATGGTATGTAGATGCGACTGGCTCAGCCATTAAGTGCCTGGCTTGCCAGGGTGCTTTCACAGGCAAAGAGTCCTCTTTGTCCTGCAATCAAGGTGTTTGTGTAGGGTGGCTTCCCCCTGAAGCGGAACTGGCTATATCTGGTACTTTACAACTATCACCCATGCCTAGTGTCACGCTTGTCCGGCGGAGCCTTACAAACACTTAGCTGGTGGCAGGAAAAAGGGCCGAATTATGATATCAAAATGATATCTTAGTTCACCAAAGACCAGACCAGTTTGCCGTGGTAACAATACCACTTTTTTCGGGGGAGGGCATTGCTTGGGTTGTTTTTGTTTTTCACTATCCAAACCCCAAGAATCCCAAGCCCTGCAGATGTTGCCTCTTCAGCCCATTTTTCTCACACCAACTTAGATAGGTGGTGTAAATCTAGGGCTAGCCAAGGCTAGAACTGACCAGGCCTGTTTTCTTTTTCTCCCTTCCTGCAGAAGCAGCACACCTTTTTATAATTATCCCCTGCCCCCAGCTCCCTCTCCACAATTAATCACACCTTTTGCTTTCCCTAAACCCACAACCTCTGTGGAAAAAGGGCAAAGCATTTTAAAGGTTAACCCAAAGGAAGGTGTAACTTGTGGTAGTGTGTGGTAAATAGATTAAATCAAATGGAAAGTATTCCATTGAGTCAGGAGGTTATAAAAATAATATATGAGTTTATTTAAAATAGCAAACAAGGAAAGGGTATTGGGTAAATTAACAACTTCAATCTGCTCAGGACTTTACTCCAGATACACAACTAAACACTTCCATATGTTCACTGACTTTACTTCCACTCATAGACTTATTTTACCAAGTATAAGTCAATCTTTATGACCTAACTCAATATTAGTTTGGTCTCTCCTCTGTCTTTCTCTCTAGACTCTTGAGTAGACCAATACTAATACTCAGGCCCTTTTCACATGCAACTTCAAATGTGAAATGGCCAAAGGAGCGACATGGAATCACAAGGAGAGTTCTGCAGGACATTCTTATGATCGGGCAGCATTCCTGTAGTGCTCTTGCAGCAATCACACATTATATCACTTTCGGGTTTTTCCCAAAAATGATGCACAATTGAGAATTCTTCCCGTGTCCCTCCTGCACTTACCTGGCATGTGGAACGTCAGGAAGCGCGATGGCCACGCTTCCTTCCCCAGTGCAGCCTGGTAAAGTACCCAGCTCCACTGTGGAAGGAAGGAAGGGGCGGAGCTATCGCGCTTCCTTCCACCCAGCACGGGGCTGGTGTGGAGGGAAGCGCAGGAGATGCCATTCCCTCCCGGAGGAGGCTTTTCGCGTGATCCCTGCGCGACGCCAGCGACACCACGTAAGGTGCAAAAAGAGCCTCAAACAGCCTCTATCTCTCTGGTTGACTGAAGGTCTATCTCAACACTCTCCCTTTCTCTGGAATCTCATTGAAGGGATGCTTTCCTACACTCCTGGCATATATGTGTTCTGCTGAATCACCCACACAGCCCCTCCCTCTAGCTCAAGCTGGGTCCTTCAGTCAGAGAGCCAATCAGATTAGATCACCCTCTGTTTCTAGGCTGCTCTACTAGCCACGCACCCCTAAGGGTCGTCACAAGGGGCGAGACTCATGCACCTGTCCAGATGCAATTCCCAGCATTCATTCCTCAGCGTTGTCTTTGCTATCTTAAGGCCGATGGGCTTGCAGTCCAAGAATATACGGAAGGCTACATAATCCCTATTCCTGCCTTAGGAAAAGAAATTATAACATTCTCCCTTATTATGTGTCTCTCATTCTTTCTATATAATTGTCCTACAAATCACTGCCTCCCCTCAAATAACCCTGCACTAACCAAAGATTTTGTACTTTTACTTATCTTCATATTATTTTTCCTAGCACAAGGGTTCCAAATGACTGACCACGCAGATATTTTGAACTTCAACTCCCAGAAGAGCCAGCCAGCATGCCCAATGATGTAAAAACTGTAGCCCAAAATATCTGGAGTGCCACTCCAAGCCAAGTGCCTCAGACATGGATTTAAAGGGGGAAAATGATCACGCTCAGCTTTGCATCTCTCAACATGACAGAAGTGACAAGGTATTTTCCCAGCCCATTCTCACACAGGCCTTTTTTTTTTTTTTGAGGGGGGAGTCTGCCCTGCTGTAAATGATAAGAGTAACAGATATGACACAAAGCAAACAAGGGAGGGATCAGGGAGGAGAAACCGGAGCTGCCTTATCTTCTTCTTCCTCATAAAAGGGTTTAAAAATATCCATGAACTAGCGTATTTACCTGGCATTGCTCAGGATTTTATTTTCCTCTTTAAGAACTCACCAAATTGTCTTCTCCAGTACCTGTAACTTTTCCCCATATTTTCCAGTGCAATCTGTATCAGAGTTATTTACATACACAGTTTGGGTTCCTGAGGGAATATACTGTCCTCCTCCTTGCTGCTAGGCCTTGTCTCCATAGCAACTGGCCTTTCCCAGTACCCGAAACTTTTCCCCATATTCCACAATCAATCTGTATTCAGAGTTGTTAACAAAAGAGGTTGGGTTCCTGCAGAAATACACGCTCCTCCTCCTTGCTGTTTAGGCATCGTCTCCATAGCAACCGACCTATTCCAGTACCTGTAACTTTTCCCCACAGTTCCCAATCCAATCTGTGTTCTCTGGTGACACTGATGTTCTGGCTTTTGATCTTTTTGCTTTCTGTTGAATTTGTGCAATGGCTTTACATTTTTCTGAAGCATTTTTTGTTTTCAATTTCAACTTTAAGATTCTTCACGTATGGAACCCATACAATTTACTGTGTGAGGCGAGAAGACCTTGTAACTACGTTGTATATGTTACTTTAATTTTTCTCATGTATGCCTCCCAAATGTTTTCTGGCATTGTTATTGATGGTAGGCCTCATCTCCATAGCAACTGGCCTGAGGCCTAAGCGCTCTTGGCTGAAAATTCTAAAGGCTTCTCCCTAAACTGCCAACCCCAGGATTCCATAGAATCTTCACAGCCAGCCAATCATATGAGGTCTTCTTGCCTCACTGAGCCAATCATATGAGGTCTTTGCCTGCCTGACGCAGACCAACAGACAAATTCAGAAACTCACAGACAAGCATTGACTTTCATATAGTAGATATTCTCCAGTTTTGACTCTGACAACTAGGATAGCCATGTGCATGTTCCCAAGAAAGAGGCAGAAAGCAAGCAGGCAGGGAGGCATGTGGACAAAAATATATATTTACAAATCTTGGCAAGATTTATTCAGAGGAGGTTTGCCATTGCCTTCCTCTGATGCTGAGAGAATGTAACTTGCCCAAGTCAGTTTCTATAACTAAGCTGGGATTAGATCCCTGGCCTCCCAGAGTCTTAGGCCATTTCTGCACTATACTGTTATAGCTCTATTATTCCACTTTCAACATCCTGTGGAATCCTGGGCTTTGCATTTTAGGGAGGGGCCTTTAGAATTCTCAGCCAGAGAGCTCTTGGGCCTCAGTAAACCACGAACCCCAGAACTCCACAGGATGTTGGAAGTGGATTAATAGCACTAGAACAGTGAAGTGTGGAAAGGCCCTAATTCTCTTTTGAAATGGCATCTATTATTTAAATAGAAATGAAATGTAACTCTCCAACTATGACCAGGTGACCTGTGTGCCTTCTGCCTGGTCAATTTGTAGCGGAACTGAGATAGAGACCCACGGTTTAGAAAAAAGATTTATTGTGCACAATGTCTCGGTGAGATAATTCTCAAAAGTCTGAGCCTCGCCTCTTTACATTCGCAGAAATTTATAGTACAAGACATCACATGTCCAAGAAAGGAAATTGACACATAAAATGGTTCCCACCATTCTCCAGTGTAATCTTACAATTGTTGCAAAGTAAAGGAAGCATTTCATCCTCCCTAACATTCTATTTCACAGTGTCCTATTGTTCTTCTTTCAAACACAGAGTCACTTCAATTGCAGGGAAAATTAACTGCTTTTCTCAACTGCTTTTCCCTCACACCCAGAGGTCATCTGGGCTGACCCGAAACTGCACGTCCACTATATTCCCCCCTTTATGCTGAATTCGTTAGCAATTCAAGCATATGTATTTCAATTGTGCCATCAAAGCATATACAGCAGCCTTCTCTATTACTCTAATTATTACAGATTGGAAATACTTTGACATGCAGAGTATTGCCAAGCAGATTTAGGAAGACCATTATTTATGTACAAAGCAATTCTACAAGCAATGCCTTTACCCATACTTACTTAGGGAATGAGATAATCATGTCCACATACCTGCAGACTACAAGAATGATTTTCTAATATTGAATACTTCAGAGTGCATTTTTCCTTTTCACATTTAAACTCATTTACATAATGACAACAGGCTGTATTTATCCAAATACGCAGACCCCCTTCACGAGAGATAGTCTAAACCTATTTCATGCTGGGCTGACAGCCAACAACGCATCTGCCTTACATGAAAAACAACTCCTTCCATGGGGATCATGGTGACTCCCAACCTCTCAGATATGTGTTGTCAGAATCATACCCATTGCTTTCATTATAAACTCTTTTCATTCTTGCCCAGCCAAACTATATTAGTTTGTGTACTGGGTGAAAGGTGATATCCTCAGTGGCCAAACCAGTTCATCCCAGAAGATAAACCATATACCCATTTACCATTGTAAAAGCTGGTTACTTTCTAGAACTGACTAAGGAAGACCAGCCCCCCTTATTCTCATATAACTCAATGAAACCATTGCTATAACTAAAGAAGAAGTTAACATTGGGATATTTCCCTGGGCATACCTGTGGAAATTCAGGGGTTTCAAACTTTACATTACAGTG
Source organism: Iguana delicatissima (assembly GCA_948472985.1). NCBI lineage: Eukaryota > Metazoa > Chordata > Lepidosauria > Squamata > Iguanidae > Iguana > Iguana delicatissima. Next base: position 72,586 of record CAOKZL010001283.1, read on the forward strand.
GGGATAGTCTCCTAGCTTAGCTAGTACATACCCAGCCATTATTGACATTCAAGGTGTTCATGATCTGATTGACTAGTTGGTGGAATTGTTTCATCTCCCAGCCTCCCCAGTTCTGCATCATCCTCATCATCACCAACAGTTGCCATATACACATATCTTCCAATCCCACAAAACATCCGTCTGTAGTGATAAAATAGGTAGGCCAGGGTTCCTGCCCCTCCTATGTCTGCCACAACCCATATTATTGTCTCCCACATTCAGGATCTGACCGTACACAGGACAGTGCTTCCCAGGTAGCACTGCAGTAGGGATCAGTCACAATTCTTCTTTCCTCTCCAGGTGGAGATCTAGCCGTGCGCTGGGGTACCTGGCTTCCAGGTATTGCAGACACCAGCAAGGCTTTAGTCTCAGTCTTCTTACTGGTTTCTGATGATTTTCAGCTTCAGAGGTTGCCCCATGTTTGCAGCAACAGTCCAGTCACAGTGAGCCTTAGTGTTATACACCCAAGGCTTCATCCTGGCCACCTTTACTACAGTGGGAGTTGTCACCACTACCTGATAGGGTCTCCTCCACCCATGACCAAGTTGCCCCCAATCCTTCACCCATATCTCATAGTTGGAAGGGGTGTGCCTGCCTGGCACCTAGGACTCCACCTTTTCTTGTGTTCTTCATGCTCTTGCTGCCAACTTCTTCCAGAATGTCACAGCTCCAGGCCTTTGCCCTTCTCTGTCTGAGGGATGAGGGACAAAACTTTTTCCTCAGTCTGCCCTTGTCAGCTGGCCACAGACACCTTTACAGCCTCTGCTTCCCTCTCCTTTCAGTGCCTTTATTGAAGCTAGCACAGAAGCTTGCTGCTTTGCAAATCTCTCAGCTCTTTGCTACTAGAGCCGTTCTCCAAGCACAATTCCTCCATCTCTCTCTTTCCTCTACTAGCTCCTAGGTGCTGGCTGCCTCTTCCTGGAAGTCAGGGATCTCCATGTGGTGTGGTGGGGTCTTTACATCTGGATCTCCAAAGCTGCCTTGACAGCCTTTTCCATGCCCAGTCGTTCCTGCTCGCCTTTCCTGTCAGTCGCTTTGCTTCATACAGAGCCAGCCCTTGTTTCGGCTGCTAAATAGCTTCTCTTAACTTGCCTGTCTCCTCTTTTTGGTGGCGGGGATACTGCCAGCTGCTGCTGGAGCTGCTGGACTTTTAGCATCAGTCTTTTGGCCCTTTTTTCTCTCCTGTCCAATTCTAAAGTCCTAAACATCAAATGAACTAAGAAAGAAGGGGGGTGGATCCCCCCTTTCGGGTCTGACAAGTTGGGAATGAGAGCGGGATGGGGTAGCCTCCTCTGCTTCTGTTAAGGCTGCCATCCCTTGCCAGCTCCGCCCTCCTGTTGCTTATCCCATTACGCTCCTCGCACACCATCGCTGCCTTGGTTTTCAGCTCTGTCACTCTTGCTGCCATCATAGGAGGGGGCCATGGTGCCTTCATGCTCTCTGCCTCTGCTGCCCCCGCCTCTTGGACTTCCTGGCTCCCGCTGCCTTCTTACTCTTCTCCTCTGCAGCTTGTGGGGGGGCCATGCCTTCTATTCCCTTTCTGTCTCTCCCAGCCTTGGCTGCATCTGCCAGCCTCCACTCCCCCTCGTCGCTTTCCTGGCCTTCTTGGCCAGCGCCTCAGCTGGGGGGATGCTGCTGTAGCCATCACTTCTCCTCCAGGAAGCCTCTTCCTCCCACAGTGTCGCACGCCTGTGGCTGGTGGTACCTGCCGGTCTCATTCTCTCTTCTCTTCCCCCTTCTCGTCTGCCACACATGCAGATGCTGGCAGAGGCTTTCACTCCTTATTGCTGGTATTATTGCTCCCCCCCCGTCTGTCTCCTCAGGGGGAAGGCAGGCAAACAGGCGAGCAGGCAAGTGAGTAAAAACTAGTGGAGGTGAAGGGGGGGTTTGGATGTTTCCTGAAGAGTTGCCGCTGTAGCTTCAGAACCTCTGTGGGGCTTATCTAACACTTCACTTGTCTGTTCTTTGCATTTGTAACCCTTAGGAGGAATTTATTCAAGTACTATAATTCCCATGTGCCCAAAGTTCCTATGCCAACTGCTTTTCCAAAAAACTCATTGTCAGATAGAGTTTTGCAGTTTTTTTAAAAAATTCCATGTCAAGGGGGAAGCCAAGAGTCAGTCAGCCCTTTTTTCTTCAAGAAAGAGGAGGGATGGAAGTGATGGTGAATGGATGGGAATTTGCAAATTGACAGCTCATTAAATCTTCACTGAAGTTTCCTTTCTCCCTTTTCTGAGACATGAGAGAATTTACTAGGAAACCAGTCTTGCTTCTACCCTTTAAAAGGGGGGGAGAAGCTGCCTGTCCCCCTTTCAGGTGTTACTTGATTCTAAAAGGAGCCTTGAGCATGGCTGGGTGCTACTTTTCTAGTTTATTGATGCAATTAAAGTTTTCAAACTTCCCTGCTGCCAGTCTTGGCATCAGAATTGCAAAATCAGGCTCCTCACTCCAAGAGGGGGTCTAAGGGCTGTCAAGGTTTTTTCCTCTTTCTCCTTTTAGCAGGGAGGGACGAGAGGGGATTCCTGGTAAGAGCAGAGTTCTCCTTTTTCTCTTTTCCCTTTTCAGATGCAGCTTTTAAACAATAGGACTCTTCAGCTAAAGAGTCTGTAAACTGAATTGTGATCTTGCTTAGAAATGTTGCAAAAGTACTGGAGGAGAATCTTCAGAGTTTTTAAGCTATGTTCTCAAAGTCTGGAGGCAGATTTGCTGAGCCCAGGACTTTTCCAGTTCCTTGCATGTCTCCCATTATTCAAGATCAAGCCTCCCTTTTTCCTTTTCACTATTTCCTATCAAAACCTAAAAGTCTGTTTTCTCAGTAACTTGCTGACCTAATTTCTGCTATTCCCAAACCTCTTGGCTAAATGAACTTCTAGCCCAAAAACAGCAACAACAGGGTTAAATCTCAGACCCTGAGGAGGAGTGGTCGTGGAGATGGCTTCAAGCACCGAAAAACAGTTGTGAACAGAGAGGTGAAACCACATTTCCCCTGGAATTTTCCTTACGCATATTAAAACATTATCTGACCTCAAACCATACATACAGGCACAGGAAAAGAAAGAAAGCTTTCTTGGAGTTTTTTTTCAACATACATTGAAGCAGAGTCTGTCAACTGCCTCCCTCCACCCAAATTCCTCCCAAAATGACAACACACAGTAGGGAAGGGGTGAGCTGGGGGTGAGGGGGTCCCCAACAGCTCGAAACATTAAGGGTTAACACTCAATCGTATGCATCGACCCAGGCACCCGGAACTCAATGGCGTGAACTTGAAACTGCGATGCCTTTCACTCTTTTTACACACACACACCGTTCACTCAACAAGCACAGCCTCCCACCTGTCCCGTGTGTGTGTCTAAGGAATCTGTGGCTTTAATGGCCCCTCTCAGTTGGAGCCATCTGTTAAGGTAGACCCATTATAGGGGGTGATCAAGCCCCTCTTCTTCCCAGTGTTCCACACTTTAGGGGAAGGCCCTTGACACACTTACCTATGGCTCTGTTCTGTGGCTGTGTTCTGTCAATTTTCCAAACCGTTCCTGGGTTCTTTAGCTGGCATCTGCTCCCCCGGCCTTCACAACCCACGAGGAGGACTGTCTGATAAAAGAATCGGGGGTACCCAAGGTCCTTATCAATGGTGCACAAATGCCAGAGGAAACAGCTGCCGCTTCAAGAGGGCAAAAAGCTCATCTATCCTGGACGAGCCCCCAAAATATGTAGCGGAACTGAGATAGAGACCCACAGTTTAGAAAAAAGATTTATTGTGCATGTCTCAGTGAGATAATTCTCAAAAGTCTGAGCCCTGCCCCTTTACATTCGCAGAAATCTATAGTACAAGACATCACATGTCCAAGAAAGGAAATTGGCACATACAATGGTTCCCAAGCATAATCTTACAATTGTTGCAAAGTAAAGGAAGCATTTCATCCTCCCTAGCATTCTATTTCACAGTGTCCTATTGTTCTTTCAAACACAGAGTCACTTCAATTGCAGGGAAAATTAACTGCTTTTCTCAACTGCTTTTCCCTCACACCCAGAGGTCATCTGGGCTGACCCAAAACTGCACGTCCACTATAAATTGTCCAGGTGCTAACTGTTGGTGGACAACTTTAAGCCTCCTTCAAGGCTTACCTTTCTGTTGGTCCTTATTTTCAAACTCTTCTTGGACCAGACTGCCCTTCCAACAGAAGACCTGGAGTAGGTGTTCTCTGTGCTTGTCCCATCTACTATCTAAGCATGGCTCTGTGCTGATGAGCAGCTTTACATGACAATAACACACTAGCCTGTTGTCTCGCAGCAACCTGTAATTTCTGCAAGCAGAAATAAACTGTTACAGAAAAAATCCCCTTCACATCCTCTCACCAATAGTGCTTCAATGTCACTTTGGTGGTTCATGTTTCTGCGATGGTTCACCTGCACTTGATGCACTTGCCTCACTTTCCTATTCATAATTTCTGCTGGCTATCCCCATGTAATACATGCAAGCTATTTTTTTAAAAAAATGATTTTTTTAAAAATGGTTAAGATTCAGTCCCACATAATATAGCTGAATGTTATCATTTGTTTCCTCTAAGGGTTACGTAGGGATTATATGACCCTCCACATGTTCTTAGGTTGCAATCCCGTCAGTCTTAAAATAGCATACCCAATGGTGAGGAATGTTGAGCATTACCTCTGGAGGGGTGCATGATTCCCACCCCTACCTAAGTTGAGGGTGATGGATAAAACACAAAATTTGGAGGAAAAACTTAAGAAAAAAAAATGATAATGAATGTCAACAAAAGATTAAGTTATTTTAATGAAAGTTTTCATTGTTTGCATCTCATTGAATTCTGAGAAATAGGTTTTCTCAATCTGCTTCCCAAGATAGTAGTAAGTATCCTATAGTCATTATTTAACAATGACATAGGCTTATAATTCATTGTAAATGTCTCATCTGTATTTTCTTTATGAATCATCATAACGCAGGCATTTCTCCAAGAATCTGGCATATGCATTTTTTCTAATAACTCACCACACAGCATTTTTAATGGTTGAAGTAGTTCATTTTCAAATTTCTTCTACACAAAACCCAATGGGCTCAATGAAGATTCTTCTGGGGAAAATTAAGGTGTTTGAGATTTGCTCTGTGTTTAAAATGAACTGTAACAAAACAAAATTGCTGACTAAAATAAGACCTCAGAAGAGGTTAGTGAATTAACAGCCCTTTCAAATTTTAAAGTGGAAAAAAGGGGGATAAATATTTGGGAATTAGAATCATGAAGGACAACAGTTTATTATTTCAAAGCAAGTATGAAAAAGTTTGGAGAGAAATTAAAAGAGACTTAGAAAAATGGAGAATATTAAATTTATTCCTTTTAGGTAGAATTGCAGTAATAAAAGCAAATGTGTTGCCAAGGCTTTTATTTCTATTTCAAATGGTACCTGTTATAAGAAATGGAATACCTTTTGTACAATGGAAGAAGAAGATTCCTAAATTTGGCAGGCAAAGAAACCCAGAATAAAACTTAAAACAATTCACAATGTTATAGAAGGGGAGTGGTTGGGAGGCCCTAACCTTGGATCGTGTTAAGAAGCCGGTTGTTTTGTGTGGCTGGAGGAATGAATATTGCTTAGAGATGAAAGACTTTCTGCACTTGAAGGTCATGATTTAAGATTTGGGTGGCATGAGTATCTTTGATATGGTAAAATTGAAGCACATGCTGAATTTAAAAAGCATTTCATGAGAAAGCTTCTCCTATGACTTTGGTATAAATTTAAGGAGATTCCCCCACCACCACCAAGATAATATTAGCCTTCTAACCACAGGAAGCCATTTTTAGGAAGGCATGGGTTAAAAATTGGAAGTGGTTGCTCTATGATGATTTTTTGTACTTTGAATAAGACAACTGTAAGTTTAAATCAAGACAGATGCTCTTTATGAAAGGCAAAGATCTTAATTAGTGTGCATAAAGACATATGCAATCAAGATAAGAGAAATGCAGCCATAGGAGTTGCACCAAATGAGTTTTATTTAGAGTTGTGTAACGATGATAAACATGTAATTTTAAGAGTGTATAACTCATTTTTGAAATTAGAGATAGAAGATGAACCTATAAATGAGTACATGACAAGGTAAGCCCAAAATTATGGACATAATGTGCATATGGATGTACGGGAAAAATGTGATCCAAAGATATAAAATTTGCTTTGTGCAGTAATTTAAAAGAAAACTTGTATAAGATGGTGTACAGATGGGATCTAATCACAAATAAGCTGTCAAAAATGGTCTCAGAATGTTTCAGATTAATGTTACAAGAACGTGAAAAGTTACTGGGCTAAGATTTATATGTTAATATAAATCTTCTTTGCTACATGATAACACCAGCAAGAATACTGTTTGCTCAAACCTGGTAAGGGACTGAAGCACCAACGATGGATTTGCAAAATTGGTTGAATTAGCCCAGATTGCCAAATGATTGTGGACTTTAAAGGATGAGTCAATTGAAGATTTTTTGAAAGACTGGAAATCTTTTGTTGACTTTATGAAATCTAACAATATAATAAGATGCAATGTAAATTTAAGGATGTAATAATCTGTGGTTCTGGTTATTGGTAACTAGTGGGATTATTTAGTTGGATATTGTAAGGGTAGAATAGAAACTTATTTCCTTTTCTTGAAATTACAGTCAGAAGGGGAGGCGTAAAGCCCTCCTGTATTTTAGTTATCTCTCTCTTTGTGTTCTTTTCTTCTTTTCTTTTTCCAAATGTATATTACTTTGTGAATTAGATTGTGAGTATCAAAAAAAAAATAAATAGAACTAAGCTTGTGTAATTGTGTTACAAATCCATTGTGTGATAAAGTCAACAGTCTCTGCTCTGCATTCTTATGGTTCTTTGCACCCTTTCACACTACAAAGTTGTACCATTTTAATCCCACTTTAACTGCTATGGCATTATCTTATGGAGTCCTGAGATTTGTACTGTGGTAAGGCACTGAGAAGCTCTCTGGATGAGAATTCTAAATACCCCCCTAAACTCCAGATCTCAGGATTAAATGGGTTATTGCCTTAGTGATTAAAATGGAACCGTAGCGCTATAACTGTGCAATGTGAAAGGACCTTTTGTCTTTAAATCAGAGCTTGCCTGGGCAGGCCATCAAACAGATTAGCTTGTTTGGCTCCATGAGCAATTGCAAAAGTAGATTTGCAGGAAATGTCAGTGAACTATAATAGAAAATATGATCTTCTCAAAAACAGATTGTGCTATCTTCATAATATTGCAAGCTCTTAGTTTTTAACACATGACATAGCCCAGCTCCTGGCTCCCTTCCCTTAGTTTTAAGATGTTCTCATCTATGAGAAACGTGGTCCAAACAAACTCAGCATGAAAGTGCCTGGGTTTAATTTCATGAAGTGAAAAATCAGCAAACACAAGGCAAACTGGTGATTAGGTAATGGAGTGGATGGCTCCATCTGCTCTGGGGCTTTAACATGGCAAAATTAGCCACCTGATGCCACTTTGTCTCTTGTTTGCTGAACTCAATCAGTTTATTGCATAGGATTTGCTATCATCAGTGGGAATTTTTTTTGTACACCTAAAGATCTAATTTCATGAAAATAACATTGTTCTTAAAGTACAATAGAAAATCAATCCTTTGTACTAGAAATTTTAATTCTTTAGACCAAGGTGCTGCCACTGCTGCTGCTACCTCCCATTAATATTTAATATCTTCCTCTTCTTCTTCTTCTCCTTCTTCTTCTTCTTCTTCTTCTTCTTCTTTTTTTTAAATAACATCTTCATAATTATATTTTAAGTTAAAGGTAGACAGCTGTGATTCTCCAGATTTTGGACTGAAGATCCCATCAACCCTAGCCAATACAGCCAATGGTGAAGAAGGATAGAAACTGCAGTCTGAAAACATCTGGACATCCCTCATTGTCCACCCTAGTGTATGATAGCTTGAGAACCCATTTATGGATGACCTACAAATACTGGATATAAATTATTTTTTTCTAGAATTGCCCTATCCAGCTACAGTCTTGGAAAAGAGACAAGCAAAAGGAAGAAATAACTGTGGAAGGGACTAACTTAATGATGGATTGATTGATACATTACAATTGGTCAGTTATGACTTTTATTCATACGTGTTATCAGAGGTGCTTTGAAACATTTTTTTCTGAATCACAGAAATTGCCTGTATGTATAAGATTATATACCCAAGATTGTGTACCCAATATTCAGAAGAAAAGAAGCAATAATTTCTAAGGCATATATCAATCCTGCTTAAAAGATGGTCAAGGACATAAAAAAAGAGTTATTTATATTCATTATTCATATGTGCATTGTGTTCTTTCTCTGTTGTTACAAAATCTCTCTTCACTATTGATTTAGAGCAGTCGTGGGGAATACATAGCCCTTCAGCTATTATTGGACTGCTAATGGCATCATCTCTTACTGTAGGCTATATTGTACAGGGCTAATCTGGAGGAGCACACATTTTTCCTCCCTTCTGTAGAGCAACTATTTTTAGAAACCATTATATACATTCTATCCATCTACCAGTTCTCTGCACAGTTTCTTGGAAGAAGGCCTATTGAACTGAATGGGTTTTCCTTTTGACAGCTTGCAACCCTACGCATATTTCCTTGAGAGTTAGCCCCACTCAGCACAGGTAGATTTCCTTCTCCATAAATGTGCACAGAATAGCAGCCTCATGATGCCCTTCTATCCATGTTTACTCAGAAGCCAGTACCACAGTGTCCAATGAAGTTTAGTCCAAGGGACTTCAACACCTCTGCTGTGGTCATGTGGAATGGAGGAGGGATAGAATGAATATGACTGAAAATTAGCCTTGGTTGTGCCTCCTAGGTAACAGTCAAATTGGCAAATAAATCCTAGGATATCTCAACTTTACCACCAAGCAGAGCTATTCCAGCTGGTGAAGAGCCTATGGTAGGGATCAGGTTCCAAGAAGCCAAGAGTGAGACTCCTGAGTACCCGATTTGGTAAATTATCTAGGCAGTTTGAGGACAAAGTCGCTTATGTTCACCTAGAATTTGCCACCACCATTCTCACAGAGTCAGAATCTGAGGAAGTGTCCCGTGTTCCCTCTGTTCAGTTTTCTGGGAATCAGTTTCATTTGTAATGAAAGCAGAAACCAGCACCACTGGACAGACTAAAAAAAAATCCAAAGACAGGAAAGCTGTTTCGATACACACTTTCTTTGTTAAACAAAACTTGATAACATTTAATAAATGCGTCAAGAGGACTCCTAACCACCAAAAGAATACAGGGAATGTCTTTGGGTGTTTCCAAATGCATAACTAAGTATGAAGATACAAGAAGTGGCACGTGTTGGAACCCCGTTGCCAGGACTGGGTGTCATTGTTTTTGAAATGAAAATATTTGTCAGAGTTTTCCATGAGTCACCTCTCATTATGGTCTTTTCAAAAAACAGACTATAAAGACTTGGTTGATTTTCCTATGAAATTTTAAAAAGGGTTGCATTCCTCTTTAGCTCTGTAGCATTGTTCAAGATGATGATGATAATGTGTGTGTGTGTGTGTGTGTGTGTGTTTGCATTTTCTTTTCCTAAGCAATAGAGGAAAAGTTAGCCTGATTTTCTTAAGGGCCTTTGCAGATCAAGCAGACTGGGCTTTGCAGTAACAATTGGCTCATGGTTAAGACCCTGGAGAGTAGATTTTTTTAAAGTACACTTTAAATCCTTGAAGGAAATATTGCTAACATGATGTAGTGGTTTGAATGTTAGTCTAAGACACTAAGAGACAAGGGTTCAAATCCTTGTTCAGCCATGGAAACCTACTGGGTGACCTTGGGCAAGTCACACACTCTCAGCCTCAGAGGAATGCAAAGGCAACCTCCCTCTAAACAAATTCTGCCAAGAAAACCTCTTGATAGGTTTGTCTTAGGATCACCATTAGTCAGAAATGACTTGAAGGCATACAACAACAACAACAACAACAACAGGCAGCGCCGGAGGGGGCAAGCGGTGGTGGGATAAGCAGCAGTGAGTGGCAGCAGGGCAGGCAAAGGATTCCTCTTTTTTGCACACACACACACACACCATTGGTGCCTGGGCCACACTCCCCAGTTGCCCCACCCTAGATACACCACTGTTTACAACTAGCATAAAGCAGGGATGTTCAACTCTCCAAATGTTGCCAGGCTCTAACTACCATGCCTCGGCCATCGATACACTGGCTATTGCTATCAGGAGATGCAATCTGAAGGGACATATATTTCTAACCCCCTGGGTTACATATACAAGACCAAGCTGGATACACCTATGGTCTGACTAAGAATAAGGAAGCTTTGGAATGCATCTGGAGCCTACATAATTGAACAAAAAGGGAATCTAAGTAAGGTAATATAAGATTACTGCCCAGTTCAACACCTGTCTGCTCAGAAGGAAGTCCAACTGAGCTCAACAGAGCTTACTTTCTAGGACTGCAGCCCTAGTGCTGAAGTGAAAAATGTTACAGAATGGCCCACCAAATGTCATTGAAATGCAACTCATATCAGCTCCAGCTGTGTTGACAATGGCAAGGAATGCTAGGAATAGCAATTTAACAACATCCAGAGGGCCTCTCAATTCCCACACCTGAATTAGAAGACCTGGTTAAAAAAAGAAAGAAAGAAAGAAAGAAAGAAAGAAACAATGTGCTAAAAGGCAGTGCTATTGTTTCACCTTGCAACTAGAATCAGAAAGTCACACTGGGGCCTTCTAGACTGTCTATCGCAATGGCTGCTCAGTGCCAGGAACTCAAAAGCTAAAGTATCCCCAAAAAAGTCTTCCATGGAGAACCCACCGCACTTCCAGATAATTAGGCCCTTTGTTACTGTCCATATCCTTTCTCTAATTGTTCCCTGTGTGCTTTGCAGGACATAGTGGTCTGTTCTGAACTTACTCCTGGGCTATGGGTGGAAAAATACTATATTCCAAGTTGTATCAACGCAGCAGTCTCATATGGTCAGTGAGCCATACACTAAAATAAATCCTGGGCCAGCTACAGGGAAGCAGCCTTACAGACACATGTAAGTCTTCTGCAGTTCAGATTATCTGGCCATTTAACCCAGTGTTGTTTCCTGCCCTGTGACCAGCAATAACCTCCCTAGGTCTCCGATAAATGTCTTTCCCATCTTCTGCCCCCTAAGATCTTTTCCACTGGAGATGCCAAAAACTAAACCAGAGGCCTTTTGAACACAAAGCAGTGCTTTGCCACTGGGCCATGGATCTTCCCTGAGTACTGGAATTAAGTCAGCATTTCTGACTCATGGATCTGATGATACACAGTGTTTCCCTGGTTTACCAGAATAGGATAATGTAATCTGTTCCTGTAGAAGACATCAGACCAACTGGACACAGGATGGCCATGTGGAAAAGAGAACACAGTTCCTGTGCCTTAAACAGATGTATGGAAAAAGGGCATTTCAGTATGTAGAGTGCATTGGGGTGAATTACATCTGCTGAAGTCACCTTTTCTAAGCTATTATTAAAAGACACAGGAGCCCTGCCCTCTTTTTCATGTGGCCATCCTAGCTTGATATCGCAGGCTTCCTGCCAGAAGCCACCTGTCTCTAATTTCATTTTCTTAATAATCAAACAACAACAGCTTCTTAGCAAGCTTCTGGCCCTTCATCAGTCTAGAGACAAAAATATCGATCTACATCACAAGGTTATGTTTAACCATTACTGAATGAAAATGGATTAAAACATTACCATCCATGTATGTACTTATTACTTTATAGAATAAACCCATGGAAACTAATTCTCTCTTTCTCTCTCTCTCTTTCTGCCTTTCACTTCCTCTCTCTCTCCTCCTCCTCCTTCTCTTCTTCTTTGAAAACAGTTGGCATTTTGACTGATATAGTAGTAATTTTTAGGTTTTTTTCCCCATCTTGCTCTGCTTCAATACCCTAAAATAAAATGGCTTATTAGCCACAGATCAGAAGGTTAATAAGAACATCAAGAAAACAAATGTTCTAAATTAGAACAATGCATTAACATTCATTAGTAGCTCTCCATTGATTCTTCCAACATGCTGCTTTCACTATTGCCTTAGCATCCGGCAATAATTGTTATGTCAAAAGACAGGACCTGTATGGCTCAGCAAGAACCCTCTGGGATCTCTCCTCATATGAAAATCAATCAGAAATGGTATTCTGTGAGGAAAGGCTCTAAACACAAGGGACTAGCTGTCATGCTTTCTAAATTCATCTTAAAGGCTTGACAGTTTCATATAGAAATCATTTTATTTGCAGTAAAAGCATTAGTCCAAATTCTTATGTTGATCCTTATTTGCTAAAGTCTAGACATTATAATTATGAGTCTATATTTATTTCAACAATTTACAAGCACCAGGATCTCTCAAATAAGAAAAGACATACTGATGAGGCAATCAGCCATTTCTTATGTCAAAAACACATTTCATACACAGCTAGCGTTAGCAAACTTATGAAAGGGACAGGGTTGATTTTTTTGTTTTTTTGGGGGGGGGGTTGGACTACAGCTTCCAAAATTCCTGAGCCCCCACAGCCTCCCGGAAGGCTGATGGGGGATTCTGAAAGCTATAGTCCAACAACGACATTTTTTCAAGCTCTGGAACAGCACATTGATGAATCCTTGTCATATTTTTTAAAAACTTTATTTATTGATTGATTTATATTCAATACCACTATACAACATACAACAAAATAACACATTGCAATGTTTTTCTATAGTTATAAAAATCCCCCCTCCCACCCTTCCTCAATCTCCATCACTGGGTTTAAAAGATATTTTAATAACCACTACCCAAATGTGGAATATTTTATCAGTAGTTTCTCTCACTTCTTTGTACCCTTTTCTCCTTTGACATTTTTGATCCAATAGCCCATCAGGTTGTTACACTTATTTGCCCGTTGTATTTCCATTTACTTTCCCTTTAAAACATAGAGTAAGAGAAATTCTGCTATATAATGCATCCAATTCTTTTTATCCCAACATTGTTTATTTTTCCATCCCAGTGCTATTACTGCTTGTACTGTGACATGTACCTCATTCCCAGTTTTCTTAGATTCAAGGTTACGCAGTTCTCTTTACAGTCCTCTCTCTACATTCGTAGGTTTGATCTTCATGAATTTGATTATTGCCTCCCCGCATTTTCTTCCTCCTACTCCCTTGCATTTCTCACCCCAGATTTGCCAGGGTTGTGTTTAAAATGGATGCTTTCACTTTTTGGGTGAGCAAGACGCCCCTGCCACTGCTGGAGGTCTGTCCTCTCTTCCACGTGGCTGCACTTTCTGCTGTGTAATGGCTGCTGATCAGTCAGGCGCTCTCTTTGCTCCTACCCCTTCTTTCTTAGGATGGCTGCCAGAAGTAGGTAAAAGGCAAGAATTCTGCTCTTTGCTGTCTGAGGGGAAAGTACTAGTAAGCCCTTTATTGTGTCTTTTTTCTCCCCTGCCCCCCCCAATGCTGGGGGCAGAGGCAAAGGAATGGAAGTGGGGAGCTCTGGAGGGGAATCTTAGGGATGGGAGTTATTAACGATTTTTCCACTTTTGTGAGGGTTATGTGCCCCTAACCCTCATGAATGTGGAGGGGCTACTATATTAAATTTGAGGTTTCTCCTCTTTGTTTTATTTATCTCTTGGATAATTTCTAACCAAAATTTTTATGAATCCTTGTTATGTGTGCTGTAAGGCCCTAAGTGCATGACTGGACTGTGACAACATCACCTTGAAATTAATGAGGCCATCAGTGTAATGGAATCACAGGATGAGACTGCGCATGGGTTATTTACCTACTGATCCTGCAGACATTCAGCACTGGAATTGCATATATGCTCCAGAGGGTAGAACACAAAGCAATGGATTCAAATTGCAATTTAAAAAAAGTCCACCTAAACATTAGGAAGAACTGTTTGTCTGTAAGAGCTGTTTGACAGTGGACTAGACTGCTTTAGAGAATGATGCATCCTTCTTCTTTGGAGGTCTTTAAACAAGGCTTGATGGTCATATCTTGGGAATGCTTGAATTGTATATTCCTGCATGGCAAGGGGTTGGACTGTATGGCCCTTGCAGTCCCTTCCAGCTCTAAGATTCTGTGATTTAAACAACCTGTCTTTAGCAGTAGGAGGATGTTAAAGTCTTCATTGGACCATAAGGCATATCTTCTAACTAGGCTTGTAAAGAAGTGTTACTCTCTATGAGCTGGAAATGTCGCTCCAGTTGAAATATACCTCTTGATGTCATCAAATCAGAGAGGAGAATGAAAACATCACCTAGGCCAGTGGTTCTCAACCTGTGGGTCCGCAGATGTTTGTGGACTTCAGCTCCCAGAAGCTCCAGCCACTATGGTCAATGCTCAGGGCTTCTGGGAGCTGAAGTCCAAAAACATCTGGGGACCCACAAGTTGAGAACCACTGACCTAGGCAGAAGGAACAGAATGGGATAATGGGTCAAAAGTGAGAAAATAGTTATTACCATTTTAGACTGCATGCAGTGCTATTGTTACATACTCTTCCATTTTTTTAAAAAAAGGTCTTCACAAGTAGAAAACTAGGATATTAGAAAGGTTCTAGTCCAAGCCCTTTCTTTGTTATACTACTACATTCTACTCTCAGGGAATTTTAATGCCTTGTGTTTTAAAAAATATTCCCTGCAGATAACAAACTAGCACAGCAGGTAAAGAGCTGGACCAGGACCTCTGAGTATGATGTCCTTGTCTTCTTCTTGCAGCAAGTGTTGTTGTTATTGTCATGATCAAGCTCCCTCCATCTTGTGTGTGACATCCCTTCAGATATTTAAACACAGCTTCTCTTCTCTTCTCCAAGCTAAACATACCCAACTCCCTAAGTCATTCCTCACGAGGCTTGGTTTCCAGACCTTTGATCACATTTTTATTTATTTGTGTATTTTTTATTTGATTTACATCCCACTTTTCTCCTAAATGGGATTCAAAGTGGCTTACAGTATAAATTAAATGAGAATATGTAATACCATATGGAGTATAAAAGTTTAAAAAGCATTAAATCAGATTTTCAATTGAATATCATTAAAATATTGAACATTTAAAAATCAAAACTCCTACCATACACATTACATACTAAAAAGCACACATCCAATTGTACATCAAGACTGAAGGCCTGTTTAAATAGAAATGAATTTGCCTAACAGTGACAAGGCAGCAGAAACTGGGCAGATCAAACCTCTGTTGGTAGGAAGTTCCAAAGTCTAGGAGCAGCAGCAAAGAAGGCTGTCTCTTATGTTCTTACCAGCTGAGTCTAGGATGGTAGTGGGATGGGATTTTGTTTGCCCTTCTCTGGAAAGGTTCTAGCTTGTCTCTATTTTTCTTGAACTGTGGTGCTCAGAACTGGACACAGTAGTCCAAGTGAGGTCTGAGCAAAGCAGAATAGAGTGGCACTATCTCCCTCAGTCTGGACACTATGCTTTCATGGATGCAATCCAGAACTACATTGACTTTTCTGGCTACTGCATCATACTGTTGGCTCATGTTTAGCTTGTGGTCTACTAAGGCCCCTAGATCCTTCTTTATTCTTTGCCATCATCTAAAGTGGACTTTTCCTGCTGGTAGCTCTTTCAAGTAGATGCTCGCTTGAAGCATTCCCTGGCTAGGGAAGCAATCATTCAATAATTTCATTCTCAAAGGAAGCAAAGAGTAATTTGCGCAATTTTCTTCCTTCTTCAAGAAGATCTTTGAAAACTGTGCAGTTTTCAATGACTGTTCACAATTCAGGACTTATTCTGCACAAAATTCACACATTTTGTGCAGAAAATCCATGTGTGAGTTTTGTACAAAGTAAGTCCTGAAGTGTGGAGATTCTCTTTAATGCAGGGCTCTCCTTGTCAGGGTTTCCCAACATTTCAGCAACAGGTTTTTTTTTAAAAAAAATATTTTTGAATATTCCTTCCATCCCTATCCTTGACTAAGCCAGATGAGTTGCAAATGACTCCCCAAACCACAGGATACTTTCCTCTCCAGCTGACTCATGTTTTTAATGGGTATTTATGAAATTTCAGACATGCTGTGCTTCTTAAAAGTGTCATGATTTTGGAAACGGAGGCAAGGATCTGTCCCTGCTTTTGTACAGTATTCCTAGCGCATACCTCCCTAAAAGCTGAAATCTTGCTTGTTCATGTTTTATTGTTATAAATTGTTTTATTGTTATAAATTGTTTTGACAAGCTTTTAGCTGGAACCTTATACTTAATGGGATGATCTGCACAAACCAGTTCCTCTGAAGCACGCCTATTCAACATTTTCCCAAAGGAAGAAAGAAAAAAAAAGAATAAATGTAAGTTAATTAACAGAGTAAGATCTGGCATCTCATCCCTTTCTCCTCCAACATATAGCACCCAGAATACAATGGAGATTCCATACTGCTGATATTTTTGCTTAGAATAGTTTGAAAAACAGCCAAAAACCACTCTCTCTGATATAATTTCCATCTGCAGATGTTACTGGACTACATCTACCAGCAGGGCACATGTTTGGAGATGATGGAGTTACAGTCTAGCAACATCTGGAAACCTAAAATTGGGAACTATTGATCTAGATCATGTCAGGATGAGTGGAAAAATTAATAAACATTTTTAAACACACACTTACATACCTGTTTTAAAATGCCATATGATAACGTCACATCATGTAAGATTGTTCAGTGGGCTATGCATTCCTTATGGCAATAATCCTCACAACAATCATATAAAGTTCAACTGTTGCTGCTGCTACTGCTGCTGTTGTTAGAGGACATAAGGCTAACAGAACAGCAGCTTGCCTAAGATCAAGTTTGGTAGGTATCAGTGGAAAAATATTTCAGTGGCAGGGAAGAAAAAGACACAGAGAGGTTAAAAAAAACCCTGAATGTTGTTAAGATTGAATCCTCCCAAATGAAAAGTAAAACCAATGTATTTTGAAAGAATCTAGGTGCTTGTTTACTTCACAGTAACTAGAAAGATAGGTATTCTGAAGGAATGTGGCTTGCCATTGTGGGTGGGAAGGGAGAAACTGACCTTTGCTGGTGGCCCTAAATAATACCTCTGTACCCTAAATACCCTAAAGGCACCAGATTCTGTCTGATCCTGGAAGGAGGGTCAGCCCTGGTTTCTACATGGATCAGAGGTTGCCAACAAATAGCAGGTGCTGTAGGCTATAGTTCAGAGAAAGGAGCTGTCAAAACCACCTTTGCCTAGGAACCCCTATGAAATTCATGAAGTCCCCCTAAGTTGACAGGCAACTCTGCCATGGACTTATTTGATTTGAGCACGTGCTTTCAAGTTCCCTGTTGATCTATGCCAGCCCAGTGGATTTCACAGGGTTTTCTTAGGCAAGGAACACTTGGACACGGTTTTGCCAACTCCTTCTGAAATACAGCCTATATCACCTGATATTCATTGCTGGTCTTCCATTCAAATGCTAACCAAAGCTGACTCTGTGTAGCTTCTAAACTCAAATGGGATCATGTGCCTTTAGGGTATTTAAGGTATAGAAGTCCTCTTTTTCTTTCTTCAAGCCTCTCAGAACCCACCTGTCCCATCAGACTCTTGGAACAACCCCTTCACTGGCCTAAGTATGTGTAACTTGAGTGCATCTTCATTTCCCTCTTCTTTCTCTTATCCCCTCAGCAAATACATTTTAGATTGCAAAGCACTCCAGGCAAGGATTCCTCCCCCTCCTTCTCCTCCTCCTCTTCTTCTAACTCAAGTTTATTATTTATTATTATTTAATTTGTTAACCACATTTCTATCTTGCTTTTCCTTCAGTGAGAACAAGGTGGCATGCATAACTCTTCTCCCCGCTTTGTCCTCACAACGAATCTTGAGGTAGCTTTGGATGAGAGAGAGGTACTGCCCCTGGGTAACTTAGGCCATTTCTGCACTACACTGTTATAGTGCTATTGTTCCACTTTCAACATCCTATGGACTCCCGGGGTTGCAGTTAGAGAGAGGCATTTAGAATTCCCAGTCAGAAGCTCTTTGAGGCTCTTTGGCCTCAGGAAAGTGCAACCCCCAGAATTTCACCAGATTTTGAAAGCGGAAAAATAGCACTATAACAGTGTAGGGCAGAAATGGCCTTACTGTGATTTGTATGACTAAGTAGGGATTTGAATCTGCATCTCTCAGGTTCTATTCCAATTTCCTAACCACTGCAACATGCTGGCTTTCAGTGTGTTTCAGGGCCATAGAGATATTGTACATAAAACTACATATCATTGGTTCACATGGACTAATGTTGCCTTTTCTGACTGTCAGTGGCTTTCTAGGGTCTCAAGCAGAGGCTTTCCACATCATCTGCTACCTGAACTTTTTGACTCCAGATGGCAAGCATTCATCCTGGAACTTTCCATATGCAAAGCCTGTGCTCTACTTCGGAGCTATGGTGCTTTATAAATAATAATATTATAGCCACAATATTTCATGGTAATCCTCTGATCTTAAACATAGGTATTCAATTTCAGTAAGATTTAAATCCAATTAAGTAAGTTTAAAATTACAGCCTTAATTACAATTCTAATTTAAGATTCTGCTTATGTTTGCAGGAAGCCGCTAGGTGCTAATGCAATTTTTTTTCCTTTCTGGAAAGAGAACTAGAATGGGAAACTTTCTTGCAGATTGAATGAGCTGCTGGCAGTATCATGGCAGAAATTCAACAGGAGAAGCTTCTCCTAACATGGATATGAAGAAATGGAAAAGGACACCTGTTGAATTTCTGGCCATTTCTGCACTAGACTGTTATAGACTTGGACCTCTCTCTAAACTGCAAACCCCTGGATTCCATAGGATGTTGAAAGTGGAATAATAGCACTATAACAGTCTAGTGCAGAAATTGCCTCTGTCTATCATTCAAGAGTTCAGTGGGTGGATGGGAGGGAAACAATGGCAAACAAACAGAAATTACTTAGTAAGACAATCTTCAGTAAGTGAGCCAATCAGCACAGAGCTATATGGCAAGTGAAAACAACAGGGAAGTCTTGGACAAAAGATTCTTGGGGGCTCCTCCAGTTTGGTCTAAAGAAAAAGGAATTTACACAATATATCCCATTGGGTTTTTCCAATCCTCTCACTTTGTTCTCTTTTGGCACTGTTTACAGTGATTTCATGGGTATGCATTGGGACTCTTCCAAAAGTTTTTTAAAATCTGAGGATGTGGTTTTCCAAGGTGGTCCTATAGCTGGAGGTGAAAATGTTCTCCTTTAGTGCTAAAGTGCCATTTAATTGAGGCACTTCATTTTCCAAAAATTAAAATTTTAAAAAGAAGAGAAGAGAAACGAACATATTGTTTTAATATGTCTTCGCATTAAAAAAAAAAACCTACTCTGGAGTGAGAATAAAATGTTGCAGCTAGTGACTGGACCTGCCAGAAATCAGAAGCGTTGCTTGAATATTTATTTTTTTAAATGCCAAGAACTATAATAGCAAAGATTTGCTCCATGGAGGGGGGGCTGGAATAATATTGAGACGAAAAGAAAATGATGGAATAGAGGAATTGAAATTGGTACTGGCAGGAGCAGAGATTTCCCTTCCTACTTTACTTTCTTGCTGCTTTGGATACTTGCATGGCTCCTCCACTTCTTCTGTGCTCCCTCCCTCTTTAGGCAGAACATAAACACTGGTTTGTAAGAAAACAGTTTTGACCCCTTTGTTTTATATCGCTTGATGTCTTCTGCCTGAGTCCTAGTCATTCCAGGAAGAACTGGCTGGAACTGAGGCAGAATGTTATTTGTTGCCAAAGGGATGAACCGTTTCCTTAAAACATTAAGAGTATAATCCCATTTATTAGGGTGGGAGTGAGCCCATGGAACATAATAGGACTTAATTCTGGGTAAACGTCTATAGCTGAGGTGTGAGATCCCTGGCTTTATCACAGGAAGGTGGGGGAGAGAGAGAGAGAGAGAGCATCAGGAAGCTCACATGCAAACTAGGAGGCCCAACTATGGATCCTGAAGGCTAGAGGAGCATAGAGTTGGACACACAGATGGGCCTCGAAGCTCATGCATGAACTTGCCTGCCAGTCTCTCACTTGTTTTCTTTTACGAAAAGAAATAAGAAGTAGACCACTTGGGGCCAGAGGCATTTAACAAATGCAGCAAAAAAATGGCACACAGAAAAAGAACAGAGGGAAGGCAGGAGAGAGGAGAAAAAATTACAGATGTGTACATACTTATGGATAGTAGTATGTATGTGTGTATGAGAGAGAAAGAGAGATTAGGAGCATATGATGCATTTAAGTGACTTGATGAATGGGTAAATAATGGTATGTGGGGAGAGACAGAGAAACTTAAGGTCAAACACAACTGTTTCCTTTCTCCCAGAGATCATCACAACTCTCACACTCCTCCTTTTCTTCCTAATCTTGAACTTCCCTGTTAAGACTGAAAAGGTCAGAGAAACAGTGGAGCTATAGATGATTTAAGAAAGGATGCATTTGGGTGACATCTCCATTCCCTGCCAGCCCTGGCCTGTTGGTTCACTGACAGCATGGAGCCCTGACAGCTGGGTGAGGTAGCCCATTCTAGATGTTGTCAGGATTACGTCATCAGTACATTGTGCTTGTGATCTGAAGTCTAGCCAATAACCAGGCCAAGCTGGAATTGCAGTCTACCATGCACTTATTTCCAGAGGGGTAGGCAAGAGAAGAGTGAAGATAATTTTCCAAATGAGTGTTTGCTCTTTGGAGCCAGCATGGTACACTGATTTGAATATTGGAGTAGGACTTCAGGAATTTGAACTCAGCTCCAAAAAGCACTGGGTGACTTTGGACAAGTCACATTCTCTCACCCATAGATAAGGCAATGGCAAACCTATTCTAAAGAAATCTTGCAAAGAAAGCCCTAAGATAGGATCACTACAAGTCAGAGTTGACTTGAGGGCGCATAACAATATTTTGTGTGTGTGTGTGTGGCTCTTCCCTGGCCTGCTCTTGCTACTGCATGGCACTGCCAAAGTTGCAAGTTCACATCTCTGCTTTGTAGTCATGATGACACACCAAACACAGCATCACAGCACTGCAAGAATTGAATTTTGCATTCAAAAACAGTAGCTGACATGTTCAGGAAATTCTTTTTCTTCTGAACAGAGGTAACACTGCAATGGCTGCAATGTATTTTGGGCTCATAGAAAGCTTGTGGTGAAGGGCAGAGGAGAAAGATGCACAGCTGTGCTTGGGTGGCAAAAGGTCACCATCTTGTAAGGAAACCAGCTCAGGGCCCTCAAATCAAATAAGAGGCAGGGCTCACCCCAACAGATGTCTCACCACTTTCCAGAAACCATAACCTGCCCTGCCCTCACATTTTATTATCGAGCTTCTGTGGCAGACTGCTGCAAGATAGGGATCTGGCTGAGTTACCAAGTTATAAAAAGCCAAGCAGGAGAGCCATGCTGACATCAATCGGCAACACTGCTTCAGTTTGATAGCGGCAGGAGCTGCAAAGGAACAGTGGGGCAAAGCTACCCCTGATATCAGAGCAGGAAGTTTCCTGCACGCCGCCTTTTCCTCCGATTCATACGTGAAACTGTCTACTGGCACCCTTTGGGCTTTCCAAGTAGCATATTTGTTGTTGTTCAAGCTGCGAAAAGGAGTGCCCTGGACATCAAGATAAGCTGCATTGCCCATGTTTTAAACAGAGAAAACATCGCCTCTCAGTGGTGATGTTTTCCAAGATGGACGGTAATTATCCATAGGGCTCATGAGAGGTTATGCTCTGTAACAAATGCATAGTTGCCTGGAGATTTCCCCTAGGGGCAGGAGACAGGGAGAGATGACACAGAGCTGCCAAGAGAGTAGATATGATTATCTCAGTAAAAGCAGGTGGGCCTTATGGGAGACATTACGCACAATATCCCCAGAGCACCTCTGGCTTATTGGTAGTAACGGGGGGAGGGGGTTACCAGGTTAATGGGGCAATGAACAGATCTACCAGTTTGATGGACAGGGCTGATTGTATAAATTACGTAACACATAGGGTGACAAGCTTTCACTGGCTTAATTGGTAGATAAATCAACTAAAGTATGAGTTGATTATTATGTGGTGAGGGCAGCATTAATTGGAGTGCGTGTTCATCTGCTAGGTCTGAAGCCAGAGGGCAGACCTGTCCTGATAAGTTTTTTTGTTTTTGCATTGTAATGTTACTGAGCTATCTTATGCTTCTTTTCATATCCTACAAAGACATCTCTAATGACTTTGGGTAATTAGCAAATTTATTTACATTGAATAGATTAATCAGTTCAAAAGCTGATATGCTTAATTAAATAACAATGTTTTTATCAATGAATAGCCTTCATAAAAATGTATACTTAGACGTGAACGGTCATATTGTAGAATCTTTTGCAATTTGAACTGAAGCCTACCAGATTCACATAACAAAAATATGAACTTACATTGGAGGGGGGAATTTAGATCCCAACTTGTTTGGTAGAAATTGGTTCCCATTGAAATCTATGGGACAACAAATTACAGCATTGACCATCTCCCATTGGTTTCAGTGGGAACTGCCTATCCTGATGGATTTAATCTTTGCTGAGTGTTGTTTGCTAGTAGTAGACAATTTTATCATTTAATAATCAATGTGGAGATTCAAGTTGATACTTCCTTTACATACATTTTAAAGTAAATATTATAAAACACACAGAAACAGATCTATTGTATATTACTCCAAAAGAGACCATATACCTGTTCATTGTAGTTATATTAAATAACTGTATAGAATATTTCCACTTTGATGCAATGACTATGGCTGCCTTCTTCCCCCACTGTTTATGCTTCTCTCTGTCTCCCTCTCTCTCTCACACACAATACAATGGGTTTGTATTATCTCAGTGATGGCCATCCCATAGCTAAATTTGACAGGTAAATTAGAGATTATTATGTATTTCAAACCCTCCCAAGCCCCCTTCTTTTTGTTCACTAGTGTAAATTTCAACCTGACTCTTTATCAGACTATTTTTAAGTTATATTTATGCTTGCCACACCTTCCTCCACAAACCATTCTCACTTCCTCAGCATAACACCACGTATCTATTTTTATCTGACAGGTGTTGGAAAGACTGAGAAGACTTGTATGTGGGTATTTTAACACAAAGGAAACTGTCAGCTGACAATTAAACATTAGCTGAAAATCTCTCTCTCTCTTGCTCAGGATTCATATGCTGTTTTCTGATCTCTGTAGGACTGATCACAGATATGCTTGCTTTCCCCTTCATGCACTATATTTATGATATTTAAAACACAGCAAGACATCATATACATGTAAAAAATGTTGACTTATCAAATTCCAATGTATTATATAGTTCTAGTCTAGATGGGACTAACAATTGACTAAGCTGTTGGGTACTTACTATTACACCTAAAGCTTTGTGTTTAATAATAATCAGACAAAATGCAGCTGAGCAGCACAGTTCTAAGCCACTATTCTGGATTTCAAAGGCATACTATAAAACTGAAGTAGATTTAATAAAATTATGGAGAATAAGCATTTATAAAAGCATCATATATTATGGCTTCTAATGATAATGATGATAATGATAACGATAATGCTGATCTAACGATAATGCGGATGTCTGTCAAAAATGTTACACATACTCATATACCCACAGAGAGTGTTATAATTATATTTTATTTCAATAATTTCAATAATAATTTTAATTTTATTATGGTCGTAGACCAGCTGTTTTGTTTTTTATATGTTGTGTATTTGTTGCTGCGTGCCTTCAGGCCATTTTGAATTTATGGTGTCCGTAAGGGCGAAGTGTGGCCTGCAGGCCATATGTGGCTTCCTATGATAATTTTTGTGGCCTCCATGACCTCCAGGGTGGTCTTATTTTGCTCCAAAATGCCTCTTGATGCCTTCTAGGTGATGTGGACAGCATTTCCACCATGTATGGTAGCCCTCTGGGCCCCCCAGGAGTCAAACTAAATTTTTGCAAAAAGTTTTCAAAATTATTATTATTTTGCTCCCAAATGGCTTTTAGAGGGTATGGAAAGCATTTCTGCCACATCTTAGGCCCACCCACCTTGCACCAATAAATAAATAAATAAAATCCCAAGAGAAGCCTTTTTTGAAATGGGAGGTGAACAGGAAGTAACTTCCACTCACTTCCTTTTCTAAAAAAAAAAAAAAGAGCCTCTCCTGGGGCTAAAATGGCCCAGGGAGCCCACAAAAAGTGGTGAAAATGCCTCCTCATTTGGAGGCAAAATTATATGTTTTTGTGAGAGTGTGACCAGCCCTCCGTTGGCCTTCTGTGGGGCTAAAGAGGCTCCCTACCCTTCATGAGAGCCAGTGTGATCTAGTGATTTGAGCATTGGACTACAGCTCTGGAGACCAGGGTTCAGTTCCCCACTCAGACTTGCAAACTTATTGGGTGACCTTGGGCAAGTCACACTCTTTCAGCCTCAGATGAAGGCAAAGACAAAAACAAAACTCCTCTGAACAAATCTTGCCAAGAAAACCCCATGATAGAATTGTTGTAAGGCAGAAGTTACTTGAAGGCACCCAGCAACAACCACAACAACATTAACAACTCTTCCTCAGTTGCACATTCTTGCCATATGGTAAACCTACTATGGAGCTTATTTGACAAAATTTATTCAGAGAGGGTTTGCCTTTGCCTTTATCTGAGGCTGAGAGTGTGTGTCTTGCCTAGTAAGTTTCCATGACCAAGCAGGAATTTGAACCCTGTTCTCTCAGACTCCTAATCAAACCACTGCACCACACTTGCCCTCATATTGCATGTTATTGTACCTAAAACATTATATAACAATGTTTTAGATGCAGATTTATTTAAACCTAAAAGCATAAAGTGTGTGTATAAAAAACACTTTTTTGTGAACTTAAGTATCAGGGAGTTAGGTTCTCAATTGAACTTCCATAAATGAATCTTTTCTCTTGGCATTTTTTCCCATCTAGATATAAAAGCAGCTACAGTTATGAAGGGGTGAACAGGGGAGATGCAGTTAGCTTTGTTCCCTAGCATAATTTCACTAATTTAAATTTTTCTCCCTCTGTCTGTGCCTAAGAAGGTGATGGAATGAAGGAAAAGATTTCTCCTGGTGATCTTAAAACCCTGTCAGATTCCTACAGCCTTTTAGCTGGTCTGTACTCAAACCATTATAGATCATGGCCAGCACTTAAACTATGTCCAGGAAAGAAGTGGTAGCCAACTGAGCTAGCAAGAGAGGTACAGGGCTCCCTTTAAGCAGCCCTGACCAACCATCTGGCTGCTGATCTCTGGACCCATTTAAGTTTCCAAACAGTTACCAAAGGCAGCCTTACATAAAGCACACTGCATTAGTCCAAATGGGATCTAATCAAAGCATGTACTACTGTAACCAGATCAGACATTTCCCAGAACACAGACACAGTTGACATACCAGTTTTAAATGTGAAATGCACTCCTGATTACTGCTGAAAATCAGACTTCTAGGCTCAGGGCCAAGTTGAGGAATACACTCAAACTGTGAAATAGGAACTTTAGGGCCCTTTTCGCACGCAGTTTCTTTTGCAAGAGGGCCCCTTGAGCATTGCGTAAATGAGAGCGGCGGTCCGTACGACGCACTCCCATTTACGCGACGCTCACAAGCCTAATGCGAACTGCGCATGCACCTTTTCATTTTCAGCTTCAAGCCGAAAATGGTGTGCGGTTGTGCAAGGTTCCTGGGGCCCGCATGCACTTACCTGTGCTGTGGTACGTCAGGAGCTGGGCCGATTGTGCTTCCTGCCTCAGTGCTGGCCTGCAATTCCCAGGTTGCGCTGTGGTAGGAAGAGGCGGGGCAGACCGGCAAGCCAGCTGCAGTAAGGAAGGAGAAACGAAGTGAGCGCCTCGCGCAAGAGGCTGCTCGCGCGAATGCCACCCCCCACCTCCGTGAAAAGGTAAGATGCGGAAAGGGCCTAGGACGGGTTTAACCAGATCTAGCACAGGCCAAATCGCTATTTCCTGGGGCCTTTCCCAGTACAGAATTATAGCACTATGATTTCACTTTAACCCCATCCTAGGGAATCCTGGGATTGGCAGTTGAGGGTAGGATATTTAGAATCTTCAGCCAGGGAGCTCCTCTGGTGCCTTGAACTAAACTGCTAATCCATAGGATGGAACCATGGAAGGCCCTTATCACACTCCCAGCACCACCCAAGCATGCAGACGTGTTTCTAGCAGTCTGTCACGTCCGCAGCTGTCATGATATCACTGTAAACCATAACTGAAAAAAATCTGGTAATGTCTCCTTTCGCGCAACAATCCTATCAGCTGCAGCCATGCAGGAAGGTCAGAAGTGCTATCAAATGAGTGCTTCTTTCTGCAGTACAGTTGAGGAAAAGGCCAGCTGTACTGCAAAAAGAAGGAGGGTGAACACTACCCATCTGTCAGCAGCCGACTGGTGCAGTGGAGAATGTTTGGATCCCGATTGAATCCTGACAATGGCATTGCCAGGATTGTGGTGGGACAATGCAGGATCACGGTGTAGTGCAATAAGGGCCTAATATTACCCTGTTTACTGGGGGTCCCGGGAGGGACACCTAAATAACCAAACTATAAAACACAATTTTGGGGAAAATTAGCTGGAGCACTCACTTAAGCTAGCGAGAGGCAGGGTAACTTAGCGGGATCGTGCAACCCAGCGTCTACGGGGTCAGGTCAGTCAAGCAGCCAGACGGGTTTAAAGTAATCAAATGATATTTTATTGAATACCAACAAATAAAAAAAACAACACACCACAGTCACACAGCTAACTAAGAGATTAGAGGTTGAATTAAGGATAGAGACTTCAGGGAAAAATGGGTGATACAACACTTGTCTCATCGTCCTGGACCTTGGGAGAGAAGCCGGGGGTGCAGAGAAGAAACTCAGCTCGATTAGCTGAGGGGAGCTCGCCAAGCAAAGCAGCAGTAAGATGGGATGAAACCCAGGAGCGATCCGAGGAAGGTCTCAGAATCAGGGGTTTTTATAGGGTGAGTTGGGACTGCAGGCTATGCCTTACTCGGGGAACACAATGAGTTTTGGGTGTGAGACAATGTCTCCGAAAGGTCACAACTTTGCATGATGGAATCAGAGCCGAATTAACAATAGTGTGGCCAGTATGCAAATGCGCAGTGCTTACCAGTGTACAGCACAACCTTTGTCCAGTAGCCTGCTCGGGGCAGGAAACCTTTGTTAGTATCACGCATATGTAATAAGGTGTTTGCTGGAGAGGTCCCTGAAGCAACGAACTGGCCGTGTCTGGCCTGCCTGGGTGGAGAACAGAATGTCCAGCAATTATTGGCCGTGCCTGTTTGCGTGCTTGTCCGGTGGCCTCGCAAACACGTGGAGCGGGGTGGCAGGGGAAGGCCGAATTGTTTGATATCAAAGTGATATCGGATGCTATCTCCGGGTAGGCCTAGACTGCAGAAACACTAAGTTAGTGGAATCATAGCACTATAATTGTGTCAGTGGGCCCCCATCTGTCTTTCAAATGGCCAAGATCACCTCTGTCTTGTCTGGATTAAGCTCAAATTTTTTCATTCTCTTATAGTCCTTTACTGATGACATCTATCAGTTTAGCACAGAAATGCCTTCTTTGGAATTGGGTGGAAAAAGAGGAGAAGTTCTTTGTCGTCAGCATAGCTCCAACTCCCAGTGATCATCCAGAGTTTTGGCATAGGCTGATGACACACAACATAACCTTCTTGAAGGGGCAAGTTTCCCCCATAAGAATTCTGCCCCATTTGCCATTTGCATTTCATTCTCAAATATCTAGCACTGCAGTAGCTAAAAACTTCAGCTGAGCATTTAGAAATACCATCCAGGCATCCAAAGCCAATTTACTTAGGGAGTACAAACACAGCAAATATAAGAGTTCTAGATATGAACTGTTTTCATTCTCTCTCTCTCTTTCCAAAGGTAAAAATGTGGGGACTGCAGGAAGATATGACTGAGGGCGGAATTCTTATTTGAAGAGGCAATCCCCTCATTTTGTTCCCCTCCATAACTACACCCCTCCTAAGCAAGATGGAAATCCAACAACATCTGAAAGGTCAAAGGTTCCTTTTTGTGCCTTCAGGTGATTTCCAACTTATGGTGACCCTAAGGTGTACGTATCAATGAGTTTTTTGGACAAGATTTGTTCAGAGGTTTTGCCTTTTCCTTCCTCTGAGGCTGAGAGAGTGTGACTTGCCCAAGGTCACCTAGCAGTTTTCCACATCTGAGCTGAGATTAAAAAACAAAACAAAAACAGGTCTCCAGAGTCATAGTCCAACACTCAAATCACTATACCATGCTGGCTCTCTAAGGGTTTCTTAACCCAGTCAAAGTAATCCTTACAACAACTTTATATTTCCGTATTGCTAAAGTAGAGCTGAGATAAAGAGTGGTTTGTGGATGTCACTTTTGGTTTATTCAACAGCTTAGGTGAGCTTTTACTTTCCCAGCTCACATTGCGGCAGCAAGTCTTGTGTCAAAAATCTGCCAAACAAATCATCAAGGTTTCTTGACTTAACAAACAAAAGTTATAGGAACTCTTTAAAAAATGTTGGCAATATGGCACCTCATGTTGGCAGTTTGGCACATCTGTTACTACTGCTGTTGGATCCTAGTTCATTGCTAATAAAAAAGAGGGGAGAGGGAAAACTACTTTTCCCAGGACAGCATATGCAAAGACACGCTTTGCATGACTGCGGAATGTAACAAGATGTTCCCTTGCATCCACTGAGGCTGGTGAAATATGAAACTCAAACATTCAAAAGCATTAAAAGCAGACATCTCCAAATGGCATTTATTTTGCCATATGTTTGAGGCTTTCACCACATGGGTGTAGCAAGTGAAGAACATCCTTCACTGTGAATGGGAGGAGATAAATCCCCTATATCAATTTAGCTCTTTCAGCCTTACTGCCTTAACAGCTGGTGACACAGAACTATCACTTACACTTAAGTCTCTAATGCCACCTATGTATTTCACTATCCACATGTTCACACAATTTGCACACATACACACACACATAAAGTCCTGTCTTTGTCTATGGGCCTTTGTCAGAAACCTAATTCCAGGTCCCATTTAGTTAGAGGCTGGAACCAACATGTTGATTTTAATTACGTTATCAGTACTCATGAATTTATAGTATAGGCCTACACAATATGTGACCCTGAGGGCATGTCCTCATGAGTATATACCCGAGTGCATCTTGAAATGACTCATTCCCTGTGCCTCCTTAATCTCTCTCCTCCTTAATCTATCTCCCTTTAATTTCTCTCTCCATATATGTGTGTGTGTGTGTGTGTGTGTGTGTGTATCCCCTCTCACTGTTTGATTCTCCATCAGCCAGATTCATTTCTTGGCTGTACTGTAGTTGCAGAAAAGGCTGCTGTTCTTTTAAGATGTTGGTGCTATTGTCTGACTCCTGACTCTGGAGACAAAATTGCTAGCAGAATGACTGGCAAAAGAATATGTCAGTACACTACACAAAATGCTGCAAGATCAGATGTTCTAAAAGATGATCTCACAGATATTCAAGCACCAGAGTCTGGGAAAGTTACTTTTCTGGACTACAAATTACAGACTTCAATCCTGGGCATTGCATCCAGCATAACTAGTCACCATGCTAGCTGAAGGATTCTGGAAGCTGTAAACCCAAAACATTCCATTGGAGAATAGTTCTTAAGCTCAGCGTAACACCTACCAGCCATGGAAAGTGGTCCATCACAGTATACCCATGTTTCCTGCCAGCAATTGGCAAGAGAGGAAGAGAAAGAGATTAGTCCTTTCCATGTGTTTCTTTCACAGTAAAAATATTCAACTGCCGTGGTCCCTGGATGTTGTCGGACTTCAGTTCCCAGAGCCCCCAACAAAGCATGGACCATGGTCAGAAATATGGGGCATTGTAGACCAAGAGCATGTGGGGATCTGTGAACTGAGAATCATTGCTCTATTGAGCTTATAGTAGTTTACATCTGTCTCCTGCAGAGCACCTGCAAAGGGATATCAGAATCTAATACAAATTGTTTTTCTTTGTAGACAGAAGAATTAGGAATGCTTCAGAGTATGTACTCAAATTTTCAGATTTGTATATTAGGATAAAGCCACATTGTCACAAAATTTTGATACTGAGGCTATCAAGAAATTTCAGATCAGCTCTTGAAATCTAACCAAGGCCAGATCCTTCAGAACAACCTATTGAAAATATGCCACAATTAGCATCATTTTTCATAGCTTCCATTGATGAGGAGCTGAGATAATGCCAACAACTTCCAAAGCCAATTTGTCTTGACTCTCAATTGAGCATGGAACAAAGAGACCCATTGAGCAGTACCTTTGTGGACCAGTAAGTGTGCAATAAATGAAAAAGGCAAATGAAATTGGTATGTGTGTGTGTGTAGAGACTGATTTGGTCAAACAGAAACATATTAACTCTAGCACCACCAAGTGACCATATTTAAAATATGATATGCAGATACTATTAATATGTTTTTAAAGACAGACTGAGAGCTGGGCAGAGTACTGTTTCTGAGCAGTTAAAGAAAATGGATCCCCAGTGTCAGAGCTTCAAAAATTTACTTTGGGAACTGTTGCTTCCAGAATTCTTGAACCATTATGCCCACTTTCCATTGTGGCTGATAGAATTCTGGAGCTGTAGTCCAAAAACTAACTTTCCTAACCTTTGCTCAGCAGTTAAAATTATATAGTCTAATAAAGAGCATATGCATACAAATGTTATGAACTGTGCATAGGAACATAAGGTAAGAATGGAAAAATATTTTTTTTCTGGATGAAACCAACTCTCCATCCTCAACTTCTCTGGATGAAACCAAGCTGTACTCACCATCCATCTGTTTTGAACTACAAATTGCATCAGCTTCAGCTACCATAGCCAAAGATGATGAGAGTTGTAGTCCAAATCAACTGAAGGGGCTGGTTAAGGAACGCTGCTCTAGTCCATCTTCCTCTGTTCCTAGCAGTCATTAGTGGGATGCTTCAATGAATTCCAGGAAAAGAGCATGAGGGAAACAGTCCTTCATGGTCATTTGTCCCCAGCAGGTAGTATTCTGGGGTATCCTATAGATGCTGATGGAATTTTTATTCAGACAGGATAAGTGCATAGACATGACAATGCTGAAATTTATTTGCATGTGGGAATAAATGCCATTTTCTGCATCCAGTGGAGGACTATTTATAGTGAAGGAGCTTCTTTCATGGAAATCAAAAAGGATGTCTTTATTGGGAGAAAGTCACACAAACACAAACAGTCAAACAATCTCACAAACCACACAAGGCTAGCAAAGGTAAAGGAGAGAACGGTTGGATAGTGAGAGTTTGGGGTGCAGCGGGTAATAGTTATTGTTCCTGAAGTGGCAGAGGATTCAAGCAGGATGTCTCAGACTAGGGGAGTCTGAGGGCAGTACAATGAACTGGAATCTGTGGTCCCTCACACAGTGTAACGTGCCAATACATGCCAAAATACTAGCAAATAGCCATGGGCTGAGCCAGCGTTTAAATACCCTTTTTCTGCCCTGAGGGTGTTGTTTTAATTGCTTTCCATTAGAGCTGACAAAAGGGGTCTGTAAGGTGCTGATTGTCTTTACAGCAGGTAACAAAGCAGTGAGGGAAGTCACGATAGCCTCCTAACGACTGCAAAGACACCTTCTGTGGGAAGAAGGCAACAGGATGTCGATCTTTTGGATGTTCCTTCTAGCAGCTTTACTCACTATTGTTTCCTAGGCTTGAGTACCTTAGAGGACCATCTAAAACTCACCAAGTTGAGCTTTCTCACTGGTCCTTCCGAACGTGTGACCTGGCCATGCTGAGGCCCTTTGTCCTAGCTTCAGGAAGCTTCTGGTTAGAATCCTTTCATTTCTGCACAGCTTTCAAGCATAAGTGCAAGATTTATATTTATTTCATGCCAATTAAACAGTATTTATAGCCAATCATACTGTATCACAGATTGGGGGTATCCAGCATGGTAACAACATGTGGCAAAGCAATATCAAAATGTGGTCAAGGTGGCAATGAACACACAAGCCAGGAGAAACTACAGAAGTTTGCTTTTACCTGAGCCTACTGGGAAAAGCAAGACTTCACTCCTCCTCTCTTCTCCCCGCACTGGGTCAAATGAATGCAAACTACTTTTTATTTTTTTACTTTGAACTCAATTTTCAGAAATTGAAGTAAGCTGAGGGCAAATGGGAACAGTGGGAGGAAGAGAAAGAAACTGCTACATTTTAAAAGCAGCTTTAAAAATGGGTTGGCAGAGGATTAATCATAATTCTCCTTACCAAAGAGTTTATCCCGAACAGGCAGTTATTAGACACTGTCCGTCATACACTAAATACTATTTTTCGTTATAATCAAAATAAGAAGGCCACTACAACACTCTCTTTGGACATCTTGAAAGCTCTTGACAGCTTGAGTTGGCCTTACTTTTTCCAGCTTTCAGAAAAAATCAGGTTATGGTGAGAAATTTATTATTACTAGTAAATCCATTTATTAAAACTCCTTTTTTAAAAGCAGGAAGTGATCAGAAGTCACTGCTTGTTTACTTTCGGTTGCAAATAAAGGCCTCTTCTCGACCTGAATTGGTGCAAGAGGGCAAAACATGGCAAAATATGCCCTCATGTCCCCTACTACTTACTGCTTAAAACCTATATGAATTCTAATGTCAGGAGCGGAAAATCTCATTTTTATTCCTGGGGGGGCTCTGGGTACCACATTCAGGCCACAGTTAGCCTACCAATGGGTATATTAGACTCTGTTATTCAACCTGATCTCTGGTAGCCAGGAATAAGAGGGAACAGAATGGTGGAGGATTTAATCAGTATGAGTGGTGGCTTTTACAAGCATATCCAGACAAAGTGATGCTTATTGGAGTACCTGAAGATCTATATTAGAACAAATAATGAAAAAGAGCAATTGAAGAAGTGCTAAGCATTCATTTCATTTCTGTGTAGACATGTGTGCAAGTCCTGAGATTATTACAAAAGCTCTTTATAGCCAAACATTTCATAGTTTGAAATGAAACTCGATTGATTTAGCGTTAGAGATCTCTCTCTATCAGTCTGTCTATCTACTAAGCAACCTATCTGTCCTTCCACAGCATTCCTTCCACATCCTTGGTTACTTATTCTGTATTATTGGGAGTTCAATTCTCTGACCAGATGCTGACATATCGGGTGAGCATCTGCTCTGTGAAACACATCCTGCTC
Organism: Iguana delicatissima; assembly: GCA_948472985.1. Classification (NCBI taxonomy): domain Eukaryota; kingdom Metazoa; phylum Chordata; class Lepidosauria; order Squamata; family Iguanidae; genus Iguana; species Iguana delicatissima. The sequence continues at coordinate 105,774 of CAOKZL010001283.1, forward strand.
AGAGGCTGGGCAAGATTTTATTGTCCCCTCCAGGCTGTGGATGATCGGAAGACAGGCATCATAATCAACCTCAGCAAGCAGTTCCCAAGGAGTCAGCTACATGCTGCTCCCTTGTCAACATCTGTCATGGAAGAGCCGCTCCATCATCTTCTATTTCTTTTTTCAGGTGAAGAAAAGAAACCAAGTGATTGACAGCTGTGGTGGGCCTTTCAAAATCCTTTGGCAATGTGTGCTGTTGCCTCACAGCTAGAGTAGGGCCAGCCTTACTTCAGAACTAGTGGCATAATAATTTCTTCCTTATAACAGAAGGGAAAAGCATTGCTACAACTTAAGCTGGCCTGGCTCTGTTCACTGGGGGATTCTAGAAAGCTTAGTGTCTTAACTAGTGCCTAATGAGGAGCAGCTTAGGAAGCTGGGTATGTTTAGTCTGCAGAAGAGAAGGTTAAGAGGGCACATGATAGCCATGTTTAAATATGTGAAGAGATGTCATGTCAAGGAGGGAGCAGGCTTGTTTTCCACTGCTCCAGAGACTATGACAAGGAGCAACGGATTCAAACTGCAGGAAAGGAGAGTCCACCTCAACCTCAGGAAGAACTTCCTGACAGTCATAGCTGTATGACAGTGGAAGATGCTGCCTCAGAGTGTGGTGGAGTCTCCTTCTTTGGAGATTTTTAAGCAGAGACTGGATGACCATCTGTTGGGAATGCTTTGATGGGTGTTCCTGCATAGGAGGAGGTTGGACTTAATGGCTGCTGGGGTCACTTCCAACTCTGTGATTGTATGATTCTATGATTTAACAAACTCCATACCTGCCTGTCACCTTAAAACCATATGAAGGGTCCATACGAAGGTAGAGGTCCTTAGCTCTCTAAAGCTCTAAGATATTAGAGCTAGCACAGGGGTGCACCTCTAGGGAGGATGAAAGCATCACTCCTAAAAATTCAGTCCCCCATGACATTTTTCTTCAGTCTCCAAACATCTAGCATTGCAATGAATTAAAACTTCAATTGAGTTATTAGAAATGCAGCTTAGCCATCCAAAGAAAAGGAACAGACATGGGAATAAGAATACAACAAATGTTAAAGAGTTCTTAATTTTCAGCATTTCCCTTTGTAAACAGCTAGAAACTTGAGGATAGAAGAAAATCCAAAGGACGATGCATAGTTATACCATTATACATACCTAAAACATCATAACACATTTTAATTTTGTATGCTGCTTAAAACCTGTACATACCAATGTGAAATCTAATGTCTGGAGCTGAACATCTCATTCCATTTGCTGAACTGAAAAGAAACAAGTGAATGAGGCTTAAGTTTTTTTAAAAAAAAATTGGTTTATTTAAGGTTTAAGGGACTGAAAAGAAATGATATAGTTATGTGTTGCCCTTTTGATTTTTCATTTTAAATTAATATTCTTATTTGTTTTTACGTAGCACCTGAAGAAGGCCACTGAAATAGACACAGAGGCCAAAATACATTGGGCTTTTTACAAAATAAAAAAATAAAAACAGACATCCACTACGCACTTGGAGACATATCTCCATTTTTTCCCTGTAGATTCTGTTGGATGCCCTCCAGTATTTACCTTCCCTATTGAATGAGAGCATCTATTCTGCTTTCCAAGACCAAAAACACAATTAAAAGTGCTGGTTCTGAGCTAAAAAACCCTATGCAGCTTAAGTCCAGACAATCTGAAAGCCCGTGTCTCTCTGTATGAGCCTTGAGAGCCTTCTTGGTGACTGCTCCTAAGCTTTGGAGTTCCCTCTCAAGGGAGGTTTGTTCTGCCCCTTCTTTGCTTTCTTTTCACCAATGGGCAAAGACTTTCCTTTTCAAACACATCTTCAACCTTAACTGACCTGAGCAGAGGGACAAGCAATTAGGAGTGCTGTTTTTAGTACATACTATGTATTTCAAGTGGCTTTATTGTTTGTAAGTTAATGTCTCAAAAGCAGTGTTTCAACTCGACTGAGGGTTTAATGCTTTATAAACTGTACTCCATATTTTTTTAGCAGTTTTGTTTTCATTTACATTGCAAACTGCTCTGAGACCCATATAGAAAAAAAATATATAAATAATTTTTTTTAAAAAAAAATGGAATGATGGAAAGAGAACTTGACTGAACCCTGTGTTTTGCAAAGAGTAGGCCATGAAAAAGACAAAGCAATTTAATATCACTGTCAAAGACTAAACTCCACCCCCCGTGTTGGTAAGCCTACTCAGAACAAAGCTTTTTTTTTTTTAAAAAAAAAAAAAGCTGGACTGTCCCAGAACCAGTGTCAATGAGGCTGAAACTGGTAGAGCTGAACTCCGTGGAGTTTCTTCTTTGGTGACTGAGATAATCAGAATGAAAGTAAATATGTTCAGGACCACGCTGCTCATCATTTCAGTCTCCACAGAGCAGGTGGCACTTTGGTTTTATTGCAGAAGCAACAGTAGCACTTAATTTTTTTTTAAGTCTAATTCTGTGAAAACACGAGTGGCAAATCTCTCCCTGAACCGATAGGCTATTTTATTAAGTGCTACTGGGGGGAAAAAAATCAATAGAGAGGCAGGAGCTAAAAGAAAAAAATTAGGGAGATTTTTTTTAATGCTATCCTGTAGGTGGAGCTACTCACTTAGCTATCTTATATCCTCTTTCACTGAATCACTACAGTTTGGAAAACAATGACTCCTGGCACTCATGGAAGATTTACAGTAAGCACTGGCTGAGAATCAAACTTATTAACTCTGCTGCATAATGAAAAACGTTGATCTGAACACTAATCTAATTGAATGGCTTAGTAAATGCTGGGTGATTTCCCCCTCCACCCGCTGTATTTATAATTATTAACGCTCAGTTCAAAGGTGGGGGGGTGCACCCAGCCTATAAATTTCAGCTCTGTTTTCATGCAGATGTGAACTTCAAGCACAAGCAAGGCAGTGCTGGCTGTATCATTATTATGAGAAGTCCAGCAAAATGCCTGTCACTGTACGTGAGGGTGGGGAGCATGTGTGTGGAAGAAGTACATGCACATTGCAGTGAGGGGGATCTTAAGAAGGGCAAAGCTAAGCAGGGTCAGTCCTGGCTAGTACTTGGGTGGGAGACTACCAATAAATACCAGGTGCTGGAGGCTATATTTCAGAGCAATGAACTACCTCTGGTTATTCCTTTTCTAAGAAAACCCTGTGAAATTCATGGGCTTGCCGTAATTTGACAGGTGACTTGAAGGTACACGTGCACACACACACACCCCATACATATCCAGGAGGGGAGGGAGAGTTTTGTCCTACGGATGTCAGAGTCCATGGCTTGTTGTGGGGGTTTTTCTGGTCATGTGCTTGGGTGGTAGACATTGTTCATTTCATCTCTCATTTTGGAAGTGGTGAACCTTTATGGACTGATGGGCCACATTCATTTAAAAGAGCTTTCTAGAGACTGCATGCCAGAGGCAAGCACCTTCCCCCACCCCCAAAGTTTGGTGGGTCTGAAAATATAATGGACAAATGTATATATCTGGCGTTGCCTGCAATTTTATTTTCTCATAGGTAATACTTAGAAAGATTTGAGATCCTGTGACTCTAATTCTCCAAACTGTCTTGACTAGTATGAGTAACTTTTCTCCATATTCTTCAAGCCAATCTGTATTCAGGGTTATTAACATACAGAGGTTAGGTTCCTAAGGGGATGCACTGCCCTCCTCCTTGCTGCTAGGTCTTGTCTCCATAGCAACTGGCCTATTCAAGATAGGCACATTTGACTGAGGCTGAAGAGCTCTCTAGCTGAGAATTCTAAGGGCCCCTCCCTAAACTACAAACTCTAGAATTCCGTAGGTTGCCCTAGGCAGCTAATCATATGAGGTCTTTGCCTAACACAGACAAACAGACAAACTGACTTTTATATATTAGATGGATCCTTCTGTCTCCCCAAGCATGCACATTCACTCATAACACACCTTTGCATTATGGTTAGGCTTTTAAAAACAGTAGACAGTTTTTTTAAAAAAGCCTAATTAGAGTGTATGTAGGGTGATGGGTGTTTTTCAAGTGGCCCACAGGATTTATGAAAGGAATGGTTTGCTTTTCTATTCCTCAGCATCAACCTCCCTCCCCACTGAAAATGCATCCCTGGTGGCAAGGAAACTTTTTTTAAACAAGTGTTGGCAGCAGGGGTTTAGCTATGGTCATGGCAAAATGAGGGTAATGTCCCCAAAACAATAATTTTGACAGCCAATGGGATGTTCCTTCATTCCCAAATTTGTAGCATTCCAGAGAATGAGAGACTGAAAATCATTCACACCTATAACTTACCGGTATAAGTTTGCTGTGTTCATATTCCCTTGGTAATTTTGCCTGCCCTTTTCTTTGGATGCCTAAACTGCAGTTCTAAGTATTCGACTGAAGCTTTAAATTACTACACAGCTAGCAATTTGGGGATGGAAGGAACATTTTATTAGGATCCAGAATTCTTACTGGGGGTCAGTGCCCTCATCTCCCTCTCCCATAGCTATATCCCTGGATGGCATCATGATTCTAATTACAGGCCAAACACTATTGGGTTGATGGAGAATCCCACGTGACATATCTAACCCATGGGGTGGAGGTTCCAAACTCCCTGATTTGGGGCATTAATGACAGGGGATACATCTAGGGTGAGGATCAGATTTTATCCTTCTTGTGGTTGTTTTCCAAGTTGAATGTACCTTCTTTTTACTCAAAGTAATGCAAGGGGGGGCACTGAAAAATCAGCCTTTCCTTACCTGCATGACAATTTGGATTCTTCATGTTATGACTCCAGACAGAGGGGTCAGCGATGTAGCCTTTGAGAAGGAAGAGGTTTGCTGAGGAGTGAGACCCAGTCCCAAGAATGGCCTCGCCCCTAGAACACGTTCCCCACCCCCTGGTCCTTGGGAAGGTATTGTTGCCATCTGAGGACCTCAGATTCCGCCGATAATCAAGGAGGTCTTGAAGATCAGGAAGATCCCAGCTGAGTGGCCAAGTTCCAAAGCTCACATCTGTGTGGTGTGTGTGTGTGTGTGTGCGCGCACCTCCAGTTACAGGTCAACTTATGATGACTGCATGAATTCCATAGGGTTTTCTTAGGCAAGGAATATCCAATGGAGGTTTGCCATTGCCTTCCTCTGAAATTAAGCCTACAGCACCTGGTATTCCTACGCTGTTCCCCATCTAAGAATTAACTATTTCTTTAGGTGCTCCCTACTCATGGCTTTATTTGGATCCTGACCTCTGGGTATTTATACCTTAAACACATGCCCAATAAAATGAACAAGAAAAATTTAATTAGTGAATTATAACAACAAGAACTAACCACTATCATTAATAGTATTGAACTAATAATATAAATCTCTTATTTTGAAATAAATTATTCTAATTATAGGAAGGTTTTAATCAGTAAATCTACCAAATTCTGTTCATTGACTGTGTACCTTTTAAATCAGAAAACACAATTTTCTAAACCTCCTCTTAGGGTTCAAGACAATGAGGATGAGATTCATATTGTCCGTGGATTTTGTTTAGCATAAATCTCAGATGGTATGTTAAAAGTGCATATGTGTTATACAGTGATAAACAGATTAATCCTTTTATTACATAATATTTATGAATACTATTTTCACATAGGAACAATAAATAATGCATATCAAATCCAAAAAATGCAATTGTAAAACAGTATGATAATGTGAAAGTTTTATATGTGTGTGTGTGTGTGTGTGTGTGTGTGCGCGCGCGTGTGTGTGTGTGTATATGTATATACATATGTGTGTGTATATATATATATATTGCAAATCTCATTCCTAGGATAGATTTTTTTATGTAATTTTATTACAGTTCCAACATATAAAACAAACATTTCTCATTGTACATTTTTCAAATTGTTACAGCTACACCTCTCTGGATTGCATTAACTGTTATTTCATTGACATATTAACATTATGCATCGCAATAAATTTGTTATTATATAAAGATAGTTCCTGCTTTTCAACCCAACTTTACATGTTCCATGATATTCCCCTGATTTTCTCCTTCTAGTTACACATGCTACCATGAATTAAGAATTGTTTCCTGTCAAAACCCAACCCATATCCAGAACAATTTGCCATTCTTTGTTGATGTCATCATCTGATTTTCCTTTTAATCTCTGAGAGACTATATCTGCATTTCGATTTTCAATAAATGTTACCCACCATTGCTATATTGTAGGTATATTCCTAGGATAGATTTTGAAATATATTTAAAAGGAAAAAAGCATATACTAAAAGAGACCAAACCTATATTTTACTTTCAAATCACAAACAAGTGATCACTAGCATATCCAAACAGTTGCATACCATGCATAAAATACAGATGATTTCTACTATTAAAAAGAAAAATTATTTCTAAGCTCAACATGGTTCCCCTTCTATAGGAATAGTAACTGGCAAAGGCCTGAGATGTGCTCACTGTATATGTTTTGGGACCATCTAATGGTATTCAGTACCATTAGGTTGCCATACACTTAATATACCACTTTTGCACCCACAAAACTCTCAGCACAGACTCATTTGCTGGATCTAAGCCACCCAAGGCTCCAACAAGTAATGTATGGTCAGAGACCTCGTAGTCCCTTTGCCTCAGTTCCTCAGCCACAGGGGTGTCTGTTTATGTTCTTTAGCCTCCCTCATCACTGGTTTCCTGTTTTCAAAGGGGATTGTGATGTCCACAATAGTTATCTTTTTCTGACTTTCATCCAAGATAACTATATCTTGTTTCAACCTGGTACCTGTCTCAGACATAGGCCATTCCCGCACTACACTGTTATAGTGCTGTTATTCCACTTTCAAAATCCAATGGAATTCTGGGATTTGCAGTTTAGGGAGGGGCCTTTAGAATTCTCAGCCAGAGAGCTCTTTGGCCTCAGGAAACTACAAACCCCAGAATTCCACAGGATGTTGAAAGTGGAATGATAGCACTATGACAGTGTAGGGTAGTTCGGTTTAAAGAAATAGTGCTCTTTGAGGGTGGGATGGCTTTGGCCATTCAGTTCATTACTGCATTATGCCAGTGTTTCCAGGCTATTGAGTGTGGGGGCACATGTGGAAGTGTCTCATTTGAATGGCCACAGTGGTGGCAGTATTTCTCACGGCTGCCAGATTTAATGACACTGTTAAGAAGCACAACATTTTGGTGAGCTTGATGGACACATTTCCAATTGGCAAAACAAGTGAAGTCTCCATGGGGTATGAAGTGATTACTTGAGTCTCATTATGATAACCCCTCAAAGATTTTGCTCAAAAGAGCAGTAATATATTATATTATTACACTGAAGATTAAAACAAGTACAGTAGCAACTCTGAGAAGACATCTAACTAGCATCCTTCCTACTGTAAAAGACAATTCAATGCACGATGCAGTTTTTAGCAGTTAGGGAGGCAGAACAAAATCAGTTCCTTTAAAGCCAAATCTAAGAAGATTTCAGGTTACATCATACCTCCTTCCACATTTGCGGATTTGACCTTCACAAATTTGATTATTCATGAGATGCCCCATGGTCATCCTCCCATTCCCTTGCATTTTGCTGGGCAACGAGAAGGAAGGCAAGCATCTAGAGAAAAGACAATGAAATGAGTGGGGGGGAGGACGCGCACATCTCCTTCCTCTCCAGAACTCCCCCCCCAATTCCCTTTCGTCTGGCCCCGGTGCGCAAAAGGCAGGAGAATGGGAGAGGTGAGCCCCAGAAGGAAATGGGAGAGGGGTCGCCGGGGGGAGTTATTCACAGTTTTTCCACTTTCATGAGAGTTCTGTGCCCCAAATCTTTATGAAAGTGGAGGGGCCACTGTATGTAATTATTCATATTGAAGCAACAATTTAATATCGCCATAGCTTTAGATAGTTTGCAGGTACTCATATTTCCTGTTTTTCCATCAGGTGCAAAGGAAGTGTGTTTCTTTTGTGTACGCTAGTGACTGCTGTTCATCTGACACAGGTGACCTTGCCATTAGATGGCATTTAATGTAGGAGATATTTAGGCAAAGGCTCATTCTTCATTTTGAACCATTGTTTTATCCCGGTATCCCTTTACATTCCAATACATATCATGTGACACAATTATAACATTTGTTTCAGACAGAAGAATGAGCATTCCATAACTGAATTCTGTCCCATTTAAAAGCAACATCAACAGCAAAAGCTCTCTGCTAGCCAGCTTGTAAAGGAAAAGCATTTTATCTGGCATGCTAATTTTCTTTACCAAAGAAATTTCTTATATGAGGAAACATCTTCAGGTTATATCTTGTATTTTTTCTAAGCATGGAGTCTGGATCTGAGATACTGGACAAGAAGGATATGTCAAGAAAATTGAAGCAGATGACTAAAGTATGCTGTTCTGGACTGCTGCAATACATTTGTTCGATGTGCAAAGCCATACAGTACAGACCTATGCCTGTCTCCTTAGAAGTAAACTCCACAGGGCTCAATGGTATTTCATTTGCAGATAGGTTTATACAAGATTGCAGTCCTAATGTGTGTTAGGAGCTCATTGTGTCAGCTGAACTATTGGCATGGTTCCTCAAGATGAAAGGCCCTTTCCTCTGGTTCTTGCTAAACCTTCCAAATAAAAGTTGGAAAAGTTATCAGAATGTGGTCTTTCCATTAGGAATATTTGAAGGATGAAATACATTGTTGGAAGCGCAGAGTTAATGTCCACTGGCCTGTGTTCAGAACAAGCACCTCAGTCTCTCTTATCTGTGTGTATGTTGAGCCAATACTAACAAGTGATGTAATTTTTCCTAAATTCTGACCATAGAAGACTGGAAATACTGAAAGCTGAAGGACAACCTTCCTCTCATTTAATTTTTTTCTCTCTCACATGCTCAATCTCAGATTGAGTTTGAGGCTCAATCCCAGGCCCATCATCAGGGTTCCACACCAGCTGTTTGATGAAGCCTTTTCACAACCAAGCTGATGCCATTATTTGCTGAACCAGTCTCAACCTAACAGCTACCAGCCCTCTTCAGCATGAGACGTCAGTCTGATGTGTACCAGTTTCAATCTATGGATCAATTTTCTTTATTCTCTCTCTTTTTCTTTCTCTTTTGCTCTCTTCTATCCTGTGCTTTTTCTCTCTCTTTTATTTCCTCTTCTCCATTTTCTTTCTTTTTTTGTCTAGTTTATTCATTTTATTGCTTTCAATTAATTCAGTCTTTATTAGAATTCCATTTATTTTATTTAGTTGTTTTTTTCTTTCTTTCTTTTTTCCCCTTTACTATGTTCTGTGAAATAAACTAGTTCAGAAGAGGAGAAGAGTAGAACAGTAGATTGCAATGTTTTCTCTAACTGGAAGTCCATGAGATTTCCCCTCATCATCATCCTCCACCACCTCCTCCTCCATCTTATAACTCACCCTCTGGAGTCAAAAGATTCCACTTTCAACATCCTATGGAATCCTAGGGTTTACAGTTTAGCCAGATAGCTCCAGGAATGTCAGGCGTTTACAACTCCTGATGTCGGTAGTCTCTCTGAGTCAGAGGTGCTGTGGGCTGAGGCAGAAAGGGAGCCTTATTTCCTGGCAGGAGGTTGAAGATGCAGTGCAGCTGTTTGCCAAGTATAGAAGGGATAAGGACAACTTATGTCAATCCCAGAGGCTCTTAAATAGGAAACATACACTAAACAAGTACCTGAGCTTTGAGACACCTGGCTACAATTATTCCAGTTGTTCATTGGCAGCTTCGTTGCTTACAACCATCTATCTTGGTGACTGGCAGTACTCTTTAGCATTTCATGTTCTCTGGACCTTGGCCTGGCTACTGTTTATGACTCTGTTTTGCTCCTTGTTGGCTTTAACTGGACTACTGACTTGCTATGCAACTTCTGGACTGGCTGATAGCCACCTTCTTGCTTCACCCTTCATCCTTCTGAATGACCTGTGACTGACCTGGGCTTAACTACCCAACAGCTCTTGCATTCCAACTATCTGCTTCTGGAGACATAATTGGACAATAGGACACTTTTACTATCTTCACTTTTTTTTTTTTTTTGATTTTTGTATTTGTTTAAATGCTGGGGGAGAGGGGTTGCGGACACTTTTATTTTTTTTCAACCATTGGAGGTGTTTATTTTCTGCGTTTTTTTTTCATTTTGTTCACTCATGTGTTATTTTATCAGGTTTCTCAGAATTTATAAGATTAGCATAAGCAGTATAACAATGAAGTGATGATTTACAGAATTAATAACTGCAGATCACAGCTTAGAAGTATATATTTTATGCAAATAAAATATATATATTATGCAAGCTTTTTAAAAATCATGTACTGTAATATTGGAAATAATGGGTGTGATGTAGATGCTAAAATGTGCTGGTGGTTTAATGCTTACTCATAGTTTCATGGAATGTCAAAGGACTGTGAAATGTAAACAAGCAAAAACAAGTGATTTCTAAGTTAAATGAATGTAAAGCTGACATTGCATTCTGACAAGAAACCCATTTGATGATAGAGGATGCAAACAGCCTTCAGAAAAATCAGGTTGGTGAGGTCTATGTTACAAATGTTTCTAGAAGGTGTAAAAGTGTGGCATTCCTAATTCACAAATATTTTTCTGTTCCAGTACAGAGGGCAATAATAGATCCATATGAACAATTTTTTATTTTATTTGTAAGATATTTTGAAAAATTGCTTTGATTAATATTTATGTACCTAAACAGTAATGTATCAGAGATGTTTCATAATTATTTTAGTAACCTTATTTATTTAGAAATGATTATTTGATTGTTGTTGGTGATTTTTTTAAAAAAAAAAACCTGGATCTTTTGTTAGACAGAAATACACCTCAGCCAAGGGAATCTATGGTGAGAGCTACTTTACAGGCATATATGAATGAATATAGTTTAACTGGTGCATGGAGAACTGTAACCCAGGAAATAGGGAGTACAATTTTCTGTCTCTGGTCCACTATAATCATTTCAGATCAGGAAAAAAAACCCCTGCGAAAGTGGAAAAAATGTGAATAACCATGGGCCCTCACCTGCACGATCACGATCCCATGGGTGGGGTGGATGCAGGAGAGAGCCAGTAAGGATTTCATTGTTTTAAACTCAGATATAACTGATCAGTCAGCAATTATTTCTTTAGATGTTGAGAAGGCATTTGATAAAATATACTGGCCATTTATTTTCACAGTATTGGCTGATTTTGGGTTTCCTAAAATATTTTTGAAATGGATAAAAAAAAAGTTTTATTCAGCAACAAAAGCATGGGTTATGACCAGTGCTTTTTCCCTTCCTTTTTAAACACTGAAACAGGGTACAAAGCAGGGATATCCATTGTCTCCTTTAATATTCAGTTTGGGCTTGGAACCTTTAGCATGTGCTATTAGACAAAATTCTGAGTGGATTTGAACATGCCAGTTTAGGATTTAAAGAATGCTCTTTTTGTAGATGATCATTTGTTCATTTCAAAGCCCCAGCAGTCAATCTCTATTTTGATGCAGTTGATTACTAATTTTGGTAAAATATGTGGATATTCACTTGACTGGTCCTAGTTGGACATGCTCCCAGTGGGAGGCAAGGTAGACTCTAGCATATTTAAAGCTAGGCAGTTTTGATATTGCCCAAATTCTGTTACTTATTTGAGTATCATTATCTCTAGGGACTTATCTTGGATGATTAATCTTAATGTACGTAAGCTGATAAAAGATTTAGAGAAAGTGTGGGCTTAAAAATGAGTCTGTGGGATAAGGTAAACATGATTAAAATGAATGATATACCTAGAATAGTTTATGTTATTCTTGGAATTCCTCTACTTTTACCTTGCAAGTTGTTTCAGAAACGAAATACATTGTTCAGGAGATTTTTTGGGGAGGGGGCTTATCTCCTCTTAGAATTTCAATGAAAAGGATGCACATTCCTATCAAAGAGAGAAAGGGTTTGGCTTTCCAGATCTTCTTACTTCATGGAGCATATCCTGTATTAATTTTTTGACATACCCACTTAAAGAAAGTAATCCACCATGGTCAGCCATTGAGTCTTCATTTCTGATACCTCTGTTCAAATGAACAATTCTTGGTTCTCATATTACTAAAAAAAGTGGGGGCAATGTTTACTAACAATTTCAGCACTTAGAACTATGTGGCAAATGTTATCTTGTCAATTGCAACTTGACCCATGTGCTCATGTCAAATTAACTTTGGGGGAGGGAATCCAGATTTGAAAATGGTTAAGGAACCATTTTTATGGAAGGTGTGGGCCAATAATGCAGTTATTATCTTAAATCAGATACTTACTATTGATTATGAGTTTCCTTTTCAATTTTGCAAGAGCAGTTCAATCTGCTTTTGTCAGCTAAATGGCAACATCTACAGCCGAACCATTTGTTACAATCCAGATTTGGCCCTGCAGTTTTAAGTGCATCTGAAGTTCCCTTAATGTTAGAGACATTAATTGAGGCCAACCAAGTATCCAAACCAGAAATTTATTTATAGGTTACAGAAATTTATATATATAAATTTCTGTAACCTATAAATAAATATGACATGTGAGGTTTACAGGAAGAATGGAAGAGAGAAGTAGAATATCCAGTTCTGAGTAATCAGTGGCCATCAGTTTTAACCTCTGTAACTAGTATGGCTATAGATCTCTGACGGCAGCTTATACAGCAGCTCTTTTGGGTATGCTGGTTGCTACGATGTCTATTCAAGAAAGGACTTTCAAAATCAGCAATTGTTGGAGATGTTAATACTTCTAACACTTTTAAATGCAGATGCTTTTGAGCTGCCCTGTAGTAGCTACATTTTGTGAAGAAGTAATCACACAAGTCAATTTGCTTTTGGAAAGTTCCTTGATGCTCAAGGAGGTGCATGTTCTTTTGAATTATTTAATTGTTTCTTGGAAATTAACAAAAGGCCAACAGAAATGGATTATTTATGCCTTGTTGACTGCCAAAAGATTGACACTTCATTACTGGAAAGATAATTTTTCTTCACCTGTGATGCAAGGGATAGAACATCTAACAATGCAACATTTGAAAAAATGATGTATCAACAAAATTTACAAATGAACTTACATTTGGACATTTGGTCAGCCTTTATAGAACCTTATGACTAATGTGGTTATTTTTCCTCTTTGTGTGTTTTTATTTTCCTGCTTCTGTTATACTGAAATATTATTGTATGTAACTAAGATCCCTTTTGAATGTAAAGAAAAAAATTTAAAAAGAAAAAAGCTCATGACAGCATATTTTTAAAAGTACAACTGTATGATTGACTCTAGAAGTTAGCCTGGCTACTCTACTCTACCACACTGAGGGTATGGGGCTCTTGATTTTTATACTGCAGAACAATCATATCTAGAATTTTAGAATGATAGATCATAGAGCTGGAAGAGACCACAAGGGCCGTCCAGTCCATCCCCTTGCCATGCAGGAATACACCATCAAAGCACTCCCAACAGCTGGCTATTGAGCTTCTTTTTAAAAACCTTCAAAGAAGGAGATTCCGTCCCCATTCTGAGGCAGTGCATTCCACTGTTGAACTCTTTTCCTGGTCTGAAGCCATTGCTCCACGTCCTAGTCTCTGGGGCAGCAGAAAACACACTTGTTCCATCCTCCATATGACATCTCTTTAGATATTTAAACATGGCTATCATGTCACCTCTTAACCTTTTCTTCTCCAGGAGAAATATATCCCGCTCCCTAAACCTTTCCTCATATGGCATGGTCTTCAGGCCTTCTACCATTTTGGTCACTGTCCTCTGGACACATTCCACCTTATCAATATCCTTCCTGAACTGTGGTGCCCAGAACTGGACACAATATTCCAGGTGGGGTCTGACCAAAGCAGAATAGAGTGTTACTATCACTTCCCTAGACGCTAGGCCCAGGCCTATTGATACAGCCCAGAATCGCATTGGCTTTCTTAACTGCCATATCATGCTGCTGACCCATGCTCAATTTGTGGTCTACTAAGATTCTTAGATCGTTTTTACATGTATGAGGAAACATTTCTTGCAAACCAAATGCTGTGTAGATATTATGAGGGAAGCAATGAAACTGCTAACACTTGATTAGTGAGCATCTTTAAAGTATTAAAAAAGTAGCACAATACATCCTGTGGTGTTATGTTAAATTCTGAAGAACAAGAAGACATCATCAACCCACTGGGCATGCCCAAAATGCAGGCAGCCATATCCTTATCAATAAACCAGTACTACCTGATTACCATTGTCACCTGGAGAAGGGCTTTTGTAAAGTTAACTGGAGCTTAGTTGCTCATGACCAAGCTACCCCACTGAAATGATAGCTTGCAATATTGTTTTGTAATGTTATGTTATACACAGTATAATATGCTGTTGGAAAAATTCATTTCCAAGGCCCCCTATAGTACTATGAGGATGGCAGCTTAGCTCAGAGGGAACCATTAAGTTTAGAGGATGAGCAGTTGATCAGCTCCTCATTCCTCCTATTAAGAAGGCATGGCATTCAATTCTACAAGCCCAGCTCCATCTAACATGTAAAAGTCAAAGTTTGTCTGTTTGACTGTGTGAGGCGAGAAGACCTCATGTGATTGCCTGCCTAAGAAGATTCTATGGAGTCCTGGGGTTGGCAGTTTAGGGAAGGGCCTTTAGAGTTCTCAGTCAACTGTGTCTGTCTTGAATAGGTTGGTTGCTATGGAGATGTGGCCTAGCAGCAAGGAGGAGGACAGTGTATTCCCTCAGGAACCCAACCTCTGCATGTTAATAACTCTGAATACAGATTGGATTGGGTAATATGGAGAAAAGTTACAGGTACTGGACAAGACAGTTTGGGGAATTAGAGACACGGGGTCTGAAATTTTTCTAACAAGTATTACCTATGAGAAAATAAAATCCCAGGCAACACCAGGTATGTATACTAGTTACATATATTTTCCAAGATACATATTTCTTGATAAACATGCCACTTCCTATGTATGATAGCATGTTCATTGTATGTAATTCATAATCCAGATCCACTGTTGTTACTGTTTTTCCCTTAGACATTTGCATATGTATCTCATTCTCAACAGCTGAATTACTGTAACTTTCGAAAGGGCAAAAATGACATCAGCTTTGCAATCTGACCCTTTGCTTCTCTGCGCCATGATTCACACTGAGAATGCTGTGCACTTTCAGGGCAGGAAAGAAGACCTGCCAGAATAGAAAACAATTTCCCATGGCAGGTGCAGGGAGCAGGTGGCACACAGCATTACCTGCAGGAAAGAAAAAAAATAGCACCGGCCCATGATTTTAATATTATTATTATTGTTGTTGTTGTTATTAACCAAACATGGAAATCTCATTGCATCCTGAGCCACTCTTGGTGAGGTGCCAACACACAAACATACGCACGCATACACTGCGCTGTCTGCTGCTTGATTTATTATGTGGAAATACCACCAAACTAATCAGTAGAGTTACTAATTAATATGGATCTGCATTTTTTGCATAAGCAATTAGTGCAAGGAGAGGGTGCCGTGGGGGAGGAGAAGGAAGTTGGGCTTGTTTAATCTCAGCACCTATTCAAGCGGAAAGGCTCACCAGGCCCAGGCTGAGGCCTAGCCACATTTGGAATTTTCTTTCTTTTGATTAGTTAACGGAACGTAAAGGTCAGATCATCAATATTTAATTCAAATGGAAATGAGTTTATTAAAGAGGAAGGTTTTCTTTTTTTTAAAAGAATCCACCCACAGTACTTTATTTATTTAAAGAAGGTGAGGCTCTTGGGTAAATGCCCAGATCAAAAATAATGAGATTGTCCAGCTACAAATCCTGTCTGAGAAGAGTCCTAGTTCTTAATAATAGAGAGGGGAGGGAGGGAGAGGTGGAGAAGGAAGGTTCTGGAAAAACAGTTGTTTGTTTTACAACTGAAAAGGGCATCTTTTGGTCTTGTGGATTCTATTTTGTATTGTTTGTGTGTATATACCAGTACCTCAATATCCTGCAACTAGAATCTGATTGCAAAAACTACACACCTATAATTAAGGAATTCTAAGCCCTGGAATTTGTTCTGAGTACTAGACATGAGAAAGTGTGCAGTCCTTACACACAGACTCTGTCTCTCTCTTTCTTTTCTCTCTCTCTCTCTTTCTCACTCTCTCTCTCTCACACACACACAAGAATCCATGCTGATCTACAGCAAACCACTCAGAGATCTGCCAGTAGATCCAAATCTACCTTCTGATCACTTCTGCCTTACGACACAAAATAGTTATGGCATCATTTTTTCTCTTACTTAGCCTATTCCTCTTTTTAAAAAAATCAGATCTATTTTTTTAATGACAATTCATAATTGTATGTCAATGACCAAAATGCTCACTTAGCAAGCGGATAATTAAACCCTGTGTTTGGATGTAATTTCCATTAACTAAATAGAAGTTGCCATTTATAAAATTAAACAACATCAGTTAGCTAGGGAGATAGGAAAACAGAATGGGCCATTCCAATTAAGTTGTTGTGGGGATTTTTAAAAAACAAGGAACGCCTACAAAATGTCCGCAGTCTTAAGCACAAGCAAGGATTTTTTGTTCCTGTTGTTCTGAATCACTTCACTAGTCTGAGCAAGCTCACTCCAAAACAAACATTTTCAGAATTGCTGCTAATTGTCTTAAGGGTCACAATACTTAATATTTTTGCCAGTTTGTAAGGCAAGTGGTATTAAAATTGAATAAATAGTGTAAATGTGTGACATTTATAGTGCATACGCAACACCTCTCAACACATGTACCTATCAGTCTTTCGTATCTATGAAAATTCACCTGGTTCACAATTTCTCTCTAGTTAGTTTGCAGTTCCGTTTCTTCTAGTTCATTTTCCATTCTAGTTGGTTTTCCCTTCTGAGGAGCAAAAGCCTCATCTCCAATTGCCAGTTTGAGAACGGTGGAGTTGAAAGTGGTTGTAGATAAGATTTCAGAAGAAAATCAAATCACACCTGTATAAAGACACACACAAAGAGCTGCGTGTGTGTGTGTGTGTGTGTGTGTAGATATACACACTCTTTTCTAATTTAGCGTCACCATGATGCTGTTTGTGAATGCAATTCCGAATAAAATGTTTGCCTAGGGGCTCTCTAATCCAGCTCTTCTCCCTTCAACAGGTTCCAAATGATTTCCGGGGGAGCCTGAGACAACCCTTTTCTCGCCAAAGCAAAAAATGAAAACGCCTCTGCGTGTGTGCGTGCCACCAAGACGGAAACACTCCGGTGTGGATCTGCACCGCACTTTGACGTCGTCCCGCCCCCTCCACCGCCCTTTTAGCAGAGATTAACCTTCTGAAAGAAACGTGCCGGGACGGATATTGACCTCCTCTCGGCAATTAACAGAAAATCCTTTTAGCGCAGCCCGTGGTGGATCTCGCGGGCCAGCGGGGCCCCGCGGGGAGCAGCGAGCGCGCCCCCGCCTCTCGCCCGCAGGCCGGTCGGAGCCTGTGAGCTGTCCAGGGTCCTGATTCCCCGGTTCTCGCTCCCCCTCTTCGACGGCTCGGCCGCCGCGGGGTGTTTCCCTCCCCTCGCCCTCCCCTTCCTCAGCTTAGTCCCATGTTGACTTAATCCGCGCCCCTCCTCCCAAAATCGACCGACCGCTTCTGTTCTCAGCCAGGGGCCTTCGCCCGTTACCTGGCTCCGGCGTTCCGCAATCTGTTTCTACCGTAAACAGGTGTGAGGCCGTTTTGCTCAAACTCTCTGGAGAAAGAGAGACGTGGGCGCGCTTCCGCGCTTCTTGGGCTGGCAGAGACCGAAGAGGAATCATTTTTAACGGGCGAGAGTGTGTTTCCTTGGCCAGAAATGAATAAGAAGGGAAGAGAAACCGTTTCCCCAGGATTTCATAGGATGTTGAAAGTGGAATAATAGCACTAGAACAGGCTAGTGTGGAAATGGCCAGAAGTGAAGTGTGTGTAGGGGGAACCTATGTGACATATGAAATGTAAAAGCCAGTATGGCTTGATCGTTGGACTAGGACTCTGGGAGGCCAGGGTTGGAATCCCCTGCTTTACCATGAAACCCACCGGGCGATCTTGAGGAAATCACACTCAGTCTCAGAGGAAGGCAAGGGCAAACCCCCTCTGGACAAATCTTGCCAAGAAAATCTCATTAAGCAACAAACGCAGGAAGTTCGTTGTTGCTTGTTGCTGTTGCGTCCCCTCATTTCTGACTAAAGGCGACCAGAAGGTGAACCGATCACAGGGTTTTTTTGGCAGAACTTATTCAGAGAGGGTTTGCCCTTGTTTCCTTTGAGGCTGAGAGAGTGTGGCCTGCCCAAGATCACTCAGTGGGTTTTCATGGCCGTACGGGGATTCGAACCCTCTTCTTCCAGTGTCTTAGACGAACAGTGAAACAACTGCGCTAGGCTGTCTCTCAAATAAGAAATAGATTCTGTTTATTTTTCGGAGGCTGCTCCATCTCGGTTGCGTCCCCCTCGGTGTTTGCAAGGCAGAGGAAATGCAAATAAACAGCGCCCTCCCACCGTCTGCTGCAATCGTAAATCACTCTCCATAAACGAGGTTTCCTCTTTCCAATCGCTTTACGCTATGACGGGGGGAGGTGGACGGGAAACCGGGGGATAAAGATTCTCCCCGTCCCCGCTTCCATTCTCGCAGGTGCAATATGAATCAATTATCTTAATTAAGATAATGCCGCAAACCCCAGAGATTTCCTTGGGATGGGTTTCGCAACTCTGGGCAACTCTGAGGCATTTTAATAGCATTTCCGCCGCCTCCCGCGCCGCCTTGCCTTCCTCGTCGGTCCCGAAAGCGGCGGCCCTTTGCCTCGGAGGTCTTTTCCCGCTCGGAAAGCAAAAAAGTTTCACAAAGCTTTCCCTTCCCCTAGCTGAAAAAAATTATGAAATTAAAGCACAGCGCCTTAGCGTTGACTTCTTCGGCTGAGCGTTTTTAAGATAACCGATAAACCCCTTGGATTTACATATATGGCGGTCTATCATTCAGCAGTTTAATTCAGCGGGCCGGTCCTAGTCCGGATTAGCCACTTGGGTTTAAGCTGCTCTTGTTGTTGCTGCGTCCACTGCCGTTGTGCTGCAATTGCTGTTGTTATGATGTTTTTCTCCTCGTGGTTAAGTAATTTTTGTAGCGCTGCTTTTATTTTTTATTGTTGTTGTTGCATTGTTACGCCGCTCAATTCACGTTTACTTAGCCGGCACATCAATCTGGCTCTGGTGCCGAGGATGGGAAAGCGATGCTGAAACTAAGGCCATTTTCGCACTTGGCTGGTATAGTGCTATTATTCCTACTGCAAACCCCAGGATTCCATAGGATATGGAAAGTGGAATAATAGCACTATAACAGTCTAGTGCGGAAATGGCCTAAGAAACAACATTTTGGTTTGGTTTTTTTCCTCGTGGAGGGGAGAAGCCGGACTCCATCTGGCTTAGCGAATCCACCGAGCGGCGCAAAAGCTGCAGACTTGCAGGAGCGTCCTTCGCCCCGTCTGTCCGACCCCTCGAGGGCCCCCACCTGAAGTCCTAAATCCTTCCACCGCCCCCACCTCCTGGGCCGCCACCACCTCTTTCCCCCTCCCAGCCCCCGCCCGCTCAGCCCCGACTCCTGCTGCTAGTCCGGGTGGTGGCGGCCTTAGCGTGGAGCCGATCGCTGCCGGCTGGGAGGGGAGCGGGGACTGCGACAACAGCTTTGCGACGCGGCGGAAGGGCAGCGAGGCGTGAAAGAGGCTTTTGTGGCAAGCGCGTGCAACTCGCGTGCGGCTCTGCTGCAGGCCCGGGAGCCTTCCGGAGGGGGGAGGAATGAAGGGAGGGGAGGGGGAAAGAGAGAAGGGAAGTCCCGGCCTTGGAGAGAAACGGATGGACGGTTGAGGGAACGCAGGCAAGCGCACCCCAGCGAGGGAGTTCCAAGGGGGCTGGCTGAGGTTGAGGAGGCCTTGAACACCCCTGCATTCTCGTGGAGGGGGGGATGCTGGTGTGTGCCACTTTCCGCACGACACTGCTATAGTCCTATTATTCCACTTTCAACGTCCTGTGGAATTATGGGATTTGTAGTTTCCTGGGGCCAAAGAGAGAACTCTAAATGCCCCTCCCTAAACTGCAAATCCCAGGATTCTATAGGGTGTTGAAAGTGGAATAATAGCACTATAATGGTGAACGGCGGAAATGACCTTCATGGGGAATCCTGGGGAAGTGTGGGACCTGGGTCCAGGAAGTGGGGGAGAAATCTTCAGGGGGACACCAGGGCTCTTTGGGGCGTCGAGCCTGTCACCAAAACAAAGTGTCTCGATTCCCCTCTTAGTGGCCCTAGCCACGTAGAGGCTGGCCCCCGATCCCTCGGGACAAATTCGGGAGCCAGCGAGAGCCAGTCGGAGCTCACTCTTCGACGTGCCCCCACTTCCAGCGCCCCGGGCCTTTCCAGCCAAAGTGGAGTTCAAAGCAGGGGAATCGGTCTCCTTCGGGTTCTTTCCTCGGCCTGCGGGGAGGGGAGGCGAGAGGAAGGGGAGGCCCCGACCTCGGCGGAGCTCAATCCGCAACCACGGGAGCGCTGCGCACCGCCCCCCCCCCAGTCGTTGTCTTGCTCGTTGCCAGGCGTCGCGCTCGCTCGCTCGCTCGCAGGGACACAACCCCTGGCAGACCCAGCCCTTCCACCTGCCAGGCTCCCCCTCCTCGCCTCAGCCCCCGAGCCCGACCTCTGTTGGTGGAGTTTCTGAAGCAAACACGAACAAGCATGCTCCTCCTCCTCCTCCTCAGGCCGGTTCCTGGAAAGGGAGGACCACTTCAAGGAAAGCCAGAGCAGCCTCTGGACGGTGGCGAAACGCGCGGCGCTCGATGGGAGTACCGAGTTGAATAGGGGGAAGGATCTGGTACATTCTGTCCCAGCATTCCTCACCTCGTGGTCCATGCCAGGAGCCTTTCCTTTGCTCCCTTCTTCTGTCCAGGGGTTATACTGAAATAAGCCAAACAAGCAGTTAAAGCGAAAGCGAGCAGACAAGTTCCTCAGCTGAAGGCGCCAACACGCGGGCAGTGCAAGTCGGTGTCATTCCGCATTGGGATGTGATCACTCGGGCGTGAGACTGTTGAGAAAAAGAAAGGCCTTTCGGAAGGTGATCAGAGCTCCCGCCTTTCCTTCGTGATCCAAAATAGCGCTTCTTTTGTGCACTCATCTGCCGCACTACACTGTTCTAGCGCTCTTATTCCACTTTCAACATCCCACGGAATCCTGGGGCTTGCAGTTTAGGGAGGGACATTTCGAATCCTCAGCCACGGAGCTCTTTGGCCTCAGTAAACTACAAACCCCAGGATTCCACAGGGTGTTGAAAGTGGAATAAGAGCACTAGAACAGTGTAGGGTGGGAAGGCCCTCTGTCAGAGTCCTCTGATTTGGACAACCTTGCACCCAGCTGTGGCCTACACCTTAGCCTCAACTCCAGTGGGCCTGTTGAATCTATGGGACTCAGGGAAAGGTTGACTTCCCAAGGTCTTGTCTATTTAAGGGGTCTGGAATCAGCGTTTGGGGTTAAGGCAACATCTAGGCTTTCTGGAGTTCTTCCTTTAGCTATATATAGTGTGTGGGTGATTAACATATAATGGGGGAAAAGAATAAATGGAAAATTAGTTTTCTAAATATGTGTGTAGTTTTCTGCCAAACTTAAAGCAAGTAAAGATTCAAATACTGAGAGCCTAGTGCAAAGGAAACCTTAAATCCGTGGTCTACGTAGGTAATTTTAAAATTTTTACTTGGTGTTTATCGGAAGTCCTTCTCCCCTATCTTTTGAGTCCTGATCTGTTTTTTGGGGGAAGGGGGTTTCCTGCTCATTCTTCTGAGGGGAGTCCTGGACCTCAGTGCCAAAACCCTATCCACAGGGCTAAATATTAGACCCTAAGATAATAAGTAGGCAGCAGGCCAGGCCCACCCTTCCAGTCCTCAATTCCAACTGCTTTCTTTTCAAAGGCACTTATCTGTGTCTGCTTTCTGGTGCTCCTTAGGCGTTGTATGATACACCTTTACAACAACCCTGTGAGGTGGGTGAAACCCTGTGGGGTGAAAGCTGTTTGTTCTGAGCAGTGCAATGAAATTCACGACTGACTCCCACATCCACAACTGTACTTTAGGACTGAGGAAAAGCACTCTCTCTGCCACTATAGTTTCTCATTCTTAAAAACCACTACACCTATTACAGTTTGGCTTGAAAGTGTCATTGTTGTTAACTGTCATCAGGTTAACTTCCACTTATGACAACCCTATGAATGAGAGAACTCCAAGACATGCTGTTGTTACTAGCACTGCTTAAGTCTTGCAGACTTGCAACCATGATCTTCTTGATTCAGTCAATCCACCTGTGGTACAATCTGGCTGTTTTGCTATTGCCTTGTACCTTGTCGTTGTTTTGTGCCTTCAAGTGGTTTCCAACCTATGGCAATCCTAAAGTGAACCTGGCACAGGATTTTCTTCGCAAGGTTTGTTCAGAGGAGGTTTGCCTTTTCTTTCCTCTGAGGCTGAGGGAGCATGACTAGCAAGTGCCTTTAGCACCTCCACTACATTTTAAAAATTTTCTTTGTCCTTTAAGGTGGGAGTCTCTCAGTTTCCTCCATTCTGGCGCCCTCCAGATATGTTGGACGACAGCTTCCATCATCCTTCCTTACCCCAATATAGCTCTTTTTGAGTTTGGGGTGGCAGGAAAAACTTGAACCCAGAACAAAACAACCTCATGTACTTCCTAGCACCACTGAAACCCTGATGGAAATGCCATCCATGGTTTGCTTGTTCTTTGACAAGGCTTCCTCTTTCCCCATAAAAATAAAAACTAGAATTCAGCTGGATCCTTCTCAAGTGTGAGCAAATGTGAAGCAATCGTCAAAGGACTTCCCATGTGAGTGCCTATAAAGGAAATTTTGGAAACAGAATGGAACAATTTTTTAAAAAAAGGTGTCCAGGGGGAGTTGAGGGGAAGGATGAAGTATGTTCAATTGCATTCATCTATCCATACACCCATCCATCTATCTTTTTATTTGTATCACATCTTACTCCTAGGCTGGGGCTCAAGAGGGCTTTCAAAAAAGGCAAAGAATGAATTAAAACGTAAATAGTTAAACATACACCTGCTCCCATGAGTCAAATGGCTCATTCACAGGTTCTTCCCAACTTTTTTTAATGGCCCACAGAACGGTCTAATGAAAAATACTGTTGCTTGGACTTCTTCAGGTGCTGGAAGGGGAGATTTCCCTGGGAGCCTTAGGGAAAAATGCTTTGAACCATTTGCGGGAAGTGAGTTAAAAGCGCAATAAAGATTTTAAAAAACTTTCTTGGGACTCCTCTCCATCCCCAGTTGCACCTCAGTTCCTACTCTTTCCAGATGAGCAAAGTCTGTCAAGGCGAACTGAATTATATGCCATGTCAACATCAATTTGTGGTTGTTGTTTTGTGTCTTCAAGTCAACTCCGGCTCTATCACGTTTTTGTAAAAAAAAACAAAAACAAAAAATCAAAAGAGGTTGGCCATTTCTTTCCTCTCGGGCTGAGAGTGTGTGACTTGCCCAGGCTCTCCCAACGAGATTCCCCTGGCTGAGCAGAGATTTGAACCCTGGATATCTAGTCCGTAACTTTCACGACTTCACCATGCTGGCTTTCACCTTTCTTCAGGTCACCCGAAATCAAATATTAATACACTCAATAACGATCTGTTTCCATGGCTAAATAAATAAGTAAGTAGCGATCCGCCTTGAATTTAATTGTATTTTAATACTGGAGGTTCCTTTTCTTTCCTCAGCAGCTTGCGTCACCCCCCACCAAGAAACCCTTTACTTTTTAAAAAAACAAAAAGCAAACGAACCCCCACCCCAACTTTGATGAAAGCAGTGTATAAAACTGCTCGGTCTTTCCCCCTCTCATTCTCACGAGCGTTTCGGGGGGGGGGGATTTCTCATATTTTGGGGGATCAGCTCTTCCCCCTGGCTCAGCCTTTTGGGCCGGCGTTTCATGCTAGGCTCCCTCTGGCTCCAAGAAGAACAGCTTGTGGCTGGAACGGCTTTTCCAGGGCGGGCGGGGGCCCAGGCGGTTTAGGACCGGCTGCCGGGAGTGTTTGATTTGCAGGGGAAAGAGCGAGGGACGCGGCCGGAGGCCAAAGGAGAGGGCGGGAAATGACACTGCTTCCGATCCGGACCCAGGGAGGGAACCTTTAATCCCCAGGATTAAAGTGAGTGGGAACATCACCAGTGGAAAATCGGAGGAGGAGTAATCTTCGTTATGTCAGGGCAGAGGGGCCTGAGGGATGTGGGCGTGGGGAAGGGGCTGAATTTTATGGCCAAACAGGACCATCTCCTATGTAGCTGAGCTTCCTTGGGAACTTTCAACGAAACGATCGAGCACTAAGGCAGCGCTTTTGTGGCTGAGCCCTCCTAGGAATAATAAAGGCTGTTTACCACCTATCCTACACACACTTGAGAGAAAGCCACCCTGAAAAATGGGGGGGCACGTCTATGCCCATTTCCACCTTAGACTGTTACAGTGCTATTATTCCACTTGCAGCTTCCTATGGGATCCCCAAAGGCCCCTCCCTAAACTGCAAATCCCAGGATTCCATAGGATGTTGAAAGTGGAATAATAGCACTACAACGGTCTAATGCGGAAACATGTATGCTATACTCGCGAGGTTCTTCAGTGTAGTGGATTAGAAAAGTAATTTGCCGTTGCATATGCAAAATTAATAACAGCCGGCCTGCCAGTGTTGAGTCCCGCCCCCATACACCTTAACAGCAGCGTGGGGGTCCCTGTGCGCGTGCGCGCGTCGGACGGGAGGCGCTCCAGCGCGCTCAAACGCATCCGGCGGCCAGAGGCTGGCCGATGGCGCGGCTTTCCCGTCCCAGACGGCCCCCAGGTCGGAAGGCACCGTCCGCGGGGAACGCGGGAACAAATTGCCCGCTCCGTCCCCCGCGGGGAAGCCGAGGGAAGCCTCGGGAGGGAGCCTTTAGACGCTCTCGGCGACCAAGGGGGAGAGCGCGCGCGCGCGCGCGAGAGGAGCCAAAGCTTTTTCCCTCGTTTTGTTAAAAAGCTGAAGACTTTCCCTGTCAGAAACGCCAAGTGACAGTGGCCCCCCTCCCCTCCGGCCTCGGTTTACGAGGCACGAACTCTCCCGCCTTCGCCTGTCCCCCACAGCCACCAGGCTTGCGCCGCGGCGGAAAGGGTTAAAGCTCCCCCGCGGGTGTCCCCCAAACAGGTCCGCGGAGTCTCTCTGGCTGGCGACAGATGGCCACTTTCTTTGGGCCACAAAGGGATGGAATGGAGAGGCCGGGCGGCATACAAATGGACAGCTCACGTGACCCCCTCTCGGAGCCTGACGTGGGTGACCATATGGCGCGTGCCGGGCAGGAAGCCTGACGCCAGAGAGAGAGAGAGAGAGAGAGAGAGAGAGAGAAGGAGACAAGCCAGGGTGGGGGGAGAGGAGGCGAGGAGGGGGCGGGGCTTGCCGCTCGGCCGAAATCGGAGGGAGGGGCGCCTCCATTCCCCGCCCCCGCCCCTTCCCCAGCAGAAACAGCCGAGCTATATAACCTGAGTCTTCTCCACGCACCCTCAAAGGAAAAAAATATAAATAAAATAAATAAAGGACACGCACACACCCTCTCTCTGTCTCTCTGTCTCTCACATACACACCGCCATCCAAAGAAAAAGCTTTCGAGGAGCAACAGGGTTATGAGACCATCACTACAAAGGAGACGCTGAAGAAAGAAAGGTAATTCTAATTCTTGATTTCCCGGTTAGGCAGTCGGGCGCTTTAGAGACTTACGAGGTTCGAGGCAGAATCGGGGTCCTGGGTAAAAGATTCCTCTCTCTCTCTCTCTCTCTCTCTCTCTCTCTGTCACCCACACAACACCTCATCACCTGCCAGGCTGCCTCTGTAGGATGCCGCTTACTCGACTAGAGTTCAGTAAGGAAGAATTGTTGAATTTGCTCTCTCTCATGCCATGCCTTATTGGAGAAGCTCCCTCGGGACGCATGGGATGGGACTTCCAGCGCGATCCGATGAAGCTTTACTCGGGAGCAAACTGAGTCACCCGTCCATCGGATGGCCCCTTCCACTTCCCACTCGAACCAGCCCTCCCCGGTTCCGGGGACTGAGGTGCAAGCCTGACGAGACGAGGCTGGGGGAGGGGGAAGGAACGACCCAGCGAGGAGTTTCACTGGTGCTCGGGACGGCGTGCTGGGAGTGTCCCGGTCCAGGGGAAGCCAAGCGGGTGGAGAGCAGCCTGTCCGACCGGGATCGTTCTGGGATCGGGGCGATGGGGATGCGGGCGAGGAGAGGAAAGCTGGCCATGGGGCTGATATCACGTTGCTGCCCTTGGAAGCGAGGCTGGGAAAGAAAGACAGCAAATTTGTTTTAAGTTCGCCGTGGGTTGGGGAAAGAGAGCGCAGACGGGGCGGGTGCTGCTATTTGCTACCTTTCCCGAGGGGATGTCGGTGCTCCAGGTTTCAGACCTAACCCAGGGGCTCAACTGTTGCATTTGGGCCGCCTTGGGGAAAGAGGTCTGGGTCGCCTCCCTCGCCCTTCTGCTGGGGTTTCGTGCCATCCCGCCCTCTCATTAGCAGTCCTCCCCCTCTTCCCCGGACGCTGACACAAAAAAATGTGTGTGTGTCGGGTGAGCGGGGGAGGGGGCGCTGGATTGGGCGTTTGCTGCACCTGATCCCCGTCTCCGCGGCCGAGTTTCGTTTGACTCTGAGCAGTTGGGAAGTCTGGAGGTGCATTGTGAAGGATGGCATCGGGTGGCTGTTGGGGGGACAGGCTGGAGGGAACGAAAAGGCGAGCAGCTAAAGGAAGAAAATCCTGCCTCGGCTGAATAACTATTGGCAACAGGCCCTGTTTGAATCCGTAGCGTGGGTTTGTATGTGCGTGTGTGTGTTTTCACGTTCTTCTTTGCCATTGTGTCAGTCAAATTTCCTTCTCCATCTTAATCTCCTTAGAGCCATCGCTACGAATATAAACAAGTTACATAATGCTATTTGAGATGATAAATCTCATTGTAGTGGAGAGAGGGAGAGAAAATTAGAAATTCCTTGCCGGACAAAGCCTGAGGGGTGAAGGGGGCCTCAAGTTTTAATTGCTGGGGAACGCCCGAAAGTCCCTTAAGCCAAGGATTCGTGTAGAAGCAATTGAGGAGCTGTATTAGAAATATGCAAAGAATATAAAGGGATGTCCGGCTGGGGATGAAATCCTTTGAAATCATTGATAATATTTCCGTTATTTCAATTGACGTAAAGATCAATTGATCTTAAAGATCGATTTAATTATTTCAATTGATCCAAAGCCAAGGGCTTCCTAAATCGTGAAATTCTATGTAAGTTTATTCTAAAGTCTCTCCGCTTGGAATGGAGCCTACTGTACACTCAGTATCTTTAGGGCTGCGGCTTGAAGAGGTGCTTTGACAGAAGTCTTTATTATTTCTATTTTTTTTAAGTTGAATGTGTAAAGGGTTTCGGGGATCACTTGGTCGGGCGAGACGGTTAGCTTCTTGCCCGGTGAAGCGATCTGAGGATCTGGAAAGCTTGTGGGTCCTTTGAGGTTGGCCTAATAATTTATCTTATTATTTGATTGGTTTATATTCCGCCTTTCTCTCCCATAACGGGACCCAAGGCGGCTTACAAATCCGTCTGGGAGGGGTTCCCTGCGCCCCTGCTGGGCAGATTGGGGCAGGGTCCTGCGGCTGCCTTCGGCTAAGCGTGTCTCCCTTGTGTTCCTCCCTGTGCGCAGGCCGAGGCCGGGATGACGAAGTCGTACAGCGAGAGCGGGCTGATGGGGGAGCCCCAGCCGCCTCCTCAGGGGCCCCCGAGCTGGGCCGACGAGGGTCTCAGTTCCCAGGAGGAGGAGCCCGAGGTCGACAAGAAAGAGGAGGACCCGGAGGCGATGCACGCCGAGGCCGAGGTGGACTCGCTGCGGACCGGCGAGGAAGAGGAGGAGGAGGACGAGCTGGAAGAGGAGGACGACGACGACGACGAAGACGACGACGAGGAGGCGGCGGCGGCGGCGGCGGCGGAGGAGGAGGAGGACGAGCACCACCACAAGCCCAAGAGGCGCGGCCCCAAAAAGAAGAAGATGACCAAGGCGCGGCTGGAGCGCTTCAAGCTGCGGCGGATGAAGGCCAATGCCCGGGAGCGGAACCGCATGCACGGCCTCAACGCCGCCCTGGACAACCTGCGCAAGGTGGTGCCCTGCTACTCCAAGACGCAGAAGCTCTCCAAGATCGAGACGCTCCGCCTGGCCAAGAACTACATCTGGGCGCTCTCGGAGATCCTCCGCTCGGGCAAGAGCCCCGACCTGGTCTCCTTCGTGCAGACCCTCTGCAAGGGCCTCTCGCAGCCCACCACCAACCTGGTGGCCGGCTGCCTGCAGCTCAACCCGCGCACCTTCCTGCCGGAGCAGAGCCCGGACCTGCCGCCCCACCTCCAGCAGCCCGCCGCCGGCGCCTCCTTCCCGGTGCCCCCGTACGCCTACCAGTCGCCGGGGCTGCCCAGCCCGCCCTACGGCACCATGGACAGCTCCCACCACCTCTTCCACGTCAAGGCGCCCCACCCCTACGGCCCCGCCGCCGCCGCCGCCGCCGCCGCCGCCGCCGCCGCCGGGCTGGAGCCCTTCTTCGAGAGCGCCCTGGCCGCCGCCGAGTGCGCCGCCAGCCCGGCCGCCTTCGACGGGCCCCTCAGCCCGCCGCTCAGCGTCAACGGCAACTTCGCCTTCAAGCACGAGCCGGCCCCGTCGGGCGACTTCGAGAAGGGCGGCTACGCCTTCACCATGCACTACCCGGCGGCGGGGCTGGCGCCCAGCGGCCCGGGCCCCGGCGCGCTCTTCTCCTGCTCGGCCTCTCGCTGCGAGATCCCCCTCGACAGCCTCCTGCCCTACGAGAGCCACCACGAGCGGGTCATGAGCGCCCAGCTCAACGCCATCTTTCACGACTGAGGGCCGCCGCCCTCCCGGGCGCCCCGGGGGGAGGGGGGAAAGCGGCGACGGAGGACCCGTCCGACGGGGCGTCCGAGGGACCTGCCTTGCTGGCGGAGGGGAGCCGACATCGCCATAGCTGCCAAGTGACGGGCGGGGGGAAGAAGAGGGAAAACAAAGACGGGGAGGGTTGAAGAAAAACCTCCAAGCTTCAGAATCGTCCGTGGGTATCCTCCTTACAGCCTTTGAGGAGCCCTGGGGAACTCGCACTTGCCTCTGTTCCCCTTCTGCGATTCCTCGCTCTCCCCCCACACCCGTGTTCCGCATCAAAACCGACACCGGTGACGTGGAAAAGGTCCAGCTCCCCTTTGATCTGATCGGGACAACAAAATCGTAAGCAATAATTTGGATCTATGCAATTTTTTTAAAGGAGAAAGAAAAAGAAACCTAGTCACGGGCCAGTTTCAACATAATAATGCTAATAATAATGCTCATAAAAAAAGTATATATCAAATTTCTATTTTTCAATCGGCCGCTTTTTTTCCTACGTGCTACCTTTTTCCCATGCTGAGTTTATTTTGTTGTGGTTTTTTTGTACAGATTTTTAAAGAACTTTTTTGATAAAAGACTATTTTAAAACCATGCAGTTTCATCAATTTTTATACGTGTCAGAAACAAAATAGAATTATTTCTAATTTATACAAAATTAAGGAAGTAATTTAAAAAAAATAAAACCAGCCAGAGAAGTGCTTAGAAGAAGAAAAAGGAGAAGGAGAAACGTTGTTCTGTTGCCTTAGCACCGTCCTCCCGTCCAGTTTCCTGCCAGATCCTTCACACACACACAAACACAACATTGCACAACGAAGCCGGGAGTGTGATCTCCATGAAACTTGCTCACCTCTCTACTGTAAGAACCAGATTCCCACGTCCCCTCTCCAAAGGGACGCAAGAAGGAAAACTATTGATCTTTTGTTAAAGTATATCATGCCAACCGGCAAAAAAACAAAAACAAAACTTGTGTATATATACATCCATCTTTTAGCAAGCAAAGACTATTCCATCCCCCCTCGGTTTTTCTTTCCCCCCAAATCAAACGCTGCTTGACGATCACATTCAGTTTGCACTGTTTCTTCGCGTTGTTTGGGAGCCCGACCTTCGCACAGTCTGATTTCGAGGAAGACAGAGATAACTTGAGTACCTTTCTGTTTCCAGGCAATGTTAAACTGCATGATTTCTTAATACATCGTCACACCAGTCCGTGCTTTTGTCAGATTTTCGTCCAGAAGTCGAAACGCTAATCAGCTTTTTTTTTCTTTTTAAAGATGGCTTGGTTATAGCATAAGCCGATGCTAGTCCGTAGTTTTCAAACCCAGACAGACCATGCTGACTTCGTTTAATTAGAACAATCTAGTTATGCATGTACCATGCAGTCCGGAATCAGTGCTGTTTGAAATGTAACGCGGGTTCAGCCGAAATCAAACCTGTACTGTAATTTTGTTCGTAACCTTGTATATGATGGTATAATGCACAGTTGGGATTTTAGGAAGAACACACACCGTTTGCAACGAGATAGTAACAAACCGTTGGTCAAATGTTGCGTTTCTCTGTAGGTGTAATTCCCCCCCTCCCTCCCTCCCTTAGTGTGAGCGATTCCTATGGGATTATTGTAATAGTTCCTAAAAGGTGCAACCTTTACTATTTGAACAATAAAACGAAGTTTTAAAAGAAGGTACTGAAGTGTGATCCAGTAGGAACCGGGGAGTGGGTGGGTGAAGGCGGCAGAAACACTCAACTAGCAAAGGGGGTAACTGATCCAGAAGTTACTGCAAGTTAGCTTTCAGTTCCAAACGCCGGCAGTGCGAGAGGTCCCAAGAGCTCGTTCTCTCCAGGGGCCCTCGTTGCTCTGCTCAGGCAAAGAGCCGACGGAGCTGTCCATTCTTTCAGTGCTGGAACACAGAGGAGAGACAGGCGTTTGCCGTGGAGAGACAGGACTAGTCTGTCCACTCCCCTGTGTCAAGCAAATCGATCTGAAAAGGTGCCTTGCTGGAGCTGAAACCGGAAGCCACTTACTCTGACCTGGAAGGACTTCCTTAGCCCAAGGTAAAGAAAAGGGGAGGTGGAAAAGTACCTCTTTTATTTTATTTTTTTAATCACTTTGCATCTGCTATGACTGAACTCTGGCACTCACAGGCACTGTCTGACATATTTATGTAAAACTGAAGTAACTAATGGTTAGACTTTCTGTCTGTAGGATATCATGTTCAGTTCCATTTCTACCTGGGCTGCCATTAGGTGCAAGTTCCTGGGGACAGTCATCCTACTTTTGTGTTCCTGAACATCAAGCCATGCCTGATCAAAGTTTAAAATGTTAGAGTTGTTGCACTCCACAGGAAAGTCTCTTCAGAGTTGCCAGAATAACCCTATTTCCTCCTCTTTCCTTTGCTCCATTTCAAATCTGATTGCCATGCAATTCCTACATCCTTGTGTTTCACAGCACGTGTGATTATCATCAGGAACAACTCTGTGGTTAATGTAAGGTATGCAAGAATAAACAAAGAGAAAGATGCCCGCCATAAATTGGATGAAGGATTTGTCAAAGGGCAGATATCAGGCCTTTTGCAAAATTCTCCCGGTTCCAACACAGTATCCTTTCTAGGTCTATTAAAACCTGAAATGGTGCCCTTGCTGCTGTCCCTCACGTAGGGTTCTGACTGTCTGATTACCAAGATTCTGGAAACAGTGAAGATGGTGTTTGAGAGGACAGGCAACAGCATAGAGACCAAAGACACCAAAATACCAAGCATTTTCGTTCCATTTTTAGTGATTGCCTTCCTGATCCAACAGTGTGTTTTAGTACCTATTTTGGTTCATGTGTTCATTGCTGTTGCCAAATTGGTGGTGAATTAGCACTGCTTTCAACTTTATATTGGTAATGTACACACCTTAAGGTCTTAGTCCAGGGAAGGTAACCACATACGTAACTCCTTGTAATCACCTGTTACGTAATTGTGTCCACTGATTTCAGTGCAACTTAAGTGTCACTGATCTTTGGATTAGGTCTTTGCTTCATGTACATACAAAGAATTCCCAAGTATATATGACAGTCATTTTTTTCACTGTGTGTATGATATAGGTATGTTTTACGAGAAATCCATTCAGGCTGAAGCTCTGTACTACATACACTTCTATTGGTTGACTGCTGCATAAAGTGTGAAAAGGCCATCAATCCCACAGTTTGGTGAGAATCATTCGCTCTCTTCTACAGAACAGAAAAGGGAACATAACCAGGGGATGATCATCAGAAGCATAAAGCAAAGATTTGAGCAAAGAATGAATTCCTAAGGAACCCAAGATCAGGTCTTGCTCTCTACTCAGTCCTCTCCACCACCAGCAGTAACTGTATGATTTCTCTTGGAATATACTAACATATATATCACAAAGAAATACAGTTTTTAGGGAGCTATCTTTAGCTAAGGCCATAGCCTTATGCAGCTATTGTGCATATGCAACCTGGTTTCTCCTCATCACCTTGTCTAAAACAGCCTTAACCATCTAGGACAGCCATTAGAGTAACTTTATTGAGGATCATTGTGACAAAGGTAGGCACAAAGCTAGTTTATGCATACTGTGATGTCTGAACCTGCTTAATTGTGATGAATTAAGTAATACTGCTATCTTGGTTGAATATATCATATGTATGAGGTTCATAATTTTAAGGCATTTGGGCTTTGTGCTTGACAAGATTTGCCAGAGCATCTTTATTTCATAATGCCAGGCATGCACCTAAAAAAGAATCTCAGATCTAGAATCTCAGCTTTTATTCCTTTCCTTTTTAAAAGAAGCTCTTCTGATTGCTATGATGGTCTCTGGATTTATGCTTTTTGTTTTTTGGAGGATTTGTACTACATATTTTGACTGAATATGTAGCCCTGGTGGCGCAGTGGTTAAATGCCAGTACTGCAACCACAAGGTTGTGAGTTCGATCCTGCCAGGCTCCAAGGTTGACTCAGCCTTCCATCCTTTCGCAGGTCGGTAAAATGAGTACCCAGCTTGTTGGGGGCAATTAGCTAAAATACATTGTAAACCGCTTAGATAACACTAGTTGATGGGCGGTATAGAAATAACTGCTATTGCTATTGCTATATTGAATGATTGTCAGGCAAACTTATCTGAACACATTTAAATATTCTCAGGTATCTACACTCAATCTAGAAACCTTTAATCCAAAAATGGGCAACTTCCATTGGATGTGGGCTACATTGGACTCCTTGGAACTCATGAAGGGCTGTACTGGTACTGCCACCACCAATGACATTCAATGACCGCAGTGACAGGTCTCTATGGTGCTGAAGGATACCAGAGTGCCCTCCTGCACCACAGAGTCTTGCCAGTGTGTACAGCACAAGAGAGCATCTCCTTCCATTTTGGACTGTTGGCAGCATCATCAATAGCAAATGGGTGACCACAGAAGCTGTGAAAACATCCACTTCCATCCTCCAGATGAGGGAGCACAGCATGCTGCAGTCTCTACTGCACTGAAACTGGCAGCTGGACAGGGTTCTTTCTGGACAACTTCTGGAAACAAGCTTTCTGCAGCTGCTCCTTTGCTGATGACGGTGACAGCCTACCAAGGGTAGGAGGGGTCTTCCTTATATCTGTCTAAGAAGCAAGAGGAGCCAATGATAAGGATTTCAAGTGGGCATGCTGAACAGTAAAAACTGTAGAACAAAACCTGTTGATAACAAGTGGACTAGATAATTTGCCTACCACCCCCATACAGAGTAGCAACTTTTAGCACAGTTTAATGAAACAATAAGCACACACAACCCTGACAGGGTCAATCTCAAGGCCAGAATGAATCTCTTACCTCAGGCAGAAGAAGCTTGGAGTCAGCAGCAAACTGCTGGAGGAGAAATCTGCATGTCAACTGTCCTGCCTTTTCCCCCCAATCCAGCTTGCTGCCTTTAGGGGAAGTGGAGGAAGATATTCCTTAACCAACACTGGAGAAAAAGTCAGTTGCCAATCAAATCAGCTTTTGTACAAGGGATGTGGACAGGACCATCTTGTTCTCAGGCAGCAAAATGTTTTGGGACTACCATGAGCCCCAAGGTTGCTGGGTATAGCGATAAGGCTGCATTCCAAATTCACACACCAATCTGAAGCAAGGGCAGAATATTTTGTTGGCCTAGAAACAGGGCTTCCTTGGCTTCCTGTCTGCCCAGTGCATGGCAGTTTACTAAAATGAAACCCTTTCACACATCAGTAGCTCTGGAAACGGAAAAGCAGCACTTAGCTGTCTCTGTTTTGTGCTTAGCAACTATGAAATGAGATCTGTGCCCAGGTTCTCACTGAGAAGGAAAGAGTGACTGCAATCTCTTTGCTAGCTCTTGTCTTCCCTCCCCCACCCCAATTAAGGATGGGTGATCATGCTAGTGCAGTTTGCTTTTGATAAGAATTTGCCAAAGTGTGCAGGTCTGTTTATGCTGAAGATGGAAAGAAGTTGAGGGGTGTTGGTTGGTTGGCTGGTTTTAATTAATCTGTGAGAAACTGAAATTGACAGATTTGTCAATCCAGGGCTAGACTCAGATTTTTGAATGTTTTTTTTTCCTTTTAAAAGACTAGAATTTAATCTCTGTATATTCAACCATATTACCTATGAACTGGGGTTGCCACCTCTTTTTTACTTGTGGCTGCTCACCTTTAATACATAAGTGGCAAAAAGGTACACCACAGTTCTCTCCATCCTGGAAATACAGTTATACCTACTCAAATTGGCTGGTGCAGTTTGAAGAGGATTTTGCTTCACTTTGTTCTCAAAAGGTCAACCAAAATCTCTGTCCGTCTGTCTCTCTCTCTCTCATTATCTCTGACATGGGGAGAACCAGAGGTCTAAATAGCTCAATGCCAGAGAAAATGAAAATAATCAATTTCTTTATCCCTACCCTGAATTGCTGTTCAGTTAAAGTGAATTAATACAGCGACTGTTTGTTTCACCCTAGATCTCATTAGTCCTTGGGAACTTTTAAAGGGCAGTGGGACAAGAGGCCATTGCCTTGAGGTGTATGGATATGTGCACATGTATGTGAATATATGTGTGCATGTTTGTATATATCTCAGCTTTCTTCCATGAAATGTAAGTGTTCCAGACAATTATTATTCCAAAGGTGTGTAGCTTCAGCAAAGCTGCTGTATCATCTCCTGCTGCTCAGACAATGCCTTGAGAATAGTAGAACCACCACATCTTAGAATCTTCCAGGACTTTCCTAATCAGGGTATATTTTCTAGTACCAGTAGTAACAGCACTGTGCATTGTTAAGTCACAACTGGCCATTAAAAATGCTGATCGTTTTAAATATTTCTCATACAGTACAAATATTGGTCATTTTCTGGGGTTAAAAAGAGAGAGAGAATGTAACCATGTAAGATAAGTACTAGTAACACAATTGAAGATGCCCAGACATTAACTCACCAAGTATTTATATTTGTCTATATTGGCATTTTCCTGGACTGGCACCCTTCAGATGTGCTAAACTAGAACTCCCACCATCCCCAGTCAACACATGGAGAAGGTACCAGACACAGGTTATGAAAGGATGGTATATGTCTACTGTTTTAATGATGTATATATTATTGATCATTATCTCATGCTTCACACAATGTGCATGCACTACCTAGTTTAAAGAATTATATCCAAATAATTGCTATTAAAGGTCCAGAGCAAAAACTATGGCAGCAAATATAGATGGGTGATGGGAAACCTCCCACTGAATCATCCCATGAGAGTTTTCTGCTCAAGATGCTGGGGCACCTGACATCCTTCATCTCCCCACAAGTCCTGGATGTTAGTAGAGAGATGACTCACCATTGTTATGACCAATCAGTTGGGAGGCCCAAGCAGTGTGCTACTGGGAATCCCACGTGATCTGACTGGGGATCAGAGATAACAACAGAGATTCCCCTCATATGCTCCTTGTCCTTCCATACAACATAGCACTTGGTGTACAAAGGGACTTGGAACACTGGTGATTGGGGGAACCACTTCTTCAGGTAGCAGCCAAATAAAGAGAAGCATGGAGCTTCACGCATCTCTGCCTGCACTGAAAAAAAGCTGAAATGGGCACCAGAACAGGTCTGATGACAATAGGGGAGCCATACGTGTCCCCCATTGCACATGTGAACCATATTCAGGTTGCCTGAAGAGGCTACCAAACCACTGGGACCAGAAAGGGTTCCCCAACCTGATTCAGCAATTTGAAATGTGTGGTCTTTAAGGAGGAAGCTGTGGTTTAACATTTTTAGCAGTGGTCTGTGACTGGATTATTGCTTGATGTTGATAAATATTAATCCACAGACTGTGGCAGTTAATCAGGAAACTGTGCAGTGAAATGGGGTCGCTCTTGTATGTTGGATTGCTACGTTTGTTAGCCTGCTTTTAGTCAAATATTTATAATCTGTTTTATAGAATACTTATACTATATGAAATTATTCTATGGTGAGGAAAATCTAGACAGGGAGTTTTTCTCTTTGTCCCATAACTGCATCATCCATTAAAGCTAAACAAAAAAGAAATTCAGGAAATGGAACAGAAAGTATTTCTTTGATAGGCAATTACAATCATAGTACAGTCTGTCAGCTTTTTATTCATAAGCCTATGGTTTCCAAATATTTATAAGCTTATGATTTCCAAACCAGTTTACATGCTAAATGACCAACAAGTGCCATGATATGAGTTTCCAGAGTTGTAAGGCTGCAAATAGAATGTGAAGATTAAAAAAAAAACTTTTTAAAAAGGAGACAAATCTTCCCTTGTAAACATACCAATGTTTTTCTCACCTTTCTCAGAATTTCCCAGAACAAGCAATTGACATTCACGCAAGAGTCTTCGATAAAGCTACAATACAGAAAATCCATCCATCCATCCATCCATCCATCCATCCATCCATCCATCCCTTGAAAGATAAAAACTTTAAAAAATTAGAAATATAGTTAAAACAGAAACTTCAGGAGAAACGCTTTAGGAGATAGATGCAGTGGACCAATTAACTCAGCAAATATTTCTTCACACTGCACATACTCAGACATGAAATTTGCTACCCAGAGATAACAATGATGGCCATCAGCCTTAAAAGGAGAGTGGGCAGATTCATGGAGAATCAGGGCACCAATGACTATTAATCATAATGGCTTTGTATGATCTCCAATAACAGCGAAGATAACTATGTAGCCACTGGGAAACACAAGAAAGAATGTGTTGCTACACTCATGTCTTGTTTGGTGGTTTTCCATACAGGTCTTGTTGGTCATGGTGGGCTGGATTAAAAATGCTTTAATTATTCTTATGGTGAAAGTTATGAAACAAAGGGAGATATACAAGGGAAAGTATATCAAAGACAATGCCACTTGCTAGAACAGAAGAGGGAAATGTTTTTTGGGGGGCATTAAGGGGCCACGTTGCCTTCCCTGAACCTACCAGTGGTTGACTTTTTTTCCTGTTGCATCACCAAACTTGCACCCAGGCTTCAGAATTTACTAAGATTGTGATAACATCCATATTTCCCCTTCAAAATAACATGTACAAAGTCACTCACCTTGCAGCGGCAGAGCTTCGAGTGTGTGGGGAGGGGGCAGGGCTATGGCATGAGGGCATGGCCACGATGTGCAGGGGCATGGCCGCGGTGTATGGGGGCGTGGTCACAGTGTGTAGGAGTGCGGTCATGGCATGCAGCAGCATGACTACGAGCCTGGTTACCCAAAAAACACTGCTGCTACGGGCAAACTGCCCCCATTGCTCCACCATCCCTATGTGACTGTCACCTTGTTTTAAAGCCAGATGGCATTTACACCATGATTTACAGTATGATTCAGCTTGAAAATAAGGTGTGCACGCCTTATAAATCTTATTTTAGCAGATATTTCAGTTTTCTTGATACCATAGTGGCAAATCCAGTAGCAGGGGGTAGGAGCAGTTCAGCGTTCAAAACCTGTGTGCATGTGTGTAAAAGAGAGCGGTGAGGGGAGGAAAACTATATGTAGCCCACAGGTTCTCTTTTGTTCACCTCATTTTCGGTTGTTACAAACACACATGTAAGGTTGATACATTCATGATTATCCTTGTCCATAGTAACTCCTTTTAGCATTGATGTCAGGTCTGGGACATCATCTAGAAAGGACAAAGAATATCACAGGCCCTCTCCAGAGAATGCATCCTCTTCTTGACTGAGGTGACATTGCAGACGCTTAGGTTTTATCCAAATTTATAAAATCCATATTGTGGCTGAAAAAGAGAGAAAAAAGAAAGAGAAAGACACTGAGTGATTTTTGCAAAACTGTAACTTTTGAAAAGCCACTATCTCTTAGCCTGTATTCCCATCCTACATGGAATAAGGAGGTTACAACAGTAATCACCTAAATATTATTGTTGTAAGCATTACTAGAATAATAAAAGTAAAACAACTCCTCCTTCTCCTCCGCCTCTTTATTTCTGTCCAAATTTTTCCCCAAAATAGGGACTCAAAGCAGCTTATACTGTAATTTGAATAGAAATACAATTAAAAACATACAAAAATGAATATTAAAATAGAATTACACTATTTATGAAATTAAAACAATAACAGTTCAATAATAAAAAGTTAAAAAGATAAAAATCTCTTTAAAACAATAGTTAAAACAATACAGTAGAAACTTTCTGTGTTAAAAACTTGCCTGAATAAGAAGGTTTTAGTCTGCTGCCAGAAGGACAAGGAGGGGGCCATTTTGCCCTCTATGGGAAGGGAGTTCCAGAGTTTAGGGGGAGGCACTGAGAAGGCCCTCTCTTGCACCCCACCAACTGTGTATGTCAGCGGTTCTCCACCTGTGGGTCGCGACCCCTTTGGGGGTCGAACGACCCTTTCACGGGGTCGCCTAAGACCATCGGAAAATACGTACTTCCGATGGTCTTAGGCTCCATTCCCTCCTCGGTGGTGGCGCGCAAGCGCGAGCCACGCGCTCGCGTCCTCCTGCCCCCTTTGAAGTCCCTTACTAAAGAAAATTTTCTTGGCCTCGAGCGAGAGTGAGTTGGAAGGGCAATCTCCGACCAGCCACTCCGAGGCTCAAACAAAGCTAAAAACATCTAGTATAACGAAGTCTGAGAAGGCAAGAATTAAAAGGAAGGTGAAAGGAAAATTACCTGGCAATGCAGTTAAGCCTGTTAAGGGCGGGGAAGTGCTCCCAACCGCTCCTTTAACTTCCGGTCGCCATGTTGAAACGAGGCGTTCAGAAAGCAAGGGAGGGGCCTATGAGAGGAAAGAGCTCTCCTGACCAATCCCAGCTCACCAGCAACACAGCCAATCACACTCAAGCCTGCGAGCAGCCTCTGCCAGGAGACATGGTAGCCTCTCAGTCCGCAGCTCCTGGCCCTTCTGTATTAATTAGCGAATAAAGCAGCGCAGGGCAATTGAGCATTGTGTAGGGTGCCATTGATTCACTAGGAGCCAAACTGCAATGCCTACGGAACGTAAAGAAGTAGGATTTGAGCCTCCTGTGTCCTCAATGACTTCCCAAGGGAATGTGTCTGAGTGTAGTAGGGAGTTGATAAGACAAATGATTGCTGAAGAAAAGGAGGTGCATGTTAATAAGCAAACAATATTAGTGAAATGATTTCACAAAATACATAACAAGTTTAAAAAATGTATTGCAAGTTGGACAACTCATTGAATTCGAATGTAATGTCATTATTAAGCTATCAACAAACTACTTCAATGAATCCTTCGTTTTCACGTGATTTTCCTGATGATACAAAAGTTATTCAAGCTGAATCAAATGATGCTGGTGTGTGTTTACCAAAAATGTCTACCTGTAGGTCCAAAGTGACTAGAGTTGAGGAATCTGCTTTGTCACACTCTGAACAAATCAACGCTGAATCTGGAAGTGATGAGGAATCAGATTTGGCAGATACTCATGGGGATAATGACTCTAAATCAGATGGTTCTATTTCCGAGGAGGAGGCTGCAGAAGATGATAATAAAGTGAGATTATTTTCCTCAGATTCTTTTAAAAATTTGCTGAAAAAGGTGTTGGTAACTCTGGGACTGGACAGTCTGCAGAGTGTCACTTCAGATATTGATAAAAACAAGAATGTTGCATCAATTGTAAGGAATAAGCCTACAAAATCTAGTGTTATTCCTATGCCAGATTTATTTTTGGATTTAATTCAGTCTGAATGCAGTGAAACCAAATTGTCAAACTTTATATCATTTATGATTCATAACAGTAGCAAAATTACAGTTATGAAGTAGCAACAAAAATAATTTTATGGTTGGGGGTGACCACAACATGAGGAACTGTATTAAAGGGTCGCGACATTAGGAAGGTGGAGAACCACTGGTGTATGTGATGGTGGACAGACTGAGAGAAAGGCCTCTCTGATGATCTCAGAGCCCTGGCTGGCTCATAAAGGGAGAGATAGTCTGCCAAATAGTCTGGACATGAGGCATATAGGGCTTTTTAGGTCATAGCCACTACTTTGAATTGTGCCCAGAAACAAACTTGCACTCAGTGGAGCTGTTTCAACAGGGGCATGATATGGTCTCTATAACCTGTCCCAGTTAACAGTCTAGATGCAGCTCTTTGGGCCAGCTGAAGTTTCTAAATACTCTTCAAAAGCAGCCTAACTAGGGAGTGTTACAATAGACCAGATGGGATGTAACTAAGGCATGTACCACTGTGGCCAAATCTGACATCTTAAGCTTTAAATGTGCAAAAGCATTCCTGGCCACCTCAGAAACCATGTTCAAAGATAAACCCAATAGTACACCTGTGATGATGGCTTCTTCCCATTACCCAGGCAGCATAGCTCTCCAGGTAAACAAAGGTGGGTTTCATTTATTGGGGGTCAGAATCACAGAAGGACACCAGAAATCGTGAGAGACAACTGCCCAGTCAGAAAGACCAGATTGGGAACACAGTGAGAAGCCTCCAGATGTTTTGGACAAGAAGTTATAAAAAGGCCTCCAGAGACCATGAGGTGAGGGAGACAAAGGAACATCAACGAGAGACAGAGGTCAGATAGCAGGCTGAGCAAGGCTTGTCCAGACTCCTGGGTTCTCCCTCACACTATCCCAATACTTGGATGGTAATGTGAGTAGGGTAGGAATGTTTTAGCTAGCTGCATTAGGGACTTATGTTCTTTTAAACCTCTGGCTGAAATGACCTGGGCTTATCTGCAACTTGGTAACTGCTAAATAACATCTGAAGGGAGGTGCCTTCATGAACACCATATCTTTTGTCTTTGTGTTTGCCTGCTTAGAATAAAAACCTTTCCCTCTAAAGACCTCCTCTGACTATGATCTCTCTCCATGTGCCTTGCTGGCTTGTGTGCACAGATAGAAATCGCCTCTTCCACAGAGGGTGGGAGAGGAGAGACTCAGCAGTCAGAGGTGAGAGTCTAGTGCGTCTTTCCCCAGTAGCTTCCTACTGAGTAACTGCATGATAGGGATTTAAAATCAGTAGGTGGTGACAGCTAGATGATCTCCCATCTCCTATTCGAGAGCAGGAGACAGCATTGAGTAAGAGAATCCTCTTCCCCTCACAACACCCAAAGTGTGAAATTGTGTCTTCCGAGGGAGTGTAAACCCATCTAACACAGGCTGAATCCCTATTCCCTGATCTGCCCTCTGCCTGACTAGGAGGACTTCTGTCTTGTCTGGATTAAATTTCAATTTGTTTGCCCTTTTCCAGTTCATTATTGGTAACAGACACTGGTTTAGGACCAGGACAGCCTCTTTAGACTGAGGTAGAAAGGAGTAGGAGAGTTGGGCAGCATCCTTATATTGATGGCACACCTCAAAATTCCAGATGATCTCTCCTAGCATTTAATATATATGTTAAATAGCACGGGGAACAAAACAGAGCCCTGGGGGATGGTCCCATGGGCCAATGGTCAGGGCTTTGAATAGGAGTCCCTCAGCACCATCTTCTGGGTTTACCTCTCCAGGAAAGAATGGAGCCACTTTAAAACAATCCCATCCCAGTGAAGTGACCTAGAAGAATTCCATGGTCAATGTCATCAAAAGCTGCTGAGAGGTCCAGCAGAAGCAACAATTCTCTATGTAGGTCATCCAACAAGGTGACCAAAGCTGTCTCTGTCCCATATCCAGACCTAAAATCAGATTGATATCAACCTACATAATCCATTTCATCCAGAAACTCCTGGAGTTGGGAGGCTACCACATGCTCCAATACCTTGCCCCAAAATGGTAAGCTGGCCAATAACTATCTACAAGGGCATCACAACTGCCTCCTTTAAATATGTTGGAATACGGTCTTGTTGTAAGGAGCAACTGACTACCTCCTTCACCCACTCAGCCAATTCCTCTCTGATCTTTCTGATAAGCCAGGCAGGGCAAGGGTTTAGCACACACATGGTGGCTCTCTCCTCTCCTAGCATCCTATCTACATCCTCAGTCTGCACAAACTGAAAAGTACCCAGTAACACTGCACAAACAGGAGCCAAGGTTATATCTGCTGGAACTGTATCAACTACAGTATCCAAGCTGAAACAGATCTGAGCAACTTTATCTGCAAAGTGGGGTGCAAATGCTTCATAGGGACTTGTTGAGTGGTCTGCATTTTCTTCAATCTGTAATAGACCTCTGATCACTCAAAACTGCTCTGCTGGATGCTTTCTTGCAGATGCATTGGTGGCAACAAAAAATAATGTCTGCTATAGAGCAGGCCTTCAGACAGGCTCTAGCACATGTTTGGTAAGATTTTATTTGAGTCTTCTGCCAACATCCCTCTCTTCTCCATCTCACTTGCTTTATCACTGCCAACTCCCTGAGGGCTAGTTTGGCTCAACACTGTAAGAGAGAACACTCAGGAGTGATTGTGTTCATGCTCTGGACGTTGCCCTACTTCAGAGGTCAGCCTGTGCTTTAACAGAATCATCTGCTGAAGTGACAGAAAATCTCCAAGAGCCATCAGGAACACATCCAGATCCAGATCCATCAGCCTCCTGGATCCTAATCCAAGAGCCCTGGTGGCGCAGTGGTTAAATGCCAGTAGTGCAACCACAAGGTTATGAGTTCTATCCTGCCAGGCTCCAAGGTTGACTCAGCCTTCCATCCTTTCGCAGGTCGGTAAAATGAGTACCCAGCTTGTTGGGGGCAATTAGCTAAAATACATTGTAAACCGCTTAGATAACACTAGTTGATAGGCGGTATAGAAATAACTGCTATTGCTATTCTACCCCTGAAAAAATTATGAATGCTGGTGAGTCTAACCAGATAATGACCAGTCCATGACAGTGGAACTGCACAGAGTTCCTCCACACCAAGATCGACATCATCCCATCCAGTGCGGAAAACAAGGTCTACAGTGTATCCAGCATGAGTAGAGCCAGATACCACCTGAGATAGACCCTTAGTTGTCATGGAGGCTCTGAAGTTCTAATCCACTCCTGACAGAGCCGTCTTAGCATGGATGTTGAAGTCTCCAAGCACTGCTAGCTACGGAAACTCCAACTCCAACACCAAGACCACTCCAGCTAGTTCAGAAGGGAGACTGTTGAGCAGTGTTGTGGGTGGCACACCAACAGAATCCCTAGTGTGTCCTGGCTATCCACCTTTAGGTATACACAGTCAACCCTTCAGACTGTGGGAGAGAGGGAGATGGAATCCAGATACACCACCGCAATTCTATCTCCCCACTCCTAGGACTCACTTGCTGCAGCACAGAAAAACCTAGTGGGCAGATCTGAGATTACGTTCCTCCCCATCTCAACAAGCCAGGTTTTTTGTAATACAAGCCCGGTTGGCATGCTCATCCAGAATCAAATCCTGAATAGCACTTGTTTCTCCATTGACCTGTCTGGCATTCAACAGCAGCATTTTCAGCTCAAAGGAACAGTCATAAAGGCTATCCAGGCTATATGACCTGGAAGAAAGGTTTGGGATAATGAGCACCCTGTTACACTCCCCTCTTCCATGATATTGCACTCGTCTCCTCCCTCCATATCTTCCTTTACTCTGTATGACAATGGCCCTTTCCACACGCGGAGGGAGAAACAGGGCAAAGCACGCAGAAATGGAGCTTACCTGAAGCCAGGTAAATCCGTTGCCGCAAGGAGCAGCACGCGTTCGCCACTCCACACTCCTGCGGTGTCCAAAATGGCAGCTTACGATTGGTGGAGGCTCTCCACCAATCAGAGAAGCTTGCCAGCCAGAAGCCCACCCCCTGGCAGATCTGCAGCATGCACTTGCGCGTGCCTGCAAATGTACACTGGGGCGTCGCGACAGGGTGGAACGGGGCTGCACGCTTGTGTTTAATAAAAACCACTTTGAAAGTGGTTTTTAAAAAACACGCAATGCCACCACCTCCGGCCGCTTCAGGGCGGTTTGAGGTATAGAACCTCAAAATTAAAACTGACCCTGCGTACTCCAAGGTGTGAACGACCTCCGGTCGAGGTCACCCTACACCGTTTTATTAACCCCCCGTGAAAAGGGCCAATGTCTGCTTCTTGAATCAGTGCACCTCCTCCCACTTTTGGAAAACGCATCCTGGGCAGACAAAGCAGTATGATGATGATAAAGATGACTTTCAAAGAGAAATAATCAACAAACATAATATTATCACTGGAAGAACTGATTTTTTTTTTAAATAGTATGCCTATGTTGCTGTTAACAGTCACCAAGTCAGCTTTGACTTATGAATGAGAGATCTTCAAAAGCACCTTCTTATCAACAGTCCAGCTCAGCTCTTGCAGACTCAAGGCTGTAGCTCCGTTATTGCATCTATCCACCTGTAGAGTGGTCTCTCTCTTTTCCTAC
The DNA here is from genome assembly GCA_948472985.1 of Iguana delicatissima. Classification (NCBI taxonomy): domain Eukaryota; kingdom Metazoa; phylum Chordata; class Lepidosauria; order Squamata; family Iguanidae; genus Iguana; species Iguana delicatissima. The sequence continues at coordinate 150,418 of CAOKZL010001283.1, forward strand.
TGTTCCAACTGTCACCAGATTTTCTTATGAGTCATGTCATCTCACAATATGGCCAAGATACCACAGCCTCGGTTTGGTCATTTTGGCTTCTAGGGAGAGTTCAAGCTTGATTAGCTCTAGCATCATTTATGGTCATTTTGGCAGGAATGGGATCCTCCCAGTTCTCTTCCAGCATCACAATTGAAATGTGTCATTGGAGGAGAGTATGTCCATAGAATCCTCTAATTTAATTGCATAACAAGAGTGTCACTGAAAATGGTAGTGTAATGGTGGATATGTGCAGGAATGCATTAACTGCCTGGTATCCCTTTGGTGAAAACAATACTGACTGTCAGCCTAGTGGTTCCTTCTGTGGCTTCTCGCCTTGAAGCATTTTTCCCACAGCCATGTTTTGGCTTCAGGAAGTCAGTAAGAAGGCTAGTTGCTTATCTCACACTGAAAAATTCTGGTACGTCTCTTTTTCAGAGAAACAGTGGCTCAACATAAGATGTATGGAGAATAACATTTTGCCACCATCCCCTGAGTGTTTAGCTGATATTGGACTCCTGTTACTAAATGATGCATATTTTCCCCTTTCTCGAACCAAAGCCACAATCTCAGGGCCATCACCCCAGTTTATTATTATCTTCTTTTTAAGTGTCTCATTTAATATTTTGTTATTTTCCTTAATATTTCAGGGTTGTTGTATACAGACTGAACGCACAAAGCAATCTAATAACCACAGTTACTTCCATGGATGATCTTAGAACCTCTTATTCCAACTGTATGAACATTATTCCAGGAGAAATAATGAAATTTTGCTGTTACAGGTATGTTTGTCCTTTTCATTTTTTAAAAAAGAGGGGCTTAGAAGCAGCCCTTTCATTACATTTTCACTGACTATCTATCAAGTTCATGGCAAGAATCCAAAGAAGTGCATGATTAATTCCATGTGCCATGGAGGATGATGGTTTTATGCTTCTCAAAAATCCACAGACACATATCCACCATGCAAAGGAAGTCTGTTTTTAAACTATAAGAGGCCTTTCATAAACAGTTTGTGATGTGGAATGACAGCTTGCTGTGAAAGGACAAGAAAAGTAAATAAAAACAATTATACGAAACCTCACCAGCCATGCTTGAGCCTTGGAGTAAATCAAAAACAGCTCTTTGGAGCCCAGCTTAATCTACCTATAAACAACAACAAAGTATATGTGAAAGTTAATTGCTAATTAATTATACAAATATAGTTGCAAAAGGAATAGTTTGTAGTGCTTTTTTTTTTTAAAAAAATCAACATAAAAAGCAGTAGTGTGGATCAAGATTTACATGTTTGTTAACTTGTTCCAAACCGTTAGTCCTGTATAAGGAAAAGTGGATGAAGCTTAAATAAAAATAAAAATGTCCTTGTCTTCTGTTCCTTTTGGTTAAGTGCTTGCATTCCAAACAGAAAGATTCTTCCAGTCAAGGGGCAACTCACATGCCACCATCTTTTATTCAAAGGCAGGCACAGATGTTCATTCTGCAGGGGAGGTTTTAATTTATGAAAATGATATTGTTTATGCATGAATGCATTCCACATAACACACAGTACTTCCATCTGATGAGAGAAACAGCAGAACCAGTGCCAATGTCAGGAACATATCTGCAAATTTAGTTGCTTAAATGTTTAATGAATATTTGGAAGGCATTTGCAAGCCATAAGAAAGCTTTTCAGATCTCCTCTCTTTTTTTCACAGCTAATAACAATTTTCACCTCCTCCAGTGAATGCAATTGACCTTTGAGGTCTGACAAATGTTTGTTGCTGGAGTACTTCAAAAGAAATAATAATTAAGAGAACAAACAAACTAAATTGGATATTGGTGAGATATTTAGGTGGACAGATGTTTCTGTAAATACCACTCATATTTTTTTCTTCATGAAAAATGAGGTAGTTATTATATTATATTATATTATATTATATTATATTATATTATATTATATTATATTATATTATTTATATCCCATTTTTTCCCTCAAAACTTAGGATGGCTCCTAAACAATGTGTTGTACCCTACCTCAGAATAAGTGGTTCTAAATGTCTAGGTCAGGGTGCATCCACACCGAATGAAAAGTCCCAGATTTGGTTCCAGTTACTTCCAGTTTTTTACTGGGTCAAAATAAACCAACCTGGGGAGCTGATATAAAGAATATTTGATCGTACCATATATTCTGGGATGAACAAAACATGCCTGGATTTCCAAAATAAAATCAGACTGAACAGGAACAAAATTTGGGACTTCCTGGTCTTTTTAATCAGTCTCGACACATTCAAAAATAGGGAAAAGAAAAGACAGGCATCAAAGAGAGATCAGAAATTCTCAGTAGTTGCAGAGACATTGATAATAGTAATGTATATTTTTGAAGCAATTTCTGGACATATACTTCTTCATATCTTTCAACTAAAATGACTAGCAAGTTGGTAGAAAAGTAATATGCTATTTAAGAATAATTAGAAAGTATTTTCTTGATTTACAGAGTCAGTCCTATGATTAAAAAGTTAATGCTATTATTTTGGTCTAACTATATTTTTAGAAGGCATTTCTTCAGTTTTGCTGGCATAATTCCCAACTATTTTCCTAGAGCAAGTGGGGTTGCTATATGACGCAACCCAGGGAAAAAGCATTTTCCATCTCAACTTATTGTACTCTCAGCTCACTTCCTCGGCTGAAACCAGACTATGGCCATTTCTGTGCTAGACTGTTATAATACTATTATTCCACTCTCAACATCCTATGGAATCCTGGGGTTTGCAATTTAGAGAGAGGCCTTTCAGACACCTCCCTGAACCACAAACCCCAAGATTCCACAAGATGTTGAAAGTGGAATAATAGCATTATAACAGTCTAGTGTAGAAATGGCCTTAGTGGTGCTGACAGTAGACCCACTGAAGTCAGTGGACCAGCTTAGCAACTGGCTAACTGAAGTACCCACTGATTTCAGTGGGTTCTAAATAAGACGGAGTCTGGATTCCCTCACCCAAACACACTCAAAAATATTTTAAATATCCATTCTGAAATTTGTTTTGGTTCTTAGAAATATGTTCAGTAAATTTGCTACTTCTTAAGATGAACCAAGCATTCATAACATGCTGGGAGAGTACAAATAGCAGGAACGTTTTCACAAAAAATTTAAAGACCCTCTGTTGCTTGGCTTAGAACATTTTTTCCCCAAACATAAAGCTAAAGACATTTTATCAAAGTAGACTATGTTGGAACAACTGGATTTATTATGCACTTTAGCATGGCCTAAATATGCCATTTAGCTGGGAGACACCCTCCGTACTTATCTACATAAAATATATTAATGCATATTAGAGTGATGGGTGAAAAAGCTGCAAATGAGTTATTATTTTAATGTCTAAATAAGACTTTTCTTTTTAAAAATATACTGAAAAATGTAGTTAGCATGGTGTTACAAACAAGGTAATCCAAAATTAAACCAAAATTGCTCTTAATGCCTCCCCTTGTATGATTGAATTGCCTATAGGATATTAGGAACTTTTCAATTTCTGGGCATGTGGTGGCAGAGAAAAACAGACACATGGATACACTTTTAAAATTATCATTACAAAATTTCTCTGTGTTGTATTCTTAAAGGATTATTTTTTTAAAAAAATGTTAAGATATTTTTTGCCCATTCATCACCTAAAATGCATCATGGAATAGATAGGACATGAATTTTTTGATATAAGTAAATTAACTAAAAATGGAGAGATGGCAAGTCTTCAGATCTGGGGACCAAGGCTATCTCTGTGCCATCCCAAGAGCATTGCATTGTAGGGGCTGCTAGTGGAAGACTTATGCCTGTTGAACATGCTGTGGACATGAGGCCTCTGCAGGAAAGGTGACCCTGACCACCTCCCCTCCCCCCCACTGGCAGAGCACTTCTCCACAAGTGGAGGGTCAATTCCATCCTAATTTCCCTCAGAGCTCTGTCCAGGAGGTTTAGAATTGCTGCCTGAGTGGCAAAACCAAAGGATTTCCACGGATGGGATAAGAAGACAGAGAAAAGTAGTTCCATGTAGGTTCCACTGTAAGGTGATATTCACCAGATTTCCAGATAGAAAACTATATGATACATTACACCTTATTTAACAGTTACAAAGCAAACAGGTACTGAGTTCATTTTATCACTTTTGTTTTATGCTAAATGAAACTATGGATCTTGCCCAACCAACCAGGAGACCTCTCCAATGGTTTTGTGTACATCAGGGTGCCTGACCGTGACCTTCAGAGTGCATGTGGCCCCTGAAACTGGCATGGCTGCATCTCCTTTTCTCTGCATCTGGAATAGGGGCGCAGAGGGGTTGCTGTTACTCAGCTTCTGAAATAAAGCCTTTTCCAACAACCAGCCAGGCCACTTTCAAGACTGATATCATCATCCCACTATTTGAATTCCATAGAACTATCCTGTTTTATCCCGTATTGTCCTTACCACAGCAGTGGGAGGTGGGCCAGTGCGAAAGAGAGAACAAAGCGTCCCTGATTCACCCAGAGAGCTTCACTGCTGAAAGGGAGCTTAATCAAAGCCTCCCAAATCCAACACATTCTCTGCTACACCATCTTTCTTCTTAGAATTGGCATGCATACTGGCAACCCAGGATCTATCAATGATGTATTTAAGTCTTTTATTCCAAGTCTCAAGTCAAGCCTCAAGTCTCTGCTTTCAAGTCTCAAGTCAAATCTTATGTCCTTGAAGATACTTTCAAGTCAAGTCTCAAGTCTGGGAGCCAACTTAATACCCCAACCAAAATTCCAGAATTATTGGATAGAGTGAAATAAATTCAGTTTTAACAATTTAAGATGAGTTGGCTCTCCACATTTGCAATTTTGCCATCTGCAGCTTTGGAAGTGGGGAATAGGATCTTATCTTACTCCCCATTACTGAAGATTCAAAAGCTTTAGAAGGAAGGATCGTTCTTCCTCAAGCCCGTCGCCTAACACATTTGCTGTTCCCCTCTGAGAAATGCACCATGCACTCTGGTGCATTGTCTTGTCTTTTGCTCTTAGGAAACATTTTAGAAGAATCCTCTGATATGCAGCAGGGATAGGCTGCTGGGCAGACCTCAAGCCTACCTCAAGCCCATTGCCTAACCTGTTTGCTGTTCCCCTCTGAGAAACGCACCCACGCTTTGGGCTTGAGAGAGATTTTCATGTGACTAGTCGGCAAAAAGAGATGGAGGCGTTGTTCAAAGTTGTAAGGTTTCTGGATGAATGCATTATGTTACTGAACCAAGGGCAGCAAGTCAGTCATTAAAAATATAAAAGTCTTGAGTCGAGTCAGTGCATCATTTATGGCTGAGTCAAGTCACTGAAACAACTACCGACTTGAGTCCAAGTCTATTGACTCGAGTCTACATCACTGGTATCTACTAGCTCCCCACTCCCAATAAATTAAAGAAAACAACAACAAAAGCAACATTTTGGAGAATGGGATGAAATAGCTAAGATATATTCCAACAAATAATCTGGGTGATATGCTTCTGCTGGTTGTTTATTGTTGCTGTTGTTGTTTGCTGTCAGGTCAACTTTTGACTTCTGGGGTGAAGATGTCACTCTAGGATATTTACTCCTCATTCATAAAAGCAGTAAATCACTAGTGTAGTATAGTGATTTGAACACTGTACAACGACTCTGGAGACCAGGCTTTAAATCCCTGCTTGGCCATGGAATCTTACCGGATGACCCTGGGCAAGTTATACTCTCTCAGCTTCAGGGGAAGGCAAAGACAAATCCTCTCTGAACAAATCTTGCCAAGAAACTCCCATGATAGGCTTGCCTTAGGGTCACCATAAGTTGGAAATAACTTGAAGGCACATGAACAAGAGGCCTCAGACGCCTTAGCTGCCCTGCTCAGACCTTGCCAGCTCAGGACCATGGCTTCTTGGATTGAAATCAATCCATTTATAGTGTGTTCCTCCTCTTGTCTCATTGCATTCCATTTCTCCTTATTGAATATGGTTCCAGTTATTTACAGCAATAGTATACATTTGTTTCATGGAACTCAAAGTAAAAAGCAGACTCTGGTCCAAGCACTGGCTGGAAACCAGCATGATTAGCTTCAGCAAATTTGCTAAACCCTGTCCCTAGGATTTCTGCTTATGCATAAAAGAAGGAAATGGTGGGGTGGGGTAGATTACTGGTTATCATAGGCCCAAGTGATTAAGAATAAAAGATTAAAACATTTATAAAACCTTAGTTGCTTTTTTAAAAAAATTGTGGTTGTTTTTATATAAAGTCTAATGTTATGCACACTTATGCTGCATTCATTATATTGCTTATGTATGAAGAACTGCCAGTTGGATGTGACTTTTTAAAATACTGGTATGAATATTGACTTGGGGTGAAAGCAGGAGTCCATTAATGTCAGTTGCATACTTCCCGCTGGCTTTTATGGAAACAGGGCTTTCCCTACTGTGTGTGTAAATGTCATTTTTAATCTTCCTGAAAAAGAGAAGGAAAAAAAAAGGAAAGAGAAGGAATGTGTCCCTATTTAGCTATTTTTTAAAAAAGAAATACACATATTTTATTGTAACTTGAAATATTGTATCTTTCATAAGTTAGCTACAAGGTGACATCTCTAGAAAATCTAACAACCATTCTCAGTGTTGACTATTGGAATCAGACAAGAGTGTCAAGATTTTCATCATTTGGTAAACGCAGTTGCTTAAAATGTATTTTAAAATGTTTTTAACTATTTGCATTTCATAGTATTGTTGTTTAACTGGTTTTTAAGCTTTGGTAGTGTAATATTTTAGCCAACTTCTATTTTGAATCTTAAACATCACTGGGAGAAAGGCAGGGTATACACTGAATTTAATTAATTAATAATTATGTTACATTAGCAATTGTTTACAGGTTTTGGCACTTCAGTGTATTGCCAAGCTGGCCTATATTGTGGATTTAGCATCATTTGAAATCAGCTCCACATTTCCCTGCCTCATAAGTGAGCCCAGCTTTCTGCTCAGTTATGTTGTAAATGAGGAGGATAAGGAAGATAACGACTGTAGACTGTGTTTTTATTGAATTTAAATGCAATGTTTCTGTTCCCTTTCTTCTCCCCAGAGTCTCTTTCAGTGATGAAAACAAAAGAGTTTAAACCAATCAAGTTATTAAGTTGGAAATGTATTTATTTATTTAAAGCCTGTGTGGTGCAGAGGTTGATCATTGGACTATGGAAAGCAGAGTTCAAATCTCTGCTTGGAAACCCACTGGACAAGCATGGGCAAGTCACACTCTCTCAGCCTCAGAGGAAGGCAAAGCCCCCCAAATGAAAAATCTCACCAAGGAAACCCCATTTAGATTTGCCTTAGGGCTGTCATAATTTGGAAATGCTTGAAGGCACACAGCAACAATTGATTGATTGATTGATTGATTTAATCCCCTACTTTTCTATCTAGACAGGACCTAAGCTGGCTAACAATTTTTGTTAAAGCCTAATATAGTTAAAACTATGGCTAGTACAAAAGTTAATCAATTCAACAGTCACATTAAAAACATTAATTTAAAACAGCTCTTGAAAGTTGTTTAAAATATAAACATGATAAAAGTGCAAGTCCATGACCAACGCAACCCAGATTAAAAGATCTTCTGCACCAATTTTCTCTCAAACGTCTGGAAAAGCAAAAAGGTCCTTATCTACTGGTAAACAGAGGTGACCAAGCTAGTTTTCTGTGGCATGGAATTCCACCAGCTGAGGGCAGCCATTAAGAAGGCTCTTTCCTGTGTCCTCACCACGCATGTTTGCAATGATGGGGGGCTGAGGGGAACCCCTCCTCCGGAACTCAGGCAGATCCACACAGAGAGATACAGTCTTTTGGACAGCCTGGACTGGAGCTGGCTTTTTCCCCCTAATTATTGTTATCTCTTATTTACATAGTGCCATCAATGCACATGATGCCTTTACAAGCAACACAAGAAAAAACAATCAGCCCTGACAAAGGTATACAACACACACACCCCACACGGTAAGGAAGGAATAATATAAATATAAAACTATGCAATACAATTAAAAAACAAATTATCTATATAGCATATAAAAACAGTATAATATAAAGCAAACCGATATATATGTACAATCAACATGTACAAGATTGTAAACCAACATTACGCTAAAATTTCCAAAAGCTTTGGAAAACAAGAAGGTTTTTGAAATTTAAAAACAATATGGGAAGGAGCAGTCTGCAAATGTTCAGGAAGGCAATTCCAGGAGTATGGAGCAGCAAGTGAACATGGATGAAGCTGAGCCAATGAAGACGAAACCCTTGCTTGAGTGTGAAGCTTTCTCCCACAGTGGGACCCGAAGTGGCCTCCAAAAAAGTTAAAAACATTAAAAACACATACAATTATAAAAACTTACAATTTTTTTTCAAAAAAACTTAATAAGTAAAAGCTTCTCTGTTCACTCATTAAAAGCCTGCCTGAAAAGAAAAGTCTTTGCCTACGGAAGGAAAGCAGGGAGGGGGCCAACCTCGCCTCCTATGGAAGAGAGTTCCACAGGGTTGGAGCAGCCACAGAGGCCCTTTCCGCCCTCTTGGAGCCATCACGTGGCGATCCTGGGAAAGCCTCTCCTGGGAGGGAATCACGTCTACTGTGCTCTTCCTCTGCACCGGCTGGCTGCTGGATGGGAGGAAGCGCGATGGCTCAGCTTCTCCCTTCCGTAGTGCAGCCCGGCAGTTTCCCAGGCTGTGCGGGGGGAGGAAGCGCAGCCATTGCGCTTCCTTATGTTCTGCACAACAGGTAAGTGCAGGGGGGACGCGGGAGGACTCTGCAATCACAGGTCATGTTTGAGAGAAACTTGAACATGATTTAATCAACGATCGCGACGGGATGGTCACAGGTTCACCACTGTCACTGCAATTTGGTGGCCATCCTGTGGCCATTTCGCGTTGGAGATGGTGTGCGAAAAGGGCCTGAGAAGGCTCTCTCCCATGTCCTTAGCAGGTGACCTTGGGACAGTAGTGGGACCAAGAGATAGTTTTCCCTTGCAGATCTTAGGGCTCTGGTAGGTTCATATAGGGGGACCTGGTCTTTTTAGGTAAAAGTTATTGACATGTCAGCATTAATGTTTCTCCAGCATAAAATTATTGGTGCTGTGTGTTTTCAAGTCATTTTCATCTCATGACTACCCTAAAGTAACTGTCAAGGGGTTTTTCAGCAAATTTGCTCAGAGGGGGTTAGAATCATAGAATTGGAAGAGACCCCAGGGGCCATCGAGTCCAACCCCCTGCTATGCAGGAACACCCATCAAAGCATTCCCAACAGATGGCCATCCAGCCTCTGCTTAAAAACCTCCAAAGAAGGAGACTCCACCACACTCCGAGGCAGCATATTCCAATGCCGGACAGCCCTGACTGTCAGGAAGTTCTTCCTGCGGTTCAGGTGGAATCACCCCTCCTGCAGCTTGAATCCATTGCTCCTCGTCCTGGTCTCTGGAGCAGCAGAGAACAAGCCCACTCCTTCCTCAACGTAACACCCCTTCAAATATTTAAACATGGCTATCATGTCCCCTCTTAACCTTCTCTTCTGCAGACTAAACATGCCCAGCTCCCTAAGGCGTTCTTCATAGGGCATGGTTTCCAGACCCTTCACCATTTTGGTGACCCTCCTCTGGACACGTTCCAGCTTGTCGACATCCTTCTTGAATTGAGGTGCCCAGAACTGGACACAGTATTCCAAAGGAGGCCTAACCAATGCAGAATAGAGTGGTACCATTACCTCCCTCGATCTAGACACCACACTCCTATTGGTGCAACCAAGAATCGCGTTCGCTTTCTTGGCTGCCGCATCACACTGCTGACTCATGTTCAGCTTGTGATCTACCAAGACTCCTAGATCCCTTTCACATGTATTGCTATTCCCCATCCTATATTTGTGCATTCCATTTTTTCTTCCCAAGTGTTGGACTTTACATTTCTCTCTGTTGAAATTCATTTTATTAACTTTGGCCCAGCTCTCCAATCTGTCAAGGTCGTTTTGAAATTTGATCCTGTCCTCTGGTGTATTAGCAACCCCTCCCAATTTGGTATCATCTGCAAATTTGATCAGCAGACCCTCCACTGCTTCATCCAAGTCATTGATGAAGATGTTGAAAAGCACTGGGTCCAGGACAGAACCCTGTGGCACCCCACTAGTAACTTCTCTCCAGGATGAAAAGCAGCCATTGGTGATCACGCTTTGGGTTCGGTTGGTCAACCAATTACCAATCCACCTAACAGCAGCCCTGTCCAGCCCACATTTTACTAGCTTCTTTGCAAGAATGTCATGGGGAACTTTGTCAAAGGCCTTACTGAGGTCAAGATATGCTAGGTCTACAGCATTCCCTTCATCTATCAAGCTTGTAACCCTATCATAAAAAGAGATAAGATTTAAGGATTTGCCATTGCATTCCTGTGAGGCTGAGGGAGTCACCCAGAAGGTATCCACAGCTGAGTCAGAACTGGAACCCTGGATTCCCAAAATCCTTGTCAAATACTCAAACCACTACACCACAGTGGCTCAGAGTTAGTTATCAATTGTTGCTGCACCATGGAGCCCCAGTCCTCTGTTTACACAAAGCCCAGTTCTCTTAGATTTCTCCAAAATAACTTTTCACCTTTTTTTCCTTAGGATAGTAGATTTGCAAGGTTAAGGCTGGAAATGGTAAGGACAATTTGGAAAGGGCAGAGATCTTCCTTCCATCTAGCTGATTCATTACATAGAGGCTTTGCATCCCTCTCAGATGAAAATGCATTCTGAAGCTTTTCAGAACTTGGGGGACTTCGGGGAGGGGAATCCACAAGGATATCAGCAAACTAAGGGAAATTAAAGAAAGAGGGGAAAGTAAAAACAGGGGGAGAACAAAGCAAAAGACGAGTTGGGCTGAGTGAGTTTTTTAAAAAGCCAAAAAAAAAAGTAGTTATTCACTCCTCTTCAAATGTAAAACAGGGACATGGATAGGATTTTTTTTTCTTTTGAGTGTAGCAACGCGACATACATGTAAACACTAAATATTAAAAGCAGCCCCCTTTCGACGCTGATGTAAGTGAACCAGGTTTTCTAGCTCGTAGAGGATTAAATTCATTTGTTCAGTCCCTCCCGCAAACTTGCTCCGTTGCCGGCCTCCACAGAGACAATTTCTCTGAGCGGAGACATCCTAAGGGCCATTCCTCACCTCCCGCCTTTCGCCCGCAAAACAAACTCCACCAGCAGCCTCCTCCCTGCGCGCGAGCCTGGCCCGCGACTGGTACCGCCAGCGGGCGGGAAGGGACAACAGGAGAGGCCGGGGGCGCGCGCGCCTAACCCTGGCCCCACGGGGCTGGGCGCGCGCTCGGCCGCAAACTCCCCTCCCCGCGCGCCTGGAAGGGGAGGAGAGAGGCGCGCGCTGCCTTGGTAGCGGGAGGACGCGCTGGGACGCCTCTGTCTTTTTTTTCGTCCTGACTCCTGCGTGCGAACGTGAGCGAGTGACTTCACGAAGGTCACGACGGGTGCCTCTCAATGCACCACCCCAGGAGAACCGCGTGGGATGAGAGCCCCAAGGGCCCTCTCGGGGTGAACCCGAGCGCTGGGTGGAAAGGAAGCGACACCGCTTTTGGCTCTTCAGTAGAGGAGGAGGAGGAAGAAGAAGAAGGGGAGCCTCCTTGGGGGAAAAGTGCCCAAAGGCAGGAGGAGGAGGACGACGCGAGGGGCAAAACCGAGCAGCCGCTCCTGAGGGGGATTTTCGAGATCCGGAAGCGGAGCTGCGACGTGGTGCTGAGGCCCGGGAGGCTCAGCTGGAGCCCAATCCAGCCCGAGAGCCCCGGAGGTGAGGCCCGCGCGCGCGGGGACCCCCTCTGCGTTTTGCGCGCGAGGAAGGCGGGCCGCTTTCGTTCGGCTCCGCGCCCGTATTTCTTGGAAAATAAGGGCCACCGGATTCAAGCGTGCCTCCTCCTTCCTTCACGTAGCAGGGGGTTGCAGCCCGCAAGTATTGCCTGCGACTGCCTCTGAATGCAACGGGACTTACCTGCCCGATGTGGCCTCGGACGGGGTAGTTTCCCCTCCCCTTCCTGCAGTCTACCCTCCGCCCCTTCCCCAAACAAGCTCCTCCTCTGTGTTTCCCAAGCTGTTCCCGAGGGCGAGTGACGTCGGGGGAATCTCCACTCCCCTTCGGCCGAGGCGGAGCAGCTTTAGGAAAAGTTTTCCTCACTTTGAAGTTTCGCCATCGCCACTAAAGACCCAAGAAATGCTGCCCAGACGGTGGAAATGCTGGCCATTTCCACACAAGTCTGTTGTAGTTCTATTGTTCCACTTTCAACATCCTGTGGAATCCTGGGGTTTGCAGTTTAGGGAGAAACCTCAAAGGCCCCTCCCTAAACTGCAAACCCCAGGATTCCACAGGATGTTGAAAGTGGAATAATAGCGCTAGAGCAGTCTAGTGCGGAAATGGCCGCTGTTTTCTGTCAGGCTTCCTTAAAATTGATTTGTTTGTTTTTTTCTTCCCAGGAGGGTAGCTGCAGCGGGAGAGGGGAGGGCAAAAAGAGGGCATTTCCTTCCCCCAAATAAGAATTCTGTTCCGCAACGAAATATTCCTTCAGTCCCCAAATGTCTTGAGACGCAGTAACTGAAAATCTCAGTCGAGCGTTTAGAAATACATGTTGGGTAGCCATGGAAAAGAGGGAAGCAAAGTTCCTAAAGGCCTGCAAATACAACAGATATAGGAGTTCTCCGTGTGAATGTCCCACTCTCTGCAGTAATTTGGGGGTCTGAAGGAAAATTTCATGGGAGGGGGACAGAATTCTTACTGGAGGGCGAATACCCTCATTTTGCCCTCTTTGCTACCTTTAAGGACACTCTGAATGAACGATAAAAGGGGAAAGGGGAGGGTGGTTTAAATAATTGACGTTCCCATCTGTCCTTTTCCATAAATGTGTGAACAGTGGTTCAACCTTGACCTCTAAGATAATTTATAAGGCGATTTTTTTTCATTTTTAAAACCAGAGCTTGCATCTATTTATCAGACTGTATTTGTTGGTTTCCCTTTTAGAACAAAAACATAGAAGAAATGGAAATAAAATGTTTAAGTTTGGGTTCTTATAGGTCCTTTACTTTAGTAACTGTGACAGTTTTGAATTGGGCACAGGACATTTCTGTCTTTTTTCCATTGAACAGTTTCAGTTTTGGTATGCCTTGGCTTAGTTCCAAGCTCAAAGAAACAAAAAAAAAAACCCAGTAACAAACACATCTGAAATGACTGTGACTGACAGAGTGAAAAAAGGTGCAGTAGTTAATGGTGAACTAGAATTTTTTATTTTCATGAAAATAAAATGCTTGGGTGTGGTAAAGCAGAATGTTTATTATTATTATTATTATTATTATTATTATGTTGTTGTTGTTGTTGTTGTTGTTGTTGTTGTTTCATTTATATCCCACCGAATACTAGGACCATTTCCACACTACACTGTTATTATAGTGCTATTCTTCCACTTTCAACATCCCGTGGAATCCTGGGCTTTGCAGTTTGGGGAGGGGCCTTTAGAATTCTCAGCCAGAGAGCTCTTTGGCCTCAGCGAACTGCAAACCCCAGAATTCCACAGGATGTTGAAAGTGGAAGAATAGCACTATAATAACAGTGTAGGGTGAAAAGGTCCTAGGACTCAGGGTAGCTCACACATTTAAAACAAATATATGCAAAACGTAAATTCTGTGGACTGCCAGAAAGACAATAAATGGGTCTAAGAGCAAATCAACTCTGAACTGTCCTTAGAAGCCAAAATGCCTAAACTGAGACTGTTGTATTTTGGACACATTGTGAGGAGACATGACTTACTAGAAAAGACAATAACGCTTGTTGAGGTAGAAGGCAGTAGAAGAAGAGGAAGCCCCCATTCCAGGTGGTTAGGCTCAACAGCGAAAGCCACGGCCCCTGAATCTGCAAAACCTGAGCAGGGCTGCTAATAACAGGGTGACTGGCAGGTTTTTCATTCATAAGGTCACCATAAGTCAAAGCCAACTTGAAAGCAATTAACAACAACTATATGTTAGAAAATATTTTTTCAGTTCAGAGCAGAGATTCTTGTGTTCCACGAACTGCCAAGGTGTCTGTGAATAGGCTTTTTTTTTTCTTGTGTTACATTGAAAATTGTGTTCAAGTGCACTTTTTTTTTTTGTAAATTTCATCAGTCTCTCATTAAAGTTTTTTTAAAATTGTTATTATTTTGGAAATAATTGAATTTCATGTACCTGCTATTTGCTCAGCTGTCACTGAAAAGAATGATTGATGAAATGGTTGACAGAAAATAGATAACAGAAATCATTTTATTGCCCTGGAATAGATGTAGGAATGCGCTATTAGAAAACATAGCTATTAGAATACATAAAACTCTGAACATTTGGCTGATAACAGAGTAGTATTTAGTGAGAAGACCCTAAACATGAATTGTAGATATCTATTCAAATGTGGCAGAATGGTTATGATAGTGTTGTCAGTCATACAATATTCAGATTATATCTGTGCTAAGGTATCTGTCTCCAAGTGTCCAGTGAAATGCTCTGGAAGCCTTTCTGTATCCCTGCAGAACTCCAGATAGGTAGTGTATTATCCTCTTTCTGATTGGCCTGTTGGAATGGATTGAGTTTTTCCTTTGTATGTTTATTGAATTTCATTAAAGTCAACAAGCAGCAGAAGCAAGCTCCTTTAAGATCAATGCAACTTACTTCTGAATAGCTGTACTCTAGCTGTAGGTTTAAAAGATCAGACAGGTGACAAAAAAGTGGTTATATTATGGAACAGGAGCCCTGAGTTATCAACTGGTTTCAGATTTAGCCTTTGGGGAAAGGTGTTTAAGATGTTGATGGTCCTCAAGCTCAGACTTTTCCTGGACAGGATGAATTATCTGTAGAGCCAACATGATGTATTGGTTTGAATGTTGGACTAGGACTTTGGGGCCCCAAAGTTTTGAATTCTACTCAGCTGTGGAAACCCAATGGGTTACCTTAGACTCTCTTAATCAAGGAAGAAGGCAATGGCAAACCCCTTCTGAACAAATCCTGCCAAGAAAACCCAGTGATAGGGTTGCCTTGGGGTCACTATAAGTCAGAAGTGATTTGAAGGGACAGAACAAGAAGCAGATTATCTAAACCAGGGATCAGGAACTGATCGAGTGGGTATGATGGTTTTCCTACCTGTACCCTCCCCAGCACTTAAACTTAGAGAAATAGCTTTGGCCATTTCCGCCCTACACTGTTATAGTGCTGTTATTCTACCTTCAACATTCTGTGGAATCCTGGGGTTTGCAGTTTAGGGAGGAGCATTTAGAATTCATGGCCAGAGAGCTCTTTGGCCTCAGGAAACTACAAATCCCAGAATTCCATAGAATGTTGAAAGTGGAATAGTAGCACTATAACAGTGTAGTGTGGAAATGGCCTTCCATTAGTACAGGGGTACATCATCTTTTTTTATGCCATGGATCCCTCTGATAGTTGGTGAAGCCTATAGATGTAATAAATGACACTTTGAGATACCTGCAATAACTATAAAGTGATATGAAAATATATATAGTCATGCTAAAACTGCTGTGACTTGTTGCCTACCTTCATAACTGAATGGAATAGTAAATTTCAGTTTGAGAGGTTAGTAAAAAGAAAGATATGGTTTTTTTTTTCTCATCTAAGTTCACTGTCCCCTGGGGGAGAATCTGTGGACCCCAGGTTGAAAATCCTTGCATTAGTGCAATTGCTGCATGACTGTTTGCATAATAAGGTGATCACCCCTTCTTTTCCTGGGTGCTGTTGTTCAGCCCCTCCTTCCCTGGAAAAAAAATAGGCTTAGGAAAATGGGAATGCAGGAATGAAGGAAGGAAAAGAAATGGACCAAGACAATCCATGATTGACTCTTACTGTATCCAACTATCAAGGATATCTGCTGTTCCCTATTGCATGTATGTTATGGTATGATGTCTGCCTCTGTCTAGCCTCCCATCATATGCATCAAATCACTGGGAGAGGTCATTAGAAGCTTGGGAAAGAACTCATGGTTATCCAGCTCTACACTCCCATCTAGTTTAAGCTTTAACTTTTCTGCATCTGAAGTTAGTCATGGCCTGGATGAAGTCTAACAAACTGAAACTCAACCCATCCAAGATAGAAGTACTGATAGAACAGACCATGAATGGGTGGTGTACAACTTTTACCAGCTGGGGACTGCATATTCCCTTAAAGCTTATTTAGAGGTGAAAAAACCCTGCTAGTTTAAAAATAAAAGCTGTTCAAGGCTATTTCAGTTTGAATCAAGCTCCACAAACTAAGAAACTGAAAGATAAAGTACCCCATTTGAATTTGGATCTGAAAGATTAAGGGGAAAGTGGTGGTTTGTGGAGGGGCAGCTGTAACTAACCATAATTTGTGATGCTATACAACATCATTACTGATCATAGGACTTATCTTTTCAAGCATTGGCCTTAGTTTCCTTTTTTTTTTTAAACAGGGTTGTGTTCTTTGGAAAAATTATTAATTCTTCCTAAACTATTTGGTGGCTTGATTATGTATACAAATATTTAACCACCAAAACCTCAATTGTAAAACCCCAATAATGGAACAAAAATGTAGGAAAAGTAAAAAAAAATGTACTGACAAGAATTTATTTAACAAGGAGGAGAAAAGAAGAAAGTAAGCGTGATGTGAAGGCAACTGGCTACAGTTCTGTCATCTACCAGTATCTCCTCCAGTTAGTGCTGATTCTCCCATACCCTCTCCAGAAAAAATTACTCTACAATCAAGTTGCAAGTTCCTATTTCTGGCACGCTAGATGATGATGATGATGATGATGATGATGGTGATGATTGTATATATATATGTGTGTGTGAGAGAGAGAGAGAGAGAGAGAGAGAGATGCAGTCACATTTCATAACTAAAAGAATAGGTATCATACATCATGTCTGTTTGGTTACATCTGCAGTGCAGTATATTGTTATATTAGCAGCATTCTAGCTTCAGAATGAGACCGAAGATGTGTGAGATAACTTTGCCATTAGTTGCTGCCATAGAGTTTAATGGGGCATGGAAATTTAAATTACCTTTGAACTGCTGGTATGAAACTTCATCAAACTTCATCAAACTTCATTAAGAAAGTTGAATAAAATAAAGCCATTGTTTTCTTCAGAATTTGAAAGAAACATATAATTGTCAGGTTACTTCTAGATCTGGCTGTCATCCATACCTTTCCCACCCTTGATTGGTATTTCAGCCTTGTCATCTCCTAAAATGGAATGGTCTGGTGACAGTTAACTGTATTTAATAACACCCAGACTTAATTATTGTAATGAATTATATGTAGAGCTGTTCTGAGAAGCTGGTTTTAACTATGACGTAAAACTGCCACATCTGCTATATTAAAAGTACAGTTTATTCAGAATAGCAAGTTGACTTTACTTTTTAAAAATTTATATTTTGCTAGAAATGGAGCTATGCTCCTAAACTGTAAGGAATTTTGGTTTTATCAGTCTGAAGAATAGAGAACCTTCTCCTTGTATTTCAAAATATCAACATTAGAAAAAGAAAGAAAATTATTTTTTTCTCCATTAATTGTCCATAGTATAAAGCAGACATAGCATATTCTTTTCCATAAAATGAACTGAGAAAAGGAAAACTAAACAAGGAATAATAATGATCTGATACTGCACTTAGTCATACATAAAAGTCTTCCTCTTACATAGTTTTAAGGAATGATTTTCCGGCAGTGAACATGCCCACCTTGTCTTAATCATGTCTTAATTCATCATTTTATTCATATCAAAATATTGGGGGGGGGCAGAGAAAGGTTTCACCATGGGTTTCTTCCCCTTTTGATTTTATTTCTTTTTTTCTCCTGGCATTTACATCTCTAATCCTATTAAGGGCTTGTTGTTTTGTGAATTTTTAAGACCTGATTATAAAGAACTTCATTGTCTTACAGTTTTATTCTGGAAACAAGTAAAGTTGGCAGTTTTGACCTATAAAGCCTGAAACCACAGGTCAGAAACCTTAGGGAACCTTTGATCCTGTAGAAATCTGTATAGCACCTGAAATCTTCAGGGGAGAATCTCAATGACCCTAAGCAAGGAGGCAACCTGTTCTGTTGTTGTATCATGTTATGATGATCTTCCTTCTGAGGATCTGACAGGTGCTAACATTATTATTTTATGGGCACCAGGCAAACAGTTTTTTGGGGAAGTAAGGAAGAAGGCATATTTGATTTGTTTTTCAGTCTGCTTCATTTGGCTTCTTTTAATTTTTTTTGGCTTGTCTGGCAAAACAACGGATAGATTGCTTGTTGAGATCTGCTCCTTTATTTACCATAGTTTTAATCTGGCCTCTGCTGTACGTATTGTAACTTGAATTTTGTTATTATGGTGGAACCAAATAATTAGATGGACTTTATTCATATTAAAAGTAGAGTAAAATTGCTAGTCATGACTATTCAAGTCACATTGATACCAACAGGAACCTTTGGTTTGGATACAACTCATTCTGTGATATTTTGTGTTTTGTCAAACAGCAATCTGGAGAAAGGTAGGATGGAAGTTTTAAAAAACATCCTAAGTCTAATAATAATAGTAGTAGTAGTAGTAGTAGTAATAAAAATAGATATCATTATCTTTAGCTGTTGGATTTGTTAATGGTAGCTAACCTTTGTTTGTGCATTTTATTTCATGAAATTATTTTTATCCTGACTCTTGAAGTAAGTCACCCCACCAAAAAAACCCCCATTAAAATAACAACATATATAAAATACAGGTAATTGGAAAAAGCTAAAGTAAAATTGATTGAAACAAGTTGGAGTTATTTTTAACAGCAACAGGCCCAGTCACTCTACAAAATTATAGCACTGTGATTCCACTTTAACTGCCACAGTTTAATCCTGTGACATCCTGGGACTGACAGTTTTGGATAGGACTTTTAGAACCCTCAACCACAAAACTCCTCCATTAGCAGTGCCCTGCGTCATTCCCCTTCCCATTTCCAAGCATCCTCCAATCGTGGGAACAAATTTTCTGGAGATGCTGAGGATTATACATAGAATGCCAAGGTGGGAAGCTCTTGTTCCATCAGGAAAGTAAAAGGAGTGGAAAGTTAGAATCCAGCCCACAGCGTTTGGAAGTTGTGATAAATATAAGTTCTGCAGTTTCTCTGAATTGATTTCTCATGATGTAATTTTAGATTAATTAATTATAACAATGAGAGATGTTACATAAATATAGATCTTTTTCAAAAATGATTTTGTTATCAATGTGTGATTCAAATTAGTTGTGTACACTATATAGCCATCTAGTATGAAACCTGGTTTCTTCCAAGTTTAGAAGGGTTTGCAGATGTGGACATTGTCCTATCTGTCAAATTCAAAGGAGGAGCCATACACAGTAAAGGTTGAGTGGGACTCCCTTCTAGTGCCACATGAGTTCAAAAGAGTTCCCAATTAATATGACAATTCAGTGCAAACAAGGATCAAGTCCTGCAGTGATTTCATGGTAGCTTTTGTTTGTATTTGACAACAAAATGAACTCAAGTCTTTGAGGAAGTAAAAAAGCATGTTAATTGGCATGATAGCACAATCTAATCATGGGCAAGATTTCTAATTGAGTCTTCCTGAATTATGGAATTTAGTTTCAGGAGCTCCAGCATGTGTTGTTGCTCTCACTTTACGGCATGCTTAAAACTGCATGGTTGCAACTGCCAGTGTTAGTCTGTCTACTTCTGGCAGTTTAGTCTCTCCATGTTTGCTATTGTTTGCTGCTGATCGAAATCTAAAAACAGCAAAGTGTAATTTGGACTCTGTATTAAGCACCACAGTCCTGACTAGCTAGGTGCAATTCTGTAGGACGTTGAATAAGTTACAAAAGCCTCTGAAACTGTACTTTTGTTAATTTGAAACCTAAGTTGTACCTTAACACATTTGGAGTAGATGAACAGAATGTTCACTGAAATGATGAAAATAGTGTGTTTGCAATTATATTATTCTCTTGCTTTTGAATTCTTTAGCACTGAAAATTTTTTATGTAGGTTCATATCTTTGGGTCTTCCCGCTAGGAAGCAATACTTTGCATAAAATATGACTTTGCCTGATTTAAGATTTTAACTGTTTTGATAAATAAATTACCATATGTTAATACATTGTAATTTTGAATAGGCTAAAATTATAAAAGAAAACTGCTTTCAAAACAACTTGCTATTCATTTAAAAATACAGTATATTATGTTGAAAAGATAATGACAGAGAGTGGTCAATGAAGTTGTTAGTGGTAGACCAATTAGGTTGTCAAGTTCAGTTTATCCCCTGTTAAGTTTGCCCTTCAGTGGCAAACGAAAAGTATGCTACAGGAAAGTATGCTTAAGTAAATTTCGCAAACTTTTCAGTCTCTGAGGAACAGATGTCAGGCTCTGCATAGTAGTGCGTATCATAGAAACAGAGTGAGTGTTAAAAAAACATGAACCAGTTACGTAATTACTGACACCAGCAGCAAATTATTGTTATTGATTGATTATGGCAGGATGGAGTTCTATACAGATAGTTTTAGAAAAACAAGGTTATGTAAGAAACATTAAAAACAGTATTGAAAAAAGAAGTAAAGAGTTATAACAAAGGCATTCTTTTAGTTTGTCTTTTCAGGATTCTAAAATAACACTCTTAGCCACACTGGATTTGATCTTGCTCTTTGTACCCAGTTGAGTAACTCCTGGTGAGAGGACAATGCTGTCAACCCCACTCATTGAGGAAGTCTTGTTTAATAAGAAGCTGTGAGATAATGGAACTACTCACAACTTGACCACCCAACATAACAGTGGCCCGTGCCGGTTGCTGGACTCTCTGGGAGCCTTTCTATGTTATAGTTTCCTGGAACAGTACATTAATGAAACAGAGTATCTCTTGCTGCATTAAGTCAGCTGTATTAAGTCAGCTCTTGCTGCTTGGAAGGACCACAGCTTGGTAGCTGGCACTCTTGGGTTAATCCTCTGAATGCACATAGCAGGAGCAGGCAGTGCTCACACACTAGGGAGTGCAAGATTCTTGCCTTGCCATGCCAAGGAGGAGTAGGGTGTTTTGTTTTGTTTTTAAAGGAAGAACTTTATTGCTACATGCTTTTGTACACATAGGAAGATGTTTCTTAGTCTATATAAAGATATAACATCATATTCTTACTCACCTATCAATCTGTACATTGATATGCACGTGTGGTATTGTTCTGTTTGGAAGCAGTTGGCATGAATAACACAGAACACAAAAATTAAAACAAGGGAAGATTATAATTTTTGAGAATAATGGGACAAGTTATTATAGTTGACCTTGGATGAAGCCTGCAGAGTAATACCGAAGCTTATACGCAGGATTAGCTGTACGCCTTATGCAGTTGGCACATATAATATAAATAAGAACACAAGCAATTCTTTTTCCAACAGGTCAAAATAAACAAGTTTTGTGTTCTGGAGTGATTGGTTGTTACATCAATGCTCCTTCATTTGTAGAATGTCATAGATGCATCTATTATCAGAGATGCTGGATTTTAAAATTACATTTCTGATCCATGAAGTTACTATTCTCTGCCTGACTAACAAATCTGATTCACAGGTGGACATAGTGATTACAAGCACCATGCAGAGAGGCACATGGCATGAAACAACATGGGGGAAAGAGAACACAGTTTGAACTGGAAGTCATTTTGTGGTCAGAATGCTATTTACATGCTCAATGCTTGCATGGGATGTCCAAAACATAAGAAATACAAATTGTCTTTATTTTCAAGACTTAGAATAACATGGACAAATTTAGTTCTAAAGCCAGTTGCTAGTTCCTCTTAGAGAAGACCTACTAAATTAATTGGGAAATGGTAAGTCAACAGTTATATCACTTCCATTGTTTCACTGAATTTACTCCCATTGAGACTAGTCATTAGGCCTCAGTGTATATGCATAACACTCAAAACTTTCACAATATGTTATAAAACACAGAGATAGCTGAGTGTTTAACAAAGCCAACAAGCACTATTTATATGGAGACAAAACACTATTTATGAGTATAGCAGCCTTGGTCCAATGTCACATCTTCTTCCCCTACAGCTCTAGCTGCTGTGCAGAAACTGGTTCTTTAGGGCTTCCCAACTCTCCAGAGCAGGATTTCGGGGTGCAAGCAGGGCCATAGTAGGAAGAAGACATAGTTTTGCTCCCACTTCTACTGATGGAAACACTTCCATCAGCAGATGTGTCCACTGGATTTAGGCTACCAATAATTACAGCTTAGATTCTGCAATAAGCATTTTTGATCACAGCCATAAAATTAATGCTGAATTATTTATTTTATAACTTCTATTAAGAGTTTAGATAAATGCACATATACTTGTTTATTGATGGCTACAGTTTTGACTGATAAGTGTGTGTTGAACAGCCATCACAGATCAGCACCATTAAAAGGACTTCCCTGCCTGCTCCAAACAAAATGGAGGTAGTTCATATACAGAACTTTGAGACAAAGAGTGATGCATTCCAGGTGGAGGACATACATACATACATAAATGAGTGATAAACATGCATGTGTCAGTAAACTTTGAGTCCACCTTTAAATTTTCCACTCTTAGTACTTCATGAGCATAAATGGCAGAGTCATGTTCAGTGATGCCACATTCTTTATACAGAAATTACTTTGCAAAAGAAATTTGCATTCATCCAGAAGCAACAGACTTTTCTAATAGGCTACACAATATTATTCAATGCTGTGACTTCTTGCTGTGTGTGAGAAGTAGTTTTGCTTCAGATGGATCACATCATATTGCTGTCAAATTTCTCTGGAAATTTTTTGACAGGAGCATTGAGCATATTAGATGTGTACGGTGGATTCATTTTCAAGCAGTGTGCATGGGCTACATCTCTGGAATATAAGAAAATCATTAACAGCTTTATGATCATTGTACAATTTAATGTTAATGGATTTTTATTTTGGTGTATTTTTGTAAGGTATGTGGCTAGACTTCTTTGTCACTTGAAAATGTTGTGATGCAAGTTTGGGATATGGAGAAGAGTAATGAAAATCTGAAAATCTCTGGAGTGAGTCAGTAGATGTGCTCAGCTGTTGAGGAGATAGCGTTTTGCCTCCTGGCAAAGTGATCTTCAGCTGGTGTGAGACTGACAGGGAAGTATTGAAATCATTCATCTCCTCTGCAAACAAGAAATTGGCACTATCAATACTAAGAGTGCCAATAATTTTGTTCCATATGCAGATGGGGTGCAAAAAGACCTCAGGTGGATATACAATGCTGTTCTTCTGTACAAGACCATTTTGAAGGGGCAGGAGTCAGTCCAGAAAAGCAGTCTCCTTGAAAAAAGTTACTCCTGCTGCTGCTGCTGCTGCTGCTGCTGCTGCTACTACTACTACTACTTTGTAACAGCAACAACCACCACCATCACCATCCTTTTATGACTTTTTCATATAATAATCAGGCACAATGACCAAATCCATGCAATTACAAAGCCAGTTCTCTTAAGCTTAACTACAAGTAATATCTGATGAAGCAGATGGCTTTAAGTCTATGAAATCTTATACTATCAACTTCTTTCTCTGTCTCAAAGGTACTACAATATTCCTTTGCAGACAAATAACAAGATAGAGTTACAATGTGTCAGTCCAAAATGACATTATTTTGAAGGAAGTTTACAGGCAAAGTTTATTTTTGAAGAAATGTGACAAAAGGACACTGTGTAATTCCACAATAATAATCTGTAACAGTGGTTCTTAACCTTTTCTTTACCAAGGACCCCCTGTAAATATAATTCTCCAAGACTTAGGATTTAAATGTATAAATCATAGAATCATAGAGTAGGAAGAGACCCCAGGTGCCATCGAGTCCAACCCCCTGCTATACAGGAATACCCATCAAAGCACTCCCGACAGATGGCCATCCAGCCTCTGCTTAAAAACCTCCAAAGAAGGAGACTCCACCACACTCCGAGGCAGCACATTCCAATGCCGGACAGCTCTGACCGTCAGGAAGTTCTTCCTGAGGTTCAAGTGGAATCTCCTTTCCTGCAGCTTGAACCATTGCTCCTTATCCTAGTCTCTGGAACGCAGAGAACAAGCCCACTCCCTCCTCAAAATAACATCCCTTCAAATATTTAAACATGGCTGTCATGTCCCCTCTTAACCTTCTCTTCTGCAGACTAAACATACCCAGGTCCCTAAGCCATTCCTCATAGGGCACGGCTTCCAGACCCTTTCCCATTTTGGTTGTCCTCCTCTGGACACGTTCCAGCTTGTCGATATCCTTCTTGAATTGAGGTGCCCAGAACTGGACACAGTATTCCAAATGAGGCCTAACCAATGCAGAATAGAGTGGTACCATTACCTCCCTCGATCTAGACACCATACTCCAATTGATGCAACCAAGAATCGCGTTCGCTTTCTTGGCTGCCGCATCACACTGCTGACTCATGTTCAGCTTGTGATCTACCAAGACTCCTAGATCTCTTTCACACGTACGGCTATCCAGCCACACGCCCCCCACTCTATATTTGTGCCTTCCATTTTTTCTGCCTAAGTGTAGGACTTTACATTTCTCTCTGTTGAAATTAATTTTGTTAACTTTGGCCCAACTCTCCAATCTGTCAAGGTCGTTTTGAAATTTGACCCTGTCCTTTGGAGTATTAGCAACCCCTCCCAATTTGGTATCATCTGCAAATTTGATCAGCATGCCCTCCACTGCTTCATCCAAGTCATTGATGAAGATGTTGAAAAGCACTGGGCCCAGGACAGAACCCCGTGGGACCCCACTAGTAACCTCTCTCCAGGATGAAAAGCAGCCATTGGTGAGCACCTTTGTGTTCGATTGGTCAACCAATTACAAATCTATCTAACAGCAGCCCTGTCCAGCCTGCATTTTACTAGCTTCTTTGCAAGAATGTCTTAGGGAACTTTGTCAAAGGCCTTACTGAGGTCAAGATATGCTATGTCTACAGCATTCTCTTCATCTATCAAGCTTGTAACCCTATCATAAAAAGAGATAAGATTAGTCTGGCATGACTTATTTCTGAAAAATCGATGTTGACTTTTAGTTATTACGGCATTGCTTTCTAAGTAATTACAGACTGACTATTTAATTATCTGCTCTAGGATCTTTCCTGGTATTAATGTCAGGCTGACTGGGTGATAATTATTTGGGTCCTCTTTCTTCCCCTTCTTGAAAATGGGGACAACATTTGCCCTCCTCCAGTCTGCTGGGACTTCTCCTGTTCTCCAAGAGTTTTCAAAGATTATTGCGAGTGGTTCAGAAATGACTTCTGCCAGTTCTTTTAATATCCTTGGATGTAATTCATCTGGCCCTGGAGACTTGAATTCATCTAGTTTAGCCAAATATTCCTGTACTACTTCTCTATTTATTCTGTGCTGCATTCCCTCCCCTTCCTCACCTGCTCACCATCCCCCAGTTTGAGAAGTTCTATCGTTTTGGGAGAAAACTGAGACAAAGAAGGTGTTTAGTAGTTCTGCCTTCTCTCTTCTCTCTTCTCATCTTCTCCACGCAGTGACCGTATCATCTCCTTGTTTTCCCTTTGCTGTGGAGATATCTAAAAAAGCCCTTTTTATTGTTTTTAATGTCTCTGGGAAGCCTGAGTTCATTCTGTGCTTTAGCTTTTCTCACCTTCTCCCTACATATCCATATGCTTGAATTCCTCCATTCTTCACCATTCTTCCATTTCCTGTACATGTTTTTTTTAACACTTAGCTCAGCTGAGAGTTCTTTAGTCAATCATTCCGGTTTCTTTAGACATCTGCCATTTTTCCTCCTTATTGGCACCGTTTTCAATTGTGCCTTCAGTATCTCACTTTTAAGAAACTCCCATCCGTCATGAACTCCTTTCTCTTTTAGTATTCTTGACCACGGGATTTCAGCAAGTAACTCCCTAAGTTTACAGAAATCAGCTTTCTTAAAGTTTAGGATGTGTGTCTGGCTACACTTGGCTTCCCACTGAATGACAAGCTCTAAAAGAGCATGGTCACTCCCCGCTAAGGATCCCACCACCTCCACCTCATCAACTAGGTCATCCCCTTTGGTCAGGATTAGATCTAGAATAGTCGATTCCCTTGTTGCCTCTTGCACCTTCTGGACCACAAAATTGTCTGCAAGGCAAACAAGGAACCTGTTGGACCTTGTGGTCTTGGCAGAGTTTCACTGCCAACAGAATAATTGAAATCTCCCATTATCACTGCATCTCTCCCTTTTGAATTATATATTTTGAAATATAGATAGATAGATAGATATATTTAGATTTATATATTCACATACTTATTAATTTATTTATTAAAGGCTTCTAGAGACTAGGGTTCAAACCCCTGCTCAGACACTGGGTGACCTTGAGCAAGTTACATTCTCTCCGCCCAGAGGAAGGCAAAGGCAAACCCCCTCTGAACAAACCTTGCCCCCCAAAAAACAAACAAGCTACCTGAGATAACTTCACCTTAGGGTTATCATAAGTCAGAAGTGACTTGAAGGCTCACAAAAAGAAAGTGCTGCTGACAGGGGGAGGTTCTTTCTAGCTATCATGTCTTTCCCGTTTAAAAACTGACTTATACCTACCCTAAGGCAAACTGATCATAGCGGTTTTCTTGGCAAGATTTGTTGCATTTACCTTTCTCTGAGGCTGAGATAATGTGACTTCTCTGAGGTCACCTAGTGGGTTTCCATGACTGAGTGGGGATTCCAACCCTGATCTTCAGAGTCATAGCTTGGGCATGCACAGACATCTGCTGCTGTGTCCCTTTCTTCAGGGACATAGCAGCGGGAGTGTAGGCACAGAGGGCCACAGAGGCAGGCTTGAGTGTGCACCTGAACTCCTCCCTCATTTTCAAAATGAGAGAGCAGTTTGGATGAGTGCACACACCTCATACCATGTCCCCTTCATCAGGGATGCAGCAGCAGGGAGTGGCAGCACAGAGGGATGTAGCGGAAGGTGTGAACACGCATGTCCCAATTGCCCTCTCATTTCCAAAAAGGGAGCAGTTTCAGCACCTGAACCCCCATCCCCCACCCACTACCATGTCCCTGTTGCTGCTGCTGCTCTTGGTGTCCAGCAGGAGGGCTCCATGGACCCCAGGGGTTGCCGGGCCCGAGGTTCAGAACTACTGCCCTATAATGTTTCCTATTTTATTAGAAGTTTTTAAAATTATTTTTTACATCAGAGCCAGTGTGCAAATTCTAAAACAAATAAATACAAATTCTTCCCTTCTTTCACAATTTCGGTTCTTGCTATATTGGGAAGTATTGAGGAATAGATCTCGATGCATTAAATTTGATTGGTTTGTCAATTTGTTTAACTATTCAATTATTTCTTTCCAGAATCTGTTTACTGTAAGACAATATAATAACATGTGATCACGTGTTCCTTCTCCAGCATTTTCTTCTTGAATCAGGGCAAACAATTTATTTTATTGCACAGTAATTTTTCTCTTGCTAATGTGCAAACTTGTGTGAAACAGCATACTTGTAAGTCCTTCTAATTGTGGTATAGTTGTGTAACAGTTTGAGAAGAACTCAATAAATTTTATTTATTTTCTTGCTCTTGGCCTCAAAAATAGATGAGCAAAATCCAGTGATCTAAAATCTTAACTTGTGAATTAAGCTTTTCAGTAATTGATTACTAGATGTTCTAACTGTAGACCTATGAAAACCCACCATAGCTTATGAAGATCTAAACATGCATTATCAATTTGGAGGGATGTACTGCTTTCAAAAGGATACACAACTGGGTATCCATCTATGAGTGCATCTATTGAAAGCCACGCAGTGACTGACCAACCACTGTACTAGGTGATGCATTTTATTTACCATGAGTTCAGTCTGATGGCAGCAGGGAGTTGGAAATGGAAGGTGTGTTCAGAAGAACTTACCGTATCTGCTGGTCTATAAGACTCACCAGCATGTAAGACATACCCCATTTTCAAACAGTATTTTTCTGGGGGGAAAAGTGAGTCTTATATGCCAGCAAATATGGTAGATTCTACAAATACAGTCCTCCATCATTTTGTGCTTTGAAATTGTGGGAAGGCTGTCCCCGTCACAGTTAAAGGAATTGTCTGTCCTATTACCTGACAACTCTGGTGAACTAGCAGGAAAGAAGACCCAGACAGCAGCAGTATCTATCCTTAAAGGTTTGGACGCAGTTGCTACCTGGAAGAGACTGCTTGGAGTCAGAAAGAAAGGACACCCAGGAGTGCCATGCTGACTGAGGATAAGCTTAACCAATACAATCTCCCCCTCCCCACACACACTTTAAACTAAGAGAGGGATTTGCATTGCAGCTTAAAAGCCTGGGAAGGCAAGAAGAGAAATATTCACCTAGCATGCATGTCTTCTATGACAAGTCACAGTGTGAGGAATATTCAGAGATAATGTTTGGATACTAAAGGAAATTCTCATTTGAAACCCTTTTAGAAGCACCCAGTTACTTAAGAGACAGCATACCTGATACTGAAGTGCTTAGCACATGCCAGTAGAAATTAATACCTTTAGCTACATTTATTTTTCATGCTATTTTTGAAAAAGTGGACATGTGCAGAAACTGTGAGTACAATTAGCATCAAGCAGATAAATCCATCCCTAATCCTGTTTATGCTCCACATCAGGCAGATGTGCCAAAATTGATGTAGACAAGCTCTTGGCTTATAATAATATTTTTAAGAGCTGTGGGCTATTGTTTTTGTTAAGACCTTTCTTAATGCTGAGTGTTTGAAAAAGAGAAGAAAACCTAACAAGTGTAACCTACTTTTTGAAGGTTTCTGCTCTCCTCTTATGGTGGTGGAACAACCTGGCAGGAAAGATTATCTTTATTCCTTGTAATTAAATTGACTTTAAAAAATACAATGGCAAGTGCGTGCCGAATTAAATAAATAGCATGATATCTAATGTATACTTAAATCCCTTGTAAGAACAGATGGTACCCTGTACCCTTCTAGGTAATATGAGAAGAAAGTTAATGTTTTGAAACAGCTAGTAATAATCAGTATGATACTAATGAATGAGCAGTTCTTGAATGGAGGAAAATCTGTAGTGTGATATATATTTTCAAAAAAGTTTAGATCATCTGTAAGTTAAAAAAATAGGGAATGCAATATTTGTCTCTTTTTAAAAAATCTAGTGAGGAATTGGTATTGAATTCCACAGTTCACAAAGTAAAAAGCATGAGAATCAAAAAATTATTTCTGATGTTAATTATTAGTAACTATTGTTACTAAGTACTCATTGTGTTAGAAATGAGTATGTTTCAAACTTTTAAAAAAATTGTACACTAAGGTTTCATTGCAGTGCAGGAGAAAGGATGCAAAGCTATTGCAATGAGACTTCTCCATCTCTAGTTAATTTTGTTAGTATGTGCCTATAATATGCTATTTAAGGGACACTAATTTTTCTTTTTCTTCTAATACTAGTAAACATGGTCGCCCTATATGAGTTTATTTTGTAGACCACAACAGAAAGGCAGAAAACAGATGAAGAAAATACCTTGATTTGATTGACTTGTTGTTTGTCTTATTCTCTGTAAGCAGCATGTGACCAGAGGGATTTACCAAAGATGTTCTCACAGCTTCCTTGATTTTGTTGGCCCTGGATTCTTGGCTCTGACACCTCACCAGCTGCAAGGCCAACCTTGACTGCCTGAAAAGACACATGCAAACTGTTTTAGTCAGAAGCAGGTGGCTTTCTTGCTGTATAGGTGCTCTAGATTTAGCAAAGCAGTGTGTAACTTCAGAAGCAGATCCAACTATAGAAACATATGGAGTATATGCTCCGACATTCACAGAAGAAAACTTGGAAGTGTGCAGCAACATAGAATCATAGAGTTGGAAGAGACCTCAGCATCCATGCATTCCAACCCGCTGCTATGCAGGAACACCCATCAAAGCATTCCCAACGGATGGCCATCCAGCCTCTGTTTAAAAACCTCCAAAGAAGCAACACAACATCAGGGTGTGGTCAAGATGGTAAAAATTATTAATGAGGAAGAAAACACAAGCTAAGAGGGGTTGCAGCAGTCTGTTTTTTACTGAGCCTACAGGAAAGGGAAATATTCTGCTTTTACCTCTCCCTTTTCCCCTGCTGGGTTTACTAAGTGCAAACTATTTTTACACTTTGAACTCAAGTTTGCTGAAATTGAAGTAAGCTAAGGACAAAGGAGAGAATGGGAGGAAGAGAACCAGAACATTTTAAAAGTAGCTGAAAAAGGGCGACAGCAGAGGATTAATTGGGACTGTCACTCCAGATTCTGAGAGTTTGAGGGTGTAATGGAATAGGTTATTTTCTTCAGGTCTTCAGAAGGACATATATAGGTGCTTTGATAGTCTAATGCAACAGTTATCATGTATTTATTCTACATTCTCATGGCTATGCTTACCATGGGATTGACTGAAAGAGAGTTGTCGAGAAGGTTCAGCATTTCTTCTTGCTAACTTCGTCCTGATGGAGGACTGCTGAAAGAATAGCTTTCTGGCTTTGAGACTGTTGGTGTTGCAGGCCATTGCGTAGTCACACTGAAGGGAAAGCATGGAGACAGTTCTCAGAAACATGACCACAGAATCTTAGCTCCATCACAGGTGTTATGAATCTGTAACTCGCCACCTTGAAAGGAAGCTCAGGCATACTAGAATCCAAGCCAATATCTTTGCCAAATTGATGTGACTTCAAGTTTTAGTGTACTTCTAAAGGGCTGATTTGGGCCCTTTTCACATGCCATTTCCCATGCGAAATGGCCACGGGAGCAACGTGGGATCGCGAGGATGGCTCCACATGACGTCCTTGCGATCACGCGTTGCTCCCATAGCAGTCACGCAGCAATTGTGCAGTATATCATTTTCGGCTCTTTGCCAAAAATGATGTGCAATTACACATCCCTCCCGCGTCCCTCCTGCACTTACCTTGTGTGTGGAAAGTCAGAAAGTGCAGCTATTGGGCTTCCTCCCCCAGCGCAGCCTGGGAAAGTACCCGGCTGCTCTGCGGAAGGAAGGGGCGGAGCTATCGCACTTCCTTCCATCCAGCATGGAGCTGGTGTGGAGAGAAGTGCAGGGGACGCGATTCCCTCCCAGAGGAGGTTTTTCGCATGATCCCCACGCGACGCCAATGGCACCAGGTAAGGTGTGAAAAGGACCTTGGAAAGAGTTTTTCATACTGTAGTACTGACAGTGGGTCCTTCTTTCACTACTTTTCATTTAGATGCTAGAGCTCTGAAGCTCTCAAAGTATGTACTTCAGTCATTGAATATGGGATGACAATCTAAATTAGTGGAGCTGGTTATTGAGGCCTCCTTTACAGATCCAAAACTAAAGGGGATCCTTAGGGGGATCTGGTGAGGCTAAGGAAGAGAATGAATAGGTGCTCCCAGCATCCCATTGGCAAGGATACAATGTTTTTTAATTGAAATATAAAGTTTAGAGTTTATGAGATAATCAAATGTTGTTTGACTTTTCTTCCAGCTACTCTTTGTGCAGTACCAGGAGGATCCATGGCCTCTCTGTAAAGTTGTTCAGTGAAATACTGATTTCACCAGTCTTAAGTTGGGAATGGGAGCATGCTGTTGAAACTGTGGTAGACCTTCCAAGTCATATTCACATAATGTTTTTTAAATTTTGAAAGCATGTGTCTGTGTTTAAATGCAGATTGGGGTGTCTAAAGAGGCAAGTGCTAATTAAATCAAGGAAAAAAATTGAGCCCATGATTCTGTACTCCATGATTCCATTGATTCCATGACTCTAGTGGTCTGCTGGCTATTAAACCCAGTTGAGAAGGAATATGGATAATTTGAAAAGTAATTATCCTCTCTGTGAGGAAGTCTCTTTCAAGCACTGAATATGGGTGGAGCAGTTGTGCCAATACCAATGTAAGAACTGGTCCGAAACCATCCTTGTTTTCCTAAAATATTTTTTAAAGTGACCTATCTGAGGGAAAAAAACAGTGTACATGAATATCTTGCATATATACCTTTTATTTAATGTTTTTGATCTTATTTTCTTTGATTTTTGAACAGGTGATTCCAGGATGAACTTGGAACAGAAAGAGGAATATGTTGAAATGAAAGATGTATTTTCCATAAAACTGAGACGTCGTCGTTTTGTTGGACAGCAAAAAGGTGGCTTATTGTTAGGCATTGCAATTTTTGTGTGCCTAAAAAAAGAAGTCAACAAACTTAAAGATTCTGTCATAAATCTAAATAACTTAAGTGAAGACCATTGCCATTTGTGGTTTACATGTTTGAAAGAAATTTTGAATGGTAAGTATTCTCCCAAAATACTTTTGTTCTGTATTTTCTAAAGTCCTTGTCTTTCAAAAATTGTTGCAAGAAGCTAACCATGTTAACAATATCCACTGATCTGACTAGGTCTTACTGCTAGACAAACGTAGTCCAGATTTTGCTTCCAACTCAGCTCCCAGAGGTCAGAAAGGAGGTCCTAATGAGAGGCAGGGGTTCAGTTTGCTGCTGTGTATTAGGTAGCTTCTGATTGTGTTCTTAACAGCGCTTACCACAAGTTGGGGTTCTTCCTTATGTCTAATCCCAGTTTAAATGTAAAAGTATAATAAACTCACTCAGTTTTTGTTTTGTTTTGTTCTTTTTGTAGTTTCACATGTTAGCAGTTTATTAGATTCTCTGGCTGTGTTCTGCTTTCTTCACATGCACAGCTTGTACAAATTAACTGTATATTATCTGCATTAGTGTCAAAAACCTGTGGGGACTATAAAAGTGCTTTTCTGGTAGTACTGGAAACATCATGACACAAATCAAGGGCATGTACTACTACAGTTGGCCCTCCACATTTGCGGGTTTAACTTTCACGGATTTGATTATTTGCAAGTTTCTTCAACCACATTCCCCCCACCTCAGGTTCTTTTTTGGTGGAGCCTTCCCTCTTAGTGGCTCCAATCAGGCTGCTCAGCCCTTTAAAACCCCACCTCTGATCCCCCTCCTCTTCCACCAGCCACTGCCTGGTCAGCTAACGATAGCTTGCAGCCCAGCACCACAAACTCTCTCCCAATTCGTCCCTAACACCCAAGAAAGGAGATGGGGAAGAGAGAGAGGGAGTACAAGGCCACCATGCTGATCCACCCCCTTTCCCCCTCCTTTCCTGACCTGGTTTGGACCCTGGATGCCCATTCTCAGCACCATCCCTTGACCCTCTTCCCACAGATAGGCGCACCCATTTTGATATTTGTGATTTTTCCACCTTTGCAAGGATCCTGTGCCCCTAACCCTAGTGAACGTGAAGGGCCAACTATATTTCTCATTAAAAACCATGATGTTTTTCTTGACGTTGTCTCTTCAGGCAAATCTGCTAAAAGAAGGGTAAAGTGATATGCAAGTTGTACTCCAATGTGGTGTAAACATTTAAACTGTGATGTCTCTGATGGTATATCATATAATGGAACAAAGTTAGGATTTTGGAGCTACAATTCTCTCTTAAGTTCATTTTAATTTATTTTAAATTTATTTATTTACTTATTTATTTAAATGCCACTCTCTATCCAAAGAGCTCAAGGTAGCTTATAGTAAAATCAATTTAAAACAATAAGTAATAGCAATAATTTTAAAGATTAAAATATATTATGTAGTTTGTAAATTCAAAGCAAGATAATTTAAAACTGGTTAAAGCAATTTAAAATAATGAGACCATAGAATACGTGTAGCCTGGGTAAAATCATTTAGGCTCCAGAGCTTTATTAAAAAGCCAGGTTTTGACTTGGTACTGAAATAATCCCAGTGTTGGTGCCAGTAGGGCCTCCAAGGGGAGGGAATTGTACAACTGGGATGCCATTGCAGGGAAGGCCCTCTCCCATGTCTTCCCACAGTGTATTTCCCCTACTCAGAGGAAGAATCCTCCAACAGGTCTCATTTCTCAGGCAGGCATATATATAGAGAGAGAAGTGCTCCCTCAAGTA
Organism: Iguana delicatissima; assembly: GCA_948472985.1. Taxonomy (NCBI): domain Eukaryota; kingdom Metazoa; phylum Chordata; class Lepidosauria; order Squamata; family Iguanidae; genus Iguana; species Iguana delicatissima. Next base: position 184,319 of record CAOKZL010001283.1, read on the forward strand.
CTGAGGTCCTAAGCCATCATCTGCACATTGAATTCAAGTAAATAGATAGAAAAATAATACTTATACTAAACAAGAAGAAAAATGAAGAAAACCATGTTGAATAAAACAAAATACCAGATCTGCAGGTAAGAAATAACTTTATTAGGATCAAATGTAATTCCACAGAGATCAGTGAGTTTTGGAGATCTTCAGGACTATTCATTATCCTAAATGTTTAAAAATATATAAAATGGGGCAGGAGGGAGGGAAAGAAAATTTAAAACATTAGGCTAGATTTTGTAAGCCACTCAGATCTGTGATTAAACCTGGTCCAAAGATGAATATGTTGGAGCATTGCAAAAGTGAGTGCTAACCGATGGAAAACTGGAAAATGTGTGTGTATGCATGTGTCTGTGTGTGTGTCTCTGTGTGTGTGTGTCTGTGTCTTGTATGTATGCATATATATATATATGCAAAAGACAGGAAGTCCATAGCTTTATGACTGTCATGATTTTTTTAGTGTTTCCCACTGACCAGGGTAAATAAAAAAAATGTGCTGTGTATGACATTTGTACTCTGTAAAATAGCTCACAACTCGGGGGAAAAATATTTGTTTTCCATAGTAGTCTAAATCTAGATTTAGAAAACTTTCTTCCCATTCCTTCCCTCTTTCTCTTCCTATCTGTCTTCCACCACTCCCATTTCTCTAGTCCCATTGGTCATGCATCTGCTCTTTGCTCCTTTATTTTGTATATAGGCTGGCTTTCCTTTCCAGTGTGCACCTCAGCATCATGGGGCAATATACCACATGTTTCCTCTTCCTATACCTCCTTCTCTTCTGTTCTTTGCTGACCGTCCTGCTTGCCCTTGCATCCACAGCTGCCAGACACATGGAGGGAAGTACCTCAGCAAGGACAGTAGCAGGGAAGGCCATGGGGAAGGCCACACTGCAAATGAAAATGAGGTTCTTGCATATCAGTACCTGGAAAATGCCCACTATATGAATGAACAAGCCACATGCAAATCTGATTTCATATCAAAGAGCAGAGATGATGAGGATGATGAAAAAGAATGAAGAGTAGTGTCAAGAAGCTGAGCGTTATTCTTTTGAAAATTGTTTGGAAAACCTATCCTAGAAGTTATGACAAGCAGAATGAATCTTTTTTTTTATTTTTGAAGGGGCGAAGATCTTAGCAATGTCTGATATGAATTACCCTATTCCTGTCTGCACTACTTTGTTTTACTGATACATCTTAAAGATTCCAGTGAGTGTGATTTTGCATGTACCCCAAGAGTAATACAGCACAAACGCAAGAAGGAAATCTTTGGACAGATTCAAGCAGGAGTTTGATTAGCTAATGTTATTTTAAGGGGACAAGAATTAACTTACTGAAGAAGGTCACTTTGAACTTGATTTCTGTTTTAGTGTTCATTATGATGCTCACATCAGCAAATCTGATATTCAAGTTTAAAATGCTCTCAAGAAAGGAAATAGTCAGCCTTTATAGTTCATTGAAGTTTTAGTAAAAAGAATACTGTAAAGTGCAAATCTGTTGGATTTATGGAATATTAATAGAAGGTTTCAAAATCAGGCTTGTTCTAACACAACCATAGTTTTCATTTCTAATCTGTGATAATCTTAGATGTATTTCAAATTGAAACTAGAGAATTTGGCAAGATGTTTGCAGTTTTAAGTCTGAAATTATGTTTGTCTTTTTATAGTGAGATATATAGCTGTGCTTTCAGAAGAAAAGACAGAATGGTTATTTATAGATAGAGCACATTTATAGATGTGTTCTCCAATCTTCTTTACAACATGCCTCCTACACCAAGTTTTAATGTTCATGTCTAAAGCTTCATGCGTGAAGGTTTAATTATCCCATTAATGTTATACATTAACAGTGTAATATCAACAGTGGTATATCTCTAGTTAGCATGAAAAATGTTTATTCACATCATTACTTCTGTCCCTATGTAGCACTTTCCTTATTGTTTGTTGTATAAAAAATTAATAATGTATATGACAGTGACATTATTTCAGCCTCTTAACTTTTGTAAACATAAGCCTGCTGCTATAAAACTAAATACTGAAAACAGCACAGATGTGTGTCTGAGAGTAGCGTCTCTGTCGCCCTATGAGTCTTTGTTTTCAGAACACCCTGATTAACCCCTACCTTTCATGGTTCATTGATTCACTGATATATCAAGTTTAAACTAGTGCATATTAGCACATTTGGTACTAACAGAGAACCAGTTGGCTTTTCTCTTTTAGAGTACTATTTCAGCTTCTGTAAGAAACAGAAGACAAGTGCTGAAGAAGCCAAAGGCTGCGGCTTTTATGTACTGATAATGAGAGATGGAAGTTTTAAACATTAAATTAGTTAAAAATGTTCTGTTATAAGACAATTGGATCATATATTGGGTCAGGGAGAGGGAAAATATGTTAGATAAACTTTTCCAGGCATATCCAGGTAACCAAGCAAATTCTGTGAACTATTTGATTTGTTCTAGGAAGCGTTGAGGATTTCATTGATACTTCCGCAAGCCATTTTGCTGGCATCACAGTTTTAGTGTAGCAGTGGAAGTTAACACTGAAGTCCTGGTTCAGGGCTGAATTTACACAGGTGAAATAATGTGTCCTTACCTTGATCCTAGTCCTAGTAGAACACACTTTTCCCTCCTTCCTTTGTTAACACACTTCTTTTTGAGGCTGGAGGGCTTTAAGGTGATTTTTTTTAAAAAAACTACCAGTTTACTCTGCTGTTTTTGAGAAGAACTGGGTTTCTAAAATGTGTGGCTTGACCCCAAAATTAGGATCACAGTGGAATGAAGGGTGAAGGTGGAACCAGGTTGGAGGATGGTCATCTAGGTTACACAGTCACCTGGGTTATCTGATATAAGTTTTAAAGCACATAGTGAGGTTGTTTTACTTGTCTGGAAAGTTGGCGCTGCCAGTGTACATCAGGCTGGCAAAAGCTACTTTGTCTTTTCCCAAGAAATGTGTGATCCATCAGCTGGAACCTGTTGCAAAAGACACAGGCTTAATGTTAAGAACTACCATCCCCTTGAATTTATTTGAGAAAATACCAAATAGAAGTCGTAGTTCTTCAACATATAAAAAAACAGTGATGGATACTCCACACTTTCATCATACTAGCAGTATAAATTAGGGTGATTCCAGGGGTGGTTTTGAAGTCACTGTTGCTACACAATTAGGAATGAGACATCTTTGCTGTTCTATCACATATTACCTAGTAGGTCCTGAGGTATTTTCTGTCCACCCTTAGCTTACAGAGATGAGAGAATATTTGACAAACCAAGTTCATGGGACCATGGAACCATATAGGCCAAAACTGATAGACCTCTTCCTCTAGGACCAGGTGCTTTACTCTTAAAAGTCTGTGTTTTTGTTTTTGTTTTTTGTCCTTTTAACCACTTTAGTGCTCAGTTAAGGCTGGCACCTCATTATTCCCTTGAGAGGCTTGTCTTTCACATTTGGCAGGCCCATGTTAAAGAAGGTAGGTGTGGCAGGTGGGCAGGCAGGTATAAAATGATCCTCTTCATGTGTGTATGTGCCTTCAGGTTGCCTGTTGACTTCCTGCAACTCCATGAATTTTGTAGGGTTTTCTAAGCCAACAAATACTCAGAGGCGTTTTTGCTGATTCCTTCCTCTGAAACATAGCCTATAGCACGTGGTATTCATTGAGAGTCTCACAAACAAGTACTAACCAAGGCGGACCCTGCTTAGCTTCCAAGATCAGACAGGATCTGGTGCCTTTAGGGTATTTAGGTAGGCCTTTGTGTGCCTTCAACTCGTTTGTGACCTATGGTGATCCTAAGGCAAACCTATCACAGGGTTTTTTGGTACTGAGAGTGTGTGATGTGCCCACGGTCATCCAGTGGGTTTCCATGGCTGATCAGGGAGTTAAGGCCTGGTCCCAGGATTGCAGTCTAATGCACAAACCTGTATACCATGCTGGCTTTCTCCTGGGGATAGAAGTTTCCTTTGAATTTGGCCCCTGCAAATCGGGAAGGATTTTATTTTAATTTTGTTTTGAGAATACACCAAAATTTGTAGAATTTGTGATGGAAAGAATGTGACTCCTCTGTCGTCCTTTAGCTCAGTAACCCATTTTGCACCAAAACAACAACAACAACAACAACAACCTGTCATTTGTTAAGACCATTGTGTTATCACCATGAACTGGCCTGGCTTCAGTAGACATTAGATGTCATTTTGATATCACAATTCGGTCTTATTTTGCCACCCTCGGCCAAGTGTTTGTGAGGCCCCCGAACAAGCACGAAGCTAGGCATGGCTATTAAATGCTGAATCATTTCTGTTTATCCCTAAGCAAGCCAGACACAGCCAGATCTTGCTTTAGGAGACCTCCCGAAACAAACACTTCATTAAGGATGTACGCTAATACAAAGAGCCCCCTGCCCCAAGCAGGCACCCTGGCGAGCTGGACACTCCACCGCCCAGGCACGCTGCATCTGCATACTGGTCATTCCTTTGTCAATTTGAACTTAATCATGTTAAATTCTGACCTTTTGGAGACATTGTCTCTCGCCCAAACTTCATTGTTCTCTCCCAAGTACAGACTAGCCCATGGTCATACTTTCCCTATATAAACCCCAAGCTCCGAGAGCTTCCTCGGATCGCTCCGGACTTCCATCCAGCCTTGCTGCTGCTCTGTCGAGTGAATTCCCCTCGGCCACCACGCTGAGTTTCTCCACTACCATCTCCAGCTTCTTCAGGACTACAAGAAAGGTGTCGTATCACCCATTTCCCCAAAAAACTCTTATTTCTTATTTCTTAGTTAGCTGTATGCCTGTGTTGTCTTACTTGTTGCTTGCCTGTTAATAAAACATCATTTTTGCTATTTTAAAACTGTCTGACTGCTTAACTGACCTGACCCCGTAGACATTGGGTTAAAAGATCCTCGCAAAGTTACCCTGCCTCTCGTTAGCTAAAGTGAGCGCTCCAGTTAATTTCCCCATCTTTTGTTGTTGTTGTTTGGTTATTTGGGCACCCCTCCCGGGACCCCCAGTTCACAGGGTAACAATTGAACATCAGAGCAGGAGAATATAATTCATTTTAATTTTTTTTCCTTTGGATGACAACAATTTATCAGCAGATAAAGGGAGTAGACTGCTCTACTTCCTTATGTTGTTTCTGCTTCCCACCCCTGTTTGGGCTGAAAGAAGCAGAGAGAACTATGAAATAGTTTTTTTTTAAAAAAGAATTTACATAGGCACAATTTGCTTTTGAGAGGTAAAATAATGGGAGATTCAACATTTGTACTTAGAATAGGACTCATATCTGGTTTCTTTGTTGGATTGTATTAGAACTTACAGTTAACATGACCATCACTTACGAATTTATCATCACTGTAAGATAAAGATTATGATGCATATAAAGATTTGTATACAACATTGTTATGCCAATAGATGAAAGTTGATCATAACACTAAGGAAGGCAATCAAATGAACTCTGGTTTCCAGTTCAGTGTATTTGTTAAAGGAACCAGAGAGAGAGAAGGTCAGAAATTATCAATTGCGGGTAAAATGAAATGAACGTAAAACATTAACTAAGTAAAATTTATCAGGAGCCTAAGAATAACTCACCAAAAGAGTTTTGATATTCTGTTGATGTGGCAAGGCAGGAAAAATATTAAAAGTGAGGGTGAGGGGAGAAAAGAAAAGAGGAAAAAGAAAAGAAACAGCACTTTACAGAGGATGTGTCTATGTGTGAAATTTCCTTCTTTTGTGGCTGTGTGGCAAATAGGACAACGTGGACTCTGAAACAAATTACATTTTGCCTCTGTGAAGTCTCCCCTGATATAACAAGCATAGGCATTGTCTAGTTATTCAGAGGTAAAAATCCTGAGACATTTATTTATTTGCTTTTCTACTAAATAAAAACAGAAAAACAGCTACACGTTTTGGCTGAAAGTGTATTACATATTACAGATTTGGACTTTTTATTCCCCCCCCCATTCCCCTGTTTCTTGATCCTTTAATCAAGGGCAGATTTCTGTTGCACCTGCTTCTTCCGTGTGGCATGATACATAATCTGCAAATCCTGAAAACTGTAGTATCAAATCTCTGCACCAACTGTGAAGGACTACTATTATTAAATCCTTGCTGAGAGGCATTTCCTCTGAAATTCTCAGGAGAGTATTCTCTTCTCTCCTTATCACCCTCCCTCTTTGGGGTTCGAACCATGACCTAAAACCTCTTTCATTCTAGCTGTCACATAATGCTCTTGATGATAGTGACTGACTCATTTGTACCATTTATTCTTAGCTCGAGACTCACAAGCTCTAGCTATCTCAGGGTCAGTGTTCTACTTGTGACAGGATTACGTAGGTGGTGGATAGACGTAATGAGTGTCTTCTTGTTAAGAAAGAGACTATAAACAACCACAAGTTATCAGGCTGCATTAAAATTATATTCTTGTATAGCCTCTTACTTGTTTCCAGGCTATGCATTAAAGTTGGTTGAATAAGTATGAAAATCCTGATGTGATGTGTGTCCGTGATTTTTTTTTTTTTTTTTTTTAGGTTTTCCAAACAGACCAAAGTTGTTAAAAGTGTTTGTCAATCCAAGTAGTCACAGGAAAGAGGCTACTCATGTTTATTACGAGCAGGTTGCTCCACTCTTTAAGCTTGCTGACATCAGAACTGACGTGACAGGTAAGATGCTTTGTAGAACACGATTTAATCCATTTTTGAAGTGGCACTAAAGTAAGCAACACACTGCTTCAATCAGCACCATTTTGGATGAATGAATACATTTAAAGAATTCTCTTTCTGATTAATGAAGACTATTTTGTGGGTGTTCAAAGTTTTTAATTCAGTCTTTTCATTTATACTTACCTTTTTGAAATAACTTTCACTAATCTGTTAGTTAATTATTTCAGTTGTTAAAAATTAAACAGCATATTGTGTGAGCCCCACAGAACAAGCTTGCTTTTTAGTAGATTCAAACAGGAATGTGATTCCTCTCAAATAGACTTTAGTGGGACTTTTCTCTGAATGAACATGAAGAGTACTGTGCAGTTGGGGCTAGTATAGAAATAGTCTTGTCTCAGTCAAGATACAGTCTTGCACAGAATCCCCCTTTCCTTCTAGTTGCAGAACAGGTTCTTGCTATCAGTTCTTGCTGTCAACAGACCAAATGGTTCATTAGAGTGAGGACTAGGGTTATGGGCTCTTTCCTCTTACCATTTCAACAGGTGAAAGTGCTTTACCTAGAAGGGCCAGAAGATGTTCCACATTGTGGCAGAAATCCAGAATGGTTCTCTTGCATTAACAGTTTTCACTAAAGTATCACTGGGATTGTTTATGATTTCATTTATTTATTTTAATGCTCCAGCCATCTTTTGATTCTGGTCTTCTCTTTGTTTGCCTCTAAAATTGCTCCGTTAGAAACATCTAAAAACATAGAATCAATTTTCACTGGTGATTTGAATCACGTCGGTTATTCTGACTTCTTATATTATTTATTAAGTATAAGGCGATGAAACTTTAAAGAAATTTAACAAAGTAATATCCCATGGGAACTAGCCCTACTGTAACTTCTAATTAACGTGAATTTGCTTTTTTATTTTTTTAAAGAACATGATAAAGTCAAACACATGCTACATGCAATAATGTCTGTTCAATTTTGCAGTAATTCACAGCACACTGCTGTGTTTATTAGCTCACACTCCTCCTAGAGGTTACTTTGGCAAATGACACGTTCAGGTTTGTAAAAGATCTGTACTTCCATTAGACCAAGCGATTCTTCTTTACAAAGTAATCAAATTACCTGGCATAGAACACATATGCATTTCTAAAGTATATATTTTAATTCTTAACATAACATACGGAGTAGTAGCCCAAGAAAAACATGTTACTTTTATAGCAACCCCTCCTCCCCTGAATGTTTTCAAGGTAGAGTAAGCATATGTGTTTTTGTATTCCACTGGTCTCCTGGTCTGTGATTCAAAACACTTCACAACAACATGGAAAGAGTTACAGTTAAAAACAGATAGAAATAAAAACAAACAGAAAGACATAATACCAAGACAATTAAGCAATTATAGCTTTTAAATCATTTTCCAATAAAAATTCTTTTAAAAGACCTTTTTTAAAAAATACAGCACTTTTTTTAATGTTAATTTTTATTTCATTTTATATTAATCTGACAAACAATATACAATGACATCCCATAAAACAAAACAAAATGAAGCTGAACTAAAATAAACAATAAAGACAGAAACACACAAAAAAGACAAAAAGCACAACAACAAATTTTTTTTGAAAGAATGAAAGAAGAAGCAAGGTTTGGAAAAATAGAGAAGTGATAAAATAGAATCAATGGTATATTTGATGTAGATTTGATATAGTTTACCACTTCTGTGTTTTTCCAAACCTTACTTCTTCTTTAGATCTCTTTCTAATTACAACTATATCTGTCTCTTTCAGCACCAGTTTGTTGAAACCCCATTTCTTTCCCATCAGTCCACTGTCAAATGTTTGCCTGAGATTTTTTTCCTGCCATATGAGAGGAAATAGAGAAGGGGGCAGCTACACCTCCTTTGGCAGGGAGTCCTACCAACCAGAAGCACTCCGAGTGAAGTTAACTGTGTGAAAACTATGTATTTAACTTATTTAACGTTTACCAAGATATATTCTATTGCCATTTAGACAGCTTTCATTCCTCAGCCAATAGAATACAGAGTGTAGCAGGCTTCATCCTCCTCTGGACTCAAGTCCTTCACATCCTACAGAAGATACTCTGCATCCTAAAGATACTTTAAGAGCAGCAAGTCTTTTTTTTTTCTTTTTAGCAAAAAGTTTCTTTTTAATAAAACAAAACAGTGTGGAGAACCCCAAATTTGCTGCTGCTTCAAGAAGCACTTTATAAATCAGTTTCAACTAGTTACAGTCTCTCTCAAAGGGTAGTTCACAGAGGATGAAACTTTCGCACATGGAACCAAAACATGAATCAGAATGCTGACAAAGAGGAAGTGTTAATAAAGCAAAGGAGAGACCCAGAAGGGAACAGCAGAACATGGCAGTTTTGGTTTTCAAACAACTCTCTGAGATACAGATTACAATACAAAGTCAGAGGTGATAAAGAAGATGGACATTTATCGGGTAGAGTCACACTTGCCCTAAAGAAAGCTCTTTCGTTATAAATTGAGAATGCTTTAGTTCAATTGTGAGAGCCAGGGCTGTCAGGCAAATACAAGCATTTTGCACTTTTAATTTTCTCAGGCACATTCTTTTCATTCTATTCATGAAAACCAAATTTGGGCAGGGGACGCAATTCAAGAGGTAATTAGATTCTTAGGTCTGCAGGAGAGGATAGGGCCTAAACACAGAACTCCAGGGGAACAGTTTCTTTCCTATCCTGTTAAGAGCAGGATGTCTTTAAGGAGCAGCTCACCAGATTTCCCCTCTCCCTGTGTATGCTTGCTTGCAGTCCTTATGTGAGAAAATGATGTTACAATAAATTTGGGATAAAAGAAACGATGAAAGAAAGCACTTCATCAATGATTTTTTTTAAAAGAATCATACCATAGTAAGAATTAGCAATTCAAGTGTTTGCTTATATTTCTTTATTTTATGTTTGCTGAGGCATTTCAGAAAAACCCTTATTTATCTTGGATAAGATATGGTCTTCCTCTCTTTTTGAATATTTGAGAAGAACTCTAAGATGTGTTTTAGTATATTTTGAATTAGTGTCATGCTTATGTCCTGCACCCTCCCCTTCTTCTCTTGAGACTTCAAGGAGATCAGAAGAGTATCCTTCTGTTTTCAGCTAAACATGGTTTGAGTTTTGTTCATAGCTTTAACTGTGGTTTGTCCAAACAAGCCAATTTCAAACCTTGCCCTTTTGATCAGGCGAAACATAGTTAAAGCTAATTGCAGTTTCCGTTTCAGACATAATCAGTCAAATAAATGCTTCTGATTTCCTCCTTGTGGATTCACTGGGTAAGGACAGGGAGCATATGACACTGAATTGTGGCTTAGCACTTCTCTCTGTGTAGGGCCTCTGACTCTTTGCTTTGCATTTCAAATTTGCCCTTGCTGCTAGAAAAGTATGTCAAAAGGAAGGAGAAGGAATTGTTATGAGACTGTGTTATATTAATAACCAACAGGATGAAAAATTTATTTCTAAGTATTTGTGGTGCACATAATTTTTCAGCCTTGCTTAACAGGCTCTGCTAAAGGTGAGATGGATAAACCTGTCTCTACCAGAGCATCCCAAGCATGCCTCCCAAGGGTTGGAAAAAATGTTGGCACTTTGGGGTGGTATTTTAGTTGTCCATCCTGGACATCATGGAAAAACGAGAGGCTAACATACATGATAGTGCTAATAGTACAGTACTACTACTTGATTATGGGCACAGTTCTTTGGCCTAGAAATATTAAAGAGGAAGAGTATCATGTATGACATGATGAGATCATAGTGCTATATCGGGGTGGAGTTCCTTATTTTCTGCTCCAGGCCAGAATAATTCTGGCATTCTGCATGTTACTCTGCCTACTCGCCTTAAAAATACTGTTAGCCACGCAACTGTTTCTTTGTGACTGTTAACTGTAAAGTTTTTTTTAAATAATAACATCAGACATGTTAATTACTTTTAGATAGCCAGGGGAAAAAAAAGAATGTAACAGTATTTAAAGGCACAGGAGAAGAATGAATATATTCTCACCAAAGACAGACAAGCATGAAAGATTAATGTAATCTTGCATATAATAATGCACATTCTTACACAAAAAATCCATCTGGAAGTGTCATGTCAGTCAGCAGAAATCTTTGATGAGTGGATGCAGCTGGGCTGTCTCTTCTGGCAAAGATGCCCTAGAAATTTCTAAATGTGGTTATGATGCTTTATGCCATCTGCAGTGTGCCAGTTAATTTCTTCTTCTTCTTTTTTTCTGCTGGCGTTTTCTTTACTGCATAGGGTATCGATAAACAGAGGCAGCAATGTAGAGTGGCAGATTCATTTCTTCCAGAGGCTACAGATACTGGTATATACTTGTTCCACCACCCTCCCGCCTTACAATCTTTTGTTATTAGTATCCAGTTTTATTTCCATAGTTAAGTTGTCCAAGTCAGAAATCTGTATTAACTGATGCAATGCCTATTCAGTTCTCTATGTGGACGTTATTACACCCAGGAGAAAAAGGAGACTGGACAGACTTCAGGCTTGCCGACGTATACTTTGTTTCCTTAGTAAAATCTCATGATCTATGAACCAAAGCTGGATGTAGAGGACACATAGAACTGAGTACATTCGTGAATCTGTTCTTTAATACAAGAACTAAATAATGGTGGATTCACTAAACAAGAACTAAATCCATGAAACTTAAACCCACAAATGTGGAATGCCAACTGTACCAGCTTATTCTTGTACTTTGTGTTTTAATAACTAGTTCTCTGTAGGTTAAATATGTTATTTGTCTTTGAAAATTATGCATATGATGAAGGTTACATATGATTTTTGGTTACAGAATTGTAAGCGTGTCACGAACAGTCAGAATGGTATAGTAGATTGAATGTTCAGCTAGGCCTCTGGGGGACCAAGATTCAAATCTCCACTTGGCCAGGAGAACCCACTGAGTGACCTTGGGGAAGTCAGTCTCATCCCTGAAGGAAAGCAAGGGAAAACCTGTGAAAAAACTTTGCCAAGAAAAACTCCATGATGGGTTTGTCTTAGGGTTTTTGTGAGTCAGAAATGAGTTAAAGGCATGTAACAGCAGCAACAAGCCAGTCATTATATGGATGTATTGTTTCATGGTCCAGAATATAGAGGAGAAATAACGACCATGTCCACATGGCAGAAAACCCTGTGATTGCTTGTGTATGCCCATGGAGGAAAGTTTAAAACTGGAGCTGCCCCAGACTGCTTGGTAGGCCTTCTTTTGACGGTCAGGAGAACCTGGTGTTTGGCATGGCATTTGCTGCCCCAAAGGAAGATGCTAAAATGCCCATTGGTTACACTGAACAGCCTTTTGGATTGTGATTTAGATCCTCTTAAGAGAGGATTTTGCTTTTAACTTGACATGTGGAATGTTGTTTGAAAATCTCTCAATCGATTCTGTGTTACAGTGAATGATGTATATTTTCACAGTTACTGAGTATGAGGGACATGCCCTTACACTGCTTAAGGAATGTGATCTGACATCATTTCATGGGTAAGATCATTTTTAACTGGTTTGCTTCTTTCAAGGGTGCTCTTAAGTTAAGGAAAAGATACCAAATGAATGGGTCTCATTATCCTTTGGGATACCATCTACTGCACCTAAAACAATCCTAATGGGTTTTCTTCTAAAACTTATACTTAATCCAGGAGTCCCAGTTTCTACACAGAATTATGCCACCAACATTGGATTCCCCATTCAGTCAATCCATTTTATGTTATTATTTTCTCTGTGCACCAGAACACAAGTGGATCTTTCCAATCAAGATGTTAATTTCAGATTTGTATAAAAGAAACAAGTGTATGGGTACCATAAAATTCAATTCAGGTACTTTAAAAAATGACGATTTTTATTAATCAGGTTTAGTACATTTGCATTTTGTTATTGAATTTTTTGAATATTCTAACTGAGTAATTTACAACCGTAATACATGCTCTCATTTCATCATTTTTCACATGTTCATAAAATAATAAAATAGGTATTATTCTTTCGGATGGCCAGAGTATTAAGCTTGTTAACAACAAACAACTCAATACATACAGCTGAATGATGACTAGTTAAGACAATTTGTATCAGACTTGTATCAGATAAGGGGAAATCCTAAGAGGTTTTCTCTGAAAACTGAGCTGTGTTACTAGTAAGATGTAATTTCATGAATACTATGCAATAACATTAGGATTTAGAGATAAAATTGCTGATAGGTTTTGGATCAAACATCCCAATATTCAAAATAGTTGAAGATTTAGTTGACTCTAGTTTAGCTATTTATTACGTTTATACCTCACCCATACTTGAAGGATCTGAGATGAGCTTGTTCAGTTCTCTCCTCTCCCTTTTTGTCCTCATAGCAATCTTATGAGATAGTTTAGACTGTGGAATAACTTAGCCAAAGGTCACTCAGTGAGCTGCAAGGCTGATAAAGGATTTTAATTTGTATCTCTTAAGTCTTAGTTCAACACATCAAAAACTATGCTGATTCTTTTCTAAGGCAGATGTTCAGTAGCAAAATTACTCTTTTTAAGCAGTAATGTTCCATCTCTTAATAAAATCATTCAATAACTGCATACAAAAAGATTAGCGGTTCAGTGCTCCCTCACCTTTTGCGTTTCTTATGAAATCCAGGTCTATTTCAGGTAAGATACTACAAAAAATCAGGTTGGTGGTGGAGAATAAAAAGATCAGTTTGATGTTGAAAATTTGAAACCTATAGGGGTCAGATTATGACACAAGGTTGAGAGATATCCTGATTCTAGGCTCTAGATGGCAGTATTGCTCCAAAGGGGTCTATAAACCAGCTTCTCCTATTGATTAAATTCCCCCTCCTCAAGGGATTATTCGCCTGGTCCCATTATTGGGACTTTTCTGACACTTCCAGGGAACATCTTTCCAAGTCCTCCCAGCTCCCTGAGCCAAAATTAGTCTTGAAATTATATAAAAATGGAGGAGCCCCTTCAAGGGCTTCATCTAGTAACCGTGAAGGGTAGAACTTCCAAAGGATCAGAACTGACCAGCAAATTCAGTTGTTTGAAGTCTTTGCTAGGACAGCAGCTTCTTTCTTGAGGATGTGCTTCAGCTACACAGTTACTACATACCTTTCCCTGGAGTCCTGAACAGTTTTGCTTTGCTCTAGTGAGTTCTAGGAGGGACTGGTTTCGCTATACTAAATCTCCTTGGTCTTATTGAGCCTGACTTGATATCTTGCACAGACCTCCAAAAGTGACACAGCCCTGCTGGAAGGGTATGAAAATCCAAGAGGTAACCCAGGGACTTGCTAGAGTCCAGACAATTTCTGCCAGCCCACCAAAGTACAAAATTGGAATTCCTGTGGTAAAACAATAGGGCTTGCTGAGAATCAGACCTTATAAGCACAAGTGGGCAGCTCTTTGTGGAGAACTTGCAACTGTGGAACTAATTGCAGGATGTCCAAGCAGCAGCTCATGAGTTTGTTTCAGGAAGGCTTGGCAGGCTCTGTTTGACATGAATTGGGTCAGCTGGATATCCCTGCAAGGTTGCCTTGTTTGATCAGTCAGTGTCCCCTCCCTGAGAAGTTTAGGAGTCCTGAAGGAAGTCATGTGTCTCAGCCAGTGGTTACTATCCCCACAACCATGCTCCCACCTTGTGCAACTTGAAAAAGAAGCAGCTTCATTTAGCACTGGCATGCCACATAGTCTTTTTGAAAGGTCATAGTCTTGAATGGAGAAAGATTGCCAAAATCTGGGCAGACAGCAAAGCATCCTAGATGATAACAATGTTATATTATGTTGTTTGCTTACAGATATTTCACCTATGAAAGATGCTAATGCCACCTTGTAAATGTTTAATAAAAATAATTGATAACAGTTATGAATAGATAAATGAAAGCTAGTAAAGTAAGTGGGAAGCAATTCAAATTGATTGTATTCAGAAAAACTGAGAACTGCAGCCTTTAGCAGAAAAATTACTTGCATCTAACACTGTGTTGTACATCAGGATGTCCATTTTTTACAGTCAGCCCTGATCGTGAAAGATGAATCTGAACATTTTCATATTTGTAAATGTTCAAAAGTCTCAGTGAGAAAGATGTCCAATACTTTGTTGGTTCAAGAAACTGTCTTAGATGTTTGCGAACCAAGAGCTCCTTGTGCTAGCAGTTAAAAATCACCCTTCCCTCTTCTCATATGGCTTTGCTGCAGTGAGGAATAAGTCAGAAGTAGTGATGGGAAAATGAGGTAGGGTTTATGAGTAGAGGATGGTGGCATCTGGAGGGCTGTAAAATTGAGTGAATGAGACAGGGTAATGGTATGTTAGAAGCCTCATCTGGAATCAGTGTAGAAAGATTATAATCACTTTCAGGTTGCTTGTGTGTAATGTTTGGCACCAAACAGCTTTTATCATAATGAACAACCTTGCTCTTTGTCTTCTTCAGGATAGTCTGTGTTGGTGGAGATGGGACTGCCAGTGAAGTCGCTCATGGCCTTTTGCTTAGAACCCAGATGGATGCAGGGAAGGACTGTGATGATATACTTGAGCCAGCTAGAGCACAGATTCCTCTTGGAATAATACCAGCAGGTGAGAGCATAGAACAGTAAATATGAGGACAGCTGTAGATAGTATTTGTTACATTGTGACATAGAATATCTTCCTGATTTTATATTAGGCAATATGGTCTTAAAATACATAATACAATATTCATTCTTTTTTTTAAAAAAAAAATAATTTGTAGTATATTCAGTACTCCTTGGCTAGTTCTTTTCTCCCGGAGACTAAATCCGTTGTGACACTGACCACACAGAACTGGTCCAGCAGAAGTTTATTTCTTCCCCGTCTCCACTGCATCACTTGGACATGTTCAGAAACTGGCTTCAGAGTGTTCCTAGGCAACTGGAGAAGAATATGTCACCCCACCTGCTTCCACTGAAGTCTACTGTTTCACCAGTTGAAATCCACTATTTGATCCTGCTCAGACTTAGATATGACTCTTGGGAAAATTCAGTCTTTGCCCCTGACTGGGGAATCATTTATGGTCTGGGAAGACAGCAAATGTGCTTGTTTCTGTTTCATTTTAAAAGCAATGATTGGATGGGATCAAACTTAACCTGGTACTTTCGAGCAATATGCTTGCAGGAATGAAATTAAATCCTGAATGAAATTCCAGTCTCACTCTAATCTATCAGTAGATGGTAAGAGTTTCCTGATATTCATAACCTATACAGATGATTTAAAGTGGTACTGCTCAAAATGATGGTCCCTGGACTGGTGCTGGTCACCAAGCCATTGGCTGCTAGTCTCTGACAAGTGCCCAGGAAGGAAAATAGTACTCATTACTTTGATTAACAAGAACAACAACAAAAATTAAGCTATTACTCTGACCATCACTTATTCTAGTTGGGATAAAAGTGGTCTAGGTGATATGAGATGGAATTTTTCCCGCATCTTATTCTGCACAGCACGTCAGTGCTTAGTTCTCTGTATTAGTAAGAACTTGTATGTCACAAGTGAGAAAGCTATTTGTGTCAGACTAGAAGGTGATGAACTAATTTATATTACTATCTAATGCCTTAATTAACCTATTTTGTTCTGAACAGATTTCATCATAGCTTTTATACTAGACTTTCTAAACTCTGCAAAGTAGATTGTTGTTGTTAGTGTTTATCTTTTTTATATCATGCCTTGTTCCACAAAAGCAGGACTGAAGATAGCTTACAAATCAAAACAAACATAATAGAGATAAGACATACAAAAAGTTGTCATTAAAATGTAATTAAACTGCACTAAAAACAATAAATAAATAAAACACACGGTGAACCCTAAGTGTCCATTAGGGTTTGGTTCTAGGGCCTCCTGTGGATACCAAAATCCTTGGATGCTCAAATCCCATTATCTACAGTGGTATAGTAAAATGGTGTCTCTTACATAAAATGGTCAACAACTCAAAGGCTTGCTTTTTTTGGTTTTTTTAAGAATATTTTTGAGTGATGGTTTCTTGAATCCATGGATGCAGAACTGGTGGATACAGAAGGCTGACTGTTGTTAAAAACAGAACATTTAGGAACAGTATAGTACCCTATTAAAGCTCTTTCTTTAAAATCTTCAGTTCACAAAAGATTGCTGAAATACAAAGAGTCTGTGCCAGCTGGTAGAGGGACAGCAAGGATGGGTGTGATCTAGCCTCTCTAGGAAGGAAGGAAATGGCCTAGGAGAATCCACTGAGAAAGCCCTATCTTGCTTCTCCACTGGAAGTGCCTGTGAAGGTGATGAGACTGATGAGTGAATGACCTTTCTCAATGGTCTCAGGGATTTGGCAGGTTCATATAGGAAGATAAGGTCAGTCAGATAGCCTGGACCTGTGAAGGCTTTATAGGTCACAACCAGCATTCTGAATTGTGCCGGGAAACAGATCAATAGCTAGTGGATTTGTTCTAACAAGGGAGTCATATGTTTTGTATAATTAAGTAAGTTTTGTAGGGTATATTTTTCAACACCTAGGTTTAGTTGACTGTGAATGTGAGAGTCTAAGGGAAAAAAATAGTTCCTGAATTTTAATAATATGTACTAAGTTTTAATTTTGCATGCATGCACACACACACACACATACAGAGATAATTATTTGTGGGAGAGTTTGTGATCAAAAAGGAGGAAGGTTTTGCTAGGCCAACATATCAAGCTCTTGTACTGTATCCAAAGAAATTGTTCGGATGGAGGAAGGCTGTGATAGTACTGCTGGCCATTTAGGAATACTGTTTGTTGCTATGGGAACTACAGCTGATGAGCTGTACAAGGGGATTTGGATAAAGAGGAGAAACACTGGAAACATGGGGAAAAGCAGTTTAATTGCTGTAAAAGAAAGGGATGTTTATATATTAACTATAAATCTGACAGTCCTAAATCAGATTTAATTCCTGCTTCCAATTAATTTGTGGGAAGTAACATATTGTTATGAGACTTTTAGTTTCAGCGACAGTTTGGGCAAAGAACTATGGTGTTGGTGCAATTTTCATGAGACTCTTAGATATGCTTGACTAAGAAGTCATTACATCACATTTATCTGTTTGGATGTGGGAGACATTAACAGGCCTATGAATATTCATGTTGTCTGGTTAATTAAGTTAATTGTTCTGCAGGAGTGCTTGCACTTCCAAGGACAATCCCCCCCCCTTCTGTCTGGTACCTTCATCTTTCATCTTTTTTCAGATGAACTGCACGTATTTTTGTCCTCTCTGGCATTCTTTGGAATAAAGATGTTTTAGTAGTTGGTACTGTTGGAAAATCCATCACTTGAATGGTTTTAAATAGCCATTAATAAACAGTCTTTAAATTATTGCTGCATTGTGGTGTTACTGTGGAAGTTTGAAATCTATGACCTCCAAGAAATAAGTAGCATTTATCTGTGATTACTTATTTGGCAGGGCATAAATACCATAGTGGCGTCAGATCTTACCTGGTCTTGGAAGCTAAGCAGGGTTAGTACTTGGATGGGAGACCACCAGTGAATACCAGCTGTTGTAGGCTGTATTTGAAAGGAAGGAATTGGCAAGCCATCTCTGAGTATTCCTTGCTCAAGAAAACCCTATGAAAAATTTGTGTGGTTTCCATAAGTTGACAGGTGATTTGAAAGTGCACACACACACACATAAAATTGTACATTAGTAACATTGTTTAGAGACAAATAAATGTTAAGCATCAGAAGTGGAATATCATGATGGAATTGTACAATAACCAGTTGTACAAAAGAATCTTCTTTGGTTTAAAGAGGAAAAGTGTTACCTTGACTACAACACCTGCATAGATTTGAAGATGTTAATTCTCAGACTTGTAACATGGCATATCTTGCTGAGTCAAGAAGGACAACTGGAACTCCTCCAGCTACAATCGCACCACAATTCAAAACACACTTGCTTGGATGTAAATGTTATGGAATTTAGATACACTAGATAAGTGGGTTTCGGATCTGGATAATGGCCATTCAGCTGCAGGAGTTTGTAACTGTTCATGGGTACGGCCATGGAGATAACTGGGAAGAGTTCAAAGCATGATATGCTTTGAAGACTATAAGGCAAGAATCCTGCAAAGGAAAAGCAAACTTTACAGAAAAAGGAGTTAACAATTGGAAGGTAAAGTCCACTGAATTTCATTTGAGTGCATGTTGGTCACGAAGAAAACATATGGTTAATGCTTGTTCACTTGATTCCAAGACCATATGTACAATTCGTATTTTCTATAGGTGGGGCATACCTTGAAGTTCCTAAGCCTTTCCTAACAGATGTTAGGGTGATAACTCTAGTTTGTTAAGTTCTTCTACTCTTCAGGCCTGTTGGATTAATGTGGAAATACCCTCTTTATAATGCAGTCATGTTCACTTTGTTTTAGTTTGGTAATCTCTGTTCAACATTTACAGGTTCTACAAATATTTTGGCACACACTCTGAATGGAATCCAGCATGTACTAACAGCAACATTGCATATAATAATGGGTAAGAACTCCTTGTCTGAAAACGCTAGAAAAGGAGTGGAACTTTATGTCAAATTGCATCAGGTTTGAAAATTTGTACAACTGATATTGCACCCAGATGTAACAACCACATCTCTTTTGAGCAATAAAATGAATAAGATAAATAGAATTACACTTAGGTGTTTGTGACAGTTATGTGATTCAGCTAGTATCCAGGTAATACCCATGCAACCCAGAAGTTTGCTGCTTCCTAGTCAACATTTTTTAGCTGTACCTGCACAACAGTAACGATCTAATAGGTATCAGATAATACAGGACTTTTCTTCTCCAGCCTGTGTGGTAGTATTGGAGCAGGACATGGAGGCATAAGATAACCAGCAGAAGTAGAACACTTGTGTCTAAGTTATTATCGAGCTTTCTATATTGGTTTTAAACAACAGCTTAGTACACGTTAAGAAGATGTTTTGGATTGTTTTTTCAATTGGATTCATAGAGTTACAATGAATGCATGCTTGTCAATTTCTATAATGACCCTGTTGGAAAACTTTGCAATCAACTAACTATCTGTCTGTCTGTCTGTCTGTCTGTCCTATCTATCTATCTATCTATCTATCTATCTATCTATCTATCTATCTATCTATCTATCTATCTGTCTATCATTGCTAAAAATAAACAATGTTTAATTTGCAGGAGGAAGGGTGAGTCATATGTACTATAGTTAAAATTTATATTGATGAGTTTAAGTTTATATTTGTGTAACATTATGCTCATAAATTTGCTTAAAAGTCATTTGTGCCTGTGCTGCTTAACGTACGTGGACTGACTGTTTTCATTACACAGTCAACTTTACATATAATTTCCATGTAGTGAAGAACTGTGTACCTGGCACACATAAAGTATTTTTACCTGCCTCTGTCAGGTAGTTCTTTAGTGGGATACTGATCACTCAGTCAGCCGTTCCCATTTTCTCTTTCTCCTGCTGCATCCTTTGCAACTGACAAAGCTCTAGAGGGCTAGGCACCACCGAATAGGAATGGCAGTACCTGTTTGGGAGAATTGTTGAGAACTAGGCACAGGAGTTTTTGTTACCTTATTTTAAGAGAAAAACAAATCAAGTAAGATCTTTTTACTCAAATAAGAGCCAGTATGGTGTAGTGATTAGAGCATTGGACTACAACTCTGGAGACCCGGGTTCAATTTTCTGCATGGCCGTGGAAACCTGCTGAGTGACCTTGGGTGCATTACATACCCTCAGCCCCAGAAAATGCCATGATAAGTTCACCATCAGGCAGAAATTATTGCAGAAATTATTTGAAGGCAGGCAACAACAATGCTTTTAATAGTGTGAAGCTATGCAGTGCTCCTAGTTTTTAAAGATTTTAATGATTTTATTGTTATTGGCATGTATGTGGTAAAATAGTGAATATTTTAAATTGATTGTGTAAGCTACGTTGAGCTCTCTGATGATTTAAGGTTGTGCAAAAACAATTAATGAATATATTTGCATTAATCTTACCAACTCAGGGCATCTACAATCAGTGGATGTGTGTTCCTTCAGCAGTCCAACAAAACTTCTTCGCTTTGGTTTCTCTTCTATGTTTGGCTTTGGGTCAAGGACGCTAGCTTTAGCTGAAAAGCACCGATGGATGCCATCCAACCAGCGAAAAGATTTTGCTGTGATCAAGACACTGGCAAATCTGAAGTATGACTTAATTTTTTTTAAAAAAATATTATATGTGGGGTTTTTTTTAAAAAAAAACAGCTGTACAGTTTAGACCAAAACATGGATTAATATAATTATTTTAACAAAAGTTTAATGAATGTGATTATTCAGAGAAAAATTTACCTAATAATTTAGCTTAGTAATTAATATTAGACTACAATCACATATCTGTTTAACTGGGAATCAGCCTCATTAAATCCATTGGGATTTTCTGTTGAAGTCACAGACATAAGATTGTACCTCTTAGTTTGTAATATATGATGGAAAATGCTTTAAATATTTAAATACTTAAATCTAGATGTATGCTTACTTAACCATCAGAACATTTATAATAAAAGGCAAAAGATTTATATGGTCTGAAAACAATACAGTCTTTTTGTGGCATTTATATTATCTCATCCTGTGTCCTAAGAGGTTATATCTTTCTGAACAACAATAAATGAAAAAACAAATTAAAAAATCAGAACTCTCTGTATAATAAATAAAGTTGTTCTGTCTCTAGGCCAGAAGATTGTGAATTATCCTTCCTACCTTCAATATGCTTACAGCAAGATATTGAGAAAAATAGGTGAGTAATAATCACTTGTCTGTAATCCAGACTTAATTTATCACAGAATAGTCCAAGTCCAACACAGAAATAATTGTGATGAACTTATATGTTTCTGATTCCAATAATGTAATGAATGTCTGCTTGACTGGAACCATTGTCTGAATGCAAAACTTTGGTGATTTACTTACTATTTATAAATGAAAGTTTAGATTTTTAAAATCATTTTATTGTTTTCTGTAAGCAAGTTTTGCTATAAGCAGTTTAAATGTTCTTGTTAATGCACTTTGCCTGAAAACTTTAATCCAAAGAAATCATGTTGACTTCAGTGAAACTTGCTCTCAACTATATTTTTAAAATCAGACTTAAAACCTACCTTTCTTTCATTTAAGACTAGTTTTGTTTATCTTTAGTTTGCATATCTTCAGTCAAAACATGTTGTTTTTTCTTATTTATTGTACTGATTATCTATTTCACATCCTTCTGTGCCTTTTAATTATTTTATCTGACACATTTATTTTTAGAAGGAAGGAAGAGAGACATAAACATGGTAAGTTTTCAAGTTTAATCACTTACTGAAGAGAATTACTGGAAGGGTTACTTGAAGTAAAACAGTGTGGTGTATATTTAGATAGCCATGATCGGTGGCAGAAGATCCAGGGTCACTTCCTGAACGTGAGCATTATGGCAATCCCTTGTCTCTGCTCAATGGCACCAAGAGGCTTGGCACCTAATACCAGGTCAGTAAGGATTTACAGAATTAGAGTAATGTCTCTGCCATCTTATTCTAAAACCTTGGCTTCCCCAGAATGCATGCTTGTGTCATGAGCAGTCTAGACCCTTTGCGGTTGGGAAAGGGGATGAAGACGGTTGGGTTGGACTACAGTTGACTCTCTAATCTCAGGAATTGTAATCAGTTTTTGGTTCAGGCAGATGAGGTCATCTACCTAGAAGAATCGTTAGATAATTACAGTGATTTAATTAGTTTACAAGGGTGACTTAAGTGGTTGTCATCAAGTAATAATCTCCCATGGGCTTTGTTAATAGGAGATCTAGTTCTGTGGATTTGACTTCAGTTTATTGGATTGATTTATGTTTATTCTAGAGATTTAATTATTTTAACCAGTATAAAATAGAAGGTTACAGTGGAATCCTGCTTGAAGAAAGAAGAACAACAGAAAGACAGTGAAGGAATGTAAGGAATGACAATGAATGTATGTTTTTATTTAAAAAACTCAAAACTATTTTATTATCAGAGAATATCATGACATTTTCTTGTTAAGAGAATTTGCAAACCCACTATTTTAGCTGATAGATTCTTGTGGATATGAATGTGTATATGTAATTTTACAGTGATTTGACAAATGTTTGCACTTGAAGTAGCTACATCAGGGTTCTCCTATTGGTTGACTTCTGCAGA
Organism: Iguana delicatissima; assembly: GCA_948472985.1. Taxonomy (NCBI): domain Eukaryota; kingdom Metazoa; phylum Chordata; class Lepidosauria; order Squamata; family Iguanidae; genus Iguana; species Iguana delicatissima. The sequence continues at coordinate 207,124 of CAOKZL010001283.1, forward strand.
TTTTATGGACTTTTCCTGAAGCAAGTACTGGACTGTCCAGGACTCAAATCATACTTAAATAAATGCTATTCCAGAGTGGAATGCAATGAGTTTAGATAGGTAATTTCCAAACAAAATTTGATTAAATTAAAATGCTTGGATTCTTTGCTGCTTATTATTCATTATGGACAAATACCTTTCAGATCATTTTCCACAGTCACTTCATTTTAATGATCTCCTTTGGTGTCAAAATTAATACTTATGGCCCTTATTGAACACTTCCTGGGCTCTCCTTGTGACCTATAGACCTCTTATCATATACCTCATAATTGCTGAATCTCCTTCAGGGTTAGGAAATTGATAAACATGGTGTAGCAAGGTTGACTAATGTACAAGCTGCATGTATTCCTGATTGTTTTTATGGTCTCCAGAGCTGCTTCTAAATTTCAGCAGGGTGGTAGTTAAAATCACATGAACAATGTTTCCATGAAACTGGGAGTAGGGAAAAGAAAACACTTGCAGTTGCTGCCGTGGCACTGAATTTTGGCTGTGCACAGCAGCAGGAAGAGGTCATGACAAGATCCTGATGGATGATGAAAATGGCAACTGATGTTGGCCGTCCCTGGGGTAAAGGGACTGACTTGCTATACAATCAGCATCTCACTCTGTTTTTGGGTGCTAAGGCCTGTGATGCGTAGAGGGATACGATGCCTTAGAAGAGAAAATATCATTCAGAAATTACTCTCATCCATAATTTGATCTCTTATTAGCTGCCAGGACAGTCTGGCTAGAAATATTTTAAAAAACATTGTTAAACATTTTAAAAAACATTGTTAAACATTTCTAGTTCAAACTTTTAGGTCAGTATCTCAAATACTTTTGAGAATCAATCAGAGAGCTTGAATGAATCCCTGTAGAATTTCTGATACCTCTCTCCATGCCATAATCCACATTGTGTCAGTCATCTTCCCTCAGTTTTGAAAGCAGTTTGCCATCTGGCACAAAGGGATTCTACTTTAATAAAAACAAGTCTTAACAGTACAATCTTATATGCATCTACTAACAACTCAGTGGTACTCACTCCCACGCAGGAAGTATAGAACTGCTGCCTAAGTACTCCTGAACTTTCCCCACTAATTACACAGTTCTTTAAACTTCGATTATGATCAGCAGTGAAACTAATGCTGCATTTTGGCTGAGATCCAATAGGACCATTGGTAGAGTGTAAACCTCTGCCAGTGGATGTACCCCAGTGCTTGTGAGTGTTTCTCCTTCTCAGCTTTGCAACAGCAACAGAAGACTCCCAGGTGCAGGCCCAGGTGCACCACCATCCCAGATTGGCCATGAGGGTGTCTGGCTTTCCTTGGTCAACTGGGAGAGAAAAGGTAGCCATGTCTCCTGCACAAGGGTGGAAGCTCTGCTTATGTCAGTGAAAGTATTTTCATTGTAGAAAGGGGATCCAGGGTTGTGTTTCCCATTGGGAAGCTTTGAATAGCATACCAACATCTACTGAAGGTTGTTTATGAATAACATTATCCCACTTTTCCAAATGGGAGGGTCGCATTACAACTGAGGCAGAGCGCAAAATGGCAGCCAGTGAGAAAAGGGAATTCTGCATCCTAGGAGCTTCAAGCACACAAAATGGGTGCAGAATCCTTGGAAAGAAGGAAAGATTTACTTGTAATGATGTTTGTCATATGTCTTCCTATGTTTAAAAAGGGAAAAGAATGTCCCCAAAAGAGACTTTCCCCCCAAAACATTATGTCTGGAACTATGTAACTTTGAAAGCAAAGAAAACAATTTTTAAATGGTATTTTAATATGATGTTTGTTGAATAGTATTTTCCCTTTTTAATAGGGATGGGCCAAGCGAATCCTCGAATCCTCAAATCCTCAGCAAGGATTTTAGATTTGCAGATCTGAATCCCCACACCAAAATAGGCGAACCAAATCTTTCAAATCCACCAACCAAAAAATTGAGATCTCGTGCTCCCCGCTCTTCTCCTGCCCACTGCCAGCAGGATCTTGCCCAGGATGGGCGGGAGAAGGTTGTGGGGAGCACGATCTTGCACTCCCTGCTCTGTTCCTGCCCACCACCAGCAGGATCATGCCCGGAACAGGCAGGAAAAGGTTGTGAGGAATGCAATCTCATGCTTCTGGCTCTTCTCCTGTCCACCACTGGTGAGATCCTGCCGGAGATCCTGAAAGTTTTCCTGAAAGTGAAAACTATTATTTAATTTGTTTTTCATTAAACAAAGATGTCAAATTCTGCTTCAAAAATACTTTTCAGTAGAGGTGCTTTCTTTCTCTTGTTTTTTAAACCCTTTTTAAAAAAAAAAAAAGGATTTGAAAGATTCGAGATTCGTGAGATCTGTGGATTCCCAGAACCTTCCAGGGATTCGGATTTGGAAAATTCTGAATTCTTCCTGTCCCTAATTTTTAATATCATGTTTTTGTTTATCTTGTTTTAGCCACCTTGGGTCCAGTGTCAGACAGAGGGGGCATATTAAAGAAATAAATGAATAAATAAATCTGGATCACAGAGTAATGTTTCCCATGCACTAATGCAAAACATGGGGGCTCATTTAGAGTGGATCAGTTGTGGCACTGCAGTTTGCCACACCATATCCGTCTTCTTTTCAGAGTGTCTCTCTTATTTAGAAAAATGGAAAGGCTAAAATGTTTTTTCCCTTATTTTAATGTAGTGTATTCATTTCTTGTTGCCGTGTTTGCTTAGGGCCTGTGCATATTAGGCACATCTGGAATCATTGCATGCCCAGAGAGTAAGCTATTCAGGAATGATGGCCCTTTGTGTAGTTCACACTGAGTAACAAGGAAACTTCTTCCTTTTGTGATCCAAGCTGTGTTCCAGACACATGATGATCTGCTAGAGAAACTAGCAAGATTTACCTATTCACAGGAGCAAAGCATAAGTTGCAAGAATTGTGACATGGATGATAACAATATGTTGAGATCAGAGCTTTATTAGGAAATACAGAGTGGGGAAGTATTGATAAGGCAAGTAAGCAAGTCATGAATCATTTACTAAAGGCTGTCCCATGTGCTTTGGACAAATAAGGAAATAAGAATGGGGGAGAGAGAAGTGAGACAGAGGTAGCTGCACAGTGATTCTCAGGATGAATGGGCAGGGGAAGAGTACAAAAATGTTAGTGTGCAAAATAAGTGTTTAGTGTCCAAAATAAACTGGAAGGGATAGGAGCTGAAATTGCTGCCAAGGAAAAAGAGAGAAATTTTAAACTATTCTTCAGACTTTCCTGAGAAGCATGTGAAAGGGAATAAGATCTTCAGCAACAAAGTAAATACAAAAGGAGAAAAGAACAGGTATTGCAAGATGATTACAGGAGGCAGAAGAGACACTCTGGACCCTGGCCAGGAGGTGGGGTGGAGATTATGTCCAAGAGGGAGTCAGAGAAATACCTACCCCTATGGCCACTCTAGAAATTGCCATACACTCAGGCATCTAAGATAATTGTAGCCTTGCTGAACAGAAAGAGCTGGAAATGCTCAGACTGCCTCCTAAGAAGGTGGAAGGTCATGAAAGAATTCAGGGCTTTGGGTGCTGTCAGTTAACAAGTAACAAGGTATAGCCCTGATTGAATTAGGAGGGATTTGAGCTTCACAGCCTAAGACAGAGAAGGCTAACATCTCTTTTCCATGTCAGTAAAGGGTAGCAACTGGTCTTGCTCTCACACTTTATCCTGAAATGCCAAGTAAGCAGTTAGAGGAAAGATGGAGAGTGAGAAATAAAATGGAAGTGTGTGGCCGAATGGAAGGAAGCTTGCATCACCCCAGTTAAAATCTTCCCTCTGCCATGAACTAATAAATAACTGGCTTTCAACAAGAAACTATTTCAGCCTTGCCCAGGTCTATTACGTAGAGATAATAAAACTGATCTACCATACAGGGCTGTTTTAAGGACTACCAACTTCATTTTGTGAAGCATTGTAAACACTTCAGAACAATTAATTATTGCAGACATTAACATGCATTGAAGAGGCATATGACTTAAAAAACAATGATATAAGTGAAGTGGTACAGCTTCTAATTATGACCTAGGTGACAGGCATCAGAAGTTTTAATTCATTTATAATGAGTGATGATCAAAAACAGTGGTTCAACTGTTTATTTAGTTATTTACAAACAAACAATTTAGTTCTTTAGAACTATTTAGTTATTCATAATGAGTTCAATTTAGTGTTTTAACTGAATTATGCTATTTTCAGATTGGATGATGGAAGCATAGCTCTTATTGTTGTACGGAACACTTCCCGTCCAGAATTTGTTAAGCATCTGAAAAGATACAGTGGTGTGAAAAACCAGGTAAAGCTTACCCTTATATTTTCCAGCTGATATTGCTTTGAATAAATGTATTTTCCAGCTGTATCCACCAAACAACAGAGAAGAAAACAATTAATTGATACATAAGATAAAACAAGGTATCTAAAGTATAACACAAAGAAAATAGATCAATAAAGATTTAAGGTAGAAGTAAATGCACTCTTAGCGCCTTGGTGAGGAGACTTAACTTCCTGTCAGAATACATTAGCCCACTTTTATCTGATTTTTGAAAATCACCAATCAGACTAATACCGATTAGCCTATTTCCATCCATCTGTTGTGGTTTAGTTATATTTAGTTCTTATATATAGGAGCTACTAGAGTGTAAAGCTGCTAAACTGATTGTAAAAAATAAATTCTGTTTTTAAATGTAGACTGCACTGAGATTAGGGGCAAACACAGACTCCTGACACTTTATCAAAAGCATTTTTGATTTTCACATTTATGCACAGAACACACACAGACAAGAGATGCAAAAAAACAGTAAACATGGTGCAAGCAGCACAATACATTTATAAAGCTGTAACACTCATTCATGCAAACACAAAGCCAACATGCATCCCATTCAGAGCCTCTGTGAAAAGTGATCAAAGAAACTTCATCTCTCCTTTCACACTACACACTTACAGTGATATGATTCCACTTTAATTGCCACGGTGTATCCCATGGAATTCTGGGGTTTGTAGTTTGGTAAGAGGCACCAGTGGAGCTTCCTGGCTGTGGATTCCAAAGGCCCATCCCTCCACTGCCAGTCCCAGGATTCCACAGGGAATGTCCATAGCAGTTATAAAATGGAATCATGGTGCAATAATTGTGTAGTGTGAAAAGGCCCATCATGATATCATTTGCAGTGGGACTCCTGCTGTTACACTATGTTTTTAGAATCCTTTCTTTCAGGAAAAAAGAATTTTGTAGCACCTTTAAGATTAACCAATTAGTTTTAGCATATGTTTTCATGGGCTGCAGCTTGCCTCTTCAAATGCAGTGAGCTGTAATCCATAAAAAATTATGCTGAAAGAAATTGGTTCCTTTTCTTTCCATCTTTTTATACTGAAGCAGACTAACTGGCTTTTTCTCTTTTAAATTTGTTTGCCTCCTGTTATAAGAATGCAGATCCTCATCACTTAATTGTCTGGATTTTTAGAACTGTACTCAAGAAACCATATGTGACTCATTTTACTTTTGAAAAGTTGAATCTGTGGCAGATGAGAGTTTTGTATTTCTATTAGAGCAGAGTGTAGGACATTCAGCCTTCCAGGTTATATGGGCATTTGATTTTCTTCTGCTAGTCTTTGTTACTGAATCAGGTGACTCTAAGGCCCTGTTTGCACCTTACCTCGTCGCGGCAGTGGGGAGCGGCGCTCACGCGAGCAGCCGCTCACTGCTCACGACAGCCCTTCTGCCTCCTGCATCGGCTTCCTCGTAGCGTGACCGTCGCACTAGCGCCCCGCCCCTTCCTTCTGCAGCACAGTCTGGGAGCTGTAGGCTGCGCTGGGGGAAGGAAGTGCAACTGGCCCAGCTCGCCGAAGCACCGCACGCAGGTAAATGCGCGAGGGCGCCGCGAGCATTGTGCGAGCACGCAGTATTTTCGGCTTACAGCTGAAAATAAAAAAATGTGTGCGCACCCCACTTTAGCCTCATGAGCATCGTGCGAGTGGGAGTGCATCGTACGGAGCGACGCTCTCATTCACACGACGCTCAAGGGGCGCTCACGCAAAAAAAAAGGCATGCGAAAAGGACCACAGTGTAATTCCGTGCTGTATAGTAAAAAAGCACAAGTCTCACTTAGGCCATTTCTGCACTACACTCTTGTAGTGTGATTATTCCACTTTCAACATTCTATGGAATCCTGGGGTTTGCAGTTCAGGGAGCAGCCAGCCAGTAATAATCGCGCTATAAGAGTGCAGTGAGGAAATGACCCTAGATAGCTAGCTTGTAACAGGTCTCTTTTCAAAGCTAGAGTATGAGAGGTGTTTCCATGTTACAAAACTTTAGGGACACAATCCAACAAAGGTAGGCATTCTTAAATACAATAGCCCTATCTAGGGTAGAACGATTAAAATTGATAGGACTTCAAGTGACTGATGGCTGATTTAAGTTCCATTACCTTCAGTGGGCCTTCTCTTAAGTATGGCTAAATGTGAATCCAACTATTTGATTACAAACATAGTTATGTAGAACCCTCCCGTTTATAGAAAAAAATAATGGTACTTTCAATCCTAGGCCATAATTTTTAGGAGTATTCTGTAGTTTTCCTTTCTGTCAAGAACAGAGAAATCAGAAAAGGACAAAATTAGTAGGTTATACTGTTATGCTAGTTGTATCTTCTCTGATCATGTAATTCTCTGGAAACTTTACCCTTTGGAGTCATTTGAGATTATTGTCTGATAAATAAAATCATAGGCCCATATTTATTCCACAAGACTAGAAATAAAATAGCAAGATCCTCAGATCTTAAAAGAATGTTCAATGTCGTATTCTTAATTACCTTCTTTTTTGACATTTAGTTCAATTTCCCTTTTATTGAAACATACATTGTTGAAGAAGTAAAAGTCCACCCGAGAACTCAAAAGGAGCATGCTGCTGGTGACAGTTCTGTAGATTCTGAAAAAAAGAGCTACCCTTGGAACATAGATGGAGATTTATTGGAATGGTCATCAGAAGTTCATGTTCGGTAGGAGAAAATATAGTGATGTTAAATTTTTAGTTGTTGCCATGTGTTCCCTAATGCCTGTGGTTCGTCTTATTTTAGCATATGTTTTGTATGTTATAGTTCAAGACTTACCATTTAATACTAATGAAGCTTACCTAAGGCCATCTTAGAGTTTACCTAAATTCTGTGCTTCTGTTCCAGTGAGTGCACAAGCCAGAGAGAAAAAAGATCTCAGAGAGCTATTGTTGGTCAGAAGGCCTATAATACAATGCCATATTTTCCCATTGGTCTTCTCTGTAGTTCTTTAGCCATGATTATGCTGAAGAGCAAACAGCAGCAGAACCTAGGGAGGCTACCCATCAGTCCATTAAGAATTCCCCCTCCCCCTGCTGTGGATTCTTCCTCTACAGTTGCTCAATGGTAGTATTGGGCTACTGGCTGAGATCTAGCAATTATACTGGGATAAAATAACTCACCAAAAGAGGAGCTACATCCTTGGACTTGAGAGCAATGACTTCTCCTCCTTCTCTGGGAGTGACAGAAGCTGGCAGATAGAGCTCTACCCCTGGCTACTTGTTGGATCTTATGTTGTATTCTGCATCCACCCACTTGCCCTTGCTTCTAGTGTTGTATTCAGGTGTTAGACTAGTGTTTAAGCCACGTACAGGATTCTGGCTTCTAACTCCAGATTGAAGTTATTAGCACATTGCTTTCCTATTACTTTCTCTATTGAGTCAAACAAGTGTTATGTTATGGACTTCAACTCTCAGAAGCTCCAGCAAACATGTAATCATAGAATCATAGAAATGTAGAGTTGGAAGAGACCACAAGGGCCATCCAGTCCAACCCCCTGCCATGCAGGAAAACCCTCAAAGCACTCCCGACAAGTGGCCATCCAGCCTCCGCTTAAAAACCTCCAAAGAAGGAGACTCCACCACACTCCGTGGCAGCACATTCCACTGCTGGACAGCCCTGACCGTCAGGAAATTCTTCCTGAGGTTCAGGTGGAATCTCCCCTCCTGCAGCTTGTATCCATTGCTCCTTGTCCTGGTCTCAAGAGCAGGAGAAAACAAGCCCACTCCCTCCTCAACATGACATCCCTTCAAATATTTAAACATGGCTATCATGTCCCCTCTCAACCTTCTCTTCTGCAGACTAAACATACCCAGCTCTCTAAGTCTGTCCTCATAGGGCACGGCTTCCAGCCCCCTCACCATTTTGGTTGCCCTCCTCTGGACCTGCTCCAGCTTATCCATATCCTTCTTGAATTGGGGTGCCCAGAACTGGACACAGTATTCCAGATGAGGTCTAACCAAAGCAGAATAAAGTGGTACCAATACCTCCCTCGATCTAGACACCATACTCGTATTGATGCAACCAAGAATTGCGTTGGCTTTCTTGGTTGCCGCATCACACTGCTGACTCATGTTCAGCTTGTAGTCTATTAAGACTCCTAGATCCCTTTCACACATACTGTTAGCCAGCCACGTGTCCCCCATCCTATATTTCTGCATACCATTTTTTCTGCCTAAGTGTAGGACCTTACATTTCTCTCTGTTGAAATTCATTTTGTTAGCCTTGGCCCAGCTCTCCAATCTGTCCAGGTCCTGTTGAATTTTGATCCTGTCCTCTTGCGTATTAGCAAACCCTCCCAATTTGGTGTCATCTGCAAATTTGATCAGCGTGCCCTCTATTCCTTCATCCAAGTCATTAATGAAGATATTGAACAGCACCGGGTCCAGGACAGAACCCTGTGGCACCCCGCTAGTCACTTCTCTCCAGGAGAATCTGCCATTGGTGACCACCCTTTGGGTATGGTCAGTCAACCAGTTACAAATCCACCTGACAGTAGCCCTGTCCAGCCCACATCTTACTAGCTTCTTTGCAAGAATGTCATGGGGAACTTTGTCAAAGGCCTTACTGAAATCAAGATATACTATGTCCACAGCATTCCCTTCATCTATCAAGCAAGTAACTCTATCATAAAAAGAGATAAGATTAGTCTGGCATGACTTATTTTTGAGAAATCCATGTTGACTTTTCGTAATTACGGCATTGTTTTCTAAGTGATTAGAAACTGACTGTTTGATGATCTGCTCCAGGATCTTTCCAGGTACTGATGTTTGGCTGACTGGGCGATAATTATTTGGGTCCTCTTTTTTTCCCTTCTTGAAGATGGGGACAACATTTGCCCTCCTCCAGTCTGCCGGAACTTCTCCTGTCCGCCAAGAGTTTTCAAAGATTGTAGCAAGAGGTTCCGCAATGACCTCTGCTAGTTCTTTTAAAATCCTGGGATGCAATCATCTGGCCCTGGAGACTTGAATTCATCCAGTGTGGCCAGGTATTCCTGTACTACCTCTCTACCTATTCTGTGCTACATTTCTCCCACTTCCTCACCTGCTCCCCAACTGCCAGGCTGAATGTTTTTATCCTTTTGGGAAAAAACTGAGGCGAAGAAGGTGTTGAGGAGTTCTGCCTTTTCTCTTCCTCCTGTTATTAATTCACCATCTTTTCTGCACAGTGACCCTATCATCTCCTTCTTTTTCCTTTTGCTGCGGACATATTTTAAAAAGCCCTTTTTATTGTTTTTAATGTCTCTGGTCAACCTAAGTTCGTTCTGTGCTTTAGCCTTTCTGACCTCCTCCCTACATCTCCTGGCTACTTGCTTATAATCTTCTTTGGTGATTTCACCCTTCTTCCATTTCCTGTACATATTTTTCTTAACACTTAGCTCAGCTGAGAGTTCTTTAGTCAACCATTCTGGTTTCTTCAGATGCCTTCCATTTTTCCTGCTTAATGGCACAGTTTTAGCCTGTGCCTTCAGTATCTCCCTTTTAAAGAACTCCCATGCATCCTGACCTCCTTTCTCATTGGCTATTCTTGACCACGGGATTTCAGCCAGCAGCTCCTTCAGTTTACAGAAGTCTGCTTTTTTAAAATCTAAGACGAGTGCCTGGCTACACTTGTCTTCTCCTCCCCACTGAATGCCAAATTCTAATAGAGCATGGTCACTCTCTCCTAAAGATCCAACCAGTTCTACGTCCTTAACAAGGTCTTCCCTGTTGGTCAGGATCAGATCCAGAATATTTGATCCCCTTGTCGCCTCTTCCACCTTCTGGACCATGAAATAATAGGGATTCTGGAAGCAGAAGAGTCTCAGAAAGGAGGGCCAGAGGTTGAGAAACATTGGTGTAAAGCTATATATAATTATTACATTTGATGTGGAGAGCATGGTCATGATGGTGTAGTATTTTTTGTGCTACACTTGATATGTGCTTTGGACGGAGCTTGCAAAAAAATGGTATTTTGGGCTATAGCTCTCTGGGTCTCCAAGGTAGCATGGAGACAATATGCTGACTGGGGAATTCTGGGAATCACAGACCCAAAAATAAAATCTCCAGGCTCTGGCTTTGGATCTCACCTTTGTAATACGCATAGGCAGATAGGTTTAACCTGATTGTGCTCATTAGTCTCTAGGCCCAATTGCAAAATGTGCAAATTAGCCAGGGTAGACTGGCATTAGAGAGCCAGCACAGTGTAGTGGTATGAGCATTGGACTACAACTCTGGAGACCAGAGTTTTAAGCCCTGCTGGACCATGGAAACCTTCTGGATGACCTTAGGCATGTCACATTCTCTCAGTTTCAGAGGAAGGCAAAGGGAACCCCCCTCTGAACAAATGTTGCCAAGAAAACACTGCAATAGGTTCACCTTACAGTTGCCATGAATCAGAAACACCATGAAGACACCCAACAACAAAGACTGATATAATCTCAGTCCTTCAGAGCATGCAGGCATGCTGGAAGTATGCCAAACTTAATGTTGAGTGACAAATATTTCGGTATTTCTTTTTCATGATGGCCTATTGGTTTAAACTTTAGAAAGTTAAGTGTTTGCTGTCATAAGTAAGTAACATGTAATATTTTGCATCTCTATGAAGGTCAAAAATATGTCTGAGGATGGCTGCATTCTGTTACCAAATTGTACAAATGCTGGAGTATTTCCATGTATCTGTCTGCAGCGTGGCAGTATGACAAAACCTTTTAAGCTACTTTGATCAAGCCAACAAAATCAATATTACATTGTTAAAGTATAAAATTATTGTCAAAGAATCCTTTTTAAAGTGGCTATATCAGATCTTAATTAGTCTGTTTTTTAAAATCTTTCATGAGTAGTTCACGTAGATCTCAGATTCTCAACACTTACAATTTCACTTGTATGATATTTAGTGTCCATGTTATAGCTTAATCAATTCCATTTGATTCTACTTGTTTTTGCATGAATTACATGATGCACAAGTACTCTATTCTCTAGAGTGGGCCTGCATCATCTAAGAAGGTAACTTTCTTACGGAAAAAAAATCCAGATGTTATCATAAGTAGGCAAATTGAGGATTTTCTTCTGTAAAATGGATCTTCTGTGTAAATAAGTGCAGAGATAAAATGTTATATTAAAACTGTAATGATAATAGATCCTCTTTATTTTTCCCCACTTTTAGGGTACATCCACAGTTAATTAAATTATATGGAGAGAATGTTAATACAGTGGATAATCCAAAAGAATCATGCAGCTGTCTTTAGAAGACATTTATGAAAAAAATTACCAATTTTCGAGCTAAATCATGCTTCTGTCTGGAGTGTTCAGTCTACACTGAAACCCAAGTTTGTATAATGCACCTTCCTAGTGGATAATATGTCTATCAGAGAAATTCTTGATCTCTTTTCTTTTAATATAACAGTTTTCAGTAGTTGAGAAGTGGTCTTCTGGATGAAGACTATTCCAATATGATAAAGAAATACAATGAATATTTGGTAGAGATGAAAACTGTTTCAGGTGCTCAAAAACACTTTGTGCAATGAAAAAAAACATGCAATTGTAATATTTAGAAAATTAGATTTAAAGGATTTAACCAAAAATGTTAAAATTCTCTCTCAATTATGTAACTTAAATTCCTAATAAATAACAAATAAGACTGTGTGTTGTAAGTGTGCGATTTTTAAAGAAAAAAAATTAAAAATCAGAATTACATTAAGAAGGTCTGTCCTTTGCTCTGAAGTTTCTGTTTCACTCTTTACAAGTTCAGTTTCTTGGAATTATCCAGCCTTCAAGCATCACCCAGTAACTGTCCAAGTAGTTTTTTTATAGGTACACCATTCTCCCACACACACACGCACACCCATCATCATCATCATCGTCATCATCATCATCATCGTTGTCATCACCACCTGTTTGGCAAAGACCAAGACATAGAGGTAAACACTTCAACTTCCCCCCTAAATGGCTGATAGACATACATGCTGTTTTTTTAAAATTATTTTAGTCCTTTAAAAATAAAAGATAACACAACACATGTGACAACACAGTTAAAGAGGATGCTTTTCCCAACCTGGAATTCACAGAAGATATCAAGCTTGAACTTCCATAATCACTGACATAGGCCACACTGGCTAGTGGTGGTGGGAGCTGTAGTCTAAAAACATCTGGTTTTAGGAAGAACTGGTTAGGAAGAACTGATATATATTAGTGTCTCTGTACATGGCTTAGAGGAGACCAAAGCTGTTTAAACTGTAGCCTAGCTATGCAAACAACACAGTGAAATTTATGGAGAAAATGAGAGACTTCAGAAAGGAAGCAGGAAAGATGTTGAAAGATTAAAATACAAAGTTTAACACCATGCAAGGAATCATGCTACAAGTTAAGAAAGATGTGAAATAGAGAAGACATCCAGATGCTGAAAAAAGAAGCACAAGACTTAAGAATTAGAGAGACAGTTAGACCGACAGGCATTAATAGAACAAAGGGAAAACAAATCGTGGTTGAGATTTAGAGGCATTACAGAATGCCCGAATGAGAATATAAGGAAGAATATAATCGAGGAATTGGCTAAGAACCTGGATGATAGCAAAGAATTTCTGGAGACTGAAGTGGACCGGGTATATAGAACTAATTCCCTTGTAGCAAAGAAAAGGAGATTTAATTGTACAGTGCATGAGGAAGACAATAAGAGACCATAGAAGTACATTATAATAAAGGAATTCAAATTGATGGAAAACCAATAATAATACTAAAAGAAATTCTGGCATGGCTGTTAAAAAAAAGAAAAAACTATTCTTTCCTTGTGGACGTATTGAAGAAGGAGGGAGTCCCCTTTAGCTGAGACAGAATTGAAGGGGAGAACTTCCCCTATAAAAAGGAAAAGTACAAGATAAACTCTATAGAGAAAGCCGCTGATTTTCTGAAAAGAAACAAGAAAGATCTATGAAAGGTGGCCAAAAGTCCTACCACAGACTCAAGTGATAGTTATATTCAACAAGAAGATTTGAACCCAAAAGGTGAAAGGGCTGAAAGGAAAGACCAGAAGGAAAGGAAAGAGAGAAGAATTCAAGAAGAAGTGAGCCTGTTGGATCTGGACATCTCAGATAAGGAATAAGGGAACAAAGAAAAGAGCAAGAGGTAAACCTAAAAAGGGAAAGAAGGAGGGAAGGAGAGAGAAGAGAAAATAGGGAAAAAAAGAATAAAGTGGCCTAAGTAGTGAGATAAGGAAGATTGGGAATAGATTAAGATAAAGGAAGGGATAGGTAAAATAGGGGGAGATGCTATAGGAATAAAATAGGTAACGGAATTGGAATCTACTGTATTGGTATAACCAAAAAACTGTAAAATAGTATATATAATTGGTGATATAAATGGATTGTCTTGGAACATGAAAGGTCTGCACTCATTAAAAAAGCGGAAACTGATATTTCATTATCTACAAAAATTAAAATTAGATTTAATATGCCTACAAGAGGTTAGAGTCAAAGATAAATACATTAAATACAAGGGAATTCTGAGAATGAGTGAATGGCTAAACAAATTGATAGAATTTGCAGAAATGGATAAATTAAGAACATTATTGAGGAAGAACTAGATTGAACCATTTCTAAAGATATGGAAACCTTTCACGGACTATGTAAGAAATAAAGAGGGAGATGTAATGGTTAGTGGTTTTGATATATAAAATATAAAGTTTGATCGCATTAGATAGTAAGAGGAGTTAAAAGTAGCTATAGTAACTATGTTTAAATACTGGTATTTATGTATAATCTATATCTGTATTTGTGTTAGATGAAGTGTGGAATTTAAACTGGACTTATAACCGACCAATGAAGAAGCCAGGAAGGAACTTAAATGTTATCTGGTAGTACTTTGTAAATATTCTTTTAAGTGTCTTTCTCTTCTTTTCTTCTTTATAACATTAGTATGTCCCAAATGATATTACATATATACAACTATGATTGGGACTTTAGATTACTATGTTTTCCTCTTTCACATAAATATATGTTAATGTTATTGTTATTACTGTTGTTGTTAATGTAAATGATGTTGTTGTTGTTGTTGTGTGGGTGGGTGGGTGGGTGGGTGGTGGGAGCCTTGGCATTTTTTCATCTCCTGTCTCTTTCTTTCTATGTTTTTCCTTTTTTTCTTTTTTTGTATTCATTAAACCAATAAAGATTTTTTTTTTTAAGGCAATTTTTAGTCAATCAGATCTACTCAGGAAGCAAATTTGTACACTGGATAAGCAGAAAGGTGAAAATCTTTAGGTGATCTCTCATAGATGGATAGATGGATGCGGTTTTCTGATGTCTCAGTTATTTAACAGAAAGAAAGAAAAAGGAAGGAAGGAAGGAAGGAAGGAAGGAAGGAAGGAAGGAAGGAAGGAAGGAAGGAAGGAAGGAAGATGTATGGATGGTAAAATGGACAAATTCGGTAAATGTGAGAAAACAAGGGGATTTTTTAAAGAGAAAGATCATGCTCTGGTACTCAAACCAATTCCTGGGCTTAAAGCTGTTCATTCCAAGGCCATTTCCGCACAACAACGCTCTTCTGTGTCATCGCGCTGCAATTCAGGTCCGAAAGGGAGTGTGTTGGCAACGCTCTCCTCCGCACCTGCTCACTCCCTGCAGAAGGAAGCGTGATTGCTCTGCCTCTTCCTTCTGCAGCACAGCCAGATACTTGCCATTGCTGCACTGAGGAGGGAAGTGTTGCAGTCACACTTCTGCGGCTTCTGCACAATGGTAGGTACGGGAGCACTGCGCGATTGGCAGTGCAAAATGGATTTTTCTGTTCTGCAAATGCCATGCGAGTGCGACACTTCGTGACGGGATGGCAGTGGGACGAAGACAACGTCATGGGGAAGTACAACCTGTCAACTGCTGCCATCCTGTGACAGAAATGGGACAGCAACGTCGTGCAGAGAGGGCCCAAATGTCTGTCTTTCAGAACTAGCTCTAGTTGGTGGCTTTGTGGGTTATGATAAAAGCACAAAATAGATTCCACAAACCTGATAGCTGCTTACTTCTGCCACCACTGCAAGGAGCTGCAGGGAGGTTGGGAAAAGGGTAATACCTTTTCTACATTATTGTCATTGTGCAGTGGGGTGTGGTATGGTGTAGTTTTGCACCTGGCTCTTAGGAAGAGTTAGCAACAGAGCACTGTTCTGCTTATGTTCACCGACTCTTTCAAAGCAGCTTTAAGAAGCCAGGCTTTCAGCACAAGCCCTGCCTTCCCAGAGGATTGCTTAAGTAGAGGACTTCTTGCTTTCATTTGCTTTGCATTGTAATAATCCTTTGAATGCTGGGTCGTTATGTGTGTCAGGCTTAACCACCTCTGAGTATTCCTTGCCTAAGAATAATAGAATCATAGAGTTGGAAGAGATCACAAGGGCCATCAAGTCCAACCCCATTCTGCCATGCAGGAATACACTATCAAAGCACTCCCAACAGATGGTCATCCAGCCTCTGTTTAAAAAGATCTAAAGAAGGAGACTCCACCACACTCCAAGGTAGCATACTCCACTGTCAAACAGCTCTTACCATCAGGAAGTTCTTCCTAATGTTTAGGTGGAATTTCTTTTCCTGCAGTTCAAGACATTGCTCCATATCCTAATCTCTGGAGCAGCAGAAAACAAGCTTGCTCCATCTTTCACATGACATCCATTCAAATATTTAAACATGGCTGTCGTGTCCCCTCTTAACTTTCTCTTCTCCAGGCTAAACATACCCAGATCCCTAAAGCACTCCTCATAGGGCATGGTTTCTAGGGCTTATATAATTTGGGTCACTCTCCTCTTATCAATATCCTTCTTGAATTGTGGTGCCCAGAACTAGACACAGTATTCCAGGCAAGATTTGACCAAAGCAGAATACAGTGGTACTATTGCTTCCTCTGATCTAGATACTACACTATTGATGCAGCCCAAACTTCCTTTTTTAGCTGCTACATCATACTGTTGACTCATGTTCAGCTTGCAGTCTATGAAGGGTCCTGGATCCTTTTCATGTGTATTGCCTTCAAACCAGTGTCACCCATCCTATATTTGTACATTTTGTTTTTCCTATCAAGATGTAGTATCTTACAGATCTCCTTGTTGAAATTCATTTTGTTAGTTTTGGGTATTAGCTATCCCTCCTAATTTGGTGTCATCTGCTGACTTGATAAGCAGAGCCTCTATTCCATCATCTAAGTCACTGATAAAGGAGTTGAATAGCACTGGGCCCAGGACAAAACCTTGTGGCACCCCACTAGTCACTTCTCTCCAGGATGAAGAGGAGCCATTGGTGAGCACTCCTTGGTTTGGTCAGTCAACCAATTACAAATCCACCTAACAGTAGCATTGTCTAGCTCACATTTTACTAGCTCCTTTGGAAGAAAAACACAAGAGATGTTGTCAAAAGCTTTACTGAAATTAAGTTATTTTACACCCACAGTATTCCCATCATCTACCAAGCCTGTAACTCTCATCAAAAAAGAGATTGTCTGGCATGACCTGTTTTTGAGAAACCCATGTTGACTTTTAGTGATCCCAGCATTCTCTTCTAAGTGCTTACGGACTGTCTGTTTAATGATCCGCTGTAGTATCTTTCCTGGTATTGATGGTAGGCTGATTAGGTAGTAATTGTTGGGTCCTATTCCCTCCCTACTTTAAAGATGGGGATAACATTTGCCCTCCAGCCTGCTGGGATTTTTCCTGTTCTCCAGGAATTCTCAAAGATTATTGCCATTGGTTCTGAGATTACTTCTTTCAGTTCTTTTAGTACCTTTGGGTGGAGTTCATCTGGCTCTAGAGAAAATCCTATGAAATTCACGGCATCAGCATAACTGGACAGGTGACTTGAAGGAATGTGCACCTATACACCCACAAACAAGCTTAGGGTTGGTTATGGCATGATGCTGGCTAGAGTAAGATACAGTAGATAGGACCCTGAGGCATCCCTCAGGAAAGCAAAAGCTTACTGAGGCCATATTTCAGAGGGACGGGACTTGCAGTAGCTGAACCAGAGCCCCTTAATTATGGCAGGCTCAGTTAACTGAATTTTACAGGTCTGGGAGAAGGTGACTCCCTATGATACTCTTGATAAATTAAGATATTCAGCTGACTAAAAGGAGCCACAAGCAGGTTAAATTGTTCAAGAGATGACAGAAACAAATAGGGAATTTTATTCTGGCTCATTTCCAAGAGTGAATGGCTTACCCCCAGGGGAATTTACATTGTAAGTGTTCATGTGCCCTGTTACAGACCCTTTCATCACTTAATAAAACTGTGGTCCTTTATTTAGCCATCATTTTCTCTGCCTTTTCTTTCACAGTGCCTCAACTTTATTACGTAGCCAGGATTATATAAACAACATCCCTTAGTTGTATTAATACCACCTAAGGCAGTGTATACTAAACCTCCCCAGGCTTGGATGAATAGGGCCTCCTTCTAAATCTATTGCATTTTGTGTCCCTTCTTCAGAATAAATATGTTTTAACAATGTTATTTTTAAAGGATCCTTACAATTTACACCATCCCTCTGCCATATAAAGCAAAGGGATAGTAAAATGCTTAATGTTGTATTTTGAATTGTGTCATTATAGGACAGTGGTTCTCAACCTGTGGGTCCCCAGATGTTTTTGGACTTCAGCTCCCAGAAGCCCTGAGCATTGACCATAGTGGCTGGGGCTTCTGGGAGCTGAAGTCCACAAACATCTGGGGACCCACAGGTTGAGAACCACTGTTATCGGACAAAATGAAAACTTTAGTAAATATTTGGCGAGTAACCATGTGAATAGTTGCGTAATTTAATCTTCAAGGAAAAGCCAAACTTGACATAATTAGTTATCAATATGTATTTCAATGTGACCTCCAATACAAATATAGTATTTTAGCACAGTTTGACCAGTATTACAAATACCAGAAAATTAAAGAGGTAATTATTATCTAACCAGTATTACAAACACCAGAAAAATAAAAGAGATAATTATTATCTAACTGGACTCCAAAGAGCTATTACTGATCCACAATCTACCTTCTACTCCCAGAATGGTTCTGCTAACAGAAGAAGCCTGCAACTCATTTTCAAAAATCTCCCCCTTTCATTCACACCAACAGTTCATCCATTCAGCAGGGTCTCCTTAACATCTGTGTATCATTTCCAGGGACTAGAGGGAGCAGGCAGCTGTTAAGTCCACCTTCACCAACCTCTTTTCATACATTTGAATTCGTATCTAATCCATTATGTGGAACCATTTCATTTAAATGATGCAACATTTTAATGGATATGCTATCCAAATTCGATTGCATTCAGATAGAATCTGTGATCTGTACAAGAATACCAACTCCCCATTTATGAAGTAAAAACAGGCAACTTTCCAGAGATTTAATATAATGTTGTTTAATTTGCCAAAAATGGAAATCTAGATTTATGCACCACATTTTGAAATCTTTAATGCTTTGAGGAACTTTTGACGACACAAACTGCTCCTGTTCAAATAATTTTTGGGGGCTTAAAGTGCAGTTCTATCACCTTTTCCTTGACCACTGCTCTAGAAAATATCAAGCTATGTCATAAAAAACATAAGATTTTGTTCTAAAAATAAGATCAGTTTTTTTTCCTTATATACAATTGTGTTCAAGAGAGCTTTAAAAATAAATAGATTAGGCAGAACTGACAAATGCATTCCCCTGAACATGCATGGCTCATAGGCTAAAGGGTGGGGTGCCCAGAACACAATTAGATCATCCAACTACAGGAGTGCACTAAATAAAATAAAAGTTCCATCTGCTTGTAAGAGGCATGGAGCTAAAAGCCCTATTCAGGTGTTCTGTTTCTATGTTTAAGGTATATGGGGTGAGAAAAAACACACTGGTACCATGCACGCCTCTCACCACCCCGGTGCTTATCATGCTCCATATACATTAAAGCTGAATGTGTACAGGGGAAGTAGGCTCCTTGTCCAATTTAAAAACCTGGACACGTGCTCCAGTGTCTGAAAATCTGGCAACAGAACTCCTGAAAAGGGCTAAAGCTTCCCTCCTATTTAGAGATGGCAGCCCTCTGTGAGCTTGGCTCTTCAGTTGTAAATAGGAACTTCTTGTATTATAAAGGAAAGTATTAGGATCCAAGCCACTGTTTTCTAGAGGGAGTAGAATGTGCAGCACTTACACTATGTGCTTTGAAGCTCATATGCATATGCGTTGGAGTTGAGGAGAGTTAAATATAAGTGTCTTCTTTAAAAGACTCCCATTGGCCCTGGAAGAAAGACAAAAACCACACAATTGCTTTGTGGCTCCTCTCTGCGCAGAGAAAATTGTTTCCATGGGCTTCTCAGGGAGAAAAAGGCAGCATTATAACTGTATCAATGGCCAATTTCATCTAATTTAGCAATATACCTTTCATATATGTATATAGATATATACTTAGGAATGCTAGTTTTCTTGTACATGGACAAGCTTCCGTATATCAAAATATTTACATTTGACTGGCATCCCATTAGTGAATTTTGATGATCTAAGCCAAACTCACTTTTATGGTTGTTGCAAGGGCTGAAATTCTGTCCTGACCACACAATGACCCTCCCTGCCAAAAAACTTAACCTGTAAGCTGGTGCACCCCCTCCCACCATCAGCCAGAAAGTTGTCAGAAAGCGGAGGGATGAGCAGGGATGTGTCTAGCTATTTTTTTGTAGCTGCACATAAGGACATCATCTGAGATAGTTTGTAAGGACCCCCCAGAGGTCTGGCTGAACCAGTCTCCCCCACTTCATTCCTTGTTCTTCAAGAACATGGAAAGATGTTGCTCACAAGGTGAGGCTTTAGGGGTTACCATTGGGAAATGTCACTACATGATACACGTATGTCTCCCAATGTAGGATGTTGGCTCATGTTTATTTGGTATGGATAGAAAAAAAAAGACAATAAAAGTTTCCCTTCCTAGGTCCCATCTGCTCATTACCTTTTTACTTGTTTTATTTATAACCTGATTAGATGATTTCAGTGCTGTGAGGTAATATGCTCTAAGTTCAAGTATGAGTGGTACTATATTCTTTGTCTTTTAGCAAAAATTCTTTTTCCCTAGTGTTAAAACTCATTCTGTTTTTCTTTGCACTTCAAATCAGAGACAATTAATCTCCTCTCCCTCATTATTCGTCAGACATTCTATCATTTGTATTTTGGGAAACTGATGAAGATGCAGTCAGTCTTCCACTTAGCTATATGTGAGGAGCACTGATAGCTTCATTGCTTCTTGCAGTTATTGCCTTTGACAAAATGTCTGTATTAAGTAGGAAAATCCTCAATCATCAGTGGTATCATTCTGTTTGCTGTTTACAAAACTCCAACTTTCTATTCCACTTCTTTCTTGAGGTAGAAGTTTATATTTTCTCTTAAAGAAACCAACCTGGAAATACAGCAAGTGCATCATGTTGTTAAGACATAATGTTAAAATAGCTACTAAAAGTAAGCACTTTTTATATGCACTGACTTGTTAGACATTTAACTAAGGAAACATAAGCTTTTATGTTAAAATAAAAGTGCTTCATCTGAATCATACCTAGTAATGTTAAACCTAGTAATACCTAGTAGTAATACTAGTGGTAGTAGTAATAGTAAGTAGTAATAGTAGTAGTAATAGTAGTAGCTAGTAATGTTAAGCAGTGGCAGCTGGTGATTTCTGTGTCAGTGGGGTAGACAATGCACTCTGGCTTTCATCAGAAGCTATCCAAGGTATTGCATACCTGATGTGCATGTATGTGTGTGCGTGTGTGCATGTGCATATTTGTAAATGTGTATATGCTAGGATTCAGGACCTTGGAGACATCCTTTAAAGCTAAGATTAAAAGTCCAAGAGAATTCTGACTCTAAAGCCATCAGCAGTTACGGCTCTTCAATTTAAACTTGTGCCTCATTGTTTTCTCAGGGTATACTGAACCTATCTGAAATACATTTGGTGGGGCCATTTCGTTGGAAGGCACCCATGTTAAAGTAGGGTAGAAAGGCTGATACAGACATCACTTAGGCCACATCAATTTGTTTATATAAAGCCTTCTTCCAGAAGTAATCCTATGGATAAAGGGATGGAATTAAACCACCCCACCCTCTAGTCAGTGATTTAGAAAAAGGCTTGGTTCATAAGGGCATAATGGGACTGAACTGTCCAGATGCCTGCCATTTTATACCAACATAAGTTGGAGTGGAAAGTGCTTAGTGAGAATAATTCTTTTAGAAGGAACCCAGCCTCCACCACAAATGTTTCAAAGTTACTGTTCCCTAGTTCCTCTTTGTCCAGCACAAGAGCAGCATTGTGAGGAAAATTCTCACTAGGCCAGAAGTTTTAAGTCTAACAACGAAACTGAGTACCAATTCCATCTTCTTTGGAGGGGCTTGTTATTTTGGACATGGAACTAGCAATATTTTCCAGGATCAAAATATTTTCTCTTTTTTTAAAATCTTTCTCTTCTCCAAATTACATAAAGATTAGAGACCCACAAATTTAACAACTCTGTGTGCTATTATACATTACCGGTATATTGTTTGTCTTTGAAAAAAAAAAGAAAAACAAGAACAATTTTTTTTCCATTATGATGAGATACAATAATGGCAAAAAACAAAAAAGTAAATGTAGAAAATAAAGTGCATACCTTCCATAAAAGAAGTGCCAGAAGCAGAAGCAAAATGAGTCCAACTATTGAACCTATTGCAATAAAGAGCAGTGTAACACTCATTTTTGTCTTCTGGTTATGAAGTCCTTCTAAAATGACCTGTGCAAAATAGGGTACACACAGTAAGCATAGTATGAATAAACATGACTTTAGAACTATTCTTGGGAGGGGGTCTTATCGTATTTCCCACAGAAGCACAAACAAGAGTTAAAGCTGTGTGGTATGGCAGCCTTGCAGCCACATACATTAATAGTGGTCTTATATAGGTTAAGCATCCTTTATTTCAGCAGCAGTTTCTTCTAGGTGTGTTTAGAATTTGAGTTTCAGTTTACTTGAGTAAGCTGCACGTCAGATTTGGCTTTCAGTGTGACATCTCCAGTGTTGCAAATACTTCAGCATACTTAACTGGACATAGAGCCCGCTAAAGAGGTGGGACTCATTACCACAGAATAGCCATTGTCGCAGCAGAATGGGCAGAGAGCAGGCATCTTATCAATAGCAAGCTAACAATCAATACTTCCAATCATCTGTTCAAGATTACAATATTTGCTGGCATATAAGACGCACCTTTTCCCCTTAAAAATGCCTTCTGCACATGGGGAGTGTCTTATACGACTAGTAAATACGGTAACTCCTGCCAGGCCTAAATGTATGGGGGGGCAAAAGGAGCATTTATGCTGAACACTGAGGAGAAGGGTCAAGACTTGCATCTTTATGGATCCTGTTGCATTTCATCCCACTCTTGGAACTTTCTAAATGTACTTAATAAACTGATTATATATCACTCTTTCATTTCATCTCAGGAAGTGGATTCATTTCCACAAAAAGCTCATACAGTACTAAAATAAATCAAAGATACTGCAAGATTTCTTCCACCTCCCATTTTCTTCCTTTTTATAGTGTAACAGACTAGCACAGCTTCTTTGAAAACTACTGCAAAGAAATGACTTAGAGTGGGACTTGAAAGTGGAAAAACATCAGCAGCCCCTTTAAGAGAGGAAGAGCCCACCTTGCTGCAGCCCTTCCCTCCTTCCTTCCATTCACCCCTCCCAGCAGGGTCTATGTCCTGGAGCCAACCACCTGTGGGATGGGTGGAGGGATAAGGAATTGCCTATGCTGTGGCACAGGGCATTTTTCCAGCCTGCCCCCCGCCACAGTTGGTTGGCTCCTGCTCAGCAGAGGCATTAGAAGAGAGCCTGAGAGCAGAGACGGAGAAACGGCGGGAGAGGATGAATGAGGTGAGGTACCTGCAAATCCCTGTTGGTTTCGGTTCCTAGGGGGGAAGGAATGGGATGGGCGCGCACTTTCTTTCCTCTCCAGCCTGAAGGGGAGGTTTGGTTTCTTCTGAAGGAGCTGTTTGCTCCTTTTCCTCCTTGCAGGATGGGGGCTATTGTGCCTGTTTTCTGCCCCAACCTCCACCACTTTGCTGGGGGGCGGGGTGGAGGAAGAAAATGAGGCAAGAAAAGGGGGGCCTAGAAAGAAGAGAAGCAGTATCCAGATGCTTTCAGCCCTGTCTTTTCACTGCCTCCCCACCTCTTTTCTGCACAAGGCTCAGCTGTTCCTGTCTTAACTCCCCCTTCCCAGTTGCCTAAGTGCCTGCAGCTCAGCTCCGGGTTATGGCGGAATTTTCTTGGCAAGATTTGTTCAGAGAGGAGGTTGCTATGGCTTGCCTCTGAGGCTGAGAGAATGGGATTTGCCCAATGGGAATCTTCAAAAGCAAAAGAAGGAAAGGGGGAATCCTTGTGCCACTCATCCTTTCACTTCCCCCACTTCCTATGCATTTTGCCTCAGCTGGGTACCAAAAATTTTTTCCCTAAAAAATAAGGCCTGAAAATGGAGTGCGTCCTATACACCAGTGCGTCTAGTATGCCAGCAAATACGGTACCTCTTTTTTTCACACTATCAGGTAATCTCAGGAGAAAATCAAAGGAGATCAAAGATGGCTTCTGCAGTGGTGACTGTTCCCCATGACCAGTCTATTCCCTTTTCCACTCCACAATTACTATTCCTCAGTTTACCCACCATTCAAGAGTATTTCTCTTTGTGATACTTGTGTTATTTTGCTCTAGAAACTCATATTGGGCTGTACTTACAAGTTTTTAGTTGCAAACTCATACTGAAGAGTTTGCAACTAAAATTTAAACTTGACCAGTTTCTTATATCAGTCAGCCAGTAACATGGGTCAATTTGTATAATTTGTCAAGCAAGTACATGGTAGATAACCAAAAACCATGGTACATAACCAAAAAGTATGTTTTTGTTTTGAGTTGCAATTAACTGAAATCTTCAACCAGTAGTTCCAAAGAGTATCCTTTCATTTACAAATACTTACATATGCTGTTTGCTTGCCCTTGTACAGTTCAATGACTTTTGGAGTTTGAGCTGCTGAAACTTTCCCTTTTACCTCAAATATAAGTGAAGAAGCTTCATCCTGTTTTTAAAAAAGATACGTAACTGACGAAACACTGCAGGACAGATCAAATGAACCCATAAAAACTGAGTATTTTGTTGGGATTAAGAAATGGAATTGCTTAGCCCATGATCTTACCCACAGTAAGTACTGGCTAGACCCACAGATTTCAAGAACAGTTGAAAGCATGCATTTTACCTTTCTGCTGTTGAAAACAGTAGAATTAAAAGCACAAAACTGTCTGGATTTTCCACTAACTGAAGCACCCAGTGGTCAGATACATGCATTCATGATGTCCAATATAATAGTCCAAGCTTTAAAATATTTACCATGTGTAACAGTAAGGGAGTTGCTTCTAGATGAATTTGAACAGTTGCTTCTTTTCCACTTTCCATGTCTCCAAAGTTGCAAAGTATTTGCAGACAGAATGGATCATCTGTCATGCAGTACTTAAAAAAAAAAAAGAACAGACTTATAAGAAGCTACTATGTACAGCTGCTAATTTCGTTTTAAAAAATGCTATCAACAAATGTTCTGGGAACAGCCATTACAATTTCTAAGTAACTTAGGGTAGGTTTTGATTGTCTGTTCAAATCAAAAGATATCTCACTAAGCAAATCAGACCAATTTACTTTTGGCATTTGAGTAATATCCTGAGGAACTATTATGCCTAAATATCTAATACTTCGGGACACTAGTGAAGTCGCTTACTAGCAAATAACTAAGGTGAAGTATTAGTCTGCAGGCATGACCTCAGATTTAAACCCATCCGTAGTATAGCCAGAAAGAACCCAAAGGTACTGATTGATTTTAAACAACTGATTAAAAAAAGCACAATTTTTACAACTGCAGCACTTTTTTGTGTCCATCTACAGACCATCAGCTCTAATGTTTCAGCCACTCCTTTTGTATCCTTCTCTGTAAGAGATTTTGCCTTCTAGCTGCCTGTTGACTTATGGTGACCCCATTAATTTCATAGGGTTTTCTTGGGCAAGGAATACTCATAGAGGTGGTTTTGCCAGTTCCTCCCTCTGAAATGTACTCACAGCACCTCATATTCATTGGTTGTTTCCCATCCAAGTACTAACCATGACTGACCTTGCCTAGCTTCCCAGATCAGATGGGATCTGGCGACTTTAGGGCATTTAGGCCCTTTCCACACGTGGGGGAGAGAAACGGGGAAAACGGGGCAGCGCACACCGAAACAGAGCTTACCTTAATCCAGGTAGCTCCATCGCCACGAGGACCAGCGCGCGTTTGCTGCTTCACACTGCGGCGGCGTCCGGTGGCGCCCAAAATGGCAGCTTACGGCTTCCAGCGGCTCTCTGCCAATCGGAGAAGCACGCCAGCCAGAAGCCCGCCCCTGGCAGCTCTGCAGGGACGCGCTTGCGCGCGCCTGCAATTCTACACAGGGCACTGCGATGGGGTAGCGCACTCATGTTTTATAAAGACCACATGAAATGTGGTCTTTAAAAAACACGTGGCGCCACCCCTTGTGGTAGCGCGAGGGCGGTTTGAGGTGTGGAACCTCAACAATTAATACTGCCCCCGCACACTCCACGGTGTGGATGACCTCCGGGTGAGGTCGTCCTACACCGTTTTTTTTACGCCATGTGGAAAGGGCCTTAGTCTCTTAAAGACACAGTAACCAATAACTCTAGTTTATAAATATTTGTTGGAAAGTACTAAACTTTATGTTAATCAAACTATAGTTGAGTGGAATGCAGATTTAGATTATCCTATGCAAATCAACCAATGGAAAACTGTCCTAGCTTCAATATCTCAAATTTCTTTAAATTTAAGATTTAAATTAAGATTTAAAGTTACCTTTTCGTTCAGAAAAACATGATGTTTGGGGTAATGTTGGACACTATTATGACTCCTTAGAAAGAAACTGGCTATTTCAAATAAATCTTTTGTAGTTTAATACAGATTATGCTTTCTGTGTCATATGATGTTGCTGTGTTCAATGGCTGTCTTTTTTCATTTGGATGTATTACAGTGTAACCATTTTCTATTGCAAAATCTTTGGCATTTGTGAATACAGATATTCTTTTAAATTATATGCCTGTGACATGGAATTTAATTAATGGTCCAACAGTCGACTTCTGTGTGCTCTTCCTGTTACCAAAAGACTTATACTCCAAGGTTGGAATGATTAAAAATTCACTGTCTATCGATCTCATTGCTTTGACTACTTGTGAATGTGTATTTATAGATGCCAAATTCAAGAAAAACATGTTTTTGGAAATATCTTCACCTTCTATTAGTGCATATGCCTAGCCCACATTCATATCCTATGTACTTCTCCCTTTCCCTTTTTCCTTTATATTTCCCTCCTTTCTTTTGTAATCATATTTTTTTTAAAAAAAATCCAGTTTAAAAGGGGGGATTTTAATCAGAGGGTTCAGCCACATTGCCATTTCTAATACTATCGTGGCCACTTTACATTTACTTGAAGCTACATAGTTCTATCTTAATTCTTAAAAATTAGTTTTTAAGGACCTGTAAAAATAATGTGAATGAACTAGAAATATTACCATCGGTCTCTTGTCAAGCTTGGTGAGGAAGATAATAAAATCTTGCAGCATACTTTCATTTTTTTCTGGTAAAGTACAGTCTCTTGTGTAATTTTTGTAGATACACTGTCCATCAGTTGTCTAAAAATGAGCAAAAGCAAAATTACATGTGGATTTCAGGCAATGGAGGAAGCAGACATTTCTAGAGCATGCACTATCATCCTAAGCACATTTAATTAAAAATAAATCTCAGAATCTTTAATAAAGCTTACTCTGTTAAAGTTTAGCCAGAATAAAAACAGTGAACAGAGATAGTTTTCAGTTTTGCTTGGGTAAGAGGGAACACTGGGTTACAAAGAATAGTAAGCCCAATGTAGCCATTAAGCATGGTGCTCTGTGCCATGAGATACAAGGAGGGCAGAGCACTTAGAGAGGGATTTTTCTCAGTCTTAACTGGGACTTTGGCAGTTAGCAATGCATAGAGATGAGGAAAGAGCTAAGCAGGCTCAAAAAAAATGTTGGCTTGCAGCCACCCCACATATAGCTGTAGTACTAAAGTTGTCTGCTACATGGAGAAGGTCTTGTATAGTACAGAAGCTCCATCCACACTGGTCACATATATGAAACCTCCTAAATTTCATGATTTTGATACAACTTATCTTTCAGTTCTGTGCAGGCCCTTTCACATAATCCTATCCTATCCAATCCTATCCTTTCCTTTCTTCTTTTTACGGTATGAACTGTGATGCTGAATCATCGTATCCCTAAATAATCAGGTAATAGATCTCTGAACAATAGCTTTAATACTGAAACACGTTTGTCACCACTAGTCACAGCAGAGCTTGTGCTAGGAACCCTGTGGACTCATTGAACTTGTGCCAGATTGGACAAGAGGTTGAAAGGGGAAACTACAAGCATTTCAGGCCATCTAGGAACCATCTCAAGGCTGAATCCTTCCATGTAGCTAAGGACTCAGTTTGGAAACAACCTCCTTCTACTTTCTTCCAGAAAGCTGGATGAAGTTCTGTTGCTGCTTTTCAGTTTGAGCAACTCATTAGCAAACAAACACATTCATTTCTGCTTCTGTACCTATTCCTGTTCACTTGTGTGTTTGTTAGCTTGTTCTAAACTATATCTCCAAATCCCCATAAACCCTTTTCCAAACAGGTCCACTGATTCTGATCTTTCAGGTTGCCCACCAAAGTCCTAAGCATGTGTTCCCATCAGTCTCTGCAGTTCAAGCTTCCTATCACGGCTAGACCCTTCCCTTGTCAAAGACGGCATATGGCAACTCATCACTTATGGCTTCCAGATATGTCAACTGTTTTCTGCACAAAGACAACATAGAAGAAACATGAAATGCTGTCATGCCACATACTGAACTACAAGTAAGCAATAAGCATTACCTTAACATCCAGAATATTGAATAGCTTGATGTCTCTTGGTACAAAAGAATTGGGGATCTGTATCAGCAAGTCTACAGCAGGAGCCAAGCTTAGACCAGGATTACTGACCTTGGGAACAAAATATACAATAATTATGACTGAAACATCTTTCAAATTAGGATTCAAACCAGACTGCTCTTTTCAAGCTGATCAATACCGGACATGAGATAACCTTCCTTTCAAAAGTTTGAAATCTAAGAAAAATATTTCTGGCATTTTATTACTTTGGTACACAAAAACATTATAGATTTTACAGATTTTAAGATCTACAAAGCTGTGTACGTTAAGGCCTATATATCTGATCTATCAGTTCATTTTAAATAGCTTGTGTTACCATAAGCACAGCAGGAATTGAGCAAATTTGAAATTCAAAAAGATCAGACAAGGTTGTTGTTGTTGTTGTTGTGTGCCTTTAAACTGTTTCCAACTTATAGTGACCCTGAGGTGAACCT
This sequence comes from Iguana delicatissima, assembly GCA_948472985.1. Taxonomy (NCBI): domain Eukaryota; kingdom Metazoa; phylum Chordata; class Lepidosauria; order Squamata; family Iguanidae; genus Iguana; species Iguana delicatissima. Next base: position 235,900 of record CAOKZL010001283.1, read on the forward strand.
ATCACAGGGTTTTCTGGGGCTGAGAGTATGGCCATTTCCGCACTAGCCTGTTATAGCGCTATTATTCCACTTTCAACATCCTATGGAATCCTGGGAATCCAGCTGGCCCCTTTCTAAACTTCAAACCCCAGGATTCCATAGGATGTTGAAAGTGGAATAATAGCACTACAACAGGCTAGTGCTGAAATGGGCTATGTGATATACCCAGTGGGGTTCCATGGCTGAGCAGGGAATCAACTCTGGTCTCCGGGGTTGTAGCCCAATGCTCAAACCACTACACCCTGCTAGCTCTCTCAGACAAGATGCCAGAAGAAATAACTTCAGTTACCAACCATTCCTAATGCTCAACTTATCTTCCCTGCCTTTCCAAATTCAAAGCTGTCAAATTCTTGTTAAAAGACAAAAAAGAAGGAGTGAAAATGTTCAGAAACCCATTTTCAAAAGCACTATGTACTATGCACTACGTACAAGGAAATCTGCCCTCTTTATTCACCTTTCTGCATGGACATAGTGTCCTGGCATGGGGATGGGAGAGGAGTAGGTCCACAATGATGCTTCCACAGGATGTCATCACGGTCCTGCCCTTCTCCTGTCACCAGCTGGTGCGATCATGGGATAAATCACTGACGGATTTTCTACGTCAACGGTCTCCACTCACATGACACTCCCATACTTACCTGCCATGCAGATGGGCTGGAAGTGTGATGGAGCTGCTTCCTGTCCCAGCGCAACATGGGAAAGAGCCCAGTTGTGCTGCAGAAGGAAGAGGCATGTCCCTTGCACTCCCTTCCTCCAGAAGCCAGTCTGGTGAGGAGGGGAGCATTCCCATCATGCTCACTTCCTGCCAAAGGCACTGCCGGAATTGCAACCAGAGGATGACGGGATAAGGTAAGGTGTGAAAAAGGCCTTAAAGAGCAACTGTGACACAGCAAATAGTATTGAAATTAGTGTGTTTATTCTAGGCAGGAGTTCTTCATCTGCGGTCCACAGACCTCCAAGGGGATCTGTGGATAAATTTCAAGGGGTCCATGAACTTAGATGGGGGGGGGAATTATATTTTTACTTTCACTAAACTCTCAAATTGAAATTTCAGCATTTCCCTCAATTATGAGTGTAGGTAACAAATCAAAGTAGTGTTAGCAGTGCCTGTGACTCTACTACCAAAAGAAATCACAGATGTCTTCACAGTATGTTATAGTTGTTACAGATAACTTGAAATATCATTTATGTTCACCACTATTTTGAAATTACTGTACTTATTAGGACTTCTGCTAGACACGGGAGTTAAACCTATGGACCCACCAATATTCTGAGAAGAGGTCCATAGAATTCACCAGACTGACAAAGAGATTCATGGCTCAAAAAAAGGTTCTTAACCCCTGCTCTAAGAAGATATATTTCAACATTGCTGTATAAAGACCCTAACAGATAAATTTATTGAAAACAGATTAGCTTCCTAGAAAGAGAAAAAAAGAATCTCTTCATGCATTGCCCATTTCAAATTTCACTTTGGCTGAAATTTAAAGGCAGTGATGAAGGAAAACTCTGTTTGAAAGAATCGCCTCTTACATGGAAAGTGAAGTTGATCGTTTCCTTCATGCAAGTAACAGGTAAATTTTCATCAATGGGTCCATAAACAAATGAAGTTGGTGTAACAGACCTAAAAAAAAAAGTGTTTTCCCAAAGAAAAGATAGAAAATATAACTTAATTAGTCATTTGCACATCCCCTTTGCTTCCTTACTCATAATTTCATACAATTCTAAGAAGAGGATGTTTGTCATTATACATCAAGGCAAAGGAAGAATGAACTGAACATATGAGTAGCTTGATCATGAACCACAACAGCATCCTCTGTGATGCAGGCAAACACAGCTTATCCACTGTAGGAACACAGAACACTGCTTTAGATTGTGTCTAACTACTGATCTATTTAGCCCAGTTCCATCTACACTAACAGGACTCGCCAGGGTTTCAGACAAGGACTTGTCCCCAGTCTTACCTAAAGATGCCAGGAATGGATCCAGGTACCTTTATCATGCAAATAGTGTGTTCTACCCACTTTCAAACACTATCACATCCATCCCTCCTGACACCTGCTTTTCGATTCCACCGTGTACCATGATAGTATCTATGCCTCCATCTCTCAAATACCTCAGTATTCTAAGTCCTTTTTATAAATTTTTAAGCCATGAAGTGTCATCACAATCAATAAAGATGTTAAAAAGAAAAATACTTCTATATGTTTCATAGTAGAGTCTACTTTACACAGACTTAAAGGAATTTTAACTATGTCGTCTGCACAATACTTTTTAAAATCAGTTTCAGAAATCAACCTTAATCAAAGAAACCCTATATCTGCTCCTTTAGGTACTGTACAATAAGGGATATGTTTTTCCTCTTATGGAGTCCAGTGCATTAACTCTGAGTGAAATCTCATCATCTTGTTCCACTTGTGCTTCTCTAAAAATTTAGGATCTTTCCATAAAGATGCACCATGTACAGTCCAGTGAAACCCAACAGTTTGCACTATGCTGGAATCTTCAAAATCCTGAGGTGAAACAAGCCCTGTATGTATGCAGCTTTCTATTTCATAAGCAACTCTGTGTATGAGAATTGTCATCAGCTTACCCATGAGTATTCAGCTCAACTTCATGCTTCTGAGGTAAAGTTAAAGTTAAGCTGTTACCCAACAGGAGATCACTGTTCAGTTCATTTTCACTGTGGAAGAAAATAAACATCACAGAACATTATGAACGAAGACACGTACAGGTCATGCTTGATTAGCATTTCGTGTACAATATAGCTGATATTTAGATTAGGGGTGGAAAGAATAATCAAAAGCATTTAAAAAACATGTTACTTGAATGTCAAGAAACCCTGATGAGAAGAATCCAGAGGTTCTATCATGGTATGCAATTATGATACAGTTATCCCTCCACGTTCATGGGGCACAGAACCCCCATGAAAGTGGAAAAACTGTGAATATCTATAGGCCAAGAATGGGGACCATGCTAGCCACCTGGTTCTGCCTTCGAGGCAGCAGGATTCCTTTTCAAGGCAGAAGTGAATGGCTGGTGGGGCTTGCTGCTACCTCCACTACTACCCTATGCATTTTTTAAAATGGACATATAAGCCCCACCTTGCATCTGTAGTCTCTCTCAGTCTCATGAGACTGGCAGAGAGACTGTGAACATGAAGTAAGATTTATAACCTCCTATTAAAAATGGCTTAGGGTGGCAGCTGTGGCAAATAACCCATGAATAATCAAATCCATGAATGTAAGTGTAATCTAGCCAGAGATAACCAAGTTTAGTCTCACTTTCAATTCTGCTGGCAAAAGAACTAAGCTCATTTTGCTTACAACTATAGTCAATTTTTGCAAACCAAAAGCTTCTACTTGCTTTTTCTGTGGCAGTCCTGCAGACTAAGTAATATACACTTTCCAGGAACCTCCTGCATATTTCCTTCCTGCATACTTCCCTATTACGACTTTGAAATGCAAAGACAATATTATCCAGGATAGCAAGCTTTAGCAAATAACTCTTACCAAGTTGCGTTAATACTGATGCTGAGGTCATCTCCTGCCCTGTTAAGAGAGCTCGCATCCAACACGAAAGTAAAATCCATCTGTAGAGCAAATGAAATATGTTACTATCAAATTAATGCATCTTCATTATATCAGAAAACATATTATAGATCATAACAGTAAATCAGCAGAAATGATAGGATTGATGTTGAAATCAACATGCTGTCTTTATAATTCATGTCATCATCACCCCAACCTTTGATAACACACGTTTGGATGCAGAGCATTATTGAATTTGACCGAAATCACTTCCTAATATATATGGTTAGGATTGCTGCTTGTATGTGCCTTCAGTCAGCCTGCCTTTCTGCAGCTTCATCCACCCAAAACATTTCTTTGATTGTGAACCAAAAAAAAACAAAAACGAAAGTAAACAACCTCTCCCCAAGTATTACATACACTGCCAGCACCCAATATGCTACACATCCACTGCAGCAACAAATACTTCATTCTGACATTAAAACCTGGTCTTCACTTTATTTCTGCAAAGTTCTACTGCCACAGAGATGGAGACATCACAAAACATATGCCAGATAAATGATGGTGAACCAACACAATCTCAGGCTTCAAGGCTGGCTTTGATAAAGAAAGGTAAGAATAGACAGTCTTGCACAAAAAAGCATGTTTGAGGCTCTCCATCATACACTCACTATTTGCGTATTCCTTGACATAAATGATGCTGTTAGCAGGAAAAGATGAGATTTGTTTAAAGAAAAAAAGAATTTTTTTGGTCATTATTTTTACCTTTGCTAGGTGATCTACGTATAAATACCCTACACTGCAGTCCAGTCTCACTGCATGACCTTCCTTTTCTGACACTTCACAATGTATTTGTGTTTCTTCCTGGGATAAAAGCAAACAATATATAAAACCAGCAGACAACAGTGAATGTTATACAAATGTACATTTTTTTATTTTTAATACTTTATGTTACATACTTTTTTGTTTGAGGGTTCTTGTAGGGGAAAGGGAGGTGAAATATCGCAAAATGTCCAATGTTATATTTGCTGATTTATTTACACCTATGTGTTTGGGGAGGTAAGATCTGTATGGAGAATCTGTTTTTAGAAAAAAAATATGTTTACTTCTTACCTGGTCTAGAATTTTGGTGAAATAAAGACCTTTAGGAAGCTGGATATGGAGGGCAGCTTGATAGGCATCATCACCCAAGTTGTATAAGGTGACATTTAACATTAACGTTTTCATATTTCCCACTGCAAGGTAAGATTTCTTTTCATGAGGCCTATATGAAATAAATATATATTGTTTTAAATTAAGTTTGCCATGTCTAGAGAAACACAGTAAGACACAATTTATTCAGACAGAAAAGAAATGCTTGGATTTTCCTCTAAACTCAAGTTCCACTGAAGCAGGTCCTAGTGTGGTCTCTACACAAAGAAAATGAGCCAGTCCCTTGTGAAATACGGCTCCCACATTGCCAAGTCTGCACTGCTTCTGGGTTAAATAGGCACCTTTCTGGAAGGTTATCCATCCATCCATCCATCCATCCATCCATCCATCCATCCATCCATCCATCCATCCATCCATATATCTATCTATCTATCTATCAAGTATTCTGACTGCAATCTGATCCAGGCCATGGTGGCTTGGGGATTCTGGAAGTTTTAATCCACAAAAACAATACTTCCAAGCTTTGCATTTTGGTGAAAACATGTGGTAAGTTTATCTCCATCACTACTGCTTTACTCAATGATGGAGAGAACATTGCTATTCCCTGCTTGATGGGGAAGTCACAGATAACCCATTTCTCAAGCAGCTGTACACCTTTACATCCACAGAAAAGGAGGGAGGGAGACTGAGAAAGGAAAATAGTTGCCATTCATCATCCCTACCCTCTGGGCAAACGCTAACTATTTTGATCCTTCTCTACCTCTTCACATTTCCCTGTTGTAATTTGTATGTTTAACTGGTATTGCTGAGTTGCATGGCAGTAACCATGAATGTCTTCTTTGTCTGAGAGTTCCATTTCCACTATTTTAAAGCACATTGCCAAGTGTTTAATGCTGCTTTTATAATCACCTTATGCTGCACAAAGGCTCTTGCCTTTCAACTTTCTGTCAAGGTTAATATACAGCAGGACTTGTGCACATGAGTGAACATGTCTATCTTACATTCCACCTAGTGTTCCCTAATCATGTTAACAAGCCAAAGGTACCTAAGAGGATTTATAAGTAAACTTCAATTTGACATTAAAGTTTAATTAAGACTTGCAGAAGAGCTGCTTTGAAATAGACATTTATCAAATATTCTGGCTGGAGACCAACACATTAGTCACTGAACACCTTGGGGAGAAAAGTTGGCACTTAGACAGGCAACAGAAGGTAAAAACACCACACAAGCAGCTAAGTTTCGTGTTAAAGAGATAGAAGCAAATGTTAACATTTCAGTGGCTAGATTGCAGGTCTGCTGTTTGCTCTCAAGTTTTTCTCTTTATGTTTAAATAATTGGTGTCTTTTATTTTCCTATTCTCTGTGTTATTGTTTTTTAGTTTGTTAACAGGATGCCATGAAAGGGGTGGGGGAAGTGAGAGAGAGAGATCTGTGTAAGAAGTCTGTGAGAGCACATAACAGAACACCAGAAGAACATCTGGGAATGGGAGGAAGTTGAACTAGAGTTTTTCACCTGTAATTATGGTTTATTATCATTGCTCATTTGAAATGTGTTGATGTGTGTGTAGGCAAAAAAAATCAGACTAAGTTATTTGGCTCATGCAAAGTAAAGAGCCATATAGGTAGATAAAGGATAAGATTTTAATGAAACAGTTCACAATCAGTGCTACCTAATTTTCAGAAGCAGAAAGGAATTTAGCAGCTCCTTTTATGCAAAGGAACGACTTTACTTAAAAATGTCATCAATACATTCATGGATAAAGAAGATAGTCTGTGCAGCAGAGAAAATAAATTAGCACCTCATAAGCAACTCAAGATAACGTTTCACACTTTGCATCAAGGCTAATCCAGATGTGAAGGCATCTGGGTCCACCTCAGTCTCCCCTAAACATGTGTCAACTGTGTGCAGGGTTTTTTTCCACCTCTGTTTTTGGCTGTCTATGATTTGCTTCGCCAGTGTTTTTCCCAAGTTTAAACAACAGAATTGAACTTTTCTGGGAGAATAGAACTTTTGAAGTAGGACAAAGCTTGGGGATAAGTGATAAGCACAGGTCTCTTCCTTCTCCTTCACTATATTCTGAAATTAGGCCATTTTCCCACTTGAATAGTATCAGAACCAAAGAGTGGTTTCTGTGGGGCCCCTGCCACATTTGAGTCCAGGATCTGACAGGACTGTTTCAGTCAGAGCAGCAGCTCCATCAGCAGAACTCAGAGTGAGGTGGTTTCTCCCTCCCCACAAAAGCAAACATTTATAAACTGCCCTGAAGGACTGGAAAACCTTTTAGATCAAATGTTTGGGCAGTATGGAAGGTTGGATGCAGTGGGAGCAAATCTCATCACATTAGCAGGCAGCTGTTACCATGAGGTTGAATGTATGCTTGTACATTTTGTGTTGCTGGAAATAGTTTGGATTATTATAATGCACTCTAAGCGGGGCTGCTTTTGAAGAGTGTTTGGAAACTTCACCCGGTCCCCAGAGCTGCACCCAGATTGTTAACCTGGGCTAACTACAAGCTGTTGTCAGAGCACACTACTCCCTTCTTACAACAGCTCCACTGGCTGCCAGTCTGTTTCCAGGCACAATTCAAAGGGGTGGTTATGACTGATAAAATCCTACAGGGCTAGGTTTTCTGAAGGACTGTATTCTCCCATATGAATCTGCCCATGTGTTGGGATCTTTTTGGGGAGACCCTTCTCTTTGCTCTACCACTCTCACAGATATATCTGGTGCCAACATGGGAGAGGGCCTCCTTGGCGACTGCTCACAGGCTCTGGAACTCCATAAAGAAGTTAGACTAGTGCCCTGTGGAAAAAGATTGGGGAAAAAGTGGGATACTGCTAGTGGTAGTAGTAATGTTGATAATGATGTTGTTGTGGACGCTGCTGCTGATGCTAATGACAACAGCTGGAAGCCTCTGCCATGATGTACATTACATAACTTTACGTACACTTAGCTATGTAGCACGGGCTCTAAGAAACTCTGTTAGTGAACTACGGAGATGTATAACAGAACACCCAGCAAGAGTGTCCCAATGTACATCAACACTTCTTAGCTGGTGTCCCTACGCACCAGAGGATCAACGCACAATGGAGACTGGCCCTGCTGCGCATCAGTCCCAATGCTTATGGGTCCCTGTGCTGGCAACCCTATATAATAACGCAACAGCAGCCCTTTACTGGATACAGACATTATGGAACTGCCCAGTTCTAATTTCTGCAGACATTAAGTCCACTTACAAAGTCCTAAGCCCACAGATGGATTTCTTCTCCCCCTCCTCCTCCTCCTCCATCATCATCATTGTCATCATCCCCACTCAGTCTTTTCTAAAAATAAGTAATTCAGTACATTTCTTTCAAACAGAAAGCTCAATAGGCTTGGAATCACGTTTAACTTACTTTGGAAAAGCAAGCTTTGCAGAAACTTGCAGGTTAGCAGAACAATTTTCTTGAGAGCAAAATCTTGCAAAAACAAACTTTAAAAAAGAGGACAAAAATTATTTCATGTGTTCATATCAATAAACTGAGAAATAAATTCTATTACAATGTAGCCCAGAACCACTAGTAATATTTTGTTAGGGAGGGCTTGCTACTCCAGCACCACCCCATCTGTTTTTCCTGCCTTTATTCAAAAGTCTGGTACCTTCCACTGGTAGTAATGCCATACCAGAGCTCTTCCCCTTTAAATGATCCCTTTAAGTAATGCCACAAAAAGGATTTTAACACTGCAAGCATCTACACACTCTTTATGATATTCCTATATATTACAGTGGACTGAGACAAATATTGTAAGACACTAAAGCACTTTCTCATTCAGAGGACATAAGGACCTAATCTAAAGGCTTAGGGCTTTTAGTGATAGAAAGAATATTTATAAATATTTGAATCCCAGATTAAAAAAAAGGAATATCCTTAACTGCTAAAAATCTTTGCAGCTTGGGACTTGTTCTGCACACAAATAAATTTTTTTTAAAAAGCCTGTAGAGTTTTGTGCTGAAAAAGTAGCATTTTGGAGACAGAAATGTGATATTCTGTACAGAAACCAAAGTTCTTGTGCAGAATTTATTTCTGAACTTTTCAGTTCAGAAAATATCTTCAGCAGAGAAAACACCCCCCACAAATGGATTTTTTGCAGAATAAATTCTAAACTGTGGATAGTCCTCAAAAATTGCTCCGTTCTCAAGGGCTTTCTCTCAGATCATGAGAACAAAATTTACATCCCTAAAGGCTACACATCTTCAAGACAACTTTAACTAATGAATGACTAATTCTGGCACAAGCACTTCATCTTGTCATACAGTTTCTGTGGATTTGCATGAAGCCTGTCTATAACTGTTGGGCAAGGAAGACCTAAGGCATATTGTTGCCAAGAGATGTATTTATTTATCCCACTTTTCTCCCAGCTGGAATTCCATAGTGGCTCAAAACAACTACCTTATGAACAGAGATAAGTTCACAAATAACCATTACAATGGTAAAATACATTTTAATTAGAAGCCATGTAAAAGCACATCATTAAAATATATACAGCACCAACCCATTCAAACGCCTCTTTTCATCAGGCAGTCAATTGACAAAGCCTGCCTAAATAAAAGTTCTTTGACTTTAGGAGCACAGTATGCAAATTAAGCCAAGAAAAATCTTGGCAATTGAAGAAGAAAAATCTTACACCTGCCTTCTTTACTTCCTGGATGCAAAAATAACAGTCAGAATATATTAAATAGGCAACACTTTGCTGCCTTTACATAACACCCAAAATCTGTCGATCTAGGCAGCCATCTCACTTTACCTAACAGTAGGCCTCACCCTAGCGCTGAGTGATGAGACTTAAAAACTAAATATGGTGACTTCCAAAGAAAAGTTAGTAAGGGAAGTCTTAGAAAGCTGCTTTGCCACTAGGAAGACACATTTTTTACTTTATTTTTGCTGGTTCTTTTGAAGTTGCAAAGCAGTGTCATGAGGTGGAGAAATAAATCTTTTCCTCAAAAAATATAGTGTGGAGTAACAATTACTAATTTGGAAGGGTTTAAATATTTTCTTAACCGCTGTCTTCTAATCTTTGTTGTGGAATACTCAATATGATATCACAAAACAAAAATATTTTCCAGAAAAATAGAGAAAATGATCCAGAAAATGATACAAGCAGCAGAAGCCTGCATATACCGTAAATACTCGTTGTGTGTTAATTGCTCTTTGAGGTTTCCTAAGTAAAGCGATAGATCACTCTTTTGGTTCTAAATCCCTAGGACAGGCTCCACAGCTGACATTTTTGAACATACCTTACCTAAGGGTGTACATTATTTTTTCCCAAAACTTTAATTAGAGATCAGTTCATTTCTGGATCTTTTTTAAATCAAAATTTGCATATTTCATCATATTCAGCACTGAAAGGAAGTACCTGAATTAACCTGATCCATAAAAACATATGCTTGGATTATAATATACCTGTCTAAAATTAGCTCTGGGTACAAGTATTTTATTAGCTAACAAAACATAAGTAGCTCATAGTCTTACCTTGCTGCGTATAACATCATCCTCTTTTCGTTGTTGGAGAACTGGTTGGAGAGGTGGGAGTTCATCTGTACTTTTTCCATTTAAAATGTTGTCTCCAAGGGAATAAGTAGCTTCAACGTGTATGGGAGCCAAGATATCCCTTACATCTTTCTATGAAAATTGGAAACCTAATGAGTTAACTACATTAAAAGAAATGGAAATGTACATCAGAGATGGGCAACATGTGGAACCCTCCAGATCTTATTTAATAAAATTTTCAACAGCCTCAGCCAGCATAAGGAGGGATGCTAACAGTCTGACAATATCTGGAGAGCCACGTGCTTCCCATTTCTGATATATACAAAGGAAACTCAGCCTTATAAGAAAAACTCACTCAAAAACTCACTCAAGACGCAACCTGATTGTAAAGAGCAAATTATTGGCAATTTCAGACAATGGATCTTCTTCACAAGCATCTTGGATAAGATTACATTCTAAATTCAAGATGTCATGGGCAGGGTGTATTAGAGGAAACAATCTCCTTTAAAACCTACCCTCATGCTGGAATAAGTAGATAGGAAATGAATCTATTCAGCTTATATCTTTGCAAACTAAACACTGAAGTCTGTAGGACTTCCCCAAATAAAAGTTCATCTCTTTCACAAGCTATTTGTGAAAATAAAAGCATGATATATCAAAGATTACAACAGCAAATGGGAATCAAATTATTTCCTGTATGAGATAAGGCAGCTACTGACTCTCTTACCCATGTCCCCACTCTTCATTAGTTCTGATCTACAACCTTATTTATGTTGTCCAGTTCATTTTCATTTTCCACAAGCCTTCCCTTGAATCTGCTTTATTAAACCAAATATTAATGATTTTCTCAGATACTGAAAACCTGTGAAAGTGAAACCTGCAAATGGGGAGGGCTGGCTGTATTTCATTCCCAAAGCTCCAATTTAAGCTAGAGAGTTCATTACCCTCATGAATGCTTGGTGAGTTGCACAAGTAACATTGTTGCTGTTGTAAATCTTGATGCTTCCAGAGGTCATCTCAGAAGTTCCATTAGAGAAAAAGTAAAACCTTGCTGCTGTATCTGGTCTCCTGCTACCATCCAAGCTGAGATTATAAAGCAATACTGCAAAGGTTAAAGGAAGGAAAAAGGATAATAAAAGAACAAGGCGTTTGTAAAGTAACACCAAAAGGTATTTCCATGTTTCTTAAAAATGACAGTAAACTATACCAAACAACTTCTCACAATGGTGGCCACACAATCAAAACATAATTCCATCATTTCATTTTCCAAAACAACATGACTCTTACTGTATTAGACTTTGGAACAGCAGTTATACTATTAACATATTTTTTTTTTGGTTTTTTAAAAGAATCAAATGCATATTCTCAATCATGGTCATTTCCCACCAGACTGTTCTAGTGCTATTATTCCACTTCCAACATCCTGTGGAGTTCTGGGGTTTGTGGTTTTTCTGAGGCCAAAGAGCTCCCTGGCTGAGTATTCTAAAGGCCTCTCCCTAAACTGCAAACCCCAGGATTCCATAGGAGGTTGAAAGTAGAATAATAGTGCTATAACTGTCTAGTGCAGAAATGGCCCATGCCATTAAAGTCTTGTGACTTGACTCTCATAGCTCCCGCCAACCTTGTCTAACAACAACATCAGCAACATCTATTTCTTGCCAACCTCCTCCCATGGATCAAGATGGGTAAGGACAACAAATCAAACCCATAACACAGTTAAAAGAGCTTACATATCTTATGCATTGCAGACAGTGCTTACACAACTATAGCCAACACCACAAAATGAATTATCATTTTCATTTATTGGGCAGCAAGAGTGAAATCATACTGAAGCTCAGAATATGATTCAAAAATGATAAATTAAATGCTAAGTATGATACAAGTCTTCCCTACACATATCCTGGATGGCCTCCTACCTGCAACACTTTATGTGTTGCACCAAATAGTGATGAGCACCTGTTGGTTTCATTTTGAAGGAATAGCTAATCGCAAGTTCCATTTAATGGCTTGCGGGAAGTCACTCTTTGAACAGGGATATTAACACATGTATTCAATCAGCACAGAGCTGAGGAAGGATGTCAAAGCACTTGACAAGCAACTTACCAATATAACCTGGAATGGTTCGGCCACTATAGTTAAAACAAAGCATCAGATTCACACATACAACTGGCTGTCCATTTAAAACACAATCCAACTTAGTCCGATTTACTGAGTCAGGGTGCTTTAATGATGCCTCAGCAATAATTACTGCTCTTGTTCTAAAAGGAAAAAGAAAAAAAGAAAATAAATCTGTAATCACAAGATGTCCCCTTACCATTCATAGTTTCAGGGATGCTTTTATTTTCCTTACATTTATGCCTCTTTTCAATTAGACAAATCATTTATACAGTATGACTTTGATTCTAATAACTTATCTGCAAGTTACATTAAACATGTAGCATGCAATTCCATCTGAGTTATTGAAAAGCAAACCCGGAGCCCAGATCCAGATCAAGAACACAGTACACCATGGAAACTTAATCCTTCCCTTCTCAGACACAACACCCTCAACCAAAATCCCCAGCTTCTGCAGCATGGCAATTTACAACAGTAAGAGAGATCTCACTGTTGTCCATGTTTACAGCTAACAGCTGTGCTGTGCTGGGTAGAGCAGATATAAAAGCAGAAGCAAACAGAGACATTCATACCAGTAAGAGAGCCATTTCTGTGGCTGAATTTAGAGATGCCAGAAAATAAACTACATTAGTTTACAGGCTTATAAATCTATCAAAGAGTTATACAAGTTGAATTACTGGATGAACATTTTCTTAAAAACAATTCTGGGCATTATTAGAGTAACGTTGCTTTCTGAAATAATGACCACCTTACAACTATAGCCATATACAGGCAAACAAACTGGGCTAAGGTTTGCAAGGATCACAGGTATGCTTGTAAACCCCACCTTTGGCCATTTCTGCATTAGACTGTTATAGCGCTATTATTCCACTTGCAACATCCTATGGAATCCTGGGGTATGCAGTTTAGGGAGGGGCCGCGTGGCCCCTCCAACAACTACAAACCCCAGGATTCCATAGGATGTTGCAAGTGGAATAATAGCGCTATAACAGTCTAGTGCGGAAATGGCCTTCGGCTGCCCCAAAAATTTTAGGGCATTTGACATTCAGCTGAATACCCTTCTGGAGCTTCCATGCAGAACCTTGATTAGACAGGGTTCCAGGTCAATATAACCTTTGCAAATACTGTGCTCATTTTCATGCATTTAATGTAGACCTTTTGTGCTGAACATGCCAAAACCTGCAAGCATCGGCAAGCATGGAGACATTGGAGTGTGTGCGCGTAGGATGTCTCTGATATTAATTTCACATCCATTCCCCACACTTCAGCTCTAGGGGCAAATTTGTAGATGACATGAGCATCTCTTTTCTGCAGTGTTTCCAAGTTATCAAAATAGCAATGAGAGATGTCTGTGTTAATACAAAATCAAAATGCTTTATATTATTTCTCCCCTCCTCACTGAACCTTGCTTGAATTTACAACGCATTAGTTATCCATAAATAAATATAGATCTGCCTAATAAAATGATTAGCTTTTAGGGTGCATTACCAAGTTGTCTAACTGTACTTTATGCACCTAATTATAATTTGCCTAATAAAACTTATTAGTCTTTAAGATATCTTGATTAGTCTTTCATATACAAAAGTATGTTTTTTCCCCGATTCCTCATGGAACCCTGCCTGTACTTACAATCTTCCCCAAGTAAATATAAATAACTAAATATAGATTTGTCTAATGAAGTTGTTCATTCTTTAAGGTGCACTGCCCAAGAATGTTGTTCTCTGGGTATTACCACTTAGAATGAAGTTGCCTGCTTTTTTTCTGGTATAACATCCAAACCAGAAAAGTACAGGTTTCAAAGAAACCAGAGCAGTATTCCATGATCTAAATTGATTTTAGTGGGTTTTCCTTCTACTAAAGTTAATTTCAGAGATGCGTAAGTTTTAACTTTGAGTAGTTCATTTGTTTCACTGCTGTTCTCCATCACTGTCTTTGGCACATGGGTTCTGAAGCATTCCCTGCTTGGATAATTTCATAGTGACACCAGTGACACACAGAAGTGTTCTCCAATGTATTAAATATGTCAGTGGTGTACAGAAATCCAAAGTTTAATGGATAGGTTCAGAGCCTGATAAAGAGCCTTATGAGGTCAGCAGTACATTGCAAAAGTATTTAATTGCAGCTCATAATTTACCATTATATCCAGTTGTCTCTAAGAACTGGAATGCGTTCAACTCACCTCAGCAACACTGCCGAATCTGACAGAAAAGCACCAACTGCTACATCTGCAAGGGGGAAAAAAAAGTCCACAGATTGATGATGATCATTAGGTGCCAGAAATCATCTCTCAAATGCAATCCCCTTATTGCATATTCACCTCTGGACTATATTAAATCACTATTTGCACATTATTAATTAGAGGGGATATGGTGATACATTACAGCACATCTATCATTAGAACGTCCTAAACAGAATCATTCAGACGTAGCTTTACGGCTGTTATGCCTTGCGTCAAATAATTCTACAGCAATTGGTAATATCATGGCTAAGCTACTGTTCAACCTCCACAGGAATTCTGAAGGGGGAAAAGATAAATTTAGAGCCATTCAACCAAAAAGGATGTTTTTAAGGAGGAAAATGTACATGGAGAAATATATTTCTAATCAATTTTTTAAGAGAAAGTGTGCCTATTAAAAATAAGGTAAAACATCAAAAAACAATAGTTTCCCCCATCCACTTCAGAAGCGTTTTTGTTATGAATCTAAGCAGCCTAATTGGAATGGGAGGGATGGTACAATGGGTTGTGCCCCCCAAAGTCCCCACTACCTCCAGGCTCTGAATTTCACACTTTGAGACTAAAGGTTTAAAGGGAGATTCTAGCACACTTGGCTGAACAATCCTTGATACAACTGAGAAATTAGATAATGAGCCAAACACATCATCATTGTCCTCACCATCAACATGATATAATAGCAGTGACTTATTAACTTATATCCTAACTTTTCCCCAATATTGTGACACAAGGTAGCTTACAAAAAATTAAAACAAATACAGTTAACAGCATTTGCAAAGTGCTATGTATGTGTGTTATGTATGTATTTGTGTGTGTACAGACACACAGATAGGTAGGTAGGTAGGTAGGTAGGTAGGTAGGTAGGTAGATAGATAGATAGATAGATAGATAGATAGATAGATAGATAGATAGATAGACAGTTCAAATGCAATGAAACTATCTACAGAATTAAAGCAATATAAAACAAATCCATAAAAAAAGACAAAAGACAACTATCAGCAAACCAACATACTATTAAAAGCACTTGCAGCCAGTTTCTAAAAGCCTTTCAGAACAGAAAAGTTTTCAGTAGCTGACAGAAAAACAGCAAGATAGGAGTCATCCTAGCCTCTCTAGGAAGAGAGTTCTCAAACCAGGGAGAAGCCACCAAGACGGTCTTCTCCCATGTTCCCATTAACTGGTGCTCTGAAGGTGGTGGGGATGAAGGAAAGGCCTCCCTCAAAGCTCTCAGGGCCTGGACAGGCTCATGTAAGATGTTATCCAGTCTAGGGGTTCTTAACTTTTTCTTTACCAGGGACACCTTGTAAATATAATTTGTTGCCAGGGTCCCCCAAGACTTAATTCAAGATTTAATTATATAAATTTAGTTTTAAATATTCAAATATTTATCTATTTTTTGGAGGCTAAGGCCATTTCCGCACTAGATTGTTGGAGGGCTATGATTCCACTTTCAACCTCCTATGGAATCCTGGGGTTTGCAATTCAGGGAGGGGCCAGCCAGCCAACTGCAAACCCCAGGATTCCATAGGAGATTGAAAGTGGAATCATAGCCCTCTAACAGTCTAGTGCGGAAATGGCCTAAGATTCTATTCCCCACCCAGACACTGAGTGACCCTGGGCAAGTCACATTCTCTCAGCTTCAGAGGAAGGCAAAGGCAAACCCCTTCTGAACAAATCTTGCCCAAAAAAACCCTGTGATAAGTTCACCTTAGGGTTGCCATAAGTCAGAAGTGACTTGAAGGCACACAACAACAAAGTGCTGCTGACATGGGGAGATCTTTTCCAAACATCTTGTCTCTCTTCTTTGAAAAGTGACTTACAGAGACCCTAAGCTGAACGTATCATGGGGATTTCCTCAGCAGGACTTCTTCCTTTTGCCTTTCTCTGTGGCTGAAGGAATGGCCATTTCCACACTAGACTGTTATAGTGCTGTTATTCCACTTTCAACTTCCTATGGAATCCTGGGGTCTGCAGTTTAAACTGCAAACCCCAGGATTTCATAGGAAGTTGAAAGTGGAATAACAGCACCATAACAATCTAGTGCCAAAATGGCCAAATGTGTCATGCCTGAAGTACCCAGTACACTTCCATGGCCAAGTAGGGATATAATCCTGGTCTCCAGAATTATAGTCTGGGTGAATGCACACACCTGCCGCCATTCCCCTTTCCTCTGCAACACAGCAGTAGACTGTGTGTGTGTGTGTGTGTGTGTGTGTGTGTGTGCGTGTGCGTGTGCACGCAGGTACTGAAACTGCTCCCTTGTTCACAAACAAAGGACCAGTTTAGGCACACATACACCTGCCAACGTGTCCCTTTAATCAAGGACACAGCAGCAAGGTGTGTGTGTTTGGTAGTAGGGGTGTGGGCACATGCACATGCCTGCTGCAAGGGAGTAGTTTTGGTACCCACACATACCCTTGCTTCTACATCCCTGTTGCTGCCATTGCAACATTAACCATTGCAACATTAACTGCCATTAACCTTGGACCCTGGGTTAAGACCCATTGATATAGTCCTTCGGAAAGCCTGGACCAAGGGCACATAGGGCTTTATAGGTCATAATTAGCACGCTGAGTTGTGAACTGAAACAGGCCAACTGCCAGTGTTGCTGTTGGAAGAAGGCAATTGTATGCTCCCTATAATCAGCCATGTGCCAGCTTTTGGGATAAATGAAATTTCTGAGCAATTTTCAAAGGCACCTTATGGTAATCCAAAATAGATGTAATTAATGCATGTGTCAACATGCATAGATCAGACATCTCCAGAGTTGGGCATACTGAGAGCACTAACACAAAATTCCAAGCACCATCTTCTGGGATCTCATCCCAGAAAAGAACAGAGACACTATAAAGGACTGCCTACAACTCCCATTCTATTGTCAATGGTACCAAAAGCCACCAAGTGCCCAGCAGAACTAACAGGGACCCACCCAGTTCCCAGCATAAGCCACCTAGCAAGGCGACCAAAGCCATGTCTGTCTCATAGTCAGATCAAAAGCCAGACCAAAATGGATTTAGTTAATCAATTTCATTCAGAAACCCCTAGAGAAGAAGAGGTATTATATCAGCGAGATAAACAGTTGCCCTGCCACAATGTAACTCCCAGTCTAGACCAGAAAGTACGTATTTTTCTTTCGAAATAGATAGACCAAGGATAGCGTGACTGTGAACTGCCTTGAATCGTGTGCCGGGAGAAAGGTGGGATATAGATAAAATCAATCCAATCCAATCCAATCCAATCCAATCCAACCCAACCCAATCCAATCCAGTATTCATTTACCTGGAGTAAGTCATAACTAAATCAGTAACACTAGTTCTTACACAGACTTGTATAGATTGCACTGCTTATTTCCTTATATGTAGTTAATTCAAAACTTTGCTTTAAAAGCCCCAAATACTTTCTGACAGTTTATACTGGTTTTCTTTTATTCATTAGTATCCTGCCTTGAGTCTCTATTTCAGGAGAGAGTGGCTAAGACATAATGACATAAACATTTGGCCTAGTTCCAGTTGTTAGGATGAACTACAGTAGACCCACTGAATCAATGGAACTTATGCAAGTGCTGACCTACTAAGTTCCCATTAACTCAATGGCCAAGTGTAGTTGGGATTGTCTTTTGGACTTAGGGCACTGTTCTCATTGCTTTAAGGAAATGAAAGAGAAGCAAAATTTTCTCACGTGAATACGCATTGTCTTACCTGAATACCCATTATTGTCCACATCAATTCTGCCAGAAAAGGAATGCCCAAACATGCGTAAAGTGTTGCTTATTTGATGCCCCTGTATTCTCTAAAGAATAAGACAGATGTTATTTTTTTTAAAAAAAGATACACAATTTATCTTTTTTTAAGGGGAAACAGCTATCCTTTTCAGGGGAAACAAAGGCCATTTCTGCACTCCACTGTTATAGTGCTATTATTCTACTTTCAATATCCTATGGAATCTGTGCTTTGCAGTGTAGGGAGGGGCATTTAGCTCTTACCCCAGAATTCCATGGGATGTTGAAAGTGGAATAATAGCACTATATCAGGGTAGGGTGGAAATGGCCCAAGCTGCTGACACAAGCAACTACCGGTACTTAATTTGTTTTTGCAGCTGGGTTGGCCCCTGAAACCTCAGGCCTAATTTCATACTATTAGGTCATGCCACTTGCTATATTTTTGCCTCAAGATCCCCTTAGTTGTTGTTGCGTGCCTTCAAGTCCTTTCTGATTTATGGCGAACCTATCACAGTGTTTTTGTCACAAGATTTGTTCAGAGGTAGGTCTGCTTTTGACCCCTTTGAGGTTAAGAGAGTGTGACTTACCAAAGGTCATCCAGTGGCCAAGTGAGGATCTGAACCCTAATCTCCACAGTCATAGTTCAGCACTACACCACACTGGCTCCACTTAGGACTCATGGTGAAATACTGAAGCATGAATAATCTCTCGTTTTTCAGTAAATGAAAGGGAAGGAGTTAGTGAATTTGTTCATTCCTATCTTTCCTTCTTCTGGCTGCTTTCTGCCCAACCAGATTCGTGTCTTATCTGATAGACTATTTGGCTGCTGGAGAAAATACTGGACCAAAGCATCCCTAAATTGTACACCTTATGGGTGGGAATATGTCACTCCTCTGTCCTGTTTTATGGCAGTGGCAACTGGTGGCTTCCATGTCAAGTGGGCAGTGAATCCACTTGGAGTTTGAGTATGACCCTTATGAGAATTATCCAAGGAGCAGAACCCTATTCCCCAAATAGATTCAACCCAGTACCAGCCCAGTGGCATGTGAACCACCAGTTACTAGTGGTTCATGATCCACTCCCTGTGAAACAGTTTAAGGATACCAACCTGTGAAAAGACTGGTGATATCCCATCCTTCCTGCCATTATATATGTAAATCGCCCCTTCTAAATCATTCTCCTGTGGAGCACCAATGGCTACATCTGTAAACAAAACAACATTCAAGTAAAACATTAAAGGGTATCAACTACACATCAACATACAGATGGGTGTGTTCTAATGTATTTTTTTAGATACAGGAATATTGTCCCACAGCAGTTAGTGTACTTCTGCCACCTATATCAATCATGAAATTAATTAATTAAAGTGTGATAATTTCCAAATCAGCTAGATGCCCCCTCCCCTTTTTGGCCCTGAAACCAACCAAATCCAGCACACACCCAAGGAACTATCAGGTACTCTAAGGACAGTAATAGCAAAAGGTATTTCAGTGCTTCAAGCCACTGTGGTGGTATAAACACCAAAGAAATAGTGATGAGACTCATGCAACTCCCATTTGAAATCTGTTTTCCCACTTTGAAAGCTCTAGTCAAAAATCTGGCATAACATCACTACCTGTATCCCTCTGGGTGATCCAAACAGAGATGCAAAGCCCAGAAAAAAACTGAAATGGATTTTTCCCTGTTTTTTTCTCTCCCAGGCCTTCACATTTCTAGATCCAAATGGGGTATTAAGGCATGCTCTTATGTCAGCGGATCAGCTATGTTCTTTTTTGCAACAGTCCTATGAAACAGTCATTCACTTCCACTCATCCCAAGCAGTGCTTCACAAGGTGTTGCTGCACCTTAAGGAATGCATACTGCCATGACAAAATCCCATGTGCTTTCAGAAACAATTCATCTTTCCCTCTACAGTATTCCAGGGATATATCTAGGCTATTGCCCACACAGAGTCTGACTAGCTTCCTTGCGTAGGATTGGGTATATTCATGTTTTATGTGAGTGAGCTCTAATTAGAAATGAATAAAAACCACTGGCTAGCACCTGCAATTAAGTCTTCTGTACATGTTCAAGGGCACTCTGGATGGGAGTGGTAGGTGAAACCAGAGGAAGTTTGTCTTGATCAAAGATCATCATGTTTTTTTAAATAACCAGCTACTACTAGTTTGTAATGTAATTCAGAATATTGCAAAGCATAGTTCCAGTTCTTCCAAAATTCCCTTTTTGAGTACTGCTTTTTTTTTCTGTGATCAAATAGCAGAATCCATGCGTCATACCTTGAAGTATAAATACTGCAGAAAAGGGTAGCAAAATGTTCAGTGAACAAAAGCTACGGAGATAAATAACTCTGCAGTACTTTGCTGTCTTCTCAAGGTATGAACAAGGATATTCGGAGGTACTGTTGGTTTTGTTCTTTAAATGCTCTAATCGTTTTGTTTTGTCTTAATAGGCAAGACATTCAAAGGGAAATGAAGGAAACTGGTTTTAAAGAAAGGAATCTATTTTATATCCTTGAGTAACTTTACTCCTACAGGGAGTTTAGAAACAGAGGAATAACAACCTTCATTATTACCTGCAACACAAAAATGGCTCTTTGAATAGCCAGGATAAATGATCCACAAAAGAGAAGCACTGGAATATGTTGCTTCTAAGTATGTCAAAGTTTTGTTTGGTTGGGGGATCAAAGTTTTTATTCATAAAAGACGTTTTCAACCTCCACATAAATCCTGCTCCCCGCGTCTGCTGAAAGACTGAAAATACCAGTCACTATCTGCCAACTAAAGCGTATATTTCTCTCCCTTTCCCATTCTCTCTCTGCATCATATATAGCAGGAGATGTAGGCTGAACCAACATATTTTATTTTGCTACCTAAGACAAAACACAAAATGGCAGCCCCAAACATACACTCCATATAGAGATGAATCTTACTTCAGCACTGGTGGGAGACATCTTCCACTGCTCCAGTAGGCCTTCTCTGCACTTTCAAATCTCCTCCCCACCAATCTACTTCATAAGGCATCTCTCTCTGCCTAACAGTAGGTCCAATTCTGTTCTTCTTGAGATTTATAATTCTGCTGCCAGTCAGGGAAGACAATCCCAGGTGAGAGGAACCAATTGCAGCTATTAGCCCTAAGTACCAGAATCTAGGTTCAAAACAGGGAATCAGATTGCTAAAATGCTGACTGATCAAAATAATTATACATCCTTCTAAACACTGGGTGCTTCATGATACCTATATTTAGAGGTCTCAATAAATTTCCTATTTACCATTGCTACAGATTATTCAAAGGCAACCATTATTACCTTCAAAGCCGTCATTATCTATGTCTCCTAAATTGGCAATGGATTCTCCAAACCTCGCTGCATACAAATCACTCCCAACCAGTGCTGTCTCCAGCTCTGTCATCTTTGCTCCCTAAAGGAAAATAATAGTTCCACATTGGAACAGCAATTGCAGGAGTGTTGAGACAATTACTTATCAGGCACAGCTTGTAACATTTTAGGAGAAAAACAGGCTCTGTTGAAATTTGCGGTCCACTAGTGATCAACAGGCTACAAGACGAAGGGAAAAGGGATATAGGCAGCATACTAGCTGTTCCAAGAGGAACACAAGAATGCTTTTGTTTGGGCATGGTCCAGACACAGAGCTACACCCTTTGAAATAAATGAGACTTCAACATGAAAGAATTAACTATAGGCTTAAATGTCTCTATTGATAATCACTGATACTCATTGTTCATGTTATAATCTCCATACTGCCATCCATATTCTGCCATACTCTGGTTTTTCTTCAGTTCCAGAAAAATATGTTGCATGATTAATTGGACCACCTTTTTCTTCACTGAATAAAAGTTGATTGTTCCTTGATTGATCTAACAAATCATTCATGCAGAAACTGCTGTTGTCACATGGCTTTCTCCTCATGGTCCTGTCATGAGTCTCCCTCACTCTCTCGCTCACTCCCCCCCCCCATAGCTCCAATAGCATGTTTACAAATATCAGTCCTTAAAGAACAGCAACTACATGCCCAAGATGAGAGAAGGTCATGCTTCTTCCATTTCAGCAGTGAATAGACAAGATAGGGGAAGAAGAGAAAGCAACATCAGCGACCAGAGAAGGAAGCCAAGTGGCTGGAGGCAACCTAGGAATGTCTCTCTATGATTCAAGGGTATGACAGAGACAAAGGTCAATATAATAAGCTGAGCTCTACAGTGCAGTAAATATCTCATATCTACATCTATATCTATTGCGTGTGTGTGTGGTAAAAGTTTTCATTCTCCCCTACCACATATTCAGAACTAAGTGATTATCAGAGAATGCCACAAAATTATTTTGTGGACTGAACCACTTCCCGATGCAGACAGGACATTATACAATAAATCTTTTCCCAAAGCTAAGAAAATAATTCTAAAAATGGTGTGGGGAGGGGGAATATCAGGCAGAACAATTCTTGTCTAGACTTCTCTTTGATGTGGTAGCTTTCTGTGCATACGAATTTGTTATTCACTTGTTTTTAAAAATACGGTGCAGTGCAGAAGCAGTTTATCAGGCATCGTTGTTGTTGTTATGTGCTTGAAAATCATTTCCGACTTTGGGTGACTCTAAGGCAAACCTACCTTTCTTTTTTTTTCTGGCAAGATTTATCCAAAGGGGGATGGTCATTGCCTTCCTCTGAGGCTGAGGCCATTTCCACACAAGACTGTTATAGCGCTATGATTCCACTTTCAACATCCTATAGAATCCTGGGGTTTGCAGTTTAGGGAGGGGCCGGCTGCAAACCCCAGGATTCCATAGGAGGTTGAAAGTGGAATCATAGCACTATAACAGTCTCATGCGGACTGAGAGAATGTGACTTGCCCAAAGTCACCCCAGTGGGTTTCCACAGCTGAGCAAGGATTCATACTTGGGTCTTTCACAATCCTTGTCCAGTTCTCAGACGACTACACCATGTTGGCTCTTTGCCTGGTTATCTTTTTCTTGCACAGGTTAGGGCTGTAAAGAATACTTGCAAATATTCTTGGCCTGGATAAGAAGAATGTGTCACCATATGGGCATACCTGGTCAAAAAAATGATAAGCCAGTGTGACATTTTTCTTAGAGTTTGGAACTTTTTGCAGTCATTTTGTTTGCCCAAAACATTGTTTTTGTTCTAAAATCAGCACTTTGCACAGAACACACTGAAGTTTTACATAAAAAAACCTTTTAACATAAACAACAACAACAACAACAACAATAATAATATCATCATCATTATTATTATTATTTGCAAAAAAAATGTCCTGAAATGCAGAAAACCACAGAAAAATGCATAAGATCTCTCATAATATCACCTGGAGGGAGAAGAACTTTGAGTTTGTTTGTCCTTACAAGCAAGAAGGTCATTAAGTGAAAATTTACATCCATAGCTTGTTTCATAGCTTGTATCCATCTGTGTTTCAGGTTGGCTCCTGCTCTCTGCCCTTACCTACATTGCTCTCTCTGTTTTCATTGCAAACAGATGTCAAAGTTAAAGGTTTGCTCATTTATGATTGGGCATCAAATGTGCAGAGCTGCCAATTTTCATAAGCTTTTTCATAACTTATGAAAGGATAGGGATTCATCAGAGAAAGCCTCCTCCCACCACCTCATCTCCATGACAGAAAAAACAAACCAACTTCACCTCTTATAAGAAACTCTTAAATACACAAGAACCATTTGCAAAAGGTGGGTCCTATGAATGGGACATCAGTTATCCCACTGAGTCAGTCTCCAGTGCCCTTATGTTAAAATAAAGAAATACTTACACTGCCTGAATTAATGTAAACATAAACCTTTCCTTCTTCTCTGACTTTGCTGTGCATCGGTGCACCAACAAGTAAGTCTGAGAGGCCGTCTCCATTGAGATCCACTGCGCACACTGTAGATCCAAAATATGAACCAAGCTGGTCACACAAAAGAGAAAGGTTTATTAATGGTGTCGTAATGGTGTCACACACCAGAAAGGTGCACCACACCAGAAAGCAGCTTAGACTTGATCACTATAGAAATATTACCTTTTTGCCCTTTAATTCTGTCAGAATTGAAAGCCGTTTCGGTTCAATTTTAAAAATGTATGCCTAAGATAGAGATAACAAGAGTTAATTGCACTCTGTACTCTTTGAAAGCTAAAACATTTATTACATAATAAAAGTAAAGCAAAACCAACAGCTGTAGGAAGCAAGATCATCTTTACTTTGTTGTAAAGCACAGCTCAGAATCCTATCTTTGGCAATGGCCTGACCTTAGGAGTAGTATATACCATTCCTTGATGTTCTGTATGAGAGCACTTGAGATATTCTACCAATGTACCCCTGCCATTACATTTCCACTTCTGACTGACCACTGCTTCCTTTTCACTCACTGTAGTAATGACATGTACTAGCTGATAGGTCACAGATGCCATCAAGTGCATGGGGTTTTAAGTGCAGTTGTTCCTCTCTCAGCTCAGATGTACAATGACAGCTATAGTCACAGGAAAATGTAGCATTCACACATGGAAAATTCTCTCCTAGAAAAACATTTTGGAAAATATACCATGGAGCCTCTGATAGACAGCTCTTCTGCACCAGAGCAAGATTGTACAATTGTTCTTACACACACATATTTTGATGTCCTACCACCACCCACTGTAAGATGAGGGGAAATTAACTCTTACTTTACCAGTCTGCTCCTGCTGTGGTGCACCTCCAACTACTTCTGTACTACTCGGTGACAGGAAGTGGCCACCTCCAACAGCGTATCCTATCCAGAAAAGAGCAACAAATAAATGCAATGGGTTTTAGATTCTGTGCAAAGTACAGCAACATTCTGATCAGTCTCCAACAAAGTTGAAGGAATGAAATTAAAGGAATTAATATTTCAGAGATGATTCATACTACTATTTGAGAAAACAATGACTTCCTAAAGGAAAAAAAACCCTAAAAACTGATCATGCACATCTAAAAACCTGCACAAGCTTTTGCCATATTCCCATATATTCTCTATGTCCTTTTCAAGTGAACTCTCAAGATGTGCCAATGTGTGGCAGTTGGTGGACATATGTGGCTTCTTACTGTGGCAAGCTGATTAACGGGCATATCTTTTTAACAACTGATAAGCAGTCATTGCTCTATCTCTTTTGCATTGTAAGTTATTCTGAATATTTTTTTTATTCTAGTTTTATTTCTCCAACTGTAAAGTGGGAACAACAAACTTCCTGGCCATTAGGAATGCCAATATGGGTCCAACAAAAAGTACTAAGCACATACATGTATACATATTTACCTCAACTTTCCCTACATACAAACTAGTATCCTGCTTGTCTTTCAGGAATATGGATGAGAACAGGTATCAGTATCAGCTCTTTTGGGTCACTAATGGCAATAGTGTTACTGATCACTAATGGCGTGTTCCTTATTAGCCAATGTAAGTTAAAGTTGCTTATACGTTGAATGAGCTAAAAGATTAAGACTATTGATGTGCTCAGACCCTGAGAATTATAACAGAGATTTTATATTCTGTCTGGAGAATGCTTCAGGCATAAAAGTGCATAGAGATGGAGCAGCCACTGAGAACTGGTTTGAACATACTCCCCTCATTCATAACTGAGATGCACAACTTTGACAGTTAAAAGGCTTCCCACACCCTGATTTACTTATTATCCTTGTCCGTGGTGTACAGATTCCACTGTGCGCTTCCATTCCCTCCCCAGGACTCTTCCACATGAGAAACAATTTCCATCGTCACTTAAATGGAGGGAGACCATTTCACTTTTACGTGCCTAGATGGCCAACTCCTTCCACTGAGATTTTTTTTTTTTTAAAAAAAGCATTCAATAGATAGGAACAATACAAATCAGAACACACTTAACTGTAGAATTCTCACAGAAAATAATTCAGTTAGTTATTTGCATCTGCAAAAATGAATGCAAGCCTCCAGTTTCAGTTAGTCCAACATGTGCTTTGCATGTTTTAAAGCATTAAAAACAGGAAAATGTATCATTTCATTCCATGCTGAACTTCCTTTTTTTTCACCTACCATCAATTTAAGCTTTTAAAGAATTCATTCCATTGCACGGGCTGCAAATATGCACATTGGGCTGTACATTCATTCTTTATTATTTTCTAATAATTAGCCAACCCAATGGTATTGTTATTGTATCCTGACAGAAACAAAACGAAGACTCATTTTTTTTACAGCTGAAAGCACGAAAAAACTTTGTTTGTTTTAAAAAAACTAATTTGAAGCAGGCAAAGTGGAAAGTTTTTTACTTGGCTCTTCCACTTTGAAATCCACTTAACTGACTGGAGCTCAATGTGCACTGTAGCTATGCTTTGTGCACTGAAATTTACAGTTGTACGTTGGGTATTGAGCACTGCAGTTGAGTATTGTGCAACAGCACCTAGTCACTGACATGTGTTGCACAATGTTGTTACTCTGCATAGGGGTTGCATAGCACTCGCAGAGCATAGCTCCATGTATGGTTATTTACACTATGCTGTGGGGATGTTGGAATGCACCCATAATGTGCCAAAGCTTTTATTCACACAAGAAGAGACCCAACATAACATGTCCATAATCAAAATTGTGGATGCCTTCTTCTATTGTTGGTAAGGGAGAAAAGAAAAGACTTTTTAGCCATCTTAGGTAGAAGTGCAGGATCCTTTTCTTACAACCAAGTTATGCCCTATTCATCTTCTCCTGTGCAGTGAGACCAACCACAGCTAGTAAAGAGAAGCAGGTCCCCAGCAACTGTGGAGGGATATAAAAACAGACAGATAAGATATTTCAGTTACCTAGATAACTCCCAGACTTTACTTGACTATCATCCACATATGAAAGATAGATATTTGCTGTTTTATTGTATACAAAGATAGATCCAGTCCAATAATCTGATCCTGGAGCTCCCATAATAATTAAATCCTGGAAGAAAACAAAAGGCTTAAGTCTTAAGTTCTTAAAGATAATCAGAGTGAGTCATATTTATTCCTGCTCTATCTGCTTTAAAGTCCCTGGTATTACCTATCCATAGCCAAGTTTATTTGACTGCTATATCATTCAGTAGGTACAATGAAGCGAAATGCATTGCAAACGTTTAATGTGCTTAATGTGCTAAAGATTATGTTTTCAAAGAATTCCAAGCAGGCCACAAGCTTTAAAAACAACAACAAACCTGCCCTTCTCTGCAGAATATTCTGGAACTCATTATTCTTATACAAAACAAAAAGGAAGGGTACCTGGTCAAGTATATTGATCTTTACAACACCAAATGGAATGCTGTTAGTTTTATTACTGCTTTGAGTAGGTTACTCTAAATCAGACAATAAAACCTTATGTTCTTTTATATTATTTATATATTTTGAAACTAGAGAAGGAAATTCTATATTAAAAAAATATATGGTCCATAATGTGTGTTAAAAATCTTGCTGCAGTGAGTTTGCCTGTTGTAAAATATATTACTTTGGAATAGCAGCCTGAGAATATAGATTAGCTTATATGAAGCATGACAGTATTCTATAAGAGTGAAACAATTCCAATCCATCTAGCTCAGCCCCATTATCATTCTTTTCTTCTCTTGCAATTCCAAGATGCACTGATGGGAACAAGAATCACTCAGGATGCTGCATGATAACTGTGTGATATACTGATTAGAATGTTATTCGTAAGAGATCCAGGTTCAAATCCCTACTCACTGTATGACCTCGGACTAGTGTTGCTCTGGCCCTTACCGTAAGATGTTGCCATCCGGGCATGGCAACATGCTGCTCCTGGTCCAGGACACATGCCATCACCCGACGTCATAGCAGTCCCGCTGCTGTCATGCCCTACACCATTACTGCAAAAATTCCGGTAATGGCCTCCTTTCCCATGATGATCCCATCAGCTATGGGCATGCGGTAAGGGCAGAAGTGCTCGATAGCACTTCCTTCTGCAGTACAGTGCGGGAAGAGGCAGGGAAAGGGACCTGCCATTCATGCGGTACTGCAGAAGCAAGACAAGTGTTCCAAATGCTACCCATCTGCTGGCAGGTGGCCAGGTGCAACGGGGAGCGTTCAGTCCTGATCCCCTCCCAGCAACGCCATTGGCCGGATGGGATCAGGACAAAGCACTATTAGGCCATAGTGCAGTAAGGGCCTCTGTCTCTGTTTCTCAGTCTCCCTCTCGTTTTATCAGCTTGACCTACCTCACAGAATTGTTGAGAGGATACGTGGCAGGTAGGCAGGAGAGCCCTGTATGCCATCTTAAGCTCAGTGGAGGAAAGAATGAGTAGAAATGCAACTAACAAATGGAATAGACCAACAACTTATCTAACAGTTATGACAACAGGATAAAAGTGGATTTACTGAGAAAACAGGACAAATTTTCTGATAAAAATGAAGAAATTAAAATATGTAACAAATAAGCAATATTCTTAGACTACACACCTCTGTGTAAAATGTTGCTATTCCAGCCTGACATGACCCATATTTTTCTCCATATCGTCTCCAGTAATCTGAATATTCACAACATAATACAGAAAAAAATGTGTTATGCATTGGAAAAAAAAAAACCCAAGCAACTAAAAACAATAATCCTCCCTGAATAGTTTCACAAATTCTTTACAGCTGTTTTGACAGAAACGTTGGGATTAAGTAGAACTACTGTCATCTGACAGCAAGAAAATATTCAACCCAGTAAAATCCAAAGAATAAAGGCTTCGAGAAGCATCCTGTTCAAAATATATTGTCACTACACAACTTTGTTTTAACAAAACTCTACTCTAAATTATCACAATAAAACTAACAGTCTAATTTTGGAACATGTTGGTACAATCAAGAAGAATACCAGCATGGCCTTTCTTTGTAACAAACTTCATCAATTAGATGTGTTGGGAACACTACTGTTTTTCCCCTCATCCTATTTATAATTTTAGGCAATAGCTGCTAGGAAAAACAATCATACTTTCCAGGGGATCTCAGAGAACAGGAGGGAGGAAAATATCAGGAAAGTTATGTCTCTGAACACTGTATTTGCCAGTCTTCTCTACTCTCACGTAGAGGGAGAAAGGAAGCTTAGTGGGCAGAATCCCTCTCTTCAACTGGCATGTTTCTCTTCAAGCCAAAGGTGGAAAATAAACAGTCTGAAGAACAGGAAGTCTTCCTATGCTGTATCTATTCCACAACTCTCCAACAAAAGGAACTGCAGTGGTGGAAGCAGCAACAGTGTTGGCAAGGGACAGCTCACACACCATGGGTAACACAAGAAGCAGGAAACACTGGGGCAGGTCATAGTCCAGCCTAGAGGAACATAGTTTGCTCCTCCTTGGTCATGCTTGTTCGGAATGAGCCAAATGTGAGAAAACAGACCCCTGTCCTTTATGGCTGGACACGGCTCTTCTTCCTGAAAGAACTTTCCATCTTTACAGGAACAAAGGTGAGCCCAACATTGTTGTAAGTTCCCTTCTACTCTGCACTAATTTCAGAATACTTCTTCAGGCTGCAGCAAGGACCTTGCTAAAATGTCTTCAGGGACTCATACTCTCAATCAGAGAAATACATCAAAAAGCCACCAGTGGAGGAGACCACAGTGGTGTTTCACCGTCCCCCAACCACACTGTATTTTCTAATACCACCACTCACATAGATGACTTCTGAATTACTGTGAGGAAGATTATTTTAGTATGCCTATTAAAGTTGCAGTTGCAATAACACAAAGAATTGCATAACCAAGCTTCCATCCTCTACTCAGCTTCCTTTTTTGTTTAAATTAGTAACTGTTCATAGTAATCATGGCTACTCTCCAAAAAAGGTCTTACAGACATACACCATTTCTGCACGATGACGCACTCCCACGTCATCCCACTGCAAATCCTGGCAGCACCTTTGCCGGGAAGAGAGTGTGATAGGAATGCTCTTCTCCACACCCGACCAGATCCCTGTGGAAGGGAGTGAGAGTGACGTGCAGTGCAGACGGGCTCTTTCCCATACTACACCAGGGAAGGAGGCACCTACATTGCACTTCCTGACCTTCCACATGGCAGGTAAGTACAGGAACATCGCACAATTGTGAGCACTTAACAGATGTAATCTGTTGAGTGAATATCCCGCAATCGCAATGCAAGGGGATGCGATGGCAGCAGGATTGTGACTACCTGTAGACTGCTACCATCCCATCCCTATAGCAGGACTGTGACACCATGTGCAAATGGCTATAGTCCAAAGCATGGCTTTCCCAGTTGTGCAATATTGAGTGTTCACCTCCTCTAAACTGTTAAGAAACAGATTTTTTTTCCCCTATTGAACTGCAGCACATGCACCTACCCTTATAGCACGGACATATTCTTTCACTCAACAATGTCCGAAAATTGGATGGTATCACATAGCAAATACCATTAGGAAGTTTGTGCTCTGAAATATAAAATATATTTTTCCATCGATGTCCACAGGCCTATGGAAAAGAAAAGGAGATGCAAAAATAAGTGTAATAAGTGTAATAATTAAAGAGCTAGTCTAAAGAAAACATAATTAACACACAGGAAATACACTTAAAGAGACCTTTTTCCATGTCAGGTCACAGGTCCATCTAGCTCAGTTTCATCTGTTCTAGAAATGGGGAACTTGAGGGCCCAGGGCCAATTCCAACCCTGCTACATAGACCACTAGTTTCCCAGAATGAGGCGGTTTTCCACCTTTCTAAAGAGATTGGGATGTCTCTCATAAGGCTTAATTGTGGCAGGAAGAATAACAGAATCCTAAATCAAAGAGCTGGCAAAGATCACAAGGGCCATCCGGTCCAACCCCTTGCCATGCAGGAATACACAATCAAAGCACTGCAGATGGATGGTCATCCACCTTCTGTTTAAAAACTTCCAAAGAAGCAGACTCCACCACACTGTAAAACAGTTCTTATCCTCAGGGAGTTCTTCCTAATGTTTAAAAAGAATCTTTTTTCCCTTAATTTGAATCCATTGCTCCATGTCCTAGTCTCTGGAGCAGCAGAAAACAAGCTTGCCCCATCTTCTAAATGACATCCCTTTAAATATTTAAACAGGGCTATCACATCACCTCTTAACCTTCTCTTGTCCAGGCTAAATATACCCAGCTCCCTAAGCCACTCCTCATAGCGCATGGTTTCCAGGCCATTTATCATTTTGGTCACCCTCCTCTGGACACATTCCAGCTTGTCAGTATCCTTTTTGAATTGTAGTGCTCAGAACTGCAGAACTGGACACAGTATTCTAGATGAGGTCTGAACAAATCAGAATAGTGTGATATTATTACTTCACTCTATCTAGAAATTTAAGCTAAGATCAGATGTCAGTTTGGGTCTGATCCTTTTCCCTTTTGCTCTACCTGCCACTGGAATGTGGCCCCTGAAAACTGCTCTTAAACTGAATATGGCCCTCTGGTTCTTTCAGTTCCCCAGTTTTGACCTACACTGACTGGCAGCAGTTATACAGCATTTATTTTTTACAGTGTGGAACATTAGGATTGAGATTAATTAGATACAGTTTAATGTTACAAATGGGAAAATTAATTCATTACCATCAGCACTAATGATTGAATTTGCCTGACTAGTGGAGTTATTGTTAATTGAGATGATATTTAGAACATAACTCTGAATTGGATTTATGCAGAGTGGAGAGAAAGCTGTCACTGCTGACCTTGAATCACATTTTTTAAGATCAGTTGGCATGGACTGTCCCTCATCAGAATTATTTGAATGTCTTTGAGCACATACAGAACAAACATTCTGCACAGCTGAAACACTGCCTACTTTCTGCCTCCCCATTCTCTGTTAGGATGTGTGATTTGCAAAAATCAGTGGTGAAGTTAATATGTTTCTCATTTAACTTAACGGACTTGCATGTGAGTAAAGACTATTTCCAGAGACAACAAGACTGCAGCAAGCAGATTTGCCTGCCTTAGTGTCACAGTCACGTAATGCATTTCCTCCAATCCTAATTCTTCCCCTTGTTTTACTGAATCTGCCAGACAAAGAGTTACTCACTCTAATAAACTGTAGGGTTCTTAATGTAATTAAGTAATTACAGCATAGGATGAACTTCCATCTTGACTGGGAAATCCAGTGAGTTATGACAAAACACCAGAAAAATCTAGTAGGTCAGTAACTCAAGCAGACTTTCCTACATTTCAACAATGAAAACTGGGATGTGTATGGCCAAGACACCAAATGTTATGAATGATGAAGAACACACAAGCTATGAGAAGGTGCAGCAGTTTACTTTTGCCTGAGTCTACTGGAAGGACAAGTTTCTGCCATCTCCTCTCCTCTCTCTTGTGCTGAGCTAACTGTGTGCAAACTATTTTCGCACTTTGAACTGCAGCAACTGAAGTAAGCTGAGGACGCAGGAGGAATGTGGGAAGAAGAAAGAGAGCCTAGGACATTTTAAAAGCAGGAGAACAGAAAAAGCAAGAAAATTAATGGGGACTTTCCCTGCTGAATTGTGACAGCTGGAGGTTATGTTCAACAGATAAATTAACTAGTTATTTCTAAGTTCCCAGTGTTTCAGACAGTGATTTTTCCTCTCTGTACTCAAGAGAGGGCGGGATTATATTACACCCTTTTTAAATGCAAAGTGCTGAGTTATCTTTTCTCACATATTTGTATTTGTAAAATGTAAGACAATAGTATACTTACAACAATAGACCCATTTTCTCCTGGCTGCCTTGACAAGCTCACCCCCAACCACTGATTGTCTCTTTCTTCTAAGCAGGTTTTTCCACATCTCTGCCCTTCTGGGTAGCCTTTAAAGAAAGAAAAAACATTATACATAAATACTTGTATGTGTGTGTATGCATCTTTAAGTCTCCTGTCAACCTCATAAATTTCGTAGGATTTTCTTAAGCAAGAAATACCTATGTATACATTAATCTTTCAGAACACAGAAACCACATTAACATTGTATCATTTGTTGTTGTTGTCTGTCTTCAAGTCTTTTCTCTCTTATGGTGACCCGAAGATGAATCTATCATGGGGTTTTCTGGGGCCAAGAGTGTGTGACACACCCAAGGTCACCCAGTAAGTTTCCGAGGCCACGGAAAATCAAACTCTGGTCTCCACTGTTATAATTCAATGCTGAAACCACCACACCAGACTGGCTCTCAGTGTATCAGTACCCTTAGGTTATATCAACTGGATGAGAATAAGGCTACAAATGAACCTGCCATGTTGCAAAACTCAACATTGCACCAGTGCAAGGATGCAATGGCACTATGGCACATAGAACAGAACAGAACAGAACAGAACAGTCATTACATTTCTGAATTCACAGGCATGTGGTAAATGGAAAAATGCAAAATCTTCCTCACCATAGAAATGGAGAGTTATTTATTTATGAGAGATTTTGCACATTTCCAGGTGGGGTTTGTTGTTGTTGTTTTGTGTAAAATGAACAATTGAAGAAGGTGATAACTGCTGGCCTTGTGGCATGGGCTAATAATAGTGTAAAAGTATAATAAAAATATAAAAATATCATAAAAATAACACTGGATAAAATGTTTGTGCCTTTGTGATCAATCAGCATGTCCTTTCCTGCTTGCTGTAGGTGTGCACGTGTACTTAGTTTCATAAAGGAAAAAGGTGCTAATTTTGTGCAGAGACTTTTTATGCAAAATGTAGAACATACACGTACACACAAAACTGCACAATGTTGCAGTTTCATGCAGAATGTAATATTTAGTGAGCAAACTGGCAAGCTGAGCTAAGATCATTTATCTTGAATAAAATCTCAGCAGAGATTTTTTCTCCCACACCCTCTGTACATTTTTTAAGTTAGTGTAAGTGGTTCACCATCTTTGCAGTGTTAATATCAGACAGGATTAGAGAGGTTAGGCCAGGGAAGTGAGGCCAGGATTAGGGATGTTAGGCCAGGATTACGGAGGATGTGGCCAGCTTACTTTAAAAACTGGATCTGTTCTCTCCATTGGCACAAATAGGTGGCATCAGTAAAGAGACTCCAACGGGAGTCAATGGGGATGTTGGAAGACAGGATCCACCTGTGTTAAGCACAATTTTTTAAAAAAGAAACAAGGCCACCTGGTTCCTCTTCCCAATCTGGTGGGGATTGGGCATGCTCACTGGTTGCAGAATGCTGCTGGACTGTTGTGGAGGCAGGACACCGGTAAGGGATGGAATGGAGCGTCTTGGAAAAGAGCATGCCTTGCTGGAATCCTGAACAGCAGTGTTTTGTACTTAGTCTTAGGCCTTTTCCACACTTCATTGTTATGGTACTATGATTCCACTTTCAACATCCTATGGAATTCTGATAATTGCAGTTTAGGGAGGGCATTTACAATTCTCAGCCTGAGAGCTCTTTGGCCTCAGTAAACCACAAACCCCAGAATTCCACAGGATGTTGAAAGGTGGAGTAATAGCACTATAACAGCGTAGTGTGGAAATGGCCTTAGACATTTTGTTGCAATTGTCCTACTTGAGCTAAAGAAGTAGTTTTTTACAATAGAAATCAGATATATGTTAAACCCAAACAAGAGAACATATTTTGCAAATTATGAGATGAAGCTGTGCTACTTTGCTGCAGAGTCTATAGTATAGAAGAAGGAAGTTTAGTGAAAGGGAGCAGAAAAGGAGCACTGAAGAGACACAGCTAACAATAACAAAGATGGACAGGCAGATGAGTAACAGTACTCTTCTCCAAGCTCTTGAGTCCTTACAGCAAAGCCTCTGAAAATGTATTTTTAACACCTGATAAGTGGCTTGTTGAAAAAAAAAATCCAAAAAATAACCCCCCAAATCCAACCCTCACCAAATAAAGCAAAAGCATTTTCTGAGGTGTACGCAGATCTGCCAGCAAACAACTTGCATTTTTAGAAATGTGGCAGTCTCTGACCACACAGAATGCCCTAAAATCTGCTATGCAATCTGAGGCAAACCTATGTGGTTATCACCATTTGCAACACATGTTACTGTGTTGTACAGGACTTATTTTGTGACTCTTGGCCCCTTTTCACATGTTCTTTTTATACTAACACAATCAGAAACATTCCAAGGTGTCCAGCACTTTCAGATAAATCAACAAGCCTTTTTTTTTTGAATAAAATGTACTTCTAATTAAATTGATTTTAATTTACAGCTACTTGTAAACTCAATAAACATATTTCATAGCATAATCACAAATACTGTTGGATTCAGCAGTAAATGCAACTATATTTAGCGCAGCTTCTTCCCAGATAAGAACAGTCATAAAGCTTGCCAGCCTTCCAATACAATTGTCTATGAGAAGGAAACTAGTAATTTAAAGGTGTGAGCAAACAACTCTTGGGGGAGGGCACCTTATAAGTCTATGCCATTCATATATATATACTATCATTTGAAAATAGCCAGGAGACTGTTTTCTACCTGAGTAAATTAATAATTCTGCTTTGTTTCGTAAAGAGAAGATTGCTTGGATCTAAAAACCAAGGTGCAGACATACAAATCAAGACAGCTTACGTTTGGAAGCTGAAAAGGAGGTGTGGGGTGATACAGCACCTTGCAAGAACAGACTTCTGCTCATTCTGCAGAACTTTCCCCTCCCTCCTTTTTTTCCAAATCTGCTCCACAGGATCACAAGCTTCTAGAGCAGAACTGGGGTCAGTGTGTACATATGGTGGTAGTGGGGATCAATTCTACTGCTGGATGCTGTCCCGTTGGTGGATGGGCACCATGAGAGACAACATGCTTTCTTAAAGAGCACAACTTTCATCTGGAATATTATGGTTTCCCACATAATAGTTTACCCACAGAACTGTATCTGAACTAATTTTAAACTTACTTCCACATAATGTATTTAGAAATCTACCTTAGACACACATGTGCACACATATACACACATCTATCTACTTACCCATCTAGCTAGCTAGCTACAGGCCTGTCCAAGCCCCTAACATGGCCAACCATCCAGGAGGAGGGTTTAAGTGAGGAAATCATCCACTCCCTGGACTGTGCAGGTGTGCATCTTGAAAGGAATAGGGACTCTGTTCCACTTCGCAGCTGCCCTCTTTATTCCAAAAATACTTTTTCAATTCTCATCACATTCCAGTCACAACCTATATCCATATATATGGAAGCAATGTGTGTGTGTGTGTGTGTGTGTGTGCATATTTACTACTGTATATTCATCTATCTATCCATCAAATTGTTAATGTTATAAATCCTATAATTGTCCACCACTTTGTGGCACAGCCTGCAGCATGCATATTTTAAAACTGCCAAGGTCTCCCCGGTCTGACACCTGGCGAGCCAAAGCTTCCCCTTCCTATCCTTACTCTAGTCTACACTGATGTGTCAGCTGACTTCTAAAAGGAGAGCAAAGAAAGAGAGAGAAGATGCCTGCTCAAGCCCCAATGCAAGTGAGCACCCTGTAGGAAGGTTTCAGTGTCTCCTCCCTGGACTGTCCCTGCATGCATCTGGAAGGGAATTGGGATTTCTGTGTCAATTTCTGTAACAATTTCTGGTTATCCTCTCTATTCAAACACATTTCCTTTTCCCTTATACATGCTTTCCCCGTGTGCCACAAAGCAACAAATATTTCTTAGATGCCCACCAAATGAGACCTGAAGATTTCAATGGACTCCACAACGCTGTGTGCCATTTGTTATATGTCATACATATGAATGGGCTGTGAATAATGCAATATCCCCCCCCCGCAAAATGTCAGCCCTGACAGACCCAATACAAACTAGTTAAGTCACAGGATGGGAGTCACACAATCCTCCAGATGTGGTTGAGCTGCAATCCCCTAGCAACCATAGCGGACACAGACAGTGGTAACGAATGGTGGGGACTTCAGTCTAACATGAGGGAGCCCCATGGCTCGTCTTCCTACCCAAGACCTACTTTCTGAGCTCTGGCTTCCTTGATTGATAAAAGCTTCTAGCTGCCTTCCTAAGAACATTCCAGTGCTGAACAGTCTTTTTATTGAACTCAGCTGCTCACTATCAGTAAAGCTTCATAAACAGGAAATGGAAGAATAAAAGTGATATAAAAAAGGAATATATATGTATGTATATATACACCTATATCCCTGTGCTGATTAATTCAGAGACAACTCTTCAGGACCTTGCTCACACTCAATTTGCTAGTGCATTTTGATGAACTTCTCCAACTTTGAAAACAATCATTTTTGAAGTTTCATTTTTAGATGGGAATGTATGGAACTTTAGGCGTGAAACATTTTTTTTAAAAAAATGTACTTATTAAGTTAACCATTGCTCAGCTGCACATAGTATTCAGTACCATAGAATTTAAATTGGGTCCCTCACATCTGGTTCAGCTTAACATCATCACCAGCTGCTCAGAGTGAACTCTATTTGTTTACAGGTTATAGCAAGCTTGGGAAGCTTATCTAACTGATACCTTAGTGGTTTACATAGAACTGTTTCCATCTAAACAGAAACAGATGGGCAGGGGGGAAAGGATTCTTACAGAAATATCTCAAAATGTTGTGATACTACATAAAACTTTTCTGGGGCTGTGAATCACTTTTGAGCATGTTTTTTTCCCACAGAAAAGCAACGTACAAATAAACAAGGGGAGATGATGATGATAATGGTGATGGTGGTGATGATGATGATGATAATAATGTATACCCCTTATTTTGTTGGGCAAACATGGTAAAATCAGTAGGTGGGTTTTGCCAATTTGCAGCAGTTTACAGAATAAGGGCAGGCAATGTGAGGCTCAACACCAGCTCTACTGTTGAGTAAAGTGAGACAGCTGGTTCAAGTCGCAGATGCTGGGAAGCATAGAAAGCCCAAACCGACAGACAGTTCCACGTCCATCTGCTGGAGGACAGAGCTGTAATGTCTCATGGCTTCTCCTGGATCTCCTAAAGGAGACTGATGCTTCCAGGATAGTGGAAGATAATATGCTGTTAACTACAAGTCCAATTAACATCTGTACAAGCAATGGGAAGAGGGAAGGTCTTGTCCTTCGTTTCTGGAGTAAGTTCCACAGGCTGTGATCATCAGTGGTAAGTCAATACACAGCTGTAGGCAAGGAGACAACTTACAAAATGGCTAAGAAAAACCTACCCATGAGAAAGGGCTGGTTTAACACAGCAGTCCTGCCAACTGACTGGTGTACAAGTCAGCATCCTACCTTGCTGCTGGGCATGACAGGCTGGGGTTCTTACTTTCAATTACAGAAAATACTGACCATCTTTGCACATGGGAGCAGCATGCATGGAAATGCAATGCAAGAATGAATCCCAAGAAATACTACTTGCACAGTCAGTTTAGGCAGTCAAGTGCAATTTATTAAGCAACAAACAATATAAATACAGGGAAGGGCTGCCTCTTAACCCTTTCCATCTATACTTGCTGCCAAAGATGCCAGGCTCAAGCCCTGGCATCTTTATTTGTAGGAAGTTACCTAAGAGGCACATTCACAATGGTATCTTACCCAAATAGTAGACTGTGATTTCAGAGGGCAGCATTTGGAAGAAAGCATCCACACACCACAGACACTTCCACAGCTGCTCCTATGTAGCCCACTCCAACAAATGGTCTCCACTGGAATGCTTCACACAACACTGCAGATACTATTACTGGTCCACATAGCTCTGTACTGTTGACAACTGATTGGCAGTGTCCATGATTTCAACAGTCTTTCCCAGTCCTATCTGGAGATGCTGGGGACTTGGACCTTCTGTAGGGTTACCCCTCTCACTGGCAAGATGCGGGCACTGGGAACAGAGGTGCAACGAAGTGTTGGAGAACCGATCTGTGTGTGCACCAGCTGGCTTGTCCAGCATCTACTAAACTGGCCTGTTGTCTCCTGATGAAATAGAAGGCAATCTTCCTTCATCAATGTCAGATTAGAGATCCTTTCGTAGATGTAATGAGGTAGGCCACTCTGTTCCTCATCTCAACTTGTTAAGTGTCTTGGGCTTTCCTCAATCTTCTGCACAGAAAGCATGCGCTCTCTCAAACAACTTTGACTTTTCACCTCCTGCCACTTATGTCAGTCACCACTTGATAAAGTGCAGTTTTCATGTGCAATAGGAAAAATATCACATCTGAGGAGATGTGGATTCTTTCTTTTGTACTGGTTGCTTAACTTATACACATTAGCATTTGATATGAAATTCATGTGGGGATGGGACATGCATGTGTAAACCAGCTGATGAAAATCGTTAGACAGAGAAGAGCTGGTCTTTCATCTAGCTGTCTTCCAAAGCTTCAGCAAAGAGACATTCAATAGAACTCTGTTTTCAGTAAAAAGGCTGCAGGGAATATAACACTCAGTGTGACCCTTCTTCTTGAATAGGCTGCATTTTATGTAAAACCACACTTTACAGTGGCAGATATATAATGTTGGCAGTATTCCTCTGCCAATAATAACCACAAGACCCTCCATTTCCAGCAACTGTGACTCAAGAACTGGAATTCATTTAGGTAAGAGAAATGCTAGCTAATTTAAAATGCTCTCTGTATATTCTTAACATAACAGAGGTGGCCTCTCTTTCTCCTAACCAAAAGTATATTTCAACTGACTTTAGTTCGAAAACCACTGAACTCTTATTACCTTGAAAGGGTTATCTTAAGTTCCCACATGCTTATGAAATAAGTGGTCTATGGACACTGTGAGAGAAAAGCGGGAAATGAAACTCTAAAGATGGTATTTTGAATATATTTTTACTCCCTAGAGTGATTCATGATCAAGCAGCTATTTCATCTAGAGGAGATCAATAGATTTTGAATATTTTGGCACATTCTCAGCAAGTCAAAAACACACACCAAAAGACCGCAACCCAGCACACAGAATCAGGTATGTGCAAGCCCTTTGACAGCTGTGTGGTTAAGTGTCCTTAATTCTATACCAGATTTTTACAGCCTCCTTTTGTCTGTAGAAACTATTTATGAAACGTTTTATTCAGATATAGCCTACTGTTTCTGTTCTAGCT
The DNA here is from genome assembly GCA_948472985.1 of Iguana delicatissima. NCBI lineage: Eukaryota > Metazoa > Chordata > Lepidosauria > Squamata > Iguanidae > Iguana > Iguana delicatissima. Next base: position 276,117 of record CAOKZL010001283.1, read on the forward strand.
TGCTTTTCTATTGTAGTTTTAGAATTTTAAAGGTCAGAAAGATAATTACCTGTTAAGAAGTACTGTTGACTAATTCAGACTTACCTGTACATGAAAATATTTGGGTCATATTGCACATTTTCTTAGCTTATTAGCTTTAGATTGGCATGTGTTGGCTCTTCATTTTAAGGAAAATGCAGCTCAAATTACTAACTTTGTCAATATACGCAAAGGAAGATAAGCAAACAACGAGCTGGAACATAATAAACAGGACACATTACATATTCACCAAGAAAGCAATATCCTATAGAAAAGATAAATCTTTTAAGGTTAAAAGTAAACAGCATTGCGCTCGTGTTGCAGCTAACCGTCACCTCACAGCCTGCTAGTAAAAATTCTACCTCTTTTCAAGAGAGAGACAGAAAAAGCTCACACAAGTGTGAAATAAGACTTCTTTCCTCCATCATTTCACTGCTTTGGAGGTGTTAAAAGAATGGGAAGGGGAAGAAGAAAGAAAACCACAAAAAGAGATACAGAATGGGCTTGTGAGAGTATTTGGCTAATGCTTTATTTAATGGATTTCTCTGAGAACTGGATCGTGTTTGGCTGGCGAGAAGGCTAGGCCACCAAGTCCCAAGTTCCACTCACTCACCCACTTGGAGTGGTTCACAGTTTCTCTCTGGATTCTTCCCAATTTGGCATCTGAAAACGGCACCTGGATTAACCACAGAAGCATTTGTAGACCAGTTGGCTTTAGGGGCTCCCACGACAAGCCTAAAGAAGAAAAACAAGTATGACATGACAGCAAGGGCATCCATCATCTTTCCTGGGAAGTATTTATTCATAGTCTTCCTGATACCTAGAGGAACCAAGCCGAACTGAAATGAAATCTGCTAGGCCAGTGCTTCGCGGGCTATCTGAGGTTAGGGACTGGCAATTATCATATCCCAATGTGCTGGGGACTAGCACTGTATTTGTGTCCATTGGCTACAACTGTTTCTTTTCTTTCTCTGAAAACATTCATGTGACCATCAGCCAGTGGGGTCAGGGACTAGTGCCAGTCCAGGGACCGCTGCTTTGTGAAGCACAGCTTCACCCCATAGGACCATTACAGCACAAATGCCATTTTTTCTCCATGAGAAGAACTAGAATATTGTATGAACTGGTGGAGAACTGAATATGCACCTTAAAGAATAACTTGAAGCTCTGAGACAGCCTCAGTCAAAGTCAATATTTGACTTAATGTTGGGCAATACTTTTGCCAGGGCCAAGCTAAATACCACAAAACAGGGTACACACGTTTCAGTTCTTCAGATCTCTTCATCAGACTAGTTAGGACAAAACTAGGGGATGTTTTTTCACTGCCTAGTCTAACACCCTAAAGGCACCAGATCCTTTCTGATCTTAGAAGCTAAGCAAGATCAGCTCTGGTTAGTGCTTGGATGGGAGACCCCCCCAAGGAACTCCAGGTGCTGCAAGCGAACTTTGAGGGGAAGGAACTGGCAAAACCACCGCTGAGAATTCCTTAAGAAAATTCTAGGAAATTCATGGGGTCACCATAAGTTGTCAAGCGTCTTGAAGGCACATGCACACACTGAAACTCGGAAGTTTAGACGTTTCGGTTGCTATTGTCACACCGTGGCACATTGTGAATCTGTCAGTCCCCATCTCCAAGGCTCACTAAAACTATCTCCCCCCCCCAAAGAAAAAAAACAACTCCTGTTCGTTGGTTTCAGATGAAAAGTCAAGACACTCCGGTTCCTTCCTAGAAGCTCCGACGGCGCCGCGGGAAAGCCCACACGACTTCCCAGCGGGCGTTAAAAGAAACGATCCCACGCCCGACTTCTCCCCTTTTCTCTTTCTTTCCCTCACCCACACATCGAGCGCTTTTCGTTAACGAGTCGCCACTCAAACCAAGAGCAGCCAGCGCCCGCGGGGGCCCCCGAGCGCTCGGTCGCCCCTGCAAGACGAGGCGGCGGCGGCGGCGGCGGCGGCGGCGTCCGAGCGGCTTCGGGGGCCGGGAGCCCTGTTCCCTACTCACCATCGGCTGTCGCCGAAGCCGTGCAGGAGCACCGAGTAGCCAAACAAAGTCCCATTGGGCCCTCCGAAGACCAGCGGGCTCTGCGCGTCTAAGTTGTAAGGCTGGACAGCCGTCCTGCAACAACAGCTGAGGGACAGGAGCAGCCGGGCGATCCCCGTGGAGAAGGAGGGGGCCTCCTGCGCTTTCTTCCACGGACCCCTCATTCCCTCTGTCGTTGGGTGGTTTTATTTTCCGTCCTGGAGGCACTTGGCTGCCTCCACGTTCCCCTCCCCGAGCCTGGACGGCGGCAATCGTCTGCGCGCAAACGTTTAGGGGGCGTGGGGGGGGAGGACGGGGAAGGCAGCCAACTACCTCGACGCCCAACGGCCACTTCGAGCCAAGAGGCGCGAAGTTACTTCTGATGTTGGTTTTGGGGCTGGAGTTGAGGGTAGGGCGACGCCTTAGGGGGCGCTACTGGCCCCGTCTCAGAAGGCGGCGGAGAGCGAGACCGCGGGAGAGCAGCCGAGATGCGAGAAAGGAGAGGAAGGAAGAGGAGGGTAGTGCCGGCCAAAGGCGGGCCCCGAAGATCGATAACCCTCCAGCGTTCCCCCGCCGAAAGCCACGGCCCCGTGGCCAGGCAGGGCTAGAGGGTGGTTAAGGTGGCAAAAGTGACTAGGGAAGTAGAGCACGGGAGTTAACGGAGGCTGCAGCAGCCTGCTTTTGCCAGAGACCGCTGGGAAGGGTACCCCTGGTCCTCTTTACCTGCTGACTTAAGAGAATGCCAACTTGCTTTTCCACACCCCGCTCAGTTTGCAGAGAAGCTGAGACCTTTTCTAAGCATCTGAAAAAGTGGGATGGCCGAGGATTAATCCGACTGTCCCTGCCAGGTCAGGACTGTTGGAAGGTATGGGAGAGGCAACCAACCCACAGGGATCTGAGAGGGGAGGACAAAGGTGGAGGATATCCGGAGTGTGGAAATGTTCCTTTTGAACTTCCAATATCTAAACCTCTATGTTAGCCAAGGGATTCTAGGAGGTTTAGTCCAAAAAAAGAGTAATGCTTCCCGGCTCAGTGAGAAAAAAACCATGAGAAATGGTTGAACAGATGATGACACTGGGGGAGTATGGATGGGAAAAGCCTCAGCTTTTTTTAAAGGTTCCACAACATAATGATCTGTATCTTGTAATTTTTACTGTCTATGGAAATGCTTCTATTAATTTCCACTGGAGATAATTAACCGCAGGAAGCAAGACCTACCAGAAAGAGATAATCAGTCTAACAGTACCTTTAATGCACTACACTGGTAGGAATTGCATACCTTCCAACTGACCCAGTTTGGCAAGGTCAGTTCTGATTAATTCCTCCTCATCCCACTTTTCAGCTGTTTTTAAAATACCCCAGGCTTTGCTGTCTTCCTCCCACTTTCCCACTTTGTCCTTGGTTTACTTCACTTGGAACAAACTGAGTTCAAAGTACAAAAGTAGTTTGTATTCAATTAACTCCACTGGGGAGGGCAAAGACAGGAGGGAGCAGAGTCTTGCCCTTTCTGATAGATTCAGGCAAAAGCAAACTGTTGCCCCCTCTCCTAGCTTGTATGTTCTTCCTTGTTGATAACTTTTGCATTTGAACCATATCTGATGTTGCTTGACTGTATGTGTCCTGGTTTTCATTTGTGAAATGTTGAAGAGTATGTAACTATGCAGCCTTTCAGATGTTTCAACTCCTGATACCTCACTTAGGGCTGCTGGGGTTTGTAGTCCATCAAAATCTGGAAGGCTGCATGATACCCACTCAAGGAGGTGGAAGACCTGCTTACACTGTCTGTTATATAGTGACCCCAGGATGCATTTCTTCGGAGACCTCTTGAGAGCGAGGGCGGGTTGGATGTTGCCTAATATTATTTGTGATCATTCGAAATCCATTATACTTAAGGTTGCCACCATTGCAGTAGCAGCCCAAAAAATCCACTTTAACCTCCCAAAGATATCAGCAGTGGACTGCAAAGGGGACAACTTGTTGTGCTGCCATTAATTATTGTTGGTCCAATGTCTTATTCAGTAACTTTTTGTTTTGTTCTTTCTTTTTCAGCCTTTCTGATTCCTGTTGTAAGAGGCCATTACTTCTGTTTGGATTGGTTTGGTTCTTCCACTCTAAGGCGCCCTGTCAATATCACTTAGCCCTGACTCTACTCTTCTGTCACAACCTTTGTGTAATGGCTAGGGTCTAAGTGTTCACTCAGAACTAAATAGTTTATTTAATATAGCATGTTCTCTTATCACTGACTTTAGATAGTTCAGAATAACTCAGTGGGCATAGAACTAACTGTAACATTTATTATAGTAACATTGGAAATAAAGTAGCTTGTTAGAGTTCATGTATAGTACAGAGTTGATACATTAACCAGTGGTTCTCAACCTGTGGGTCCTCAGATGTTTTTGGACTTCAGCTCCCAGAAGCCCTGAGCATTGACCATAGTGCTGGGGCTGCTGGGAGCTGAAGTCCACAAACATCTGGGGACTCACAGGTTGAGAACCACTGCATTAAACCATTCAGACTTCTGGCAACTGACAACAACTCCTAGCGTTAGACATCAGTTGTCTCTGTCTTTTCCACAGCTGCTTAAACACAGCTCACCCTCTCTGGCCAAGATTTTACTGAAGACTGTCTCTTCAACAGACTCTGCGCCTTATATAGAATTCCTCTCATCCATAAGCCCTCCCATGCACACCGCAGTGCTGGGTTTCACTTTTAAGATACTGTTCCTCTTGCCTATCAACCTGCCATCAAATTGCACTGGTGTTCCAAATAGCTAATCCTGAAAGCAACTTTGTCACATCTGTGTTTAATGGAATTATGCCAGTACTACATAGCTTGTTGTACTAGATACACTGTTTTGCCAGAGAGAAATAAAATTATCTATCTATGATACCCACTCTTAATATAGTGGTTCTCAAGGTTTGGTCTGGTATACATTTTGGGCTTCATCTTCCAGAAGCTACAGCCAACATGGCCTGTGATCAGGGATGGTGGGAGTTAAAATACCTGGAGAGCCGTTGTTTTCATACGATCAAGCAAAATCACAGAGCAGTGAGACGGCTTTTATGTTATTCAATATCTGAGATGAGATGTTTTGAGGAAGAATTCTGGGGAACTCAGAGTGACAACTGGCAGCATTTTGGTTGCTTCTTCTGCTAAAGATATCACACAGCTGCCAGTTTTGGAATGATTAACAATTGGCAGCTTTGCTCTGTTTCCTCATTCAGCAGAGACAAATGGAGTATGCCTTTCTTTTCCACCTGTCCATATCAACATGTGCTTGGTGTGGTTTACTGGAAAGCATGCCGGCTTGGTAAAGAATAGCATTTTCCTCTGCAAATAACATTGTGCCCCCAGCTTGAGTGATAGGAAAATCATGCTGGCAAACCAAAAATGAAGGGTTGAAAAATGTTTCTTTCCTTAAAAGGAGATCCTAAAAGAATCCTACACAACAAATGGGAAAAGGAGGGTGATCATCACATGGAAGAATGGCATATAATGGGGGGGGGGGGAATGCAGAAAGAAGTGAAAAAGAAAAAAAGTTCCAATCTCTAGTTACTTTAGGAAAGAGCATGATGTCACAGTGAACAACAAAGCAACAATGACAATAGCTTTTTTTTTTTTAAAAAAAAGAATTGTATGAAGAATACCTTATACAATACATGCTGGAAGGAAGATAATAGATAGAGTATGTTCTCTCCACCAGGAAGGGCAGTGACAAGGGGATTTTAAGAGCTTGGCCATCACTTCTTGGGGGGACAAAGACTTCTGCTCTCTTCTGCCCATATCTGATGCCAACAGAAATTATTACAGGGATATTTGACTTCACCATGGCAACAAATGGCATAACTACCCACCAGTGGGAGGAGGCAGGTTCACATTCTCGAGATGTAATCTATCACAAATTCTAGAGCTTGACACTGATGCCATACTGAAATGTGGAGTCAGAGATGCTTACAACTGTAATCTGGTAATAAAAGAGGAAAAAGGAGTGAGGAAAGAATCTGCTTCCTTCCCCCAAATCTGGTTGCCCAGCAACAATAGCACCTTTGCTGGCCTCCCATCAAGCGAGGCCACTTGGTGATAGCACAGAGTGCCATGACAGCTGGGATAAGGGTGGAGCAAGGAGCCTATATAGGCCTGGGTGGCTCCTGCCTGTGCCTCACCTCTTGATCCAGCATCACCCACCTTCCTGCTTCTCATGCAGTGCAACTTTGTTGGTTGCTTTGGGGCTCAGTAGGAATTTTTTCCCCTTTCGATAGTTTTTTTTACCTATACTACACTGTGGCGGAGGAATGGGCAATTCCTTCAGGGTGCATGTCTTAAATAAGTTCACACTGGCAGGTAATGGGGAGAGAAAGTAGGTCCTTGGTGAACACCTATGGCACCCATTTGGTGAAGGGGACAAGTCTCCAGAGCTCCCTCTATATGTCCAGAGACATACTGTTCAGAATGTTCTAAGCCAGTGCTTCTCAGGCTATCTGGTGTGTGGGACCAGCAATTACATTTTTTACCAAAGTGCCAGGGATTGGCACTAGATTTGTGTCTGTTGAGTACAATTGGTTCTTTCTTTTCTGAAAACTTGCCAGAGATGGGCAGCCAATGGCTCAGGGACTGCCACTGATTCCTATTCATACCTCTGTTCTCATCATCTCACTAGCTCCTGTCATTAGTGCCAGAGACTTCAGTGCCCCAGGTATAACCCAATATAGATTATGTTTGTTATTCAATACCCTCACCTATGGTATCCTTCTGAGCCACTTTTTGGGGATGGGACTTGGAGGCACTGTTCTGCAATGTTTTCAGTCCTTCTTGGGAGGACAAACTAAAAGGTGGTACAGAGGGATTCCTGCTTGACCCTATGACCATTGGCCTACAGGATCCCTCAGCAATCAGTTTTGTTCTCCATGCTATGTAACATCTACATCTACATGAAACTGCTGGGAGAGATTATCTAGACTAGAGTTTTAGGATTTGATGTCACCAGTACATTTATGACACCTAACTCTATCTCTCCTTCCACCCAGTTCCAAGGAAGCTGTTTTCTCATTACACTAGTGTCTGCTGTCAGCAATGGACTGGGAAGGCAAACAAATTGAAATCTAAACCAAACAAAACAGAAGTGTTCCTGGTCAGTTGAAAGGCAGATCAGGGAACAGGGATTCATCCTATGTTGGATGGGATTACACTGTCCTTGAAATCTCCCATTCACAGCTTGGAGGTCTTCCTGGACTCACATCTGAGCCTGGGATACTCAGATTTCGACTGTAATCAGGCGTGCATTTGCATAGTTAAAAGTGGAGTGCCACCTGCACCTGTTCCTTGAGATGTCAGATGGTGACACATGCCTTCATTATAACTCATTTGGAATACTGTAACATGCAAGAGCCCACATGGTGTAGTGGTTGGAGCACTGTAATCACGACCCTGGAGACCAGGGTTCAATTCCCTACTCAGCCATGGAAACCCACTGGGTGACCTTGGGCATGTCACACACTCTCAGACCCAGAAAACTCAATAATAAGTTCATCTTAGGGTCATCATAAATCACGTATGACTTGAAGGCACACAACAACCTCTACATAGGGCTGTCTTTGAAAACTATTTGGAAATGTCAGTGGGTCCAAAATGCTGCAGCCAGGTTGCTGACCGGGGCAGGCTATAGGGATCATATAATCCCCTTGCTAAAACAGTTCCACTGGCTACAATCCATTTCTGAGCACAATGCAAAGTGCTGGTTATGACATTTAAAGCCCTAAAGGACTTGCGCTCCGATGATTTGAAAAACAGTATCTCCCTATACAAGCCTGCCCGAGCAGTACTGGGAAGGCTTTCTCTCAGTCTCACCACCATCATACGCATGCCTGGTGAGGTCACAGGAGAGACCCTTCCCAGTCACTGCTCCCAAGATACAGCACTTTTTTCCTCAGGTGGTCTAGTTGTCCCCTTCCTTAAATAAATACCTTTTTACTTAAAGAGTTTGTTTTTTAATACATTGCAAGAGTTGGAGCTTTTGATGGTGGGGTGTTCTTTCTATTTTATGATATTTTATCTATGTTTTAAAAATTGCTTGTAACTTGCATTTTTAATTTGTGTTTTTTAAAATAGAATTTCAGTTTAATTGTGCCTTAACTCTTGTACTAAGGGCTTTTTAGTTGTACTGTGCTTTTAAAAAGTTGTACGCAGCCTTGAATCCTGTGCAATGAGAAAGACAGGATACAAACGAATTCAGAATTCATATTGGTTCAGTCTGAGGCTAGTAGCTCTCTGTTTGCTCAGGCTGGCTCAATTATCTCCAGAAACATATATTTCAAATGTAAGCTGTTCAGGCCTGGTGAAGACACTATGCAAATAACACTTCAGTTTAGCCTTCTGCTACCTTGTCCACTCCAATGTCCATGTTACATGGGGATGATATGAGCTGTTGTCCATGACAGCTGGAGGGAACTAGCTAAGGGAAGCTAGTTTAGATTATTCCAATTTCACATGAATCAGACTGCTGGTATCTCCCTCTGCATCCTTCATGAAAGATTTACTATATTTACCACATGTAAATAACAGGACTCCATTTCGCCTAAATTAGGCATAACGATCCATTGAATGGAATGTTGTAGTTAGAGAACAAAGTTTGGGTTTAAATCTCCACTAGGTTATGAAGATCACTGGGTGATCTAGGGCCAGTCAGTATTTTTCAGCTTAATGTACCCAATCAGGATGACATGTGACAAAATGGAGTAGTAAAGACCTTTAGCTTCTGGGAGGAAACATAGGAAATCCATGTAATAAACAAATCATCCTATTCATTGATACATTCAGATAGTATTTGCTCAGCTATGGGTGAAAAGTTTCCTGCAACCTTTTCTGAGGTCCCCCTTTGGTTCATCTTAAGGTGGGAAACTAACTCTAGATCAGGGATGTAACTCTGGTGGCCCTCTAGATATTTTAGGGCTACATTTCTCACTTTCAGCCTGGGGGAGCTGCAGTCCAGCAATATATGGAGGACCTCGTGATTCACATCCCTTCTTTGAAGGAATTTTTTGCCAAATTTTCAGAGGAGGGCTGTGGTTGGCTAATCAATATATTCACAGGCTTCACAACAATTTGCGTGGAAGTTAAACAGATAGAGCTCCTATAGCAGTCAAATAAAGCGTCAGTGAAAAGGCTTCTGTTTCGAGAGTTGTAAACAATATCATTGTAGGTTACAAGCTTCTTTTGAACTTTTGCTTTTACTGAGTGAACTGCACAAGAGATAATGGACAGTTCACATCATTTGAATGGGCCCTGTATGGTTTCATTCAACACCATGGAGTTTGGCACAGTTGCGAAACTGTGTGACTTCCTAAGTGGCACTTTTGTCCAAAGGAGCCAAACGATTACAGTTGCCTCTTTGGTATTCTTCACAGAGAATATCTGTTAATAATATCTGTGGGTGCACACCTGGAACAGGGAGTCTGGGGGGCAGAAGTGGGGGGATACATTTAACTGAATTTCTTCAACATGGAGAAATTCCCAGAGTTTCTTTGGGATGTGGTTCAGCATTAGCTGTGGCACTGGCAAACTTCCCTTTCCCTTTCCCTTTCCCTTTCCTTCTTTCCTTCTTTCTTTCTTTCCTTCTTTCTTTCTTTCTTTCTTTCTTTCTTTCTTTCTTTCTTTCTTTCTTTCTTTCTTTCTTTCTTTCTTTCCTAAGTGTGTGTGTGTGTGAGAGAGAGAGGAGTCTTTGCAGCTGCTGCTATGGTGCATAGTGTCCCATCCCCACTATGGGATGGGATAGCAGTGGTCTGCAGGTTGTGTAGACAACCCGCACAACACAATGTCATCACGGTCCTGCTGCCATCCCACCCCTACCCATCATGATCACAGGATATTCGCTTAATGAAATAAATCTGTTAAGAACCTGCAATCATGCAATGCTCCTGTCCTTTCTGGCCATGTGGAAGGGTAGGAAGCACGATGGAGGCGCTACCTTCCCTAGCACAGCATGGGAAGGAGCCTGGCTGCACTGTGGAAAGCAGATGCGTGTCACTCATGCTCCCTTCTATAGAGCGGCAGTCGGATGTGGAGGGGAATATTTCTCTCGTGCTCCCTTCCCAGCAAGGGTGCTGCTGAGATTGTGTGGGGAGGACAATGGGAGCAGGTAAGGTGCAGAAATGGCCTAAGTTGCCTGCCTAGGTACCATTTTATGTCCCTCACAATGCCCCAGACTTGGCATCATTCCAGGAACTTGAGCTATGAGGCATTTGTTTTTTTTCCTCCAAATTAAAAAAAAAATGTGGAGGCAAAAAAAGACTTGTTTTTTCTAGGGCAGTTGCAGGAGGTGAGAAAAAACAAATCTTGAAAAATGTTTGACACAAATAATGATATAAACAACAATAATGGAAGAGGAGGAGGAAGAAGAAGAGGAAGAAGAGGAGGAGGAGGAGGAAGAAGAACCCGTAATAGTTAAAATTCTCCATTCTTTGAAGCTATTACGACAAGAATGTAATAGCTTTTGGAGCTTGCGGAAAACATAGAACCCCTCAGCCAACCTACCAGAGAGGCAGCACTGCCAATTTTCTTTTTGCTGCCGCTGCCACAGCCACCAAAGATCAATGGTAGCAGTCTGTGGTGCTGGGGGGTGTCAGAATGCCCTCTAGCATGATAGAGCTCTGCCAATGTACAAGGCAGAACAACTCCTTCCCTTCCAGAAGGGAAGAGAAGGAGAAGTGGAGGGTTAGGGCTTTACTTGCCTGTATGGCCTCAGTGTATGGTTGTGTGCTTTGTTGGTGCAGCACCAGCAAATGGGATTTGGGGGCTGCAAAAGCAAATAAAAAGGTCCACTAAGTGAGCTGCACTGAGTCTATCCCTGTATTAGAAATACAGAAGTCCTCAGAGTCTGGGACTGGACACTCTAACAAAGCAGGTCTCCCAGTGAAGTGAGAGGAACTGAGGGCTGGAGGCTGAATTTAGCTGGAGCTAGTAGTGGTTTGAATGATGGACTATGACCCGGGACACCAGAGTTTGATTCCCCCCTTGGCCGTGGTAACCTACTGGGCGACCTTGGGCACATCAACCACTCTAGCCTCAGAAAACCCCATGATAGGTTTGCCTTCACGTTGCCGTAGTCAGAAATGACAAAGCACACAACGACCAGTTTTAAACAAATGGGTGTTAGAAAGTATTCATAACTAGTTGCCAAAGAGCCACATCATAAACTATGGCCCTTTCCGCACCATACTTCAACAACGGGGCAACCCAATGCTATCGTGGCATTGCCAATATCACATTAGGCTCTGTACGCAACCTATTGCACTCTGCAGGCACCAGAGCGTTTGTGAGACAGCACTGGATCGCACCTGGTGCCCGTTCTGCAGCTCAGCATTCTGGGCCACTCCCAGGTCCCACCCTGTCCCCACTCCATTGCCCCTGATTGGTCAGTTTTTTTATTTATTTATTTTGCCAGCTATTATGCTAACATTAACATGATAGATCCTGCCAACAGGTGCTCGCATCAGCCTCAAGGGCAGGCCAGTAGCAGGAGCCTCCTCCCATAACAAGTTGCCCCAGAAAAGGCGGAGACTGACAGGACAGATCACAGCTGTGACCCAGCTCAAGGCATAGCTGTCTCCACCACTCCCATGACCCGCGATGGAGCCTGAGCAGACAAAGCTCCTCAGGACACTGGTCATGAAGCTTTATATGAACAACATCACCGCTGTCGGGGCCTGGAGGGCACGGCAGTGATGGTGACCGAGGGGAGCCACCCTGGTGGCAGCTGCCACTATCTCCATCCAAGCAGCCAGCACCATTGCTGCTGCCGTCTCAACTAATGGGGAAGATTCCACTGATCTGCTGCTGTCTGGTGAGCTGGGAGGGTCCACAGTGGCCATGAAGTCCAACCCTCTGCCATGCAGGAAGACTCCTGATGGAGGGCAATCCAGCCTCTGTTTGCACACCTCTCAGGAAGGAAGGTGAGCCCACCACATTGAGAGGCAGCACGTTGCACTGTCAGATTAGTGTTCCCTTCAGAAATTCTCCCTGATGTTTGGGTGAAATCTATTTGCATGATGTTTGGCTCCATTCTGCCATGTCCAGGTCTCTAGGACAGCAGGAAAAAGGTTAGCTCCGTGTTAAACACGATGCCCTCTTGAATATGTAAGCATGGCTCTCCTTTCTGCTTTTACCTTATTTCCATCGGGCTAGACACCCCCAGCTCCCTGAGCCTTTCCTTGCAGGACTCCATGGTTTTCCAGGCCTTTCCCCCATTTGGTCACTCAGCTCTAGACACGTTCCAGTTTGTTCACTATCCTGATTGATTGTGGTGCCCACAACTGCACACGGTATTCCAGGTGAGGTCTCCCCACGGAAGAATGAAGTGGTGCCACTATGTTCCTTGATCTGTACAGTACAGTCGTGTTGGTCCTATCCAGAATCGCAGTGGCCTTTTCAGTTGCCACATTGCACACACTGTGGAGTTATTTTCAGCCTGTAGACTGCTAAGTCCCTTGGGTCCCTTTTACATGTACTGTTTCCCAGCCAGGTGTCACCCATCCTGTGTGTGTGTGCGCGCATTCCATTCTTCCTGCTGAAGTGTGGTTTACTGCACTTCTCATTGAGGACATATGTGTTGAGCGTGTTGAGTCGGCTCTCTAATCTGTCAAGAATGTTTAGCAAGGTTGGAGGTGTTTGGCTATTTCAGTGATGGCCATAGGGACGGGCAGGAGGGGAGGTTTTTCCCCTGACAGGTACTAGCCATTTCCACTTTGAGAACTAGGCTGGCTGTCAGCCATGAGGACACGCTGGTAGGTGCTACAGTACTAATGGTAGTGCCAACATTTTAAAAAAAAAATTTGGCCAGACCCCGGGGGCTGTTGTCGTCGCAGGTGTGGGCGGCAATGTCAGCCCTGGGGTGACTTTCCTCAGCAACGTGTCCTGCAGTGTTTGCTGGTTCGACAGGGGCAGTGGCCAGCACGCTGCTGGACGGAGCTTCCCCTGGGAGTTGTTGCGTGAGGGACATGCAGCAGGGATTGCCCACACCTCGCCCACTCCCGGGTTGTTCTTGGAAGAACACCGGATGGTGGCTCTGCATGGCCTCTGCTCCCGTGATTGATGCAAGAAAGGGTGGTTATTTTCACCTTTCTCCTGAAAATGAAAAAAAGCAGGATCAGCACTGCCTGCAGCCAGGATAGCACCTGTTTGGGAAGAACGTCATGCGGGAAGGCAGCTCCTCAAGGGGGAACGAAGCGTGCTAATACGATTTTACTAACCCATGTGAAAAGGGCCTATGTTTTGTGGTTAAAAACTGATTCCAGAGTACAAAATACCCAAGAAAATGTTGCAGAGGTTGAAAGAACTTTCATGACATGGCAGTTTGTGTGGTGGCATTATAAGGAGGGAGAAGTTAGCTGTATGTTCCTCTTCCAAGATTTCTGGATTATGCAACCCAGTTCACGATTATCTTTTGTTGTGGTGCAAGGACACACAGCTGCTTCCTGAAGGCTTGTTGCAACGTTTCAACCCATGAATAAATTACAAACAATAAGGTGAAATTCCCCCATCTCATATAGAGATTATGCTTTGATGAAACAAGACATAGCAGAGGACAAGAGTTCAGCACTGGAAGGAAATGAGAGAGAGTGAAGGAGGACTGAGAGAGAGTAAGGGAGAGAGGATTTAATAAAGCATTGGACAGGGATGTCCTCAGGTGCTCTGTTTTATACTGAAGGTAAAGTTAGTCGGAGGGCCTTAATACCCTAAAGGCACCAGATCTCATCTGATCTTGGAAGCAAAGCCGATTCAGCTCTGGTTAGTACTTGGATGGGAAACCACCAGGGAATACCAGGTCCTGTAAGCTATGTTACAGAGGAAAAAACTGCAAAACCACCTTCTGTATATACCTTTCCTAAGAAAACCCTATGACAACCATCAGTCGACAGGCCATTTAAAGGCATGCGCATGCACACACACATGGTTAGTCAAACTCAGCACCGATTGAAGCGTTGCCCCAAATGTTTGTTCCTTCTGCCCACTTTGTTTCTGCCTGCTTCTCCTGTTTCTGATAACAGTTAGACAAAGATATGCCAGCTCCTGGTTCATTAAAAAAAAACCAGGGCATACTAGATCTCCTCAGTCAAATGCCCCAGAGCCTAATTAGTTAGCTGTGCTCTACAGATGGTATTAATTAAAAAGAGGGCATTACACTGATCAAGGCTACCATAGTTCCTTGGATTTAAGCTGCATTTGTCAGGGCACTCCTCCCACCTGCTGTTTGCTGTGCTGCCTTGTGCTTTCTGATCTGCCAAAAAAGTTTGTCTCTGCATTTTGCATGCAGGCTCTGTTCAGCCGAGTCTGCTCAGGTCAATGAGAATCATCTGTCTCATCAGTATATCGCTGACATTCAAGGACTCAAGGCCATTGTCTTCTTTTACATATAAATATATACAAATGTCTTCTGTTAACTTCTTTCCAAGGATTCCATACCTGCTGACTGTTTACCAGATTTTATCCACAATTTCATCACACAATTAAGAACAAAAATTTAAGAGACACACTACATGAAAATGTTTCTGGTTTAGTTCAGGTATGCTAGAGCAATGAGACTTGAGAATTGCCTTGCTACCCAGAAATATTTACAGTTTAATCCAGTAAACATCTACTAGAAAGTAAGCATCACTGAACTACATTTTTTTTAAGTACACATGCTGCCAAAGTGAGCAGACCTTTAATTCAGGGGGACTTATTCCTAAGTAAATAGGTATAAAACTGCAGCCATAGGCTACAAATTAATACATGCTTGGTAAGTTCCATTGAATTGTTTGATCATCTTCTCTCCATAGTGGCCACTCAGGTTTCTCTGGAGATTAACGTGGAGTCCAAGAGGACATTACCAGTCATTTGTCATTGCCCAATACTCATACTGAGTTGTATTGGGTTATACTGAGTTACATTGGTTATATTGTGTCTTGATATGGGGCCCCATGATGCTGTTGAGGTGGCTACCAAACTCTGTCAGATACTTCAAAAGGCTATCTAAATCTAAATCCTTAGCCACCACCTCAACTCATCAGCTCCAGGATTTACAACTGCCAAAGTCTTTACTCACGTATGCCAAAGCCAGAACCCCGGAAAGTAGCCAGGCTGGTTGGGGATTCTGGAATTTGTATTCCAAAAACAAAACAAAAAAACCTTTTCCATGGCCCATATTTCAGACTGACATGGAGAAAGTCAGTTCAGCCACTTGATTAAGACTGCAAATTGAACCTCTGGAACCACACAGATCTACTGAAACCATAGGAGTCAGACATAACTTACTTGAATCCTGCTGATTTCAGTGGGCATATTCTTAAGTATGACGAAAGCACTTTCCGCAACTCACCTTTTCTCGGTGCTGGGGTGCGAGGATCATGCAAGCAGCCTCCAGTGAGAGGCTCTCGTGCCCCTGTTGCTTCAGCTCCACAGCTGCTGGCTGCTCATGTGAGAGCCCCGCCTCTTCCTTCCACAGTGCAGCCTGGGAATTTCCCAGGCTGTGCTGGGGCAGGAAGCTGAAGTGCCATGGCTCTGGAGCTCCACACACACAACAAGCGTGCGCGGGGGCCCGGAGTGATACACGATCGTCCACCACTTTCGACTTAAAGCCGAAAATGGAAAAGTGTGCGAGTCGCATCTGCCAGCCCCTGGAACATCGTGCGATTGTGAGTGCGTCGTGTGGACTGCTCCTCACATTTGCGCAACACTCAGAGGGCCCTTTCGCATGGCAAATGCTGTGCGGAAAGGGCCTAAGTCTGGACCAAATCAAAGGGCATCTACTACTGCAAGACAAATTGTTGCAAAGAAATCTGACAAGAGGGGAAAAAGTGTCAGAGCAACAGATTTCTCCTGAATACTGAGAGATCTGAACTATATTACAATGAGAAGTTAATTCTGCTTCAGTGTTGGTGCCGTTAATTAGTTGTCTTTAGGATAAAAAAAAGACTTTTACGATATATAATTGGATAATCATTATATTAAATGTGAAAGGAGGAGGTCTTATTTGTTTTGGGCACTGTATAGCACTCAGGGGACCTCATGATGTCTACTTCCTTATGAGAAAAATCATTTCTCATTTTCATTTCCTTTTTTTTTTTTTAAACATAGCAGTATATACCCAATGTTTCTACAAACCACTCATTTCAATGGTGAAAGGTGCTGGAAGTGGTGCTTCTACTGGGAGAAGCTATTTTTTATTTTCATTTTTCAAAGGGAAGAGACACTGACATTTTTTTAAAAAAAATTACAGAATAAGTAACATGGAATGTATTTTTGGTAAGATCACTCCATAGGAAAATTCATACAGTCCTAACAGTCTATATTTTTTTAAAATAGAATTGGTGTTAGTATATAGTTACTTTATTTACAATTATACAGAACTATTACGCAAACAGAAGAGTCTCCTGAAGAATAAAAAGCTAATGTTAAGATTAAAAAGAAACAAAGACTCCTGGAAAAAATGTGATTCTTCCAGAAATGTTTTAAAGATGCAGTTTGATATGTAGCAATACTAACTAGGTTATTTATGTAATTAAACCATTCTGATGGCATCCTTTGGGATGGAAAACCAGCATTATAATCCCAATTTATAAGGAAATAAAAATAATAGTTGTTTGAGAATCATGAAGTTTGGAATATTTTTCTCTATTGCTCATTTTCCTATCCAAGAAAGATAATGCTAGACAATAAAAGAAAAATGTGTAATTGAAATTTCTGCTAGTGACAGGCTGTTAGATTAAAATGATTGTTGTTGTGTTACAAGTGTTCACTGAAAACACTGAATTTCTCCCCATTTCTCTAATACAAACGTCACACTCTAGTTTCTTGTATAAATCTTTCAGTGCACACTTCTTAAGCAAAATAACCCACCTGATCAGTCAAAAGGTGAGCAGAAGAGTTGCTCCCCAAAAGAGAACAGGAACTCCCAATTAATATCAGATAGCAGTTTCTTCACTTGACATGCCTTGAGGCACTCCAGATCTATGAACACAACTGCCTGTAGAGCTCACCAAGTAGCCAGATGTTGTTGCCGCAGTCTTCCAGAGCTTGGCATCTGGGTCCCAGAATGCCTGAAGAAAGGCCTTAGGTGCTTAACCCCATTGTTGGAATAGGTGCAGAAGGAGGGAGAATCGACAGATGAAGACACTGGAAGCATCTGAAATTCTACCTTAGATGAAACAGAAGCTCTCCTTAGCTAGATATTTTTGTAAATAGTTTGACAGACCAATGAAATAATGTTATTGACACAAAATATTCCTGGGCAAATACCAAACACACAAGTTTGAACAACACACACATTTTGGGGCATGCATCATACCAAAAAAGTGCAGTTAAGCAACATGTCTGTGGGTGTTCACGATTTCTAATATTTGGCAGAGATTCTATTATACTACACAATACCATCAGCTGTTCTGATTTGGTAGAGACAGCCACAATTAATCTTTTGTTGCCCCTTTTTTCCTAGCCTCCTTTAAAGAGTCCCAATTTGCCTCTCTTCCTCACATTTTCACTCTTTATCCTCAGCTTACTTCAGTAGCTGTAAACTGAGGTCATTTCTGCATGGGACTGTTATAGCACTACGATTCCATTTTCAACATCCTATGGAATCCTGGGGTTTGCAGTTTTGGGAGGGGCCACCTGGCCCCTCCCACAACTACAAACCCCAGGATTCCATAGGATGTTGAAAATGGAATCGTAGTGCTATAACAGTCTCATGCGGGAATGGCTGAGTTCAAAGTGCAAAAGCAGTTTTCAATCAGTTAACTCAGAGGTAGATAAAAGAGGGAGAGGGGGAGTCTGGACCTTCTCTGTAGGCCCAGACTTGGACAAAAATAAATCTCTGAAGCCTCTCCTGGCTTGTCTGTTCTTCCTTATTAATAATTTTTCCCATCCTGACCACACTCTGATGTTGTTTGGCCATTTTTATATTTGAAATGTTGGAGGGCATGCCATGCTTGAATAAGGATTTCATGGACCGAGGAGATATTTCCTGATACCAAAAGGTAGACCTAGATTTCTGTTCTACCATTCCTAATCACAATAGCTTACCAGGATGGATGCAGGGCATCTTTCCTCTTGTCTCTGCCTTCTTTTCTCTCTAGTAAAATGTGGAAGAACAATAAGATCAAGGTATTCCTCCTGCCCAACACTAAGAGCTGCAGCTAAAGGAGTTTATCATGAGCAAAGAAACTTGGATCATGGTGGTATCACCTCCCTTGTTTTATTTCTCCATGCATTATCAGGGGAGTGTCAAATATGCACTGCTTGCTACTTCAACAGCAACCACACTATTCTAATCCTGTCCAGTTCAGGAGTGGGTAACGGACTTCCTGATGGCCCTATGCAGACCATGTCATAGATTAGGGGTGGAAAAACTTTTGGCTCTCCCAGATATTTTTGACTACAGCTCCCACAATCCTTTATCCTAATCCACACACACATAGAGAGTTTCCTTCTGAACAAAAGACACCCCCATTGTGTTTAATTCTACCAAAATGGAATATCATTCAATTTCCTCTGAAACTTTGTTCACTGAACTGCTTTACAAAGTCTGCTTGATCTTAGCTGGCCATATGCTCCAAAAAGCCTTTGCCCACAAATGGAGGCAGATTGCTTCCCTTTGACCTCTTCTTCTGCACTGGCATTGAGTGTCCCCCTACTTCCAATGAAAGAATCAGAATGATCACATATGATTATGGGGACATATCCCTCAGCAAAGCTTGTTGTTGTTGTTGTTGTTGTTGCTGTGGTTGTGGTTGTGGTTGTGGTTGTTAGAATCATTATTACTGTAAAATCTGGATGCATGTTGTGTGGATGATATGCCCTATTTTATAGATCTGGCACTGACACTGCAGATACTTTGTGCAATGGACTTGGCAGCAGTGCCTTTTGAGCCTTGGCAATGAGAGAACCATATTAAGATCAATGTCTCTCTTTTTCAGTGGAAGACAACATTAGCTCAGCTGGGCCAGCAGTCTGCAGCAGAAGATGTGAAAAAAACTAGCCATGCAACTACAGACAACTCTGGTGATCAGTCTAATGAAATTACACTTATCTAATTTGCACGCTGTGAAGACATTTGGCATGGGCTGTGTATAAGCCTTGACATCTTCATCGGAACTGCGCAATAAGAATGGTGACATAACATTCTCAACTACTTCAACAAGGCTGAAGACCTTTCTCTCTTCCTCTTCTTTAAAATCATTGTTTCAAGAACATTTTTCTTTGGGTTAGGGGAGGGGAAAAAAAAACACCTGCCATGTATCGGTGCCTCTGTCAGTGTGCTGAGCCAGGAAAGCTCAGCTGTAATAAAGTTTGGCACCAACAGCTCACCATATACCTGCACCATCCTGTGCAATTTAATTGGCATTCAGTGGCTTGATAAATGGATTGGCTTAATGAGACAATATACTTGACATATGCAGGGCTCTCCTGAGAAATAAGATTCATTTTTGCACTCTGCACATCAACATGCTACAGATACCAACACAGCCACCTCCAACAGCTGTGCTATAAACAATGGAAATGCTTTCCCCTTGTGCTGACCTGTAATGCTGCCATGCTTTAGCCAAACATGATTCTTTCCAAAAAAGCAAAACAAAAAACCCTCCCTTCTTCCATAGCTTCACAGCTGCCTTTCCCAACCTGGCACCCTCCAAATGCCTTGGGACTGCAACCCCCATCACCCCAAACTATTGTCCCATGCTGATTTGTGCAAATGGGAGCTGTAGCCTAAAACATCTGCACAGCACACTATTGAGAACGGCTGCCTCACAACATCGTCCCAAGTTTATTGGCAGCAACATAAATCCTAAGTGTTCAGAAATATGTAAAAAAACACTTAGGGCTGTTCTGTTGGTCTAAACAAGTGCGAGTTCTCACAATATGGGTTTTTCCAGGTTTTGCTGCTTGTTGTTGCTTCTGGGTCTACTTGTTCCATTCTTTGTGTGTGTGTGTGGGGGGGGCTCTGTTTGTAGTTATTCCATCAATCTGCACTAGGGATTTTCTGAAAGTTTTTCTAAATCAGGGCATGGTTCGGTGAAGTGATCCAATGGTATGAAGGACAGAGTCCTTCTTCTCTGAATTGTATTTTTTTTAAAAAAAAATTATAGTTATAGTGCAAAAGTGCCATTTCACTGATGAACTGTAACAATATAATTCTTTTTTTAAAAAAAAAAGGCAAGGAAGAGAATGTGTTACCCTGTGACTTGGGGGTCCCGTGAGGGGCACCCAAATAACCAAAACCTAACACAAACAAGATGGAGAAATTAACTCGAGCACTCTCTTAGGCCCTTTCCACACGGGGGAAAAAAACGGCTTAGGGCGACTCATCCGGAGGTCGTCCACACCGTGGAGTGCGCTAGAGCGGTTTGAATAGTGGAGGTTCCACACCTCAAACCGCGCTAGCGCGGCCGCAAGGGGTGGCATGGTGCGTTTTTTAAAAACCACATTTTATGAGGTTTTTACGAAACGCGAGCGTGCTAACCCATCTCAGCGCCCCGTGTGAAACTGCAGGGACGCGCTAGCGCGTCCCTGCAGAGCTGCCCAGGGACCGGCTTCCGGCTGGCGCGCTGCCCTGATTGGCGGAGCGCCACCGGAAGTCGCCGGCCGCCATTTTGGGCGCCGCCGAACACCGCCGAAACTCGCCAGCGTGTGGAGCGGCGAACGCGCGCTCCCCGCAGGGACGGAGCAACCCGTTTTCAGGTAAGATCCGTCCGTGCGTGCGCTGCCCCGTTCCCCCATCCCCCGTGTGGAAAGGGCCTTAGCTAACGAGAGGCAGGGTAACTTAGCGGGGATCTTTTACCCAATGTATACAGCATCGGGTCAGTGAGCAGTCAGACAGTTAAACTAGCAACAATAATATTTATTAGCAAGCAGGCAAATTTATAAGAAAACACAACCTCACTACTAACTAAGAAATAGAAAAGAGAGTTTTGGGGGAAATGGGTGATACATCACCTTTCTTGCAGTCCTGTAGAAGCCAATTGAAGAGAAGGAAACTCAGCCTTCTCCGAAGGGAGCTCGCAGAACGAAGTGGCAGCAAGGCAGGATGGCACTCCGAGGCGGTCCAGTGAGAGATCCAAGCATTCCAATCATTCCAAAGAGCTTTCGGAACTGGGGGGTTTTATTAGGGGAAGGCATGACCGTGGGCTAGTCTGGTCTTGGGCAAAAAACAATGAGTTTTGGGCTGGAGACAATGTCTCCAAAAGGTCAGAATTTATATGATTGAGTTAGGGTCCGAATTGACAATAGTATGGCCAGTATGTAGATGCGGCTAGCTTGGCAGTTAAGCACTCAGCTCGCCAGGGTCCCCTCTCGGGGCAGAGGTCTCTTTGTTTTAATACGCATTTATAATGAAGGTGTTTGTTTCAGGAGGTCCCCTAAAGCAGATCTGGCAGTTTCTGGCTTGCTTAGGTGTAAACAGAAATGATTCAGCAGACAATCGCCATGCCTAGCGTCGTGCTTGTTCGGTGGCCTCACAAACACTTGGCTGGTGGCAGAGCAGGGCCAAATTATGATATCAAAATGATATCTAGGGTTACCAAAAGGCCAGCCAGTTCACAGTGGTAACAAATGGAACTTACTGCTCCGTTGAAATTTTAAAAAGAAACCACTCAAGGGTGGAAATAAAATCTTGTGGGAATTGCCAGAAAATACTCCAGGACAACAGAAACGTTGGTTGGGAACTTTTTAAAAAAGTCCAGACAACTGCAGTGACAAATATCACAATTGTGCAACACATTTGCTCTGCTTGAGGAAGCCCTCAGACATATAAAGTAATGCAATCAAAAGATGAAGATTGACCTTATCTCAAAACTGAAGGTGGGTGGGTATTCTGGGGGCCACAGAAAACCCAGGTAGAGGGATTTTGTGCAGCCTTGAGAATATCCCTCACTGCAACAGATGTTTTTCATCAAAATGTGGATGCTCATACTTGTACCTTTAAAAGCTTCTGGGGGCATGTTTCTCAGGGAAAATGAGACACATCCCTTCTGTACTTGTTTTTGTACCCAGATTGCTTCTGATGAAACTGAAGATGCAGTTCATAGGGGTTGAGAAAGGGACACAGTGAGGCAAGGTTGTGTACGGGACACAGTGGGGCAATGAGGGGTTGAGTAAAGGATGCAATGAGGCAATATTGCCCTGCATTAAATAATATAAGCCTGAAGGGAGCTTTAATCTAGCACTCTATTTGCATGGAGGCTGGAGAATAATCAGCACAATCTTACCAGATTGCTCGCCAAAACCAAGTTCCAGAGTACAAAAAATAGCAAGCTAAAGAGCTGTGGGTGTGCCTTCAAGCTGCCTGCTGATGTTTGGTGACCTCATGATTTTCATAGAGTTTTCTTAGGCAAGAAATGTTCAGAGGTTGTTTACCTTTGTCTTCCTCTGTAGTGTAGCATAAAGCACCTCATCTTTCTCTGCAGTCTCCCATCTAAATACTCGCTAGGACTGACTCTGCTTAGCTTTTAGGCTACACTTGACCTAATGAATAAGCAGAAACTAGGACCCTTACTTCTTGGAAAATTTATTTTTTGACAGCTCTCAGGGGGCTGGGGGAAGGAAACATTTCCAACCTCTGGTCTAGAACTCTGCCTGCTCATTGCCAAACATCACTGGTTTATTAAAAATCTACTCTGAATAGTAGATCTGATCCCGTTTAGGCCCAGTATAAGCAGCAATAAGTGTAGTAATTGCTGAAGATATTTTTTTACCAGGGACACGAAGAATGTCAAGTCCTAGAAATGGAACAAAACATGGCTGCATCTGGGTACTGTCAGGAGCTGCTTGGGGCAGTTAAGAATACCTGCCGCTGGCTTCTTGGTCCATGAGGTGGAAAAGGCCCACGTGTTAGTGCCTCCGACTTTATCTGGGTGCCATTGAAATGCTGGCAGTTCTGCTCTGAGGGAAGCCTCGTCCATGCAAATAAGCCCAAGGAAGCTAAAAAAATGAAACGGTGTGTGACAGTTTCTAATTACTGTGCAAAAAGAACATATGGAACCTTCATTGTCCATTTCATCCCTCAACATGTACCATCAAGTTAGATTTCTTTTGCTCAATCATTCTCTCTGGAGTATACGGAGCCCCTTTTGCATGCATTCGAGGGAGAAAAAGTAGAAGTGGCTTTGGCTTTTTATATTTCTCAGTTCATATCCATTTCCTTTGGAGAATTTTATTTTCAAACTCCATTTTAGTTTGGTACCTGCTAAGTCCTCTGTATATGTCTAAGTGAAGAAGTTTTATTTTATGAATTGATCAAAGAATATATTCTTAGTTGATCAGTGTTACTTTGAGTTCTGATCCAAAGAACACATAAGTATTGTTCAGAGAAATCAAATCATTTTATTTAAGTGCAAATTAAAGGTAATGAAATCTTAGCAAGGAGAGAACATTACACAGTAATCAATGGGTGACTTAAAATGAAGGCATAACATTTAATATGCTTTAAGCTTTAAGTACACCCAGATACACACACACACTCACACACACACAATGTTTTCAAGCATTTACAGGTGAGAGAAGCTTTCTCAGTGTTCACATTTAAATACTAATAACGTGGGTATTAGACAGAACTGAAAAGGCTGCGCTTGGGTCAATGAAGTGAGGCATACATCAAAGCCCCATTTTTGAGCAGTGAAAAAAGCCTCCAAGCTTTTCCTATCATAGCCTCTGGCCACCGAAGCAGAGTCAGTTAATGAATCAGAAAAAAGCTGGTTACCAGATGTCCCAGCTTATTAACACACACATCGCATTCTGTAATGGCATTCTGAGCAATCTGTGCTAAAGCAGGCTCGTCCTCTGGAAAAAATGAGAGAGAGGGAGGTGGGGGGGTTCACAAAGAAAGCACCCAGGAACTTTTCCTTAATTTTAGAGAAATGGCTATTGTTTGGTTAAATTTGTTTAGGATGCCAATGCGAATCTTGTCTAGTGGATATTTTCCTCCCCACACCCTCCCCCCACTGCAACAAAGGTGAAGAAAATTGTAGGGATATTAGGAAAGTTGTCATTTATTCACTTCACTCTACACTTTATTCTTGAAAGTGGTGACTGTCTGTCTGTCCATCAAGGGTGTGTGTATGTATTTTTTTTAAGTAATAAAATCCTAATCCTAAAAAATTGGAAGAGCAAAAGGAAATCAATTCTCCCTGATTGGTTTCTCCTGCTGGCAATTTTAATGCCACCCCATTGTTCAGCTTGGAAGTCTAATTTTATGTTAATGTCCCGAAAGTTGTCAAATCTTGGCAAAACCTATGCATAAATTACACAGAAAGTAGCTCACAGGGAGGGGGAAAGTAATGACTGTCATGGTTAGCCAAACCCATTAATAGTCTGACAAGCAATAACCCAAGAGTTCTGGTAAACTGCTGCAGACATCTGTGAAACTTTTGCAATTAATTTCAGGAGGAGGAAGACTGGGGCAGGGGGAATGAGAGGTGGTATCAGCTGCAAACTAACACACAAATGACTTATTATTATCATTTCTACCCGTGATGGCAGGGCTGTTCAGCTCCGAACCTCCCCCGCCCTTCACTGGATTAAACAATCTATGTTGGGATTTTGTAATTTATTTGTATGGGTACAGATTTAATTCTTAATATTTAACCCAGTTTTGGTAATGGAAGAAGACAAGCGTAGGCACTCAACCACACGAGCCAGAACAGGAGCTGTGGCAAGAATTTGGATGAACAAAGGCAGCCATCTTGCCTGTTTCTATCAATCTCAGAGGCACCACTTCAAGGTTTCAGTAAGGTATTTGACTAAGGCCATTTCCGCACGAGACTGTTATAGCGCTATCATTCCCCTTTCAACATCCCATGGAATCCTGGGGTTTGCAGTTCCGGGAGGGGTCACGCAGCCCCTCACTGAACTGCAAATCCCAGGATTCCATAGATTGAAAGTGGAATAATAGCGCTATAACAATCTCGTGCGGAAATGGCCTAAATTTCAAGGCTCTTTGTGAATATATGAGAGTAAGCTTCAAATTGCTTCTGAAGGTGAGGAGAAATTCAAAAGCCATTCATAATATGGTATTATGAGGATATCTCTGCCATTCAGTGAACAAAAGTTAAAAATAAATGCCAGTGACTTTTCTCAACAAAACAGGAACGTGTGTCGCAACAAAGGGTAAATGTCATATCATAAGAAAGATGTTACTCTGTAGTGGAACTGAGATAGAGACCCGCGGTTTTAGAAAAAAGATTTATTGTGCACAATGTCTCAGTGAGATAATTCTCAAAAGTCTGAGCCCCGCCTCTTTACATCCAAAACAATTTATACATCTCCAGTGCAAATTCATCACGTGTCCAAGAAAGGAAACTGACACAAACAACAGTTCTCATCATTTTCTGCGTAACCTTACTAATGTTGCAAAGCATGGCAAGGTCATAGCGAGGCACATTTCATCCTCCCTAACATTCTATTTCACAGTGTCCTATTGTTCTTCTCAAACACAGAGTCACTTCAATTGCAGGGAAAATTAACTGCTCTTCTCAACTGCTTTTCCCTCACACCCAGAGGTCATCTGGGCTGACCCGAAACTGTCTCCACCACATTCCCCCCTTTATGCTAAATTCAAAACTTTGCAATTTCAAGCATGTACTATTTCCTATTTCGTTATAGCACAAGTGATACATAGCAGCAGAATACATAGCAGCATTAGGATTCACTAACACACATTACACGCTGTTCCCAATAACGGAGGGGGTCTGATTTGTGCGTAGAGAGGTTAGCTTCCTGGTGTAACCCCAGCAGAAATCTAGCCCCAATCTTCTATTCCTCAGCAGTTGCTGGGTCTGATGTAAATTGCTTGGCAGCCTCCGGAGTGCCAATTGTATCATCTAGCCCAGAATTCTTCTGACCCCCCTTTTCTGCAACCACCAGTTAGGCATACACAATAGCTTTCTCCTTCCATTGACTTGAGCATTACAGATTAGGAAACACTTTAACATGCAGAGTAAAGACTGGCAGATTTAGGAAGTCCATTACGTTAGTACAAAGTACTTCTGCATACAGTGCCTTTTCCCATACTCACTTAGGGAATCAGATAATCATGTCCACATCCCTGTAGACTTCAAGAATGATTTTCTAATATTGAATACTTCAGAATGCAAATATTTATCCAAATACACAGACCCCCTTCATGACTGAAGAAATAGTCTAAACCTATTTCATGCTGGGCTGACAGCCAACAACGCATCTGCCTTACATGAAAAGCAACTCCCTCCATGGGGATCATGGTGACTCCCAACCTCTCAGATATGTGTTGTCAGAATCATACCCATTGCTTTCATTATAAACTCTTTTCATTCTTGCCCAGCCAAACTATACTGGTTTGTGTACTGGGTGATAGGTAATACCCTCAGTGGCCAAACCAATTCATCCCAGAAGATAAATCATATACCCATTTACCATTGTAAAAGCTGGCTACTTTCTAGAACTGACTAAGGAGGACCAGCCCCCTTATTCTCATATAACTCAATGAAACCATTACTATAACTAAAGAAAAATTAACACTGGGATGTTTTCCTGGGCATGCCTGTAGAGATTCAGAGATTTCAAACTTTACATTTCAGTGGGGATGGTCTCCTAGCTTAGCCCATGAGTACATACCCAGCCATTACTGACATTCAAGGTGTTCATGATCTGATTGGCCAGTTGGTGGAAGTGTTTCACCTCCCAGCCTCCCTTGTTCTGCATCAACCTCATCATCACCAACAGTTGCCACATACACATATCTTCCAATCCCACAAAACATCCGTCTGTAGTGATAAAATAGGTAGGCCAGGCTTCCTGCCCCTCCTATGCCTGCCACAACCCATGTTATTGTCTCCCACATTCAGGATCTGATCGTGCATAAAATGATGCATGTGTCCCAAGTTGCAACCACCGCATCCTGGCCACCTTTACCACAGTGGGAGTTGTCACCACTACCTGCTAGGTCTCCTCCACCCATATCCAGGTTGCCCCAATCCTTCACCCATGTCTCCTGGTTTGAAGGGATGTGCCTGTAGGAAAGGGAACCCCTGTTCTAACATTTTCTCCCTTGTTGTACTCAGAGCTTTCCCTAATGCACTAACCCTTTCCTGTAGAGTTATGTTCCCTTAATCCATCCAAAAGGGCTTTTGCTGAAAGGTGACAACTTTATGACTCTGTGAGGTGTGTACTGCATCTTCTTCCCCATCATAATGGGGCTCTGGGAAAAACAAAAACACTCCTGGTTTCTCTGTTGTGGGCTGCACATGGAATAAGAGTGAGAGGTTTCTATAAAATGGGCTAAGAAGATGAATGTGGTATCATGCCCTGTGCTGGCATCCAGTCCAAAAAAACATAGCCAGGGCTGTTATCTGGGCCATACACGTTGAACTACTGTGTCTTCAGGATTTTGTTTCATCTTCTCCAGTTTCCTTAAATTCTGAGGTCTGCAGGTACAATGTGACTCCTCTGAGTGATTCCTAGTCTAATCTTTGATGATCTTGTGGACAAATGCAGGTCTGTTGTTTGAGTCTATATGGTGTGGGCCTCTTTGGGGCTGACGTTGGTCTCCTGGCTGTCTCACAGCCTTCAACTGTCCCTTTCTCTCTGTCCTCCGCCCTTTCAGTCAGAGTCCTGCAGCTGCAGTTCCACTTTCAGCCTGGAGGGGCGCTCTATCGCCTCTCAGAAGTGCCCCATTACCTTCTCCCTCCTAGCTCAAAAGTGCGCCATCACCTTCTTCTCCCAGCTTGCTTGTACTTTAGCCTGCTGGGTCTGGGCCAGGGAGCCTTACCAATTGCCGCTCTATCGGGAACTGGTGGGGGGCTTCTTCGCAATTTGGACTGCCTTGCATCTAGGACTCTGCCTTTTCCTGTGTTCTTCATGCTCTTGCTGCCAACTTCTCCTTCCAGGATGTCAAGCCCTTGCTCTTCTCTGTCTGAGGGATGAGGGACAAAACTTTTTTCTCAGTCTGCCCTTGTCAGCTGGCCACAGGCACCTTTACAGCCTCTGCTCCTCTCTCCTTTCAGTGCCTCCATTGGAGCTAGCACAGAAGCTTGCTGCTTTGCAGAGCGGGATGGGGGCAGCCTCCTTTGCGTCTGCTTTGGCTGCTGTCCTTATTCCCTTTCCATCTCGCCCATCCTCGGCTGAATCTGCCAGCCTCCGCTGCTCCTCATTGCTTTCCTGGCCTCTTGGCCGGCGCCTCAGCTGGGGGATGTGTGCTGCTGTAGCCATCGCTTCTCCCGGTCTCACTCTCCTCTCTTTCATGCAAACACAGGCAGGGGCTCTCACTCTTGCAGGTTCCTTTGGAGGTGGGAGTGGCTGGCTGTTTCCTAAAGAGTCACTGCTGCAGCTTCAGAACCTCTGTGGGGCTTATCTAACACTTCACTTGTCTACTCTTTGCATTTGTAACCCTTAGGAGGAATTTATTCAGGTACTACAATGCCCATGTGTCCAAAGTTCCTATGTCAGCTGCTTCTCAAAAAACTCATTGTCAGATAGAGTTTTGCAGCTTTTTTCCATGTCAAGGGGGAAAGCCAAAAGTCAAAGTCAGTCATTCCTAAACTTTCCCCTTTTCCTCCTCCGTTCTATTTGTTGAATTAGAAAGGACTGGCCTTTTCCTGCTTGCAAATTGCACACTGACTTCTTCCCAATCTAGGCCTCTGTCTTTCTTCTCTCCACTTGCCTCTTCCTCCTGCCCGCTTGGAGTCTCCCTTCCGAGTAGTCAATGCAGAGGCCAGCAATTCCACCTTCTTATGCATTCGTCTATCCTTTTCCCATTTCTCCGCTTGATCCCTATTCACATGTACCTTCTGGGCAATCTCAACGGCTGGCTCAAATTCATGCCTGTAAATCTTTCTTGTTTCTGTAGCTTCTTCTGTATGTCAGGGTAGCTCTGGGACACAAAGGCCAAATTCACTGTCTGTTGGTTGCCTGGGTCATCTGGGTTCACAGGAGTGTATTGCCTGTAGGCATCAAGTAGCCTCTCCAAATATGCCCCTGGAGACTCCGTAGGTCCTTGGGGTACCTCTGATACTTTGGACATGTTAACAGCTCTCTTCATCCCTTCTCTCATGGCTTCCACTAAAAGGGCTTGATATTCAGTGAGCATATTCATCTATTCAAGATTATTTGGATCCCACCCTGGATCAGCTAGGGGAACTCTGCTTTCTCATCCATTGCTCAGGATTCACCTCTGGTGCCCTGTTTCTGGCTAGCCGTTCCTCATGTTGAATTTATTCTCCTCCGCTCCTCAGTGGTGAACAAGGTCAAAAGCAACTATTGACAATCCTGCCAATTAGGGACATGTGAGGCCATGATACTGGAGCAAAGTTATATTATTTCTTGTGGCTTTTCCATATAAGTTGCATAGTGTGTCTTCCAATTTAGCAGGTCTGACGTGGTGAAGGGTGTATATTGATAACTCTGAACCCACTGGTAGCCCCCTGACTGCTGAGCATCAACTACCAGTTGGTTGATCTGTCTGAGTGGGGCCACTACCTCTTCTTCACCACTGTCATCCTCTTCTTCTTCTCCACTCCCTTCACTCTGGGTCTGGAGGGGGGGGCTATCCTGTGGTCTCCTTGGCCTTTTTGCTTTCACCTTGGGCCCATTTCTAAGATTGAAGGCATCTGTGGTGCTTAGGGGATGCGTCATTTCCCGTTCCCCTGCTGGTAATATGGGATGTAGGCTTTTCAAAGTTCCTGATTCTTGGGGAACCTGCATATTTGTCACTGAAGGGGGAGGAGGTACCGGGGGGGCCTTGTGTTTCCACAGACTGTTGATTGATGAAGGGATTCATTGAACTTCCCAATAATACCTTCACCCCTGGGGTCATTAGTGTTGGCTCTGTTACTTGCATAGATGGAGGTTCAGTGGCTTGTGCTGCCATAGGGGCCACTGGGACTTCTGCTGGCACTGCCTGAACCTCTCCTGCCTCCTGATGGTGAATTGCTGGAACATATGGCGGGGGTGCACATAGCTCTTCTGGTTCCTCAGGTGGAGTATCTAAAATTATGGGACCTCTTCCGAATTTCTTCTGAGTCTTGTCCTTCATGACTAACATGACCCTGGTACACTGCTCCTTGCACCTCTCTAGCCAAGGTGGGGATTCAGTCACTATAGTGTCCCATGAATCTATATAAGGATAATGGTCCGCATGTTTAGAGTTCCCTACCACCACTGCATACACAGCCTTAATTTTATCTGGATCTAAGCTCCCTTGGGGTGGCCATCCAACCTTGAATGATGGCCACTCTACCTCACAGAGGTTTTTCAACCTGCCTGGTGTCATTTTGGGACAGCCATAGTCACTCCCATACCCTTTCTTAAAATTTTTCAACATGCATTGAAGAGGAGTTTGTTGGTTACTCCCTCCTCCCATCTCCAACCCAAAAGGACAACACACAGTAGGGGGGGTGGTTTGAGCTGCGGGTAAGGGGTCCCAACAGCTCGAAACAAAGAGGTAAACAACTTTCACACGCGCTGACTCACTGAGCCGGACGTTCCAACGGTCTCCAGTAAGAACTGCAACGCCAAGCACACTCACAACTTTCACACTACGAACACAGCCTCCCACCTTTCCCGTGTGTGTGTGTGTATAAGGAATCCTGCGGTTTCAGCAGCCTCACCAGTGGGGCTGCTATACTCGGGCAAGATTCCAAGGGGTTGATCAGGCCCCTCCCCAACATGTGGGGAGGCAGTAACACACTTACCTAGGGCTGTGTTCTGTATCAATTTTCCAAACCGTTCCTGGGTTCTTTAGCTGGCAACCATCTCCTGGCTTCACACCCCCACGAACAGGGCCGTCCGATAAAGAATCGGGGGTACCCAAGGTCCCTATCAATGGGGCACAGATGCCAGAGGAAACAGCTGCCGCTTCAAGAGGGCAAAAAAAAGCCCATCTATCCCGGACCAGAGCCCCCAAAATATGTAGTGGAACTGAGATAGAGACGCGCGGTTTTAGAAAAAAGATTTATTGTGCACAATGTCTCAGTGAGATAATTCTCAAAAGTCTGAGCTCTTTACATCTAAACTCTTTACATCCAAAACAATTTATACATCTCCAGTGCAAATTCATCACGTGTCCAAGAAAGGAAACTGACACAAACAACAGTTCTCATCATTTTCTGCGTAACCTTACTAATGTTGCAAAGCATGGCAAGGTCATAGCGAGGCACATTTCATCCTCCCTAACATTCTATTTCACAGTGTCCTATTGTTCTTCTCAAACACAGAGTCACTTCAATTGCAGGGAAAATTAACTGCTTTTCTCAACTGCTTTTCCCTCACACCCAGAGGTCATCTGGGCTGACCCGAAACTGTTTGCACCACAACTCCACATTTCAGAGAAGACAAGAATGCAACATGAAACAAAAAATTTTGGTGGCAGACCCAATTTATTTGTAAGATGTAGTTCTGCCCTGGTAACTCTAGAATGCATCTTTTCTTACTGAATTTTTTTTGAAGTCCTCCAGCCACCATTCAATAATGCCATCTTCTCATTAAACTGGCCTTCCTTCATTAAAATGGTAAAGAATCTCAAACAATGACTGTAAGTGTAGCTTATCTGGCTAGAAATGACCTAAGTTCCAAGATCACCCTAATAGGAAGAAAACCAAGCTGTCTTTACCACACCAAGTGTATTGTGTCTTACCAAGTTACGAAAAGACAAAGGACTCATTGATGTTGACCGTAATTCCTTTTATATCTCTTGTGTGGTCGTATGCTCTATCTGTGTTTAATTTAGTCATTTTAACAGTCATCTCCGCAGCACAACTCTTGTTAATTCTGTGATCCCAAATATGCATGCATATGCTCACTTGTTTACTGTTCAGAGCTCTTTAAACAGCCCTTCGTGCCAGGTAGCTAGCTATTCCAAACTAAGTTTGGGTGTGAATTTCATTTCAGTATACTTTTTATAAGAATTTACCAGAATTCACAGATATCCTCATATCCAGGATATAGAAAACTTTAAAATAAACAAAAAGCAGATGGATTTGGTCATTCAGGCTCAGAACTTTTAATGCTTAGCTCTTAAAATTCTGGATTTGAATCCCTCTGAATTTAACCATGTGAGTACTGAATTAGTGCTTGTTTCTGTGACAGCCCCCCCCCCATTTCTGTCTGGTGATTGGATACAAGACGGTCCTCTCCAAGCTGGGTGTAGGTCTGCCTACTGAATCTGGCAGGTGCAGACAGAGGAAAATTCCATTTCAGTATTTATTCTTTTTTAATGTACCAATATTTGCTCAGTTCTTCTAATTCAGGAGAGTGGGGAGACAGGGCAGGGAAAGAGTGAAACTAGCAAATTCACCCATTCTGACCCCATTCCTAGTGGAGAATGAAAGAAACAGTTTGGGGTTGTTGTTGCAGGTTGTCTGCAGCTGCAAAGGTGTAGATGAGGGAAGAACTGGAAGAGTAGAGCTTGTTGGAAAGGTTAGCAAATGATGATTCTGGCTAGCATAAGCAAAAATGCAGTTTTTTGGATTACACTGCATTTCTGGGTATTTGGTTCCCTTCTGAGTTTGGAAAATTTACTTTATGGACAACAACTCTCAGAATCTCATAGGCAGCATGGCAAGTTTTAAAAAAGTAATTTTACCAAGTTTCCCATCTACTCAACCAAAATATTTCTAAATAAGCCACTTAGTAGAAAGGGGTGCTATTATTCCCCAGTACTCCTCTTTTGGTAACGAAAGACCAAATCTGACCAAGATTTCCTTCATTAAAAAGAACCCAGGAATTGGGGTGCATGAAACTTTGTGTGCTACACTACTCTTAACCAAAGGCAATTTCAGTTAATAAAGCTTTCCAGGACAAAAGGACAAAAACAGCCCTCTATAGGAAGTAATATAGGACTTAGAGTGTAAAAGTTCAGGTTGGATTGAAAAGCAAATGTCAATCATACTTGGAGAAGGCTTAAGGGCTTACATTTTATTGTTTTATACTAAAATACTTAGAAATCCAAATACTACCATGAAATGTAAGCCTTTAAAAAGGAAGTCTCTCATCTCTAAAACTTCTAGACAGAAAAGCAAAAATATCAGCATGTCACAAAAGGGACAGATAATCCCTTCAGACTATGTCTTTCACAGCCACGTGAAGGTCTGTAGATTGCCTTATTTTTTCAGCTTTCTTGTATTCTTTTGTCGCCCATTTTGCACCTTAATATACCAGTTGCTGACATCATGCTTCAGTAAGATAATCCAGACATCACGGAGTACCTTCTCTCACGTGTCTCAAAAAAGCCAGCTTTTAATTATGTTCCAGTCTCTAAGATATAGTCACTATGTTCAGTCTTATAAAAGAGTGCCATATTTGTTTTGGAACATTGTATCTTTTGTCAGAATTAGTATAAATTGTGTTGTGTATTGCAAATAAGTACATATTGTATCTGGAAATGAAATGGATTTAATTGACATAGTTGTCATTGCTAGCATAGCCAATGATGAGGAAGGCTGGATGTTGCAGTCCAAAAACATCTGGTGGGCCACATGATTTCCACATCTGTTTCATTAGTTCCCATGGAACTGGGGTGGAACTAATCTTATCCGAACCAACATGCCTTCACATTAGGGATGGAAAGGTTGGCTGAATGCTGTTGGGCACTTACGATGGTTAATCTAACGTTACTCACATGTGATTATTTTGTATTTGTGATCCCTATGTAGCCCTTAGTTTAGGGACTGTGAAAATTCCCCAATCTCCGCTTACTGGGAAGCAGCCGTAGCAATGGACAGGGCTGTCCTTCCCTTTCAATCAGGAAACAGGTGGCTGACACCCCCCCCTTGCACAAGAGAATTCTGGTGCGAGACGGGATTGTGACAATGGCCCTTCTACCTGTCACAATGGAGATCACTCATGGGTTGGAATAACAGTCAGCTGCTTCCTGTTCAGCAGGAGAACAGACTCCTATCGATCACAGTGGCTGCTTCCTGACAGATGGAGATTTGGGGGATTGGGACGGCGGTCACTGGGTAGCACCATAACTATGCTGTTTGTTGTTGCTGTATGCCTTCAAGTTGTTTCCAACTTACAGCGACCCTAAGGGGAACCTATCAGGGGCTTTTCTGGAGTTGAGAGTATGTGACACACCCAAGGTCACCCAGTAAGTTTCCATGGGTGAGCGGGGAAGGGGTTTACAAGTAAGTAAATCCTCAACAGGATTCCAGCCAATATTATAAAATACTGGAAAATTGACTAAAAACATGTTTTTCTGGAGTTGAGAAACACAAGAAACCTGTACTGACAATAATATTTGCACTTCAGGTCTTATTCTATACGAAATTCACATGTGGTTGTTTTGAGCAGGAAACAACAGTTTCAGAACAGAAAATAACATTTCTAAACAGAAATATTATTTCCTATGCAGAAAAAGCTGTTTCTGAAGCTGAAAGGCTAAAAAGAAAATGCTGTAACTGGGGACTTCTTCTGTGCAAAATTTGCACATGATTGATTTGCTACAAAAGAACAGTTCCTATGCAGCAGACAGCTTTTTCTGCACAGTCTATAATATTTCTGCATAGTAACATTATTTTCTCTGTAGAAAATCCTGATTTCTCTGCAAAAGAACCACGTGCAAATTTTGCACAGACTAAGTCCCAAATTGCAAATAGGGATCACAACTGTGTGGTTTTTGAAGGTTGCTCATGGTGAAAAGAAAATTACTCTTTGAATCCTTTGAGTAGAAACTTAAGCTATTTCCACACTAGACTGTTATAGTGCTATTATTCCACTGTCAACGTCCTATAGAATCCTGGGGTTTGCAAAAGCTCCTCCCTAAACTGCAAACCCCAGGATTCCATAGGATGTTCAAAGTGGAATAATAGAACTATAACAGTCTAGTGAGGAAATGGCCTCAATGCAGAATGATATCACTGCTCCACCTACATTTAGGGATGAGGGAGACTTATTTTACCACTCTCCAATAAATTATTTGTGGGCAAATACTTACAAAGCATATTTCTAGTAGAGTGGAAACACAGATAGTTCCATTTTCGGATGTACCTTGTGTAGTGCTCCGCTGACTGTTATGGTCAGAGAGGTAGACCTCAAAAACTTCAATCTAAAGATAATCTTTGCAAATCAGACTAGAGTGGATTAAGCAGCAAGAAAGCAGGGGGAAAATACCCTTACTGCAGGTTAATGAAATGGATGGGTTCTAATCCAAAAAGAAACTAAGTGATTATCAATTGGAGATTACTATAGAAATAAGTCCACTGTAAGCCTTTTTTACTTGACATTGTTATGTGTGACTTTCCAAAGGGAAGTGTATTTTATTTTAACTCAGACAGTGTTTTTACTATTTTTTCATGCTTGGGCATTTTTTATATAACTGTATCAGTCAATTGTTTACAGGATTTCAGTGATGAGCAATAGCTCTTTCACACAAAAAACACCATGGGAATGTAAACATCACCAATTAATAATCACAGGAGAGCAGAAAGAAATATCTATTGCTTGAAAGTGCTCTGTTTCTATGAAAGCAGAGTCCTGTTGGATTGGCAGAGCCAAGAAACAATTTCCCTGGTAAAGTAGTGATTTGTTTGTGATGAGTTTTGATCATGTTATTTTATGCTAGCCCATACCTGTAGCAAAACTCTGGGCTTCCTATTATTATTTGATGTTGGCAGGAAATCTTATTAGTAATCATAACAAGTGCAGACCTATTAAATCTGTGGAATTTAAACACATGCTGACCCATTACAAAACAATTTATTCAATGGGCCTGCTTTCATAGGAGCTATCAGTAGGGTTCAGGCCATTGCTGTATGGTGTCTGAGGCCATTTCCACACTAGACTGTTATAGTGCTATTATTCCACTTTCACCATCCTGTGGAATTCTGGGGTTTGTAGTTCACTGAGGCCAAAGAGAGGCTGAGAATTCTAAATGCCCCTCCCTAAACTACAAACCCCAGGATTCCATAGGATGTTGTGAGTGGAATGGCACTATAACATTGTAGTGCAAAAATGGCCTGAGTAAATTTACAGTATATATTAAGGACACAAATTTCTGATGGGCTGTTAAACCTTGGTATAGAAAATCTTTATTGCCTATCTTCAGTTTGGAGTCATTCCCTTTTTCTTTTTACTTTGTTCTAACATTTGGTATAGCAATCATTTGCTTCCACACTGATTGAGCTCATTGGTCTGATGGAACTACAGCAATTTCATCAGAATCCATTGGGGATGAATTTCTCCCAATAGGCTTAAGTCTAATGAGCTAAGCTATACTAGTGTTTAAGTATGCGGGGGTGGGAAATTCAGACTGGATCTTAGAAAGAGGAGAGTGCATAGGTGCTATGTACTGAGCCTTACTTTATGGTGCATTTACGCAACCAGCACCCAACATCAAGCAGCTTGTGTTGTCAGTGATGCTGACAAGGCACACCACTGAAATAGCCATGCCTCCTCCTTGGTTGGGGGAAAAAGATGTTCCATGCTCCAAAG
This sequence comes from Iguana delicatissima, assembly GCA_948472985.1. NCBI lineage: Eukaryota > Metazoa > Chordata > Lepidosauria > Squamata > Iguanidae > Iguana > Iguana delicatissima. Next base: position 312,574 of record CAOKZL010001283.1, read on the forward strand.
AGTACTTTACAGCTAGGCCTGACTGCCATTTGAATTTCCCACAATGCCCTGATATAGTGTCACTCCAGGAGTCTGTGGGAAAACTGAATGTCAGTTAGAGCCAGATACCTGGTATGGCTTAGGATGGGGAACATCCAGGGGTTACAAGGCAAGAAATTGGCCAGTTTGCCCCAGAAGGTGACCTGGTTGGTCATTTCCATTTCCTGCCCCTAGACATATTGAAGCCCAGAGAAACCTTTAGTTTTAAAACAAGAAGTGACAAACTTAGTCCCTCCCATGGGGGAACCTGGCTTATCCTATGAGATTATTTCCACTTGAATATGCCAGGCATAATCCAGTGAATGCAAATCATTTTACAGTCATGCTTATTTCAATGGGAAATGTGACATTCATGTTCAGCTGCTCTCACTGAAAACCAGTAGATCTCAAACTGCTTAACTTTGGCTGGATGACTACCAGTGTTGGCAGAGAGCTGAGACAGGGAGGTAGGAGCCTATGATTCTAGATTCTAAAATCTAGAAATGCCTATTTCCACAGGACCAGCATACTTGCTACATGACTCTTCCACAAAGCAGTTGTGTGAATGGAGCCTTCTTAGTTGTCTGTAGAGATGATGAGGCAAGGTCTATTTTTATTGTAGGGATTTAACCACCAAGTACTTCAAGCCATAAATCTCTAATCCTTAAAAACACTGAATGGAAATGTTTTTCCAGTGGTCAATAAACCTAAAGTTTTATTCACAAGGCTTTAAAAGAAGCTCAACCCCGATTGCATTAATATAGTTGGAATGAGATGTGTTTTTTAAAAAAAGAAAAACTTGTTATTTTATAAGAGATACTTCCAGTGTAAGAAAGCAAGAAAATGATTACAGTGATAATATTCACAATGATTATTTAAATATTCATTAAAAAGAAGAATAGCACAGGAGAACATAAAACAGGCTTCCCTCTTTCTCGTCCTTCTCCCACTTACATCACAAAAAAGTGCAATGGGTCAAACATTGTTCTTCATAGATAAGTGACCTGCAGCTGCTGAAATTCAGTATTGGAGTTATAGATGCATAACCTCACGTTACAGATCTGTAACTAATCTATATTCATGAACGCTACCTAGTCACAATTGTGGAACTATTGCAGTGATTGTGAATGCCCTCTCAAACCTACTTTACCAGGCAGCTACTGGATCAGGCAAAGGAGATCCATTCATCTGGTGATCAGGGAACAGGATGATGATGCTCCTGCCCTCCCACCAGTGACTTAGGCTGCAACAAGAAATAGTGATAGGGTCCTGCTTCTGATTGATGCAACCCCGCTTGCTGGAGGGAGGGGATATACCTCGATTACCAACTGAACAGACTTCCTTTGCCCAGTGTGGTGGCTGCCTGGTCAAGTAGGTTTGGGGAGGTTGGGCCAAGAGATGCTAGTTAGTTGTGCATACATAACTAAGAAGCCAATGTAGATTTCTGGGCAGTGACAGATGTGAGTATTTGCAAGAATGAATTGCTTGTAGCAGATCCATTGCTTGATCTTGGCCAGATTTTCAGAAGGTCCTGGGCCAAACACAGAGGAGCTCAGCCCAGGATACATATTATGACTAGTAAAGCAGACGCTTTTTACCTGTAGCAGTAGACAAACAAGGAATGATAGAAACTCTGTACCTTCTAGGTTTGGCATAACTGGAGAGTCTTATTTTCAGGAGTCCTAGACCTCTAAACAGAGAGCCAGCATGGTATAGCAGCTTGAGTGTTGGTGTCCTATGCTGGCAGCTAGCCAAGGTTTATAGCTCTCCAATTAGAGTATTTATCAGCAGCCACTGACAAAATTTACAACAGTTTTTCAGCCAGTTACTATTTGTTGTTTCAGCTGTCCAAGTCAGTAATAAATTCAGAGTTACACTCCAAAGGAGTATCCAGTAGTGAAGTCAGTACACAAGGTGAGGACGCATTGCTTCCATGAATGACAACAGTTGTCTGCAACATATTTCTCCTCCTCCTTCTCTGTATTTATGGGCTGAGATCCTCCCCCACCTGTTTGCCTAATTAATGTATCTTCCCTATATAAATACTCTGAGTCTCGAGGGTTTTCTCTTTCTCATCTACATTGGCTGCTGTAAGTATTCTCCCATCCATGTCTCTGTGTTATGGCTGTTAGGGAGGGTCCTATCTGTGTTTACACCTGAGTCCTGGGACGGGGTATGATAATTAGACTACAACTCTGGAGACCACGCTTCTAATCCTTTGCTCAGCTATGGAAACCTGGTGGGTGACCTTGGGCGTGTCACACAACCTTAGAAAACCCCATTGTTACCGCAGCTTCTAGCCAGACTTGGGGGGCACCAGATATCATTTTGATATCAATAATTCGGCCTTCCTTACCCATTCCTTCCCACGTGTCTTGCGAGGCCCCCGGACAAGCACACAAACAGGCTCAGTCGCTAATTGCTGGAATATTCAACAACAATACAGGCAGGCTAGAAATAGGCAAACTGCTGCTTCAGGAGACCTCACGGCAAGTACCCTCATTATGTATGCACACTACGTACAAAGAACTCCCTGTCCCAAGCAGGCAGCTTGACGAATCGAATACTCAAGCGTCAAGCACTCTGCGTTTGCATACTGGCTACTCTATTGACAATTCAGTCCTAACTCAATCATGCTAAATTCTGACCTTTCGAAGGCTTTGTCTCCAGCCCAAAACTCACTGTTTTCCTCAAGTACGGGCTAGCCTACAGCCACGATTTCCCCTATAAGAACCCCTGACTTTGAGCACTTCTTTGGATTGCTCGAATTGCTGGGATCGCTCCCGACTTCCATACCGCCTTGCTGCCGCTTTGCTTGGCGAGCCTTCCCCTCAGTCCCACATACTGAGAACCTTCATATCAATGAACGCTATTTTAAGACTGCTCGGGTTTCAGGACAGGTGCAGTATTTCCCAAACCAAACCTCCTCTAAAAATCCCTCTATCCAACTCCAACCTTTGTTTCTCTAGGTATCTGTGTGAGTGTGTTGCACACATGTGTTTGACTATATTTTAATAAAATACCAATTATTATTTCACATCTGTTTGCTCCTTGCCTCGGCCTGACCCCGTAGACATTGGGTTCAAGATCTTGCTACGTTACCCTGCCTCTCGTATTGCTAACTTGGGCTCTTTGACTAATTTCTCCAATTTATAATTTGGAGAGCATTTAGGTGTCCCTCATGGGACCCCCAGAAAACAGGTTAACACCATGATAGGTTCACCTTAGGTTTGCCATAAGTTGGAAATGCTCTGAAGGCTCAACAACAATGCCTCTAAATATTGCAATAGGACAGGGTCAGAAATGTGGTATATATGTGCCCAGCTTAAATAGGATAATCCCTTTTCCAAACTGAGGCTCACACACCAAGTACTTTTCATTTTTCAGTGCAAAACTTTCTAAATGGGTGAGTTTGAGAGTGGCTTCTGATATAGTTCTTTGAGGAAGTATTGGGGTTAAAAGATGTATGACCTCCTCACGAATGTGCAGAAGTAGTGAAATTTATGTAAAGCTCCCTAGTCAATGCCTTTGCTTCCTTTTTTGCAACTAATGTATCACAGAATTTCTTTCATAACGCTTTTTCGTGTACTACATTCATCACTAGCATTATTAGCGAATTAAAGTCCAATGTAATAAAATTAATCCAGTCTCATATCCTGAAACATTAATATGTTAACAGGCTCCAAAGCAGTGAAACGTCACAATGCATTGAAATGTGGAATGAGTCTAACCAACAAAAGTATTCAAAGTTTAACCATAGTTTTCTCAATTTCATTTTTTTTTTTTTTTGAGAAACAAAGTTGTTTGTTTTAATCTACTGACATTTCATTTTGTGATTAATTTCAGACTAACGGTATACAAACGACAAACTCATTTTAATGTGACAAGCATTTGATAATTAATTTTCCAACAATGCTATGGGATTCTAAAAAGCACTCTTCATTTGACATGTATTTTATAATTTATTTTAAAACAATGCTGCACAAATCTGCAAAGGCATTATTCATCGGAGAGTTCATTAATTATGCAAATGTGCTGCAATTAACAAATCTGTTCTGAGGATGGTATTTGCATAATAATGAACTTCATGTTTGTGACATTATTTAATAAGATACCTTTGTGTATTTCCCCTAACAAAATACTTCGGTGAACACACTTGGACACAGGAGGAGGTTAAACGTGGACTCTTTGAGATTAAAAAATGTGATCCAAGAAACACTGGTTAAAAACACAATAATTTCTGATACAAATATAAACAATAAATACAGATATAGATTTAAAAAAAGAAATAATCCATGACTACTGCAACACCATTTGGTTTTTACTCACATTTAGGAGAACAATAACATAAGAATGAAGACTACAGATGGTGATGAGGTCCATTCAGAATGACTACTGAGGATTGCCAGAGTGTGCCATTAATGATTTTAAGTGACAAATATGATAGCGAGGCCCTCTCTGCATGATATGGAGCCAATTGATCTATACAAGATGATGTTCAATCAGACCCAAAAGATCCAGCTGAAATTGATACTGTGGTCAGACATAGAAGAATGCTTTCCTTTACCCTCTTCCTTCAAGTGCCACTCCTTACAAAATGACTTCAGACATTCCAGCACACACTTAAACATGAGTCATGCTTAATTTCTTCACCTGGGTTACATATGGAGACTTCATGCTGTTACAATTCACTTTTTGGGTCATTGTGCAGATCAAGATTTTGTTCTGAATTTGCAATGACCAAAAGCTCCCCTCAACCTGCCTGGCGAGTTGCACAGCTCCACCCCATTTCTGGGTTGATGGAGAGAAAGAGAACAAGCAGCTATGCATCAAGTTATTTTTCTTTAACTGGATGCACTGCATGGACACCACCTGCAGGGATGTCCCAAGGACTCCTGGAGGTCCCACTTTGTTGCCGGGGCCTGCATGGAGCTGGACTATACAAGCTATGCACTTCTACCAATGCAGGATCTCAGCCATCATGTAGTTAGTTACTTTCAGAATTTTCTTTTAAATTGGAAAAACAAGATATAAATGCATGGCTCACTTCACTGCAGGGAGATTTAGCCCATTATGGAGCCTCTTCAGTATACTTTAAATCCCTCCTCAGCAACTGGGATGTAATATTTTCCTAATTTCAGTCTTGAAGGCAGCAAGCAGGAATTTCAGCAATTATCCTCCTTTGGAGACGAAAACATCTGCTAAGTCCTATTTGCAATTTGCAACTTATTCTATGCAAAATTCAGACAAGGAGCATTTTCTCCACAGAAAACAATATTTTATTATTGAAACAGTATAATTTTCTGCGCAGAAAAGTTTGTTTTCTGTGCAAGGAACCATGTGTAAATTTTGGGCAAAATAAGTGCAATTGCAAAGATTCGAGGATTCTCCATCTCAGGGTTTTCTAACCCTAGCAAAAAAAAATTCCAACCGTTTTTGAATATTCTTTCCATTCTTACTCTGGAAGCATAAATGACCACAGTCCACTCCCTGCCAAGAGGATTTTTCATCTTGCCAATACAGAAGCTATCTGGGAAAATTGCCCCATTTTTCATGCTCGGAAAAGTTTTTTTTGGGGGGGGGACAGCCTTCCCAGAATTCACCAGCAGAATGATCCATGGCTACTCTGGTTGAGGGATTGTAGGAGCTGCAATCCACAAAAGTAACTTTTCCAGACTCTGCCATTGACCCAAAAGTCAGTAAACATATAGATTGGAGAAGTCCCCTTTCACTACACAGAATAGATTCTTTTTCATTTCTTTTCATTTCTCTCTTTTTTTTCCAAAATCCACTTTATTCATGCAAATCACTGGAGGTGACAGCAAGATTGTCATGAAATGGAATATTTGTGATATTATGTTCAGACTCCAACTGAGATTGTGAAAACTACAAAGATACTTATTTAAAGAAAGTGCTTTGTCATAAATAGGTTACCCATGGGATGTGATGGTGTAAGTAAGCTACCGAATGCAGTGTTGTTCAAAACAGTCACATCAAGCAGCTCCTGTTAATTACCAGTGTATTCTTTGACCTGCATTCCAAAGCGTCATCCTGCCCCTGAGAAAATATACTATATTTGCCAGTTTATAAGATGCATCCTGTTTATACGACACACTGGTGTATAAGATGGACCCCATTTTCAAACAGTATTTTTCAGGGAAAAAAGTGAGTTTTATATGCCAGCAAATACAGTATTTAGAGAATCTGGTGGGTGGGCGGAATATTGAAATGTTTGACCCCTTTGTTAACAGCAAGTACAGTGACATGCAAAAGGGGTAGCTGTGAATTGGTTACCCAGAGTCCATATTTATTTCTTGGAGAACTTCATCTTGTCTCTTGTCACACTCAGTACCTTGAAATGACTATTTGGGTAGCTGATGACCATCATTCAGGCCTCAGGAACAATTAGATAACACCACAGAAATGTGGAGTCTATGTGGGGCTCATGTTTAAAAAGGCTCAGAAATCATAACTGGTTCAAAATGCACCTGGCAGAATGCTGACTGAAACTTCTTGTATAGAGCATCTCAATGGTATCACTTTCATCTTCAAGTTGGTCTACAAGCTGGTTTCTCATCTCAACACCAAATGATGTTTTTGACCTTTAAGAAGACTGACTGAAGAATTTGGTGCCTGAGGCTGAGTAGCAAGCCCCACCCTTGGCCCATCTATTGAGTATTTACACCCTGACTTTGGCTGAAATACCCAAAGTCAGTTATTTCATCACCTGTAGTGAAAGGTCCCTCAATTACCTTTTCCACTCTTTAGTAGTAAAAACAAATAATAAGAAATTAAGTAACTCACCATTCACCACCCTTTCAAAACCTTCAACTGCCGAGTGCTGGGCTGGCTTCCTCACTCTACCTAATGATAGGACTAGCTCTGACCTTTAAAGACATAAAAGCTGGGATATCTATTTTCAAGTGAAAAGCCTGACAAAGGCAGGAAGCCTCCTCTGCCAACAGGAGGAAAAACCAGAGCAGCCCACCCTAAGAAACCAGGCAGCTGGTTTTAAAAAGGACTGAAGGATAGCAATGCCGCATATAGTTGGCATTGGCCAATTTGATACAACACAGAGAAAAAGAGAGGGAGGGAGGGAGGGAGGGAGGGAGGGAGGGAGGGAGGGAGGGAGATTCCAGGGTCCTTTTCGCACTGCTGGGTTGGGGTCCTCTCACAAGAAGGCTTGGAAGAAACGCAGCCGCTTTCCTGCTGCTTCAGCTCCATAGCTCCTTCCTCCTCGCGCGAGCACCCCGCCTCTTCCGTTCGCAGTGCAGCCTGGGACCTTGCAGGCTGCACTGAGGAGAGGACACGCGACTGGCCCGGCTCCCGAGGCACCGTACGCCAGGTAAGTGTGAGAGGGGCCTGGGAGCATTGAGCGACCACGCACCATTTTCAGCTTTGAGCCGAAAATAACGAGATGCGTGCGGGGTCTGCGTCAGGCCCTTGAGCATTGCGTAAATGTGAGTGCATCATGCAGACTGCTCCTCACATTTACACGACACTCAAGGGGCCCTTTCGCTTCAAAAACGCTGTGCGAAAAGGGCACACATATCTGTGAGGGAAAAAGTGAAAAAGAAAAAAAAGAGTCTTCTGAAACTACATAGTTGTCCAGAAGAAGACAATTTCAGTAGCATCCTTGCAAAATTCAGATAGTTACTTTTAAGAAGAAGAAATATAGTAACAAGTTGAAGCCAGACATGACTGAGCAGTGGATGGATGATGCTCTGGAATCCTAATGGCTAAACAGAGGATCAGTGATGTTCCTTGAGATGTCAGATTTGGGCATGGTAACACATGCCTTGGTTACATCCCGGTTGAATTATTGTAACACGCTCTACATGAAGCTGCTTTTGAAGAGTATTTAGAAACTTCAGCTGGTACAAAGAGTTGCAGCCAGGTTGTTAACAGGGATCACACAACTCCCCTGCTGCAACAGCTCCACTAGCTACTGGTCTGTTTCCAGGCACAATTCAAAGTGCTGGTGATGACCTTTAAAGCCCTATGTGACTCAGGTCCAGGTTCTTTGAACGAATGTATCCTCCGCTACGAACCAGCCCAGGCTTTGAGATCTGCTGGGGAGGCCGTTTTCTCTGTCCCACCACCCTCACAGGTGCATTTGGTGGGAACTCAGGAGAAGGCCTTTTCAGTGGCTGCTTCCAGGCTCTGGAACGCCCTTCCCAAAGAGGCAGCCTCTCTGCCTTCCTTCCAGAGACAATTAAAGACATTTTTATTTCAGCAGGCATTTAATATGTGATCACTGCTTGGCTGAAGAAAGGTGCTGGTTATTATTAATTGTGATTTGTCAGTTGTTTTAATAGGTATTTTAACTTTGTTTTAATCATTACTGTTTGTTTAATTAGTGTTTTAACTTTTTATGTCATGGTTTTTTAACTATGTGTTCTTTTTAAAGTATTGTAAGCTGCTTTGAATCCTTTTGAGGAAAAAAGCAGAATATAAATAAAGTTGATGGATGATGATGAGTTGATGATGATAATAATCACCATCATCATCATCATCATCATCATCCTAACACTGTTCACTCAGTTAAAGAAGGCTTCAGCATGGCATTACATTCATTCTTTTCAAAAAGTAACTTCCCAAGTTCTGCTTCTTTGCTCCTGCAAAAGTTGCTGCCCTTGCCAAACAAGAGTTATCTTTTCCTTTGCATCCATTTCCCCCTCCCTCCCGCTTCATCTATGCTACTTCTGCATACTTTGTGCAAACACTTAGATTTCACTTGCATCAAAGATGTTCTTTTTTTAAAAAAAATGCGGTGGATCTAACTGCAATCTGAAACCACCCTTGCTTTCTACACACATATACACACCCAGCCGCGTCCATACCCACACCCACAGATATGCTGCTATCTTCTCTCTTGATCTTAAATGATGCAAGTGGATCTAAAGACATCCCCTGAAAGTCTTATGCTAGTTTTTCAGTTGCAGATCACTGTCAGTTAAAGCATTTGAATGATTTTTGTGACCTTCTTCTGTGTACTTTAGTTATCTAAACCTTGGAATTAAACCAGTGCCTTGAACTTCAGGGAATCTACACTTTCTGGTTGTTAGACTCTCATAATCTGAATGGAATATTGTTTTAGGTTTTAATGATTTCATACGTTTTTAATGTTTTTTAAAATTATTTTTAATGTTTTGCTGTTTTAATCTGTTGATGGAAGCCACCTTGAGAAAGGTGGTGTACAAATATAATAAATAAATAAATATAGCTTCCTTTAAGTTAGCCACATTTTTTCCACATCTTTTTTTTTTCTCATGTATACAGATGCAGCATACCCTGAACCAATTTCTCTGTGACAGAGACCAGGATCACATGACCCTCCAAATGCTGTTGGACTGCATGCTCCAGCAGCCCTTGCCTGCTAAGTTGATAGTGAGGAATTATGAGAGTTGCAGTTCAACAACTGGAGGGCTGCATGATTCTCAGAGCTGCTCAGACTTGTTAGAGGAAAGTAGTGGTGTCCAAGTTCATTTCCCAAATCAGCATTCAAGAAGGAGAAGTCCTCCTGCTAGCTCATTTCCCTGCAGAAGTTGGCTTCATTATTTAGCTAATTGTTCAAGGTCTATAGTTTGGGAAGAAGCTCTTGGTAATTCAGTTAAATAACTAATTGCTAGAAAATTTCTTGAAAGGGAAATGAAAATACGAAAATATGAGGGCAGGGTATTCATGGTTGAAAAACTACAAGTGATTTCTCACCTGAAGTATCCCAGTACTGCCTCAGGAGTGACCTCAGTAATCTGTCCCTGGGATTTTGTTTCCTTTGTTGATCCTAGTATTTTCCAAGCCTTGTGACAATCTGCACAATTCCTGTATTCTTCATGACCGCACTTGGAAGAAGGCAATTGGCCATAACCATCATATTCTCCCTCATGATAGCTGAGGCCACAGTCTTGTGAATAGCTGGTGACAGGAAAATTAAGCATTCTGAGTGCTTTTCTAATTTTATCACTATAAATTATTGTTATCATTATGTTTATATCCCTGGGAGGACCCAATGTAGAATTTGTTCTTTCATTTGAGGTAGGTGAGAAGACAACTGATGCTTTTCCTTTTTTTTCTGGAAAATTCAGACTTCAGTCCTACATTAACTGAGGCCCTTTCCACACGGGGTAAAAAAAAGGCTTAGGGCGACCTCATCCGGAGGTCGTCCATACCGTGGGGTGCGCTAGGGCGGTTTGAAAAGTGGAGGTTCCACACCTCAAACCGCCCTAGCACGGCCGCAAGGGATGGCGCGGCGCGTTTTTTAAAAACCACATTTCATATGGTTTTTAAAAAACGCGAGCGCGCTAACCCGTTGCAGCGCCCCATTTGAAACTGCAGGGACGCGCTAGCGCGTCCCTGCAGAGCTGCCCGGAGCTGCCCGGGGAGCTGCCCGGGGAGGGGCTTCCAGCTGGCGCGCTGCCCTGATTGGCGGAGCACCACCGGAAGTCACCGGCCGCCATTTTGGGCGCTGCCGAACGACGCTGAAATTCACCAGCGTGTGGAGCGGCGAACGCGCACTCCCCGCAGGGACGGAGCAACCTGTTTTCAGGTAAGATCCGTCCCTGCGTGCGCTGCCCCGTTTCCCCATCCCCCGTGTGGAAAGGGCCTGAGAGTAAGGCCCCCTGAGTTCAGTGGGGCTTATTTCTAAGAAGAAATATATTGGATTGTACTATCACAGCCTAATCCTAAATGTGACTGGTATTACTCAGGTCTCATTGTTGTTCTTTTTGATGATGATGATGGTGATGATGATGATGATGATGATGTTAATGACTGATTGATTAAAATATTAATACCACAAGATCTGACGGCACCCCATACAATACAATTTAAACAATTTGAAATAGTAAGAGATATTTTAAACATTCTAAAACATTTCAAACAATGTTAGGTTTTTAAAACAATGTTACTACTTTGAAAGTTAAAAGTGATAAGCTATATATATGTACAGTTTGGTCAAAAGCATTAGGCACTACCACTGTGCCAATCAGGCCTCCAAAGGGAAGGAATTCCATAACCAGGGCACCACAGCAAAGAAGGCCCCTCTCCCATGTCTGCATGCACTAAATTGCTCCCATTGATGCATCACAGAAGACGGACACTCCAGCAGAACTCAGGCCCTTTCTGCACCACCCACTCTCCTGCAGCGGGGATGGGAGAAGGACAGGATTGTGATGACACTTCTGCATGATGTCGTCACAGTCTCATCTTTGTCCTGTCCCCAGGCAGCACGATCGCCGATTAAATCATTGACGGGTTTTCCCCAACAATAACACATGATCTCACATCCATCCCAAACTTACCAGTCCTGACAGAGCCACAGAAGAGCAATGGCTGCACTTCCTTCCCCAGAACAGCCTGGAACAGTACCCGGCTGCGCTGCAGAAAGAAGGGGCACGGCCATTGCGCTCCCTTCCACAGGGAGCCAGCCAGCACGGAGGGGAGTGCTCCTGTCATGCTCCCCTTCCAAAAAAGGCGCTGCTGGGACCTCCATTGGACATGTTCACTAAAAGGTAGAGTGCAGAAAGTTGTTGTTGCAATTTTTATTGTATATAGCCAATGGCCTTTACAATGTTTTGAATAAAATTGAATTAGAATAGATTAGTACAATTAAAAATAGATTATTAAAAGATACATATAATTTTAAAATCATTTTATCCATTTAAATCCATTTTAACAGTGACTGTGATCCAATTAAAAATAAAATTATTAAAATTTATAGACAAGTTTAATCCAATTTGATGTCCCCTATAAGTTGGCTAAAAAGTATAAAAGCATAAAGTATAAAATTAAAATGCATTATATTTCAATATGTTCCTTCATGAAACGGGCATGCAGTTTCCTAGCTGCCAATGCAAGCTGAGCTACTTAGTATGTGACAGAGAGCAACATATCAGATAACAGTGGTGTAACTATTTTCTGGGATGTTCAGTCAGCATAAGATTGAATAATGTTAGACAGGAATCTTTGTCTAGAGGCAGAGTAAAGGGGCCAGAACAGCAAGTAATGAATTATGTCCTCAATCTGGTTACAGCCAAATACACATTTTCTATCTATGAATGGAGTAGCTTGGTATTTCCCTTCAAGATATGTGGAAGGCTGAAATCTAAGTTCTGTAAACGCTCTTCGGAGTTGAGATAAAGTCAAGGTTTCAGGGTCCTGAGGCTTTGCATGGTTAATCTGAATCTGTCAGTACCAGATGGAGAATTTTGCGCCAACTATGGATGCTCTGTCTTGCCTGGCATCGTGATCAAAAATCCCGTTTTTAAGATCATGAGGACTGAGTCTTAAATAATTCTCTGTTTTAAAGTTGTAGGTCAATAACTTGTCTTGGAGCAATTGTGCCCAACCTCCAGACTTTAGTTCCTCTAGCCAACAAAGTTTGCTGAGAGAGTGATCTTTGAGTTCATTTAATCTGCACCAGAATCTTAAGAAAGACAGATCAGTTCTAGCGGCAACTGAGGATAAGCCCAACTCAGCCCTAAGATGAGCTGCTGGAACCCCTGGAGGCAGTCCCAGAATCTGCTGCATGAATTTGTTCGGGTGCAGAAAGTGCCTCAGTCTCCAGGCAGGAGAGATGCTCTTTCAGGTACCATGGACCCAGGTACAGAGACTTTAATTGGGGCTTTAAATTTCATCACATTGAATTCAGACTGGAAGTATATTGGCAGTCCATGCAATCCTTTCCAAGCTGGTGTCATATATTTTCTAGAAGACTCTCCATGAGAAGTCTAGTTATGCAAGGCATCTGAGCCATCTTCAAAGGAAGCCACATGTAAACTGTGTTACAGGTGGTCAAGTCAGAAAGATACCAGAGCCTGAACCTCTGTGGCCATGTTATCCTTATGCAGTAAAGACAGTAGCTGGTGGACATGTCAAAGGACACTTGGGGTTCCCATTACCAAAATAAATAAATATAAGAATGAATCCAAGAGCTGCAAATCTGGTCTCACAGACAGTGGAATGTCTTTCATAGAAGGGTTCAGCATATTTCAGTTTCATTATTCAAAATCTGTAACAATATATTCACTAGTTAAAACTGTGAACCTACTACGTATTGTATAACATCATGGGCTTCCAAACACATCTATAACTTTTTATATTCTAAAAACAATTATAAAATTCATAGATCAGCTCATTTGTCATCCTGAATCTGTGACCATGTTAACCTCATTGGACCAAATCTTCACCTTAAATTTAACTCTCCATTTTGTGCAAAAGCATCTTTTCCCTGATTGCTTCTCAGATAATATTTTAAAAACACTATCTTGAGACAGCACCCTGATTTTAGACATTTCTCCACCTCCTTCAATTTCACAGACTAAATCAGCAACACACATGCCTTTATAAAATCACAATCTTGGGACAATATCCTTGTTTTTAACATCCTTCTCAGTCCTCCTTTAGTCATGTGAACAGGTTCAATTTAATTTTGTTTAGATTGCATACATGTCCCAATTAAATTCATCCCCTCTTGTCCCCTCCTTGGGGTGTAATATCCTTTTCATCAACTAAAATTTCCTGATCATAAATCTCCCCTAAAGCAGCAACTCTCTCCAGGAACTCTGTTGCTGCTTGTGCTTGTCTCACCATCTGGTTTTTCACTGCTTTTGCTTCCACGTCCAGTTTTATATCGTTCTCTGTCTCTTTTGCATCTCTCCCACTTATCTCTCGTTTCAGTTCTTTGAATTCTTGCCTCATGATGTCAATCATACTCTTGAGTTATCTGCACAGTTTTTCCATTATCTATCGTAAAAGATCCTCTAACTGTTCCACAGAAGGTTCCATTTTTCATTTAGTCAGCAATGATAGAGTTAACAATTTGCTTCCTTGGAATCTGACTAGAGGTGGGCAAGAAAACAATACCTACTAATGACACCAGTACTTTCTCACATTTTTAATTTCCTTATTAGAGTGCAATGCCATTTTGCAAGTAAAGTGCAATTCAATCTATTCACCAACTCTACACACTTAGATGTTTAGTTCTTCTCTTTTCAAAACATCAACTTCAATTTGGAGCAAAGAGATTCAGGCCATTTCCACACTATACTGTTCTAGTGCTTTTATTATTCCACTTTCAACATCCTGTAGAATTCTGGAGTTTGTAGTTTACTCACAATTCTAAATGCCCCTCCCTAAACTGCAAACCCCAGGATTCCATAGGATGTTGAAAGTGGAATAATAGCACTATAACAGCGTAGTGTGGAAATGGCCTCACTCAACTCTTAATTGCAGAAAGAAAGCAGCTGTAAAAGGTTCTTCTGATCTCTCTTAATCAGAAAGACTGTTCACTTTTATGACTTCCAAGGCTAATTCAGAGTTCTTCTTCCTTTTTTTTTTTTTAAAAAAAGCAGGTTGACAGCATAGGGCCATTACATCTTGTGATCTAAACAGCTGCATTTCATGGCAAGGACAAGATATTATTCCCTTAGTCCTTTCCATTCACAGCACATTTAGGAAAAAGTAAATGCGCGTAATGGGAATTCTGAACCCAAGTGGGTAATCCTTCACTCCCCGTTTATTAGAGAAGGGGGGTAAAATCTCCAGCTAGAGCTCTCTCTGGTCAGCACTTTACTGTGAAAGCTCTACTGGCTGCTGAAAAGCTGCCAGGAGCTGCTATCTGCTGGCCTGCTGGAAGTCAAATCCCTGAGACCAAATCTATGAAAAGCTATCATGGCCACTAGCCAGGCTATCTTCAAGGATTATAGAAATTATAGTCTAAAAAATTATAGTTGACATTCTATATTGTAGTTATGGATTCATAATGTAGTGTTATAGATTCACAACTGCACTGAACTCAGTAAGACTACATAGCCTTACTGTAAAAGTATGTAAATACCCACAAAGCCCACCTTAGCAACCAGTGTTGTGTAAAGGAGGTCTTCCAGCTGCCAATCAGGGTGCAAGGAGGATGACATTTCCACCTCCTCTTACCAATGAGCAAGGCATGACAATTAGAAGCAGTAGGAGTCCTGTCACAGTACCTCTTTGGAGCTTCGCTTATTGGTGGAAGGGGGTTGGAAATATCATCCTCCTTGTTCTCTGACACCAGGTGAACAAACCCCCTTACCTAATGCAGCTGCTAGCTGTTAAGGTGGGTTTGAGGGGTCAGGCCAGGAGACTAGTTAACTAGTTATGTCTGAGCTTGGAATGCCTGAGCTTGGAATGAGATCCCATCATGTTCATTAAGTATTTCTTCCAACTAGACAACCAAACTAAACATTGGTCTTTAAGAATGGTGAGCAAAACAAAAACAAAAACACAGCTACATGTCTAGTATTTCTTTGACATCTAATACCTTTTCCAAATTTGGGTCCCCAGATGTTGTTGGACTTCAGCTTCCAGAGTCATGGGCATCATAGCCAATGGCTAGGAATTCTATAAGTTCTAGTCCAATAACATCTGGGAACCTATAGGGTGGGAACTTCCCACTGGTCTAACAGAACATACTGACAACTTGTTGAGGACATGCTTTGCATGTAGAAGGCCAGTCACTGGTATCTGTGGTTGGGAGGGAGAGATAAAAAGTAATGGGCAATGGAAAGGGCTTCTTCCTGACACCTTGGAGAGCCACAGCCAATCAGAGTAGACAATACTGGACAAGAAGGCTGAATAGGTCAGAACTGGCAGGATGTATTTCTGGAGAACAGGGTATTACCAGCTGAGGCTCTATATGGACCTGAGTTGGATTTTATGATCACGTATTTAGATGAAAAATCTGAAGTTATTAGTTGTTGGTTTTTTAAATAAAGCAAGGATGGGAATCAGACTGCCACTGGGACTCCCATTGACCTTTGAACCCTTCACCTTCAAAATATTTTAGTGAAAAAAAGTTATTTTTCAGCTGGAAAAAAAAAACACATTAAAATGACTTAAAGGCAAAAACCAGAACAGCCTTTGGAAGAGCAATTGGAAATGAATTGCTGTCACTTTTGCACATCTAAACAGTGTCTGCAGGAATGCACTGTAGCCCTCTAGAGGAGCAAAAAATGGGCAATGAGTCCCTCCAGGGTATGAAAATATGACCACCCTTGACCTAAAGTAGTAAAGTATGGTTACCTGGATATGGTAATGCTTAGGGAGCATGTGGCACATATGAAGTGTGCATCATTATTTCAGATGATGTTGCCAAGCCTAGTTTCTGAGAACCCTCATTTTTCTTAAAAGGAAACATTTTGTGGGACAGTATAGTATTCATCAGCTGGTCCATAGTTGGTTTGTAGTGCTTGTTTGTTTGTTAAATTTATATCCTGCTTTTTCTCCGATGAGCTCAAGGTAGCATACATGATGTTTCTCCTCCCTACTTAATCCTCACAAAAAGCTTGAAAGTTTGGTCAGACTGACAGAAAGTCTCTGAGTGAATTTCATGGCTCAGAAGTAAGACAAGAGCCTAGATCTCAAGCCTTAGTCCAACACTCTAATTACTACGCCACACTGGATATTGCAAAAGAACACTGCATGTCAGCAGTGGCCTCAAGAGCAGACAGGCCAGTTCCTCAGACACAACTATTTTGCTCCGGACAGCCATAGGAACATCAACTAGGCTTCGTTGGTGTCTTTTGCATATGCACTCAAGCTGCTCACTGCGTGCAGTGGATGAGTGAGTCATGAGCACTTTTAAAAAGCTGAATACAGTACACTCAGAACCTCCATGTTGTCCAAGGTCCTTTTTGCACGCCATTTCTAAAGCGAGAGGGCCCCCTGAGTGTCGCGTAAATGGGAGGAGCGGTCTGCATGACGCACTCCCATTTACGTGATGCTCAAGGTCTTGACACGGACTGCACATGCATCTTTTCATTTTCAACTTAAAGCCGAAAATGGTGTGCGGTCACGCAATGCTCCCAGGGCCCACACGCACTTACATGGTGTGCGGTGCGTTGGGAGCCGGGCCGGTCACGCTTCCTGCCTCAGTGCTGGCCTGCAATTCCCAGGTTGCACTGCGATAGGAAGGGGTGGGGGATTCGTGCAGCGCTCGCGCGACCAGGAAGCTGCTGCAGAACTCAAGCAGCAAGGAAGCGGCAGCGTTCCTGCTGAGGCTTTTCACGCTAGATGCCCCGCCCAGCCACACAAACAGGTAACGTGCAAAATGGGTACAAGTCTTGATTAATTCCAGTTTTTAAACATTCACCCAGAACTAAATCAATTTCCTTCTAAAATCACTTTGTTTATAATGAAGCACTAGTGCTTGGTCTAGAGAAAATTCCTGGCTTAGCTTTGTCTGTATTTCTGTTTAATGTTACCCAATAGGATAATATTATCATTAGCACAATTAGTACACAAAGCACAAATGGAGAGATACCAGCAGTTTTACACTAGCAACATTTTGGCATTCTTTTTCTCTTTTTTTCCTCCATCCAGTCCACTCCACTCCACTCCACTCCACTCCAAAAAGAACACAAAGAAAGTGAGTAACAATTTAGGGTCTGTCTGCATTACACACTTACAGCTCTTTGATTCCACCTTAACTACCATGGGCACCACCCTGAGGAATCCTGGAATCTGGAATCTGGTGAGGTCCTTAGAATTGAATTTAAGGGAGCTCTAATGTTGTTGTCCTGAGAAGTGGAATAGACTAATATAGTTCTGAATCTTTGGTCCTCCAGATGTTTTTGGATTTCAGCTCCCAGAATTCCTGACCATTGGTCAAGCTGGCTGCAGCTTCTGGGATACCCATCTGGAGAACCAAAATTTGAGAACCAGCAGGCTAGAGTTTTCCAGCTGAAAATTCTAAGTACTTCACCACCTACAAATCCTAGGATTCCATAGGATGGAATGCTATTACATTAAAGCAATATCAAGCTGCTATAATGGTGCAGTGTGGCTGTAAACTTGGTTGTTTATAAAAAATTCTCAGTCATTGGATATTTTCAGCAAGAAACAGAAAGACAAATAGACACAAAAAAGGAAGAAAAGAAGGAAGGAAGGAAGGAAGGAAGGAAGGAAGGAAGGAAGGGGAAAAAAATAAATCACTAAGCTAATTATCACCTTTAAACAAGGCACATCATTGTTCCTCTTGGGTTTCCAAGACAGATGCCTCACCCATTACAGAATACCTAAGAGCATATGAGGCAGACACTGTTAATTGCTTAGTGAATTAGAGATCTTCTAGTTTCCAAAAAGTATTCACTGTTTGTTTCTCAAAAATTAGAGCAGCCCTTCACCAACCTGGGACCTTCTCAATGTTTTGAATTGCAACTTTCATTATCCCTGCCCATGTAGTATACTCCAACATATTGGAAATATAACAGCTTGGGCAAGGGCCAGAGCAGAGCCTCTGATGCCGTTTCCTCCAAGCACAGGTTAACACAGCATACAAGCTCATAAAGAGTTAAGATTAACATAATACACACATTCATGAGGGCACCTTGAGATGTTTTGGACTACAGCTCCCACAATGCCTCTCTAATGTCTATGATGTCTAGGACTGATGGGAATTCTGTGACACATACCTGGAGAACATGATAGGCAAAGCTCCAAGCATGTTTTGGAACTCCTAGAGTGAGAACAGACCATGAGATCATTGACTTTTTTTTTCTCGCTGACAATATTCTTAGTGGAGATAATGTCCAGATTTTAGGAGACATTGGCCTTTTCCACACTGGAGAAATAAAATGAGTTAGCACGAGCTCTGACGGACATCGCCCACACGTTCGAGTGCACTAGCTTGTACATAATTGGCAAGCTCCACACCTTAATCCGTCCGGTTAAGTCAGCAACAGTCAACACGCGGGCTTTTTGAAAAACGGGAAAAAGGTGGTTTTTCCCCCTCATACCGTGCTGATTCGTGCATGATGTAATCGGAGGGCGGGCTGTGGGCATGGACAGCTTCAGCGGTTGGAACACACTGCGAGAAGCCTCCAAGCAGCAGCACAGAACAGCTTAAATCCTCCGCAGCATTACCAATAAAAGGCCAATTGCCGGCACCTCCTTGCGCGGTCTTTAGCCCATAGATGTTCCAGTTCAGCCAGCACAACTCCAAGAAGCCAGAATACAGCTAAAATGGGCCATTCAACTGCAGGAAACACCTCTTCCTCCATCGCTCACAGGGAAAGATAAAAGCAGAAAACGGGTGCGAGAACCCGCCAGAGATAGGGAGAAAAACTGCACTCCACCCAGCTATGGTGCGGAAAACCATTCCCCTGAGATAGGGTGCGAAAATAAAAAATCGACACGGTTTATTTTACGGCTAGCAGGAGGAATGGGAGGAGGGAGTCATCGTGGGAGGAACTGCGGGGCATGACATGAGCACGCACGTCATGACGCACGGGGTCATTTTAAAAAAAAAGAGCTGCCAATCACATCCGCTGCGCAAATTCCACGGAACGTGTGGAAATGGCAATAGACCGTTGTACAATATGTCCGCGGTAGCATGGACAAAAAAAACAAACACCCGGAAACGTTGCAGCACAAATTCCACGGAACATGTGGAAAGGACCCTAATTAAAATAGGGAAGACCCGTTTTGCCATTTAAATTCACTTGTCATTGAAGCACCAGAATGAGGGGTTTGGGGTTGTTGTTTTTTTTTAAAAAAACTCGTTTTCCATTCTTTATGAAGATGCTTTGTGTAATTAGTAGTGTTTCAGTTGGAATGAATGGTAATTTGGAATTCATCCAAATTGAAAACTTAAATGAAAAATGAGCATTAGCAATGTGTTGCATGTTAAGAGAGGCAAGCTTCTCCAGGGCAGCTGCGCATGGTGCAATTTGGCCCTGCATAAATAAAATCTATAGCATCCTTGTGGAATTTAAGATGGAAGGGAATAAGAGAGAGGGAAGGGAAGGCAAAGCAAAACAGATTTTCAGCCAGAAGTGCAATTCCATTATAGTTCAATGAAAAACACCCGAACAAGACAGAATTATGCATGCTACAGTGAAATTTGTTTTGGAATTAAAGAGCCTATAAATAAATGCAAAAATATGAATGCATATTTTTCTGTTCCTGAATTCCTTTTGCATCAAGAGCAGCTGATATAAAATCCTTGTTATTAAATGAAATTCTATCCAGTATTTTTTTTTCAGTGAGACAATATTGCAACAGGTTTCTTGAAGCTGTTCTGGGCAAGATTGTGTCATTGTCTGCAAATTATAAATTCCTCATTTGAGTTAATAATGTGGCAATCTGAAGGAATTTATGAAAATGTAAAATGGGGGACTGGGGCACATCTGAAAATCTCACACAGACACACACATCATTTTGATCTCTGTTCCTTTCTGGTATTTAGGCATAGTTTGTGACAAATGAGTTCCTGGAAATGCATATTACCAGTTTAGTGATAAATATTTTGCAAAGTTTTCACTCCATTGCCAGATGCCTGCAGAAAAGGGAGAGACTCAAGGGCCTGGAAAATCTCAGAAGAAACTGTCACGATCCATAAGATCAGCAGCCAGTGGACCTAGAAAAAATTATGGACCTGGTAAAGTGCACAACAATTTTCATTTTCAACACAAACAATAACACAGAAAAGGTTATGTGGGGAGGGTTAAATTTGCTTGTTTTACTATCTTTTACTTCCATTTTTTTCCCTGTCACAATTTCATTTGATCTTGTTTCCTCATTGGTTTGAGAACTTCCTTTAAAAAGACTTTATGGAAAACCCTTTTTTAGTATGCTTTTCTCCTAATAAACACTTTTTTTGTGTCCAATTCCCCCCCCCCCATATGTGTTTCTGGCAAACATTTATATACAGTCAGCCCTTCACATTTGCAGATTTAACTTTCATGGATTTGATTATTTGTGCCCCCAAACCTCAAGCATCTCTTTTCCAGGGGAAACTTCTCTCTCGGTGCCTCCAATCAGGATGCTCAGAGCCTTAAAAACCCACCTCTGGTTCTCTTGCTCTCTTCCTCCACCGCCAGCTGCTACCTAGCCAGCTAAGGATGGCTCACAGCTCAATTTCAGAGCCCCCACACATATCCAAGGAAGGAGATGGAAGACAGAGCGGAAGTATAGGGCCATCACATTGACCCACCCTTTTCTCTCTCCTGTTCCTGACCAGGGCCACTTCCACACTAGGCTGTTATAGCGCTATGGTTCCACTTTCAACCTTCTATGGAATCCTGGGGTTTGCAGTTTCGGGAGGGGCCAGCCGGCCCCTCCCGAAACTGTAAACCCCAGGATTCCATAGGAGGTTGAAAGTGGAACCAAAGCGCTATAACAGCCTAGTGTGGAAACGGCCCTGGTTTAGACCTGTCCCTGCCATGCCTTAGCCCCTTCCCACAGACTCACACAGACATTTGATATTTGAATATTTTCCACTTTTGCAGGGGTCCTGCACCTCTCACCCTAGCTAATGTGGAGGGCTGATTGTATATGTAATATGTACATGCTGGAGTGCTGCTCTCCTTGATATACACATATTTAATATACACTTTTCCTATATGTTATACTTGTTGTGTGCCTTTAAGTCCCTTCTGACTTATGGCAACCCTAAGATGAACCTATCATAGGGATTTCTTGGCAAGATTTGTTTGCCATTGCCTTTCTCTGAACCTAAAAGAAGGTGACTTGCCAAAAGTCACAGAGTAGGTTTTTGTGCCTGTGTGGGGATTTGCACCCTGATATCCAGAGCTCCGATCTAGCACCCAAACCAAACCATTACACCATAGTGGCTCTCTGTTTCTCTCTCTCTCTTTTTTTTAATGTACATGTTCTTATGTGCATTTAAAAAAGCTGTGAGAATTACATTGCAAAGCTCTCAGAAGTAAGTGCAGAAACTGCAAGTTAATTACATTTAAGCTCGCAATACACACTGGTCACAAAGGCCCCTCCCTAAACTGCAAACCCCAGGATTCCATAGGATGTTGAAAGTGGAATAATAGCACTATAACAGTCTAGTGCGGAAATGGTGATTGTTTGGTTGTAGTTGTCATTATATGCCCAAATATACTCATTTATGACCCAAATGGAAAGCAAACTAAATTCTTTCCCATCTCTGGTACAACTAGCAGTAATAGTAGTAATGAGTGGTATTGATCCTCAAACTTAGAAAGCTACTTTTTTAAAAAAAATTCATTGAGTAAGTAATTATGAACCACCACTACCCATATACCGTACTGTTACCAAATACTTTATCGTAACATCAAAATGGCTTTATCAGACCCTGCTCAAAACTACAGCTTTCTCTCAGATCCACTCTGTGAAATTTGTGTTCACTCCCAACCCCATTGCCCAATCCATATTACTGATTTGATGAGATCCCAGATTCCTCATAACACACACAAGCCAATTATAACCTCTGAGTCTAACATACATCATTGGTTGTTGTTAGGACAAAAATGAAGGTGAGTGGATGAATGGGGTTTAGCAAAATAATGTTAAATAATGTTAAATACGTTTAGCTGAAGTTTAGCTCCTGAAGAAAAACAAAGCTGGAAAAACATGATGGGCATAAAGAAATTCATGCTTTTCCCCCAAGGCCTTTTGGAATGTCTCACTTGGGCTACAGTCCCAGGAGTAAGTCCCACTGAATTCCTCAGGGCTTACCCCTAAACAGATGCATATATGATTGCATTGTTAATTTGAATAGACTATAGTGGCCCCTTCTATTTTCGTGAGGGTTCAGGGTGCAAAATCCTCACAAAAATGAAAAAACTGAGAATAATTCCCCCCTCTCTCTGTCCCATTCCCTTCTGGGGCTCCCCGCTTCCCATTCTCAAAAAAAAATGGAAGGGAATCAGGGGGGAAGGCTTGTGTGAGCCTTCCTTTCCTCTTCTGACGCTCCCACTCCTGTGCATTTTGCCCTGTCATGGAAACTTGCACCAACCTTCCCCCATTCCCCGATTCCTTCTGTTTTGCATGGGAAGGGGAAGTGAAGAGTTCTGGAGGGGGAAAAGGAAGGCTTGTGCAAGCCTTTCCTCACTGCCATTCCTTTCTGCTTTGCCTCAGCTTGAGTTCTTCATGCTGCAGCAAATTGTATGGGAATGGGAAAAAGAGTATGGGGTGGTAAGACACATGTGCTTGTGAATAATCAAATTCACGAAGGTCAAACCCGAAGTAGCCTCTCTCAAAGTAAATTTCTTCCAGTGTTGTACCTCTAAAAGTTATCCTTTTTTCCTGTGATACTGGGCAAGTCTGATTTACACATGCACATGCAAACACACAGCAACTGAGCATTAGTAAATCAAAAGGAAGGGAGTTAGAGAGAAGAAAACCAATAAAGCTAAATCTTAAAATATTAGTCTTATGCAAATCTCAAAACCAAACAAATCTACAGGCACAACCAAAGGGGGAAGAAAGAATATATTTACAAATAAGGAATGGCTCTTTAAAATATTGATCCCATTTTAATGGAAATTAGAGACAGAAGAGGAATTTAAATCATTTAAAGCAGGGAATCTGTGTCCCTGTGAGTGAGTGAAATTGAGAGTCTGATGTATAATTTTGCTTTAATTCAAAGGGGATCTCTTCAAGGAAAACCCCTCTTAATTGCAACAGGTATAAGGCACCTCCTTATGTTGAAAATATTTGAGTCACATGATCAGGCATAGAGAAATAGTCTATTTCCAGACTGTGGCCCTTTTCGTGGCGCTGGAGTGTGGCGATCGCGCGAACAGCCTCTTGCGAGAGGCTCTCACATCCCCACTGCTTCAGCTCCGCAGCTGCTGCCTGCTAGCGAGCAGGCAGCATGAGGGCTCCTCCTCTTCCTTCTGCAGTGCAGCCTGGGATTTTCCCAGGCTGTGCTGGGGCAGGAAGTGCAGGCACCACGGCTCCAGAGGCTCCGCATGCACGGTAAGTGCGTGCAGGGCCCTGGAGCGATGCATGATCGTGCACCATTTTCGGCTAGAAGCCAAAAATGAAATAGTGCATGATCGGCGCCTGCCAGCCCTGGCAGCATTGCGCAATTGCGAGAACGTCATGTGGATGGCTCCTCGCAATTGTGCGATGCTCCGGAGGCCCTTTCGCATGGTGAATGCCATGCAAAAAGGGGCTGTGTCTGGGCCCTTTCACACTAAGCAATTAACAGCACTATTATTTTTCTTTGCCATGGTTCTATTCTATGGAGTCTTGGGGTTTGCCATTTAAGGGGGTATTTAGAGTTCTTTGCAAGATAGCTCTAGTGTCTCACTAAAACACAATTTCAGGAATTCTATAGGCTGTAGCCACTGGAATCGTAACGCTGTAATTGCAAGGTATGACAGGGCCCTTGTCATCAGTTCATAGTTGGATGATGCATATCCAGTTGTAAGTGATCTGTACCATTATGGCATCTTTCTGCAACAGATTTTAAAAAAATCAGTGAAAATTTGCATTTGGTTTCCTACACAGCTTTCCCTAATATAGTGAACTATGTCCTCTAACATCCTCCAGTGTACACAGTGGCGGAGCTTGGAGTGTGTGGAGAGGTGGGTGGGAGGAGGCAGGGCTACAGCATGAGAAGCATGGCCAGGGCATGCAAGGGCATGGCTGTAGGCCGGGACGCCCCAGAAACATGGCCACCAGGAGCAAATTGCCCCTCCGCCCCCACGCTTCTACGCGACTGAGCATACACAATTTCTCCTAATGTATACATTTCCATACACAACATGACAGGTTCACCCCTCTTTTTGAAAATCTTGACCAGATATTCGATTTCTACCTTAGCTTCCTATAACATATCCTCTCATGTGGTGCTGCTTTTTCCCTCCTGGCCTGAGGATTATCCTAAAGACCACCATTAGGCCCCACATCTTTAGAAACACACCACACACTGGTAATTTTTTGCTGAGATTTGTTGCTGACTGTTGTGTTCAGTAAAGAATTTTCAATCTGCTGTTTGAATTTTAGTTAAACGTCAGTTCTTAACAGAGAAATGGCTGAAGTCAAGGAACTTGATTCATGCCTCATGTGAGAAATGCATTATGCACATGCCACCATATGCCCTCACAGTCACTCCCAGAGATGGATTTCATTGGCAGTCTGGCTTTCTTATGGAGAACAGGACCCAGGATTGTCAAGTTAATTGCATTTATATGTACTAACCCTTGGATTTGCCCTCTTGGTAACTCAACTGACTGAACAAAATTTCTGTGGCAAAGGAGAAGGAAAGCCAAGTAGTAAGAATTCTCTCTGGATGCAGAATCTATTCAATAATGATGAGACAGATGTTGGATTTTTGAGTCTTCTGCTTCATTGTATAACAGCCAGGTTGGGGTTTTCCTGCTGCCTTCTCTTTATAGCTTAAATCCCAGCAATAGATTATTTTGAATATGTTGAATTTCTTTTCTTTTCTTTTTTTTGAAAAAGATTTTCTCAATGGATTACTAATGTGACAATCATCCATTTGTGTTTGCTGTATAGTATCAAAAACAGCCGTTTAGTCTATTATATTTTAATGATCCCTTGGATGATATCCCAAGTTTATTAATCAGGACAAAATTGGATTGTGGCAAATGTAGTGACTCCCACCATTCAATCTTCATAGGATCATATGCAAATGATGAAAATGGTCTCATAATTAGGCCTAAAGCCCACTGAATGTAACACCTCCCAATTAGCACTCCGCAGCATGGAGTCTGCCACTAACATTGCACAGAAAAGACAAAAATTTGTTATCAGTCCACACAATAGAAAATAATTAATAAAATTGGAGGGTGTGATTATTTTTTGGTTACTTTACACTTGTGCAGCACACACACACACACACACACACCCCTTAAAGAAATCCCAGTTTGTAAGTTAATCTCTGGCTACTCTTTGAAGACAATGAAATTGGCTTCCTACTGCTGATTATTCATTAACAATTAATTCTTTCTCAGTGATCTGCCTCATTTTCAGCTTCTCACCACAAACATTCAATGGAATAATTACAAGTGGAAATGAAAAAGCAATTAGTGGCAGATAATGCCAACATCTGATGAAGAGGGGGAAAAAACTGCTTACAAGTTTGGTAACTGCAATCCTTTTGCCTTTGGAGAAGCAAGTTATCTAATGACATTTCAATTCTGGCTCGCTTTCTCTTTTATTGTTTCCCCAACACTAAGGTCTACCAGAATTAATGCTTTCTTTTGTTCTACACTGGCACTGGATTTCTGTACACACTTCCTAAGGATTAGGAAACGTTTTTGAAGCCTATTAGTTTCCGGGCACAGTACAAGGTGTTGGTTTTACCTTTAAAGCCCTTCATGGCTTGGGGCCAGCCTACTTGCGGGATCGCCTTCTCCCATATAATCCGCCCCGCACATTAAGGTCCTCTGGGAGGAATCTACTGCAGCCAATCAGAACTAGGTTGGCTGCGGTTACCCAGAGGACCTTTTCTTCGGTCGCTCCCAAGTTATGGAATGGCCTGCCGGAGGAGACCCGGCACATTACCAGTCTTGACTGTTTTCTCTTCCGACAGGCCTTCCCAGACTAGTGTTCCACTGCCTCTCATCAATTGTCCCTTTGTTTTTAATTGTTTTTGTTTTTAATTTTAGTTTTTAATTTTATTTTAATCTGTTTTAATAGTTAGTGTGTTAGGGAGATGGTAGGGTTGGTGGGTGGGGAGGGTGGGCTACATTTTGATGTTTTAATATATTTATATGTTCTGTAATGCCGCCTCGATCCATTTGGGAGAGGCGGGATAAAAATAAATTTTATTATTATTATTATTATTATTATTATTATTATTACATGTAGTAGGGGGCTCTCAGCGATACAGCAGCAGACAAGGAAGCAGGAAGAAAAAGCTCACTGAAATAACAGGGTAGTGTATTCGAGGCATTACTATCCCTTGTGCTTTCAGATGACATCAGTGGAAAAATCTGCCACGGAGCCATGGCTCTCTGCACTGTTCATGGTACCATGGCCAGTGGCAGTAGAAGTAGGTAGGGAGAACTGGGGTCATGAAAGGGTATAAAAAAGATGCAGATAAAACAAATAAAATGATATCACGGGGACTTCTGCCTGGAGATGGCAAGAGTTTGGAAATAAATGAGTTCAAGTAACAAAGTTGCTGTAGCAAATTACATTTTTGGTAGCAAGGGGGTAAGAAACATTTTAAAACAAATGCAACATATAGGAATGAAATTGATTTTGTTCTGATGTAATGAATCACTTTTTAAATTTATTGCTAGAAGTTTCTTTGTAAGTAGATTCTATGGCATTTTCAGAGGAATGTCGAGTAGAATTTTTTCAGTTTTATTTCATTCTTTTATCAGTCTTTAGGATTTTTTTTTAAGTAACATGCAACAAAGGACATGACTAAAATATAGTAGCAAATTATTTTAAGGGGAAACTTTGTAAAGGGTTAATAATGAAACTAAATTTTGAAACTAAATTTTCAAAACATTGTCGTTGGAAGGATTATAGCTTTGACAGTCCTGCCAGCCTCCAAACTCTTTAGATCTGGAAATAAAATTCAGGTAGCAGAGTTGGGGAGATGATGGATTTACTGTGGACAACCGCTGCTGATCAGAGTAGATGCTAGCATGGCCAGGTTTTCAAAATAACAACGGGGGACAGTCAAAATTCATGGCATTCAGGATTCACACTCAAGAAGCAATAGTTAACAAGTTTGTGTACTGCCTAAATACCAAATGGAAGTATTGATTTCTGTTAACCTAGCTGTTACCCTGTGAATTGGGGGTCCTGGGAGGGGTGCCCAAACAACAAACCAAGCTAAGCAAAGATGGGGAAATTAGCTGGAGCACTCGCTTGGCTAACAAGAGGCAGGGCAATGCAGCAGGATCTTTTACCCTATGTATATAGCATCAGGTCAGTGAGCAGGCAAATGGTTCAAACAATAATTAAGATTTATTAAACAGTTATTAAAGAAAAGCACAAACACACTCCTAACTAGAAAAGGAAAATAGAATCTGAGGGGAATGGGTGATACGCCACCTGTCCTGCAGTCCTGAAGAAGCCTAATTGAAGAAGTGGAAACCCGGCGTGGCAGCCGAGGGGAATCTGCTGAACCGAGCGGTAGCAAGGCAAAGTGAAGTTCGGGTGATCCGGTGAGAGTTCCGGAGAAGTTCCAGCGAGAGTTCCAAAGAGCTCTCAGAGTGGGGGATTTTTATAGGGGAAAGAACAACCACAGGCTAGTCCGGTCTTGGGCAAAAACAATAAGTTTTGGGTTGGAGACAAAGCCTCCGAAAGGTCAGAATTTGCATGATTAAGTTAAAGTCCAAATTGACAATAGTATGGCCGGTATGTAAATGCGGCAGTTAAGTACCTAGCTCGCCAGGATGTCCTCTCAGGGCAGAGGATCCCTTTGTGGTAGTGTGCATATGTAATGAAGGAGTTTGTTTCGGGAGGTCCCCTAAAGCAGCTCTGGCAATATCTGGCTTGATTTGGTGGGAGCAGCAAGTAATAACCATGCCTAGCTTTGCGCTTGTTTGGCGGGCCTCACAAACACTTGGCTGGTGGCAGAGTAGGGCCAAATTATGATATCAAAATGATATCTTTGGTTCACCAAAGGCCAGGTCAGGATACGGTGGTAACATAGCCACATGTTTCTCTGTAAAATTAACATATTGCCCACACTGATAGATTACATGATGCACATATTGCTGTTCTTAGGAAAGGCCTACACACCAAAATACAGGATTTTTTGGGCAGCTTGTTCTGTCTATGTAAAAGAAAAGGCTTTCCAACACCCAAGCAGGGGACATCCTTCATCATAAAGGATACCTGGCAACCCTAGTAGATACTGTTGACATGGATCAACCTAAAGTTGGATTCAAAGAAGAACTATACCTGTTTGATTCACAGAGGTAGGAGAGAGATTATGAGGGGAGGGGGATATGTTTTACTATTCCCCTTCCAACTAATTCTTCCCTGAAAATTTTTCCTCAGACAGTTTTCTGACACTTCTATACCTAACCGAGAGGGATGGGATGAATCCAGAACTTTCCGAATCCCTGGAAGGTTCTGGGAATCCATGAATCTCACAAACCTTGAATCTTTCAAATTCTTTTTTAAAAAAGGGTTTAAAAAGCAAGGGAAAGAAAGATAATCTTGGGCAAGACATGCTCTCTCAGCCTTAGCAAAAGCCTAGGCAAAGGCAAACCTCCCTCTGAAGAAATGTGGCCAGGACAATTATCATAGTTTTTCCTCAAGATCTCCCCAGACTGAAAATGTCATGAGGGCCCTTTGTACACAGGCAGAAAAAAGTGGATTAATCCCACATTTTCCTGCCTGTGTAAACAGGACCACTACAATACAGAGATAATCCAGGTCAAAACTGGCTTTTCTTTGCATAGCTCCTTCGGGCTTCCTGGGGTTTGTAGTTTGATGATACATCAGCACACTTTGGCAGAGAAGGCTGTGACACCTTGTAAAACTCCAAACCCCCAGAATTGTGTCTGAAAGAGCTTTGCAAGTGAGCTATGCAAAGGGATCTTTCAGCTGTCCCTGAAATCTCAAGCCTGTAGCTTCCAGTGAAGTGTTGTACTGAAATATGAAATGTTCAATTTAAATATCTTAGAATACAACCCTAGATGTAATTTGTGAAATTGTTAGCAAAGGCCATTATTACTCCAAGGGAAAAATTCACCTACTTGCCATTTCTCTTTGTGTGTCTAGTCTCTCAAATTTTCAGGTGTCCCGGTCTCCAACAAAGCGTTTGGGTGGTGGATTCGAAAGATTTGGTTTACCTGTTTTGGCACAAGGATTCAGATTCCTGAATCTTGAATCCCTGCCGAGGATTCGAGGATTCGCTTGGCCAATCCCTACTAACTGGTGTCCATGAGAGAAAGTAAAGTGGATGAGATGGGAATGGCCTCTGGAAACATTTGGCAAGGAGATTCAATGAGAGTCAGAATGATTAAGCATTCACACCTTTCCACAATTTGGAAAGATACTTTTTAAAAGCAATTTTTCTTGTTCTGGCATTTGAGAAGTAATTTATAGCCATTCACTGTTTTGGTGCTAACAAGCCAACTTGATATATTACTTGTTTGCTCTACTTGTTAGTTGCAGGGGTTGTGAGGGAAGGAAGAGAATTTGTAAGGTAAAGCCTGACAAAATTCTTGTCAAAATATCCCTAAAAATGCCTTAAAATGGTCTGAGAAAGTAACTTTTGAATGTTAATGGAAAATGCTATTTTCTGCAAAAATGAAGTAATTTCTGTCCTGATTATTATGCTTGAAATGAAACTTTGTTATGCTTGAAATGAAACTTCATTGCTAATAAGTTATTTTCAAGCCCTGTTCTTCTTGCCTTTTCTGTTATACATTTGTTTCTCTGTACTCCATCCTGTGGAGAGTTAACATGGTATTTTGAGTGTTGAGTGAATCTGGAAACCAGAGTTCGAATTCCTAGTCAACCATGGAAATTTACTGGGTGATGCTGGGCAAGTGACATTCTCTTAGCCTCAGAGGAAGACAAAGGCAAGCTCCTCTGAACAAATCTTGCAAAGAAAAACTCATAATAGTTTCACCTTTGGGTCTTCATTAGCCAGAAATAACTTGAAGGCACACAGCAACAAGAAGAAACCTCATCGCACTAGGACCTACTAGTCACTAACTTTCTTTTCCCAAATGGCATGAAACCACCTGTAAAAAAAATTACATATATGCATTATAATCAGGTTTTTGAAAAACTCCTACTGCTGCTGATTGATGCTTTTTAAAAACCTATGTAATAGTAGCATTCCTTAATAGTTCAGATCCTAGAAGTAGAGAAAACATTCAAAGATGGGGGAAGGACAACATGGGGTCCCTCATCTCTCATGAATATAATTTTTGAGAATAATAAAGTCTGCTCATTGCTTAATATTCATAATACTCCCTTTTGTTGTTCTTGAAACCATTTCCATGAACCTAAATACTCCTTCCTGTCTCCTGTTATGCCTTTTGTTGGTGTGTTCACTGGGCCAACTCTCTGGGATGGGATTTGGGGGCACTGTCGTGCAGTTGTTCTGGTCATTCCTGGAGAGACAAACTCAGAAGGTGGTGTTGGGGGGCTCCTGTGTTACCCCAAAATGTTGGTGCTACAAGGGCCACCCTGTGATGCCAGTGCCTCCTTGCAAAGGTGGGGAATGAATTAGCTCAAAGAGGAGGCTTGCAAGAGGGGGGCAACTTAACAAGATCTTTCCTACCAGCATTTACTGGCATAAACAGGAAAAGCACCAGCCAGAGATTCAGAAGTAAGCTAAAAATGTTTTTATTGAGGGGAATTCACTCATGCATGCATACAAGATACACACAATCACACATTCACACAAGAGCTAACTGAAAGAAAAAGGGAGGAAAAATTATAGAGAAGCTGAGGGGTTTGGGGGATTTATAAGTCCAGAAGAGTAATGAAGAGCAGAAATGTATTTTGGCTTAGGTAGGACCTAAGGACAGTTCTCATTCAGGAGCCAGACGGACAGAGTGATGGGTAGACCTTCGAGAGACTGCACTGGGCATCCTGAAATCAGGGGTATTTGTACCCTGAAAATAGGCTGTAGCAGTGAAGATTCCAGGTGCAAGACAAAGGGAACCTGTTGTGGACAATAGGTCTTTCGCCTGTTGATGGGCTTAGTGCTTGATTGACAAAGACATGATGGGTGTGGTAATAGCTGTCTATTGTGGGTGATTTGAGGAAAGAGGAAAGAATCCAGGTGTACAAGGGATGGATATCTGTTAATCAGTGTCCTGGTGGGCTCCTCATAGTTGGATTCCTTTGAAAATTCCAGCTTCTGTTTAAGCCTATTATCCACAGGAATGGTGTCTATTTGCCTGACAAATGACTCAGTCTTACCTGGAGGAAGTTTCGAGTTGACCTATCCTTCTCACATTTACAGTCAAATTCTTTCCCTCATTCGGTTTGACCACTCCGTCACCTCTCAGGCTTGAATTTGATATCAGAGCCAATAAAATGTGTTGCCAATTACATATGATGCCAATTAAGTATGGTGGCCATCCAAACTATACTGATATTGGGGACCCCCAAAGTGGGGCCTTACACCTATTTGACTCCCTGGCCATTGGCTTGTGGGGTCCCTCAGGGTTCTGTTTTGTCCCCCATGCTGTTTAATATCTACATGAAACCACTGGAAGAGGTCATCCAGAGCTTGGGGCTTCCATGTCACCAATATGCTGGTGACACCCAACTCTACCTCTCCTTTCTATCTGATTCCAAGGAAGCTGTCTCAGTGCAGAACTGATGTCTATTGTCACTAATGTGCTAGATAAGGGCAAACAAAGTGAAGCTTAATCCAGACAAGACAGAGGTGTTCCTGGTCAGTCAAAAGGCAGATCAGGGAACAGGGACTTTGCCTCCCCCTGAAATCTCAGGCTCACGGTTCTCCTGGATTCAACTCTGAGCCTGGATGCCCAGGTCTCAGCACTAGCCAGGAGTACATTTGCACAGTTATGCGCCAGCTGTGCCCTTTCCTTGGGATGTCAGATCTGGCTTCAGTGACACATTTTGGTTGGATGATTGTAATGCGCTGTATGTGGGGCTGCCTTTGGAAACTGTTCAGAAACTTCAGCAGCTTCAAAACACAGTGGCTAGAATGCTGACCAGGGACAGTTACATGGAGCACATAACTCCCTTGCTAAAACAGCTACACTACCTACCTGTCTGTTTCCAAGAAAAAATCAAAGTGCTGGTTATGACCCATAAAGTCCTATACAGCTTAGATCTAGGCCAGTGGTTCTCAACCTGTGGGTCCCCAGATGTTTCTAGACTTCAGCTCCCAGAAGCCCTGAGCATTGACCATAGTGGCTGGGGCTTCTGGGAGCTGAAGTCCACAAACATCTGGGAACCCACAGGTTGAGAACCACTGGTCTAGGCTATTTGAAAGACTGTATCTTCCTGTACAAACCTACTAGACCCCTGAGATCTGCAGGAGAAGGCTTTCTCTCAGTCCCACCACCTACCCAAACTCGCCTGGTGAGGGCACAGGAGAGACTGTTCCCAGTGGCTGCTCCCACCCTGTGGAAAACTCTTCCATGGGAGGCTAGGCTGGCTCCCTCCCCGCTCTCCTTTCACCAGCAGACTAAAACATTTCTTTTTAAGCAGGCTTCTGTATGAACTGGAGAGCTTTATTTATTTATTATTAAAATTGAATATTTTTAAAAACAATTTTATATGCTTCTAATGTTCTAGCTATTTTATAGGTTTTTTAATGTTTATTGTTGGAAGCCGCTTTGGGTCCCATTCTGGGAGAAAGCCAACATACAAATATAATAAATAAACAAACAAATAAATACATGAAATAAACACAATCTTTACATGAACATAATAGCAGCTGCCATGATAGTCTCAACAGGTCTTTCTTCTTCTTTCTAGCATTTCATTCAAGGTCTGCTAACCAAGCGGTAGGAAGTCTGTCTTGCAGGTACCATGCTTGAAAACATACTGAATGTGAAAGTATTCATAGAAGTTTGTAGACTTTCCGTTGAGTTAGGCTAATACATACCCATTCTACTTACGCAGATACTCTCCTACTAGTCTTTTTATAATGTGAAGTCTATGCCACTGAGATTATTAATGATTCCACTATGGCTAGGAAAAAAATTGATTTTCCTTTGACAAGAACCTCCCAAAATTTGAAAGTGTCTCCACAATTTTCCCGGAAAGAACATGGGATTTTAAAAGTTCAAATGTAGGAGAAAGTATACCAGATTGTTTTGTCTATTCCTAGAGGTCTGTAAAGTTTCAAATAACTTAAATTAAATAATATTTACATTTAAATATGTTTATAGCTTCTTTATTCATGCATTTGTCTTTCTTACAGTGTTCAACCCTATTATGAAAAAAAGGCATATGCCATACCACAAATTATTCCCTTGCTTGGAATATCATGTGCAACATTAGAATGTACAGTTAGTGTCCAGCAGACCTGGCATTGAAATCCTGCTATTTGGTAAATTCATCAGGTGCAAAGGTTAATACACTTGACATTGCTTAACCCTTTGGAAGAAGAAAAGTGTGATTTTCAACAACATACCCTCCAACAGTTTACAGATGAAAACTGGGACGCACATGGCCAAGCAACATCAGAATATGGTTAAGATGGTGAAACTTATAAATGAGATAAAACACACAAGATAGGAGAGGCTGCAGCAGTTTGCCTTGGCCTGAAACAAAAGGGAATGGAAAGTTTCCTCCTCCTCCTTTTCTCCTCCTCTCCTTGTTGAATTGAGTGCAAATTGCTTTTTCACTTTGAAGTTTGTCTGCAGCAATGGAAGTAAGTCCAGGACAAAAGGGGAGGGGAGTGGGTGGAGGAGAGAAAAACTGGGACGCTTTAAAAGGAGCTGAAAAGCGGGGACAACAGAAGATTAATCAGGACTGCTGCTATCAAATTGGGACAATTGGAGAGTATGGTAAAATGCAACCTCTGCCAAATACAGTCATCCCTCCATATTCGCTAGGGTTAGGGGCACAGGACCCCTGTGAAAATAGAAAAACCGTGCATAGGCCCTCCCAAATCATATTTAACACATAAGAAAAGTATGATTACCATATTCAATACGCCATGGATTCCTTTGAAGCATCAGGGTTCCTTCACGAGGCAGAAGTGGGTGGCTGGTGGAGCCTACCACCACCTCCACTGCTGCCCTTCATCATTTTTAATAAGGACTTACAAGCCTCTTTTGCAGTTTCTCAGTCTCATGAGGCTTGCAGTCCCTATTAAAAATGGCATAGGGAGGCAGCAGAGGTGACAGCAAATAATCCGTGAATAATCAAATCTGCAAAAGTGAAACCTGCAAATGTGGAGGGCTGACTATTAGAATATCAGCACCCAAGCACATACTACTTAACTGCATTTTTATGGTATGCAGATATGCACAAAACATGTGTGGGCTGGAATATACAGCAAACTATGGAAAGAAGAAGGACGGCTATATTGTAGAACCATAGGTTTCTTTAATACCCAGCCCCTGATTTTGATGCACCTCTTAAGGATGGCTATGTGAGCAGCCCAGCTCCCTGACTAAGCAGCATTCTGCAAACTGAGCCAAGCCCTATACAGGAATACTGGGGGCTACCTAGAACGTGTGAGCTAACCCCCCTCCCAAGATACATCTGCCATTATCTCTTAAATGCATGTGATAGCTTCATTTGAAAAAGACATTATATGCTAGTCAACTAGCCTTCACTTAAGGGACTTCAAACTGTTATTTTTTTAGTTGCAGGGGGTTGACACTGGCAGGTAGAGAAAAGGGAAATTACTTTTCCCATTCATTACCATTGTTAAATATGAAGACTCTTAGAAGCACAATGTGTACTTAGAAGTGCCCTCCATGTGTTCACTGTAGCTTATTTCAAAGTGCATGCTGGATAGATTGGAGACAGCCTTTATTATGCTTGGGAGTGCTCAACGACAATAGCTGTCTTACTATCTTACTGTTTATTCATTTAGCATGCTTCTGACTGATAATTCCTAAGGAGGCTCAGTTAATTACAGGATCTCATTTTGGTGGTCTAATTTTGTGCAATCATTTGGGTAGGAGACTCAGCCCTCTCAAACTAGTCTTACATGGAGTACAATCCACTTCCCCATTCTGGGATCTATGGCCCTTTTCACATGGCATTTGCCATGCAAAAGGGCCTCCGGAGCATCGCGTGATTGCGAGGAGCGTTTCAGATGACATCCTCACAATCATATGATGCTGCCAGAGCCAGCAGGTGCCAATCGACTTGTAGCTGAAAATGGTGCATGATCGCGCATCGCTCTGGGGCCCCACACACACTTACCATGCATGTGGAGCCTCCGGAGATGCGGCCCTCGCACTTCCTCCCCCAGCGCAGCCTGGAAAAATGCCCGGCTGTGCTGCAGAAGGAAGGAAGAGGCGGTGCCCTCATCCTGCCTGCTGGCCAGTGGGCAGCATCTACAGAGCTGGAGGAGCGGAGATGCGAGAGCTCCTTGCAAGAGGCTGCTTATGTGATCCCCGCACCGCCGCGCCGTAAAGAGGTAAGGTGAGAAAAGGGCCTATGTTTCATTTTCACAGGAACGGAGCCTCAGGAACACCCAGGCCTATATCGACAGAAGCTAACAACGTGAACATTTATCTGTCTTGATTTTCCTGCAGTTCACTGCATTCTTCATTTTGGTTCTTGTCCCTTCTTGGTTCATATTGGATTGTGCAGTTCTGTGTTGTTGTTTTTAAATTCTCACAACATAATTTATGTTTATTTCTTTTTCTGTATTTCTGTATTTAAAAGAAACACAAGCATTTTTGTACTGATATCCAGTATACCCATTTTTGTTCACATAATTCCCATTGAGTAAATTTGTGTTTCTTTTTTAATTGTACAGTTTTCATTCAACCATGCTTTTGTACACATGCTTTTATGACTATTTGATTTCTCAAATTTAATTTTGGGGTAATGTCCACTTTGTTTCACAATGAGTCCCTGGAGTGTTAAAAATGAGTTTCATTTAGAATTTTAAATGATATTTTCATTCCTCCATCCTAGCATGGCAGACATGTCTTGTGCACACATTTGCATCTAAGGCCATTTCTGCACTACACTGTTATAGTGCTATTATTCCACTTTCAACCTCCTGTGGAATCCTGGGATTTGCAGTTTAGGGAGAGGCCTTTAGAATTCTCAGCCAGAGAGCTCTTTGGCATCAGTAAACTATAAACCCCAGAATTCCATAGGATGTTGAAAAGGGAATAATAGCACTATAACAGTGTAGTGTGGAAATGGGTAGAAATGAATTTTTTTATGAGCTCAGTTTTTTTTATGCCTCAAATACCTCTTCTTTCTGTGCAGTACGGTCACACAGAAATGAAGCTGGGTTACTGAAGCAGAGCCAAAGGGAAGCAGTGTCACTGAAATAGCTCTTTGTGTCCTGAGTATTTACATATGCACACATGACTATGTTATTTTTTTTTTAATGACAAGAAGAAAGATAACCGTTGGACAGGAAATAGAGAAAGCTATAGACTAATGTGAAAATATAGAAACAAGCTGCATTTTGAGAAGAATAGCACATTACAAAGCACTCCCTCTTTTGGCCTTTTTCCAAATGTTTGGAAACATTCCAAAGAATGGAAACTTAATAAAAGGCAGATTCTGCCACTTGGATAAAGTTGCTAATGGCTATGACTTTAGAGGTCCTATAAGTAAGATTGTGCTTTGGCAGACAAGTGCCAGATTTGCAATGTGTGTTGGGAAATCTGAGAAATAGTCCTGATCATCTCAAACAGAATTCTCAAATAGGCACAGCAGAAGCTGAACAACACCCAGTCCCGTGGCCACTTAATGCATACACACATGAGCATACACATACACAAGGTATATCAGAGGAGAAAAAAAAACAGGCCCAGTCTTCTTTGTAAAACATGTAAAATAGCTTTACTCACTAATTACTTGTGCACAATCAGACTTACAATTTAATGGAGGAGAGATAGAGAGAGAAGAGAAAGCTTCAGATTATAGTGATGCAGGAAAAGAGTGGGTGTGATGAACCTGATAGGAGGAGGTCTTGACAACAGAGCCTCCTTGTCAACTGAGAGTGTTTAAGCTGATTGGCTGGTGAAATGGAACCTTGGATAGC
Organism: Iguana delicatissima; assembly: GCA_948472985.1. Lineage (NCBI taxonomy): Eukaryota > Metazoa > Chordata > Lepidosauria > Squamata > Iguanidae > Iguana > Iguana delicatissima. Next base: position 349,997 of record CAOKZL010001283.1, read on the forward strand.
CCAGGGGTGGAAAGAGGAAAATAACGGACTTTAACTGTCCGGCGTATGCTTGAACAGCAGTGTGATTTGTGGTGTGTTTGGGAGAGGTTGGAAATTTGAAGAGCTCTGTGGAGGAGAGAACTGAGAAATTGAGTGTACGAGAGATAGTGAATGAACTGAAAGAGAGAGAGAGAGAAACGGTGTGCTGTTTAAAAAGATTTAGATACAAAACACATTTAAAGCAACAGTGTTACAATAAATGTTTGAAGTTCTGTGTTCCTTAAAACAATGTCACAGAGTCTTATTTTGAATCCCGGAATATACACGATACCAATAATATCCTCTTGACCTTAGTGCCAACAGTACCGCAGTCTTGGAAAGTATAAATCCCTCCTGATCCTTACATCTGGGAGAAGGAGATTTTGGGAAGGCAGAAAAGGGGGAGAGTCCTGAAAGGAAGAAGCCAAGGGAGGACAAGAGTGAGGAAGGGACTGTGTTCTCAGAGAGGGAGAACTGAGGCAGACCTTTGTCCTGGCCTGGTTGATTCAGAGATCTCCCTGGCTGTTCAGTTCTGATCACAAAGAGGTGTCAGGCCGGGCAGGCCTTGAGTGTGAGGCTTGGGTGTGCCTTTTGCACTCGGCAGCACTGATGGTCATTTTCCCCCTCCGCGTTTTACAAAGAGTGGTGTCAGAGCGGTGGGATCGACCAAAAAAAATGGGGGGAAATCAGAACAGAAAATTTGTAGAGATCTGACCAGGGGTGGTGGGATCTGATTGAAATAATCCAGTGGGATTTGGTAGGCAAGATTCCCTGAGGTAATAGTTTGAAGGTACATAGTAAGGGAATCTGTGGAATACCCAAAAGAAGATTTCTCAGTTCTAAGAATAAAAGGCACACACTGTGTAATCTCTCTAAGAAACTATCAAGGTGGTTTAAGCAAAAGAATAAAGTAGTATTTCCTGAGGTAACTGTGTGGGTAATTTGTAAGGAAGTACTAAAATTTTGATGCCATCTAAAAAGACAAAAACCAGAATGGAAAGCCCTGAGAAAGGACAGCCCTCTGTTGAAATGGCTACGTTTGAGTCTGCAGAGAGTGTAGAATTATAGAAAACAAAACTTGAGATAAAAAGAATGGAAGAGGAAAGAGCTTTAAGAGAACTTGAAGAAATAAGAGCTTTAAAAGAACTGGAGACACAAATTGCTTTAAGAGAAAAAGAAATGGAAGAGCAAAGAGCTCTAAAAGAAAGACAAATGAAGATGGAACATGAAATAAAATTAAGAGAATTAGAATTGCAAACCCAATTTGGCAGGAATGGGCAAGAAAGTAACTTAGTGCCTCATATAAACATGAAGAGATTCCCTAATATTACAAAGGGGATAACGTGGAAGCCTTTCTCATTAGTTTTGAGAGAGCGTGTGGTGAATTACAAATAAGACCAGAGGAAAGGATGAGTTACCTCAGATCTCAAATTTGAGGGGTGATGGCAGATATCTATGGGCAAATGTAGCTGAAGAGGCCCATGGGTATGACTTGTTTAAAGAGAGGGTCAAACAAAGATTTGGTTTGACTCCTGAACATCACCAAAAATAATTTTGTGGGCTAGGAAAAAATTGAGGAAACCTATTCACAGATGGGGTGTAGTTATTAGAGCACTAAGGATGGGTTTCAGGGTCTGAAGTGGAAACAAAAGAACAGCTGCAAGAGCTCATAGGGCTTGAACAATTTTATAACATCCTGCCATATGAATTATCAATGGCTGGTACAGGACAAAAAACCTAAAACAGTTAACCAGGCAGCTGAAATGATGGACCATCTAGTTACCATCAGAAGTGCTCCAAAACCCCAAAACTATGATAGGAAATTTTCTAGAAGTGGGCAGCCATTTTACGGCAGAGGTATTGAGAAGGCAAAAGAAACTCTTCGCAGTCCTGACACGAATAGGCCCATTTTCTCACCAAAAGGAAATCAAATATGTTATACCTGTGGGAAAGCTGACCATTTTCAATTCCAATGCTCAGAGGGTGGATAAAGATAAAATGGAAAAGCCTAAACGTTCATATTGCATAACTACAGTTGATTCAGTACAGCAAAGGCAAACTTGTCAACCTGAGTTGGCAAGGCCAGTTGCCACGGAAATGAAGCCTAATGGGGAAGAAGGAACAGTTTTTTTCCTCACACTTCTAATCTCTGCATGGTAGTGACTCTTGACACAGAGTGGATGCATGAATATGGAAAGAAAATAGAGGTTCTAGGGAAAACTGTATGGGAATTAGGGGATCAGGCTCACAGATCTGTGTTCCAACCACATCTGATTCCTCCTAGAAACCTCCTTCCCCAAGAAAAAGCCCTAGGAGGGCCTGCGTTTTCAGTTGCAGTCATTCATATTACATACAAAAAAACTGGACAGGGGACTGGAAAGTAGCTGTATGGGAAGATATTCCAGCTCCTTGCTTACTTGGAAATGATTTGGCCAAACATATTCATCAGGTCTGTGTAACTACCCGACACATGACACAGAAGTCCAAATGGTATCATCAGAGTTATTAAGGGGGGAGGAACTGGTTTAAGGAACTCCTACCCAGGACAGCAACACTGTGCCACTAAGAAACCCAGCAGTAAAAAGAAATTAATGCAGATCAGTGATCTTCATGAAACCCCGATGTCAGAGTTTGTTAAGGAACAAAGACTGGATGAGAGCCTTAAGCCTCTGTTTGAATTGGCAAGGGAGAGTCCTCCGGAAGTGACACCTGAAGTTTCAACTAGATTTATAATAGTGGATGACAAGCTTCATTGAGAATTTCTCAAGCAACATAGCCACAGAACAGGGGAAAGGCAAAGACAATTGGTAGTGCCCACCAAGTACAAAACAAAGCTACTTGAAACAGTGCATGCTAGTTCTTTTGGAGGCCATTTAGGGATCAAATGCACTAACCAAAGAATAACTACTAATTTCTACTAGCCAAAGGTGGAACAGCAAGTAAAGCAGTATTGCCAGACATGTGACATTTGTCAGAAGATAGGCTCAGGTAGAGACAAGACAAAGGCAAAGTTATGTCCTATGCCAGTGACTGAGGAGCCATTTAGTCGAGTGGGCATAATATTGTGGGTCCTTTGCTGAAGGCTTCCAGAAGGGGAAATATATATCTGCTGACCTTAGTAGATTATGCAACCCGATATCCTGAGGCAGTTGCATTAAGCAATCTGGAAACTTCCACAATTGCCAACGCCTTAATCAATATATTCTGTAGACTGGGTTTTCTCACAGAAATCATATCTGATTTGGGAACATCATTTACCTCCAGGCTGATGCAAAAACTGTGGGAGCTGTGTGGAATCAAGCATTTTAACCTCTACCCCTTATCATCCTGAGACTAATGGACTAGTAGAGCGATTTAATGGAACACTGACACAGATGATTAAAGCATATGTGGCCAATAATCCAAATGACTGGGATGCAAATTGCAATATATATTGTATCTTTATCGGGAGGTGCCACAAAAGGCCTTGGGTTTAGTCCTTTTGAATTGCTGTATGGTCAGAAGATTGTGGACCATTAGACCTAGTGAGACAAGGCTGGGGGCAAGATTCAAACTTGGAAACGGAGGTTGTAGTTAGATACATCGACAACCTATTAACCGCCCTGAGGTCTGCATTGAATCTGGCTGCAGAGAACATGCAAAAGATGCAGAAGAAACAGAAAACCTGGTATGACAGATGAGCCAGAGAAAGAACATATCATCCAGGCAATGTATTACTGTTCCTGAGGCCTGTAAAAGGGAACAAGCTGCAGTTTACCTGAACTGGACCTGTGACCATCGCAAAGAGATTTAATGGTGTCAACTATTTAATTGACCTGGAGAGTGATCAAGGGACTGAAGTGGTTTATACCAATATGTTAAAGCCTTATTACAGGAGGGAGATTTTTAACCTGTTATGCAATTACAGATGGTGAGGAAGAGCAAAATTGGTTGCCATGTTGGAGAAAGGAGATGTGCCTGAACATAAAAACCAGGAAGTCCATATAGATGAATCCTTCTGATAAACAGAAAGGGGAGATTTGTAATTTGTTAACTAAGTATGCAGAAGTGTTTTCAAACATCCCAGAAAGAGTGAGAGGGGTGCAGCACTGTATTAAAACTGGGAATGCTATTCCTATTACCAGTGCACCTTATCAGGTAACTGGGAAGTTTGCTAAAATGTGGAAAAGAGATTAAAGAAATGCTGGGACAAGAATCATAGTTCCATTGGAAAGTCCTTGGGCATCGCCTGTAGTATTAGTTGAAAAGCTGGACCACACTGTTCAATTTTGTGTTGATTATAGAAAACTTAATAGTATAACTAGGCGGATGTTATCCCGTGCCCAGAATGGATGATCTAGTTGAAAGAATGGGGGAAAAGCTAATTTCATAACTAGCCTCAATCTGACCAAAGGTTATTGGCAGGTTCCTATGTGCCGAAGATCAGGCCAAAACAGCATTTATTATGCATGTAGGCTTATTTGAGTTTACAGTATCGCCCTTTGGTTAAAGAATCTTTCAACTTTTCAAAGACTAGTGGACCAGGTCTTGCAAGGATTGAATGCTTTCACTGTAGGATATATTGATGATATTGGTGTGTTTAGCAATGAATGGGAGGAACATCTACATCATTCATCAGGTATTGGAACGAATTAAAATTGCAGGGCTTACTATCACAGCACCAAAATGCCATATAGGGAAGAGAGAAGTCAAATACCTCAGTTACATTGTCGGCAGTGGTCTGATTAAACCTGAGAGGTATAAGATCAAAGCCATAGATCAATGGCCAATACCCACCACTAGGAGAAAAGTGAGAGCTTTTCTAGGTTTAGTGGGGTATTACAGAAGGTTCATTCCTAATTTCAGTTCTGTGGCAGCACCCTTATCAGAGTTAACTAAAAAAGGTAACCCTGAAAAGGTGATGTGGAATCAGCTGTGCTAGGAAGCTTTTGATAAACTAAAGAAAGTTATTACATTAGCTCCAGTACTTATCACTCCTGATTTTGGGAAGTTGTTCACAGTGACTAAAATGCCTCTAATATAGGTCTTGGGGCTGTATTAAGTCAAAGGGGTAAGAATGAATTGCACCCAGTAATGTCCCTAAGTAAAAAGTTGCTTTTAAGGGAAAGACATCTAGCAACAGTGGAAAAGGAATGCTTAGCGATTGTGCGGGCTCTGAACAAATTAAAACCTTACTTATGGGGAAGGAAATTTGTTCTGAGGACAATCACTCACTGTTGTGTTGGTTAAATCATACAAAGGGAAGCAATGCCAAATTGTTAAGATGGAGCTTGTCATTACAAGATTTTTAAATTTTGACATTGTACATAATGTACATTGTACATTGTTGCTGACTCATTATCCAGACAAATGGGGGAAGGGTAAGATGTAAAATATATTATAGTAATATTAGTGATATAATTACACTGTTCAGGTTGAGTTGTAAATGCTTTAATGATATATTGGTAGATAGATAGAGTGATGGTAAATATGTGTTGAATATTAGGGTGAATGGTTGTGTGTGAATCCTCATTGCTTTTGATGAGACCTGTGTAGAGGTCTCATCAATGCAATGAAAGAGTAAAGGGGGAGGTCTGTGACGAACCTGATGGGAGGGGGTCTTGACAACAGAGCCTCCTTGTCAACTGAGAGTGTTTAAGCTGATTGGCTGGTGAAATGGAACCTTGGATAGCCCAGGGGAGGGGCTGGTGGAAAGAAGAAAATAACGGGCTTTAACTGTCTGGTGTGTGTTTGAAGAGGAGTGTGATTTGTGGTGTGTTTGGGAGAGGCTGGAGATTTGAAGAGCTCTGTGGAGGAGAGAACTGAGGAATTGGATGTATGAGAGATAGCGAATGAACTGAAGAGAGAGAGAGAAGAATGGTGTGCTGTTTACAAGGATTCAGATACAAAACACATTTAAAGCAACAGTGTTACAGTAAATGTTTGAAGTTTATGATCCTTAAAACAGTGTCACAGAATCTTATTTTGAATCCAGAATATACACGCTACCAATAATATCCTCTTGACCTTAGTGCCAACAGTACCGCAGTCTTGGGAAATATAAATCCCTGCTGATCCTTACATCTGGGAAAAGGGCAGATTTAGGGAAGGCAGAAAGGGGGAGAGTCCTGAAAGGAAGAGGCCAAGAGAGGACAAGAGTGAGGAAGGAACTTGTTCTCAGAAAGGGAGAACTGAGGCAGACTCATTTGTCCTGGCCCTGGCTTGATTCAGGGATCTCCTTGGCTGTTCAGTTCTGATCACAAAGAGGTGTCAGGCTGAGCAGGCCTTGAGCGTGAGGCTTGGGTGCACCTTTCTCACTTGGCAGCACTGATGGGCGGTTTTTGTTTTTTTGTTGTTGTTTTTTTGCGGTTTCCACAGTGGGTTTGATAATACAAGGAAACAAGTTCTTATAATGCAAACCTGCAGCTAGTGAGTATAGGCATTCAAAGGCTGTTAAGTACAACAATGTATTTTCTCTTTGTGTACAACTGCATGCACATCTGAGCATGAATACACACACACACCCTGCTGATGACCAGCCATCATCCCCCTCACCTGGCCAGACTGTGCTTCTTCTACAGGTCCATCCTCTGACCCTCATTTTGGAGGAGTGAGCCAAGATTGTCCATAGGGTTGCTGTGCAGTATAAATCCCAGCATCTGGAATTATGCATTGATTCGGCTGTGGAAGAATAGCAAAGTTGCATGACTGAATGGACACCTAGCTGTGCAACTGAATGCACAGCTGAATATGTATGCACATGTACAATGTGTCAGACAAAAATGTCTAAACACCTTGGACATTATGCATGTGTAAGACATCAAAAGAGAGTCCAACCTAGTTTGCTAACAACAAAATTAGCTACCCATCATCAAGGAATGATTGTAATTGAAATTTACAATAAATCAAGCTCCATTTAGAGTTCCTGGTTCCTATTTATTCTACTCCACAAACTGCTGCTTAATGTCACCCATCATAAAAAATTTCTCATCACTTTTCTTATGGAATCCTTATGATTGTTATTGTTGTCAATTTTTTGACATTTATCTTAGGCACAATAAAAACTGCCTGTATTGCTTTCTCTCAGATTCAAATATTTCTAAATCTCAAGTTCTTTCAGACATGGGTGTGAACCAATTTTCAAATTTCAGTAAAAGTAAAGTTAATAATAAAATTCTTTCTTTTTTGCCCTGCCACAAATTCAAAGGTATTTGGAGTGGACCATGAGGTACCAGCATCGTGTACCAGCATAGCAAGGACCATGTCGTACCTGGGGCCATATAAGTGTTGAAAATGAAACATTTCTCAGAAAAAAAAAGCTATGCAAAGGGACTACAGCAGACACCAGAAAAAAGAGGCAGCAGCTGTGACTTCAGCATCAGCAGTCTTAAAGCTACTGTGGTATATTGGTTTGAGCACTGGGCTATGACTCTGGACAAAAATTTGAATTCCTGCTCAGCCATGGAAATCCACTGAGTGACCTTGGGCAAGTCACACTCTCTCAGCCTCAGAGAAAGGCAAAGGTAAATGCCCTCTGCCAAATTAGCCCTTTGATAGGTTTGCCTCAGGGTGCCCAAGCTGGAAATGACTTGAAGGCACACAACAAGAACGCTTGAATATCCAGAGATATGATCCCACTGGGCCTGGATTTATGAACGTGTTTCTTTACACAAGTAGTCTTTTTAAAATTTTTCAAGCTCCTTTCATTTTAAAAATCAAGAATATTGTAAATGCCGGCACATTCTTATTTTTTAAAAATGGAAAAAGGTAATCATCAATCTCTATTTATACCCTTTCTTTCCTCTAATGCAGCATACAAAGTTGAAGATGCTATTGTCCTATTGGTAAAGTACAAATCTCCATTTGCATACGGTGGAGCTCAGGGTAAAACGCTGCTGTTTCTAACTCCGCAAGTGCACAAGCACAGCCAGACAATATGTGGCCAACCCCTATGGCTAATCCGTGGCCAGGGGAAATAGCTGCAAACATACTGCATGAGATGATATTGGATATCTTCTTGTGCGATGTCTGAAAACAGTCACTCTAAATGGGATGAGCGTCTGGCCAGTGGCATTGCACAACCCAATTGGGACATGCAATCTGGCCTGCTCGGATAACAGATTAGAATGGTCATGCTTTCTTAGTCAGCATGGAAAGCTCTACCATTGAGCTATGGAGAATTTAGTCTTAGACCCTTTCCACACAACAACTGCATTCTGGCATGAGGATGTGAGAGGAGTGGGACCACAATGATGCTTCTGCATGATGTCCTCACAGCCCTGCCCTTCTTGCTTTGCCACCCAGCACAATCGTGGGTAAATCATTGATGAAGTTTCTCCGTCAATGGGTAAATCATTGACGAAGTTTCTCCATCAATGACCACCGACCACACAATACTCAGAAAGGCAGGAAGCACAATGGAGGTGCTTCCTGCCCCAGAGCAGCCTGAGAAAGAGTCTGGCTGTGCTGCCAAAGGCAGGGGCATGTTACTCACACTCCCTTCCATGTGGGGCCAGTCAGGTGCAGAGGGGATCATTCCTCTTACACTCCCTTCCCACCAGAGGAGTTTCCAGGATTGTGATCAGAAGACAACAGGATCAGGCAACATGCCGAAATGACCTTAATAGGAGAGCTGGTAAATCTGTTGCTCTTTTGATATTTTAGGCTCCACTTCCTCTCCTGCCACTGTGGCCATTGGTGATGGATGCTTTATGTTTTGCAGAATGCATCCTACGTACAAATCTCAAACTCAGTTCTCTGTCAACTATATGTAGCCAAAATTGGACCAACCACATAAAAGTGAAAATAGGGGGAAACACATGCTTTGTGAGAGGAAGAACAACAATAATCTTTAGAAGGGTGTCTAAGTTTGAATATGTCTGAACATGTCCAATGAGCATAGAATATTGACTGCTGACAGCATCAGGGAAGTTACTTATTTGGTTTACTTGTCCTAGAAATTCTGGACTTTTGTGGGAAATCCTTTAAGGGTATGGTGGGTTGATGTGGAGTATTCTCAAAGAAGCTCTTGTTGGTTTGCCAACTAGAGCACTGAATGTGAGCACTAGTCACACATTTTTTTTTATTGCAAGACCCACAGTTTTTGCAGGAAGGAGGAGGAATCTGCATACTCTTCCTGTTTTGTTTTTTGTTTTTTGTCCCAAACTAACGGAATGCAGAACTTTGGGTAGAGGTTAACTTTGTGGATGCTGGGACATAAGACCTGGCCTGCTCAGATAACAGGGCTTCAGATAACACAATGCCTGTTTTCTTCCAATGGGAGAGAAAACTGTTGATTGTGGTTTGTGGGCAGCTAATGGTGTCTCAATGCACAGGCTAAGGACATGTTTCTTATCTCTGAAGCACATTAGTACAACAGTCCTGCCTGCTGGAGTATGCAGAGAAACAAAACACCTGCAACACAGACAAAAAGAAATACGAGTACCTCACCATTTCCTTCCCCTCAGAGCTCAACATTGTTTTGTATTTTAGGCAGAGGCCACAACAAGCACCACTCCTAGAAAATAACAGCAATGAAATTAGGTTCATGGTTCTTACAGCCAAACCACAAAGCTTGAAAGAAAGACAGAAACACATTTTTCCCCGTATGTCACAGCTTTTCCAAACAGTGCTGCCTGAAGAAGTTTCCTTTTTATTGTAAAAGTCACCCTAATTTTATTCCTCTTTAACCCCTCCTCACTAATTATGGGGGAGGGTTTTTGGTTTTAAGTGTAACATCTCATTCTCTCTTTGGACTTCTTGTCTCTGTCTTTCAGGTTGATGCCACAGTGTTAAAAGACAGTAGAAGAAGCACAAAAACAAAATAAGACTGTGAGTCTAAGACTGTATTTTTAGCAAAGTTTAGCAAAGTTACCTTTTAATTGAGAAGTTCTGGGATTTGTAGCAACATTCTACTTTCCAGCCTAAACGCTTCATTGGGGCTATATAGCATGAATCTCCACATGTGGAGTTATGCATTAATTGTACTATGGAACTCCTGTTGTGAATGTCAACATTAAGCAAGTGAACCAGGACACTAAACGTGCAAGGAAACACACAGCCACTCATTATACATTCACAAGGGAATACAGATACAGAGCGGCACTGAATACATAACTTTCTATCCACAAACTTGAGCTGACTGTGGCTGTTCTGCATTAGATAAAAATGTCTGTAGTGGAACTTTTGCTTGCATAAATTATCAAGAGGACTATAGCCACTGTATGGTAACTCCAATAAATAACTTGGTCAAGCTTGGTCTAGCTTAGCTTTTTACCCACATTATTTGGAGATATGAACAGGTTTACAGGTGCTTGTGGTGAAAATATTCCATGCACACATTTCCTACTCAGTCATATCATGAAAGAGAATTCATTGAGTCAGTAGAAGTCTCAACATTAAGAGCTTCTCCTGGCCCCAATCCACTTCACCAATGGCTGCAATGCCAAGGACCTTGGTATTCAGGAACAAACCAAGTCATCCAACTGCCCAAGATGACAAACAAGATGGCATTTTCCCACTGTGTATAAAAGCCAACTAGATGACCTCTTTCTTCAACAGGGCAAGGTCATCCACTGCACTTGAAGGCAGTTTAGAGAATGCAGTGTGGGCCTGATATTCCCCACCAATTTCCTCTGTCTACCACTTCCCAATGTGTGGTGTCTGAAGCAATTGCCTCAGTCTGCCTAATATGTGGTCCAGCCCTGTGCCCATGCTAATGGGACTTGACTCCTGTGATAAGCCTGCTCCACAGTATGAGAGAAGCACAATATGAAGAAAAGATGTGTAGATGTATAGTCTTTCTGAATCCAGCAAGACAATTTTAAGCACATCTGTATTGGCCTGGAACATGTGCCATAATGCCAGTGAAGAAAACAGAATGTCACCTTGCTGTTGCCGAGCTGCTGCAGTGTGCCCTGCCTTGCTACATGTTATTTTTAAAATGTTCAAACTAAAAGAGAATTTCTCTCTACAAGGAAAAACTGGCTAGGCAAATAATCTCATAGCTATCCATTTCACATTTCTCACATAATCAGCTTTGAAAGGTATATGGTTGAGATGCCATTTTTCACCCAACTGGTGGGACTTTCAATTTAGGGAAAACAAATCCTTAAGGGAAAAAAAGTACTCTGCAATCCATTATGAGGCGCAAAAAGCCCCTCTGAGCTTCATCCTAATAGTCAAGCAATATTTGCAGAGTTGCCTCTTAAGACCTGCAAGGTTACACAAGATTGTTTAATAGCAGCATTACACTGATGAAAAGTGGAGCTTAAGATGCTCTTTATGATAATGCTGCATAGGAGTCAAAGGAAATAATGCCTCACACTGACTCAGAAGAGATATCATGTATTAGGATGAAAGGGTGAAAACATTCACAGCAATACAAAGAGCTATTGGCATTACTGAAAAGGCAGATTATTAGAATCAAGAGAGGTGGAAATGCTTTTCCTGTCATTTCAATCAGTTTGACAGCAACTTAGACTGCCCTGTGTTCTGACCAGTGTGTTACCCTGTGAATTGGGGGTTCCGGGAGGGGCTTGATTTGGTGGGAGCAGCAAGCAATAGCAATGCCTAGCTTCGCGCTTGTTCGGTGGGCCTCACAAACACTTGGCTGGTGGTAGAGTAGGGCCAAATTATGATATCAAAATGATATCTTTGGTTACCAAAAGCCAGGCCAGAACACGGTGGTAACAAGTGCGCAGGAAAGAAAGCAACTGATTCTAGCCCTGTTCCCTATTCAAACTCCCCTAGTTAAAACCATGCGACGAGGGAGAGAGTAGGCCATGCCCGCCTGCCCCACTCCAGTCATTGTAGCCTATGTTGTCTCACAAACACTCCATGTTTGTTTGTAGAAGAATGAAATGGGGACCCTTCTCTAAATGAGGGATGTAAACCTCCACAGAACTTGTTCCTGCATACAACAATGTATGATTCTTCCATTTTTATTCAGTACAAAATGGAGGTTGGAGGGTGTCAAAGAAAACAGCATTGACTGCACAGGCATAATACTTTCTGTGCAGAAGATCATGTTTTCTGTGAAAAGTCCTGTTAAACCTCTGCTCTCTCAAGAGGAGTGTGATTCCTGCAAGGGCAGCTCACTTACTCAGTTGCCAGATCTGGAAGCCACTAATCCATAGAGTCTTCATCTAGTTGGGTTTCAGCTTCACTTCGTTGTCTCTCATCCTGTCCATCACAGCATCCAGGCACCAGTCCAACGCCTGCATGCCCCCAGCTGATTCTGAGCACAATATAAAGGAGGCCCAGCAGCTTCGTATTCCTATAGATCAGTGGTTCTCAACCTGTAGGTCCCCAGATGTTTGTGGACTTCAGCTCCCAGAAGCCCCAGCCACTATGGTCAATGCTCAGGGCTTCTGGGAGCTGAAGTCCAAAAACATCTGGGGACCCACAGGTTGAGAACCACTGCTATAGATATTAAACAGCATGGAGGACAGGATAGAACACTGGCGTCTCGTGGCTAAATAGTGATGGGGCTGAACAAGAGTCCCCCTGCAGTGCCAATCTTTGGAATAGACCCTATAGATAGGAGCAAAATCACTGTACTATGATGCCTCCTGCTCAGTCCAGCAGATCTTGTCCAGTAAGACCCCATGTAGGGAGAGGAATAATAATAATAATAATAATAATAATAATAATAATAATAATAATAATAATAATAATTAATTCCCGGGTCCAAACCACCCTGAAAACCCTGGTTTCTCAGCAGCTGGAAAACCCTTTGTGAAGACAAATAAACCCAGGGGAATGTTGGCCAATATTCTTCCAGTGTTTGAATATCCCAAAGTGTTTCTGAGGAATTATTTTGTGTAGAAAAATATGACTTAAAAAAAAGTTTCCATTGTAGAAAAATAACTATATGTTTTTCTATGCAGATTAAGTCCTTCACAAGTCTTTGGAATATTCATTTTTTTCCCAGATATTTTCATTAGTTATACAAATATTTCCATTTTTATACAAGAATTTATATATACATATATCTAATATAAAAGCCAAAGTTTGTGAGTTTGTCTGTGTCAGGCAGGTGAAGACCTCATATAACTGGCTGTGTCAGGAAAGAAGGCCTCATATGATTGGCTACCTGTGAAGATACTATGGAATTCTGGGGTTGGCAGTTTAGGGAGGGGCCTTTAGAATTCTCAGCCAGAGAGCTCTTGGGCCTGGCTGGTTGCTATGGAGACAAGGTTTAGCAGCAAGGAGAAGGCTAGTGTATTCCCTCAAAAACCAAACCTCTGTATGTTAACAACTTTAAAAATAGATTGGATTGGGGACTATGAGGAAAAGTTACAGGTACTGTGCTATCTCACTGGTAAACCCTGTCCCTGGGTCTACAATTTTGATATTAAAAAATGATTCAATGTGCCTGAGAGGTCACCCGGATGAACATGTAGGCAGCAACAGTCGAACAATCGAAAACCAGGTCAGACCAGTAAAATCCCCAGTCATGTAACCCCAGGAAACCTCAAGCTGTGCAAACCCACAGTAGACAAAGGGTCCTCAGCCCCTGAGAAGCCGACTTGAGGGGATTAGAGTGTTTGCCCCAAGTTGAGCACCAATAGTAATAAAATCCTATCAGGCAAGGACCATTTACATGACGTCACACCACAACCCAATGCAGCTGAAGATCCTGAGACTTTGGCAACACCTTGTAATCTCATCATGCAAAGGAAGTTACCGTTGTGGAGCTTCTTTCTTGTTGCAACAACCATTGTTCTCCCCAGGAAAGGATTAGCCCTCCAGGTACTTTTCCCCCTTCAAATAGTCCCAGTTTTTGAGCGGTTCTTTGGATCACTCCCAGTCATCCCAGCTGACTGTTTCTCTGTCTGTTGAGTAATCCCCTCAGCCCTTTCTGTGCTGAGCCCCACTTCTTCACTGTTTTTCCTGGACCAAGGACTTCAGGAAAAGGTGCAGTATTACCCCAGCGACAATCCTTTCAATATTCCCCTATCCAGTTTCCTCTCTTTTGCTTCTTAATAGGTCTTGAGTGAGTGTGTGAGTGATTGCGTTGATGCGTGAGACTTTCATTCAATAAAATCATTTATTGGACATCTTTGTTTGGTTTTTGGCTTGGCCTGACCCTGTAAAAACTGGGTAAAAAGACCCCACTAGGTTACCCTGCCTCTTGCATTGCTATTGCTCGTGCTCTGGCTAGTTTCCATTCCCTATCACGTGGAGCACATTAAGGCGTTGTTACTGTAGTTTCTAGTCCAGGCTTGTGGTATATTAGATATCACTTGATATCAATAATTTGGCCTTCTTTACCCATTCCTCTCCACTTGCTTGCGAGGCCCCCGGACAAGCACGCACACAAGCATGGCCAAAAATATCTGAACTATTCAAGACCACTCCAGGCTGGCCAGTATTTGCCGGACTGCCGCTTTAGGAGACCTCAAGGCAAGTACCTTCTTAAGATCACATTATGTATGCACGCTGTTTACAATAGATCCCCTGCCTCAAGCAGGTAGCTTGACGAGCCTAATACTCAACTGTCAAGCACTCTGCGTTTACATACTGGCTACTCTATTGATAACTCTGTCATAACTCAATCATGCAAAATGTTGACCTTTCGGAGGCTTTGTCTCCAACCCGAAACTCACTGTTATCCCCGGGAACGGACTAGCCTAAGGGCACATTTTCCCCTATAAGACCCTCTGATTTTGAGCACTTCTTCGGATCACTTGGATCGCTCTTGGCTTCCATCTCGCCTTGCTGTCACTTCGTTCAACGAGCCTTCCCCTCAGCTCCTTGTGCTGAGAATCTCCTCTTCCATGGACCTTTTCTTCAAGACTACCCGAGCTTCAGGACAGGTGTAGTATTTCCCATACTAAATCTCCTGTTAAAAACCTTCTATCCAACTCCTACCTTTATTTCAATAGTTCTTTATGTGAATGTGTTTGCATGCACGTGTTTGACTGTGTTATACATCAATAAAGAAAACAATTATTATTTACTTCTGGTTGCTCTTTGACTCAGCCTGACCCCATAGACATTGGGTTCAAGATCTCGATAGGTTGCCCTGCCTCTTGTATTGCTAGCTTGTGCTCTGCTAATTCCCATTCCCCATTGTGAGTACATTTAGGTGTCCCTCTTGGGACCCCAGAAATCAGGGTAACAACTGGACAAGGCAGTTTGGGGAATTACAGACACGGGATCTCAAATTTATGTATTTCAACTGCATCTAATTCCTAAGGTAAGGTAAGGTAATTCTTAAAGTATTTCTAACAAGTGTTACCTATGAGAAAATAAAATCCTGAACAACACCAGGTAAATATGCTATTATAGTATATAACACAGTATTCAATGTCTCACATATCTGATATGTACATTTTCTATCTAATCTTATTGCTATTGAATTTACGTTTTCATGAATGTCCTAAATTCCGTTATTTATTATAAGAAAATAGTTATTCAATAAATAAGTAAATAAATAGAATCTTCCTTCCTTCCTTCCTTTCTGGAACTCTCTGGAACTCTTATTCTAAGAATATTCAAATATAGTGAGAACACTGTGGTGAAATACTAACTTTCTCCCTCACTGGGGAGAAAACTGCCATAATTATTTCTCTGTATATGTGGATGAAATAGTTTAGGTTTTACATCCCTAATATTGTGAGTGTTGTTGTCATAGGTGACTGAGTGATCCAGGAAGATCAATGGGTCATTGTTGAAAGCAACTAAGGCTGTTTCAATAGCACACCCTGAAATGGGTCCAGACCATCTGTGTCCTCTGAGAACATCTAAATTTATCCAGCTGCTATTCAATCAAGCCCTTTGGCTAGAATGGGGATGTTAGCAATCGGGCAGTGATTCCCACATATATCTAGGTCCACAGAAGCCTCTTTAGGAGAAGGCACAGTATGCCATTCTTCAAAGTAGCAGGCATCTGACATCGTGAGGCACTTTACCACTCTCTGGACAACCCAACTGATCCACTCCGACTAGATCTTCTCAGCCATGATGGACAAGGGTCAAGCTTACGCATGATGGGACAATGTCGACAGGCTAGAGACATATAAAATATCTAAAACTTTAACTTACTCTTGAGCTATAACAATAAAACTATGACTAAAACCATAGCACCAACTAACCAGTTATCAGTAACAGAAAACTAATTCATTTGTTTTTATCTTTGTTATTTGGTTTTAACCTTGTGTTTATTAGCCAAATTGTCACGTCATTTTTTTTAGTTATTGTACGAATAATTGTTTAAATTGTACCCTGCTTTTTAATATCTTTGCAAGCTGCCTTTGATTCTATATAAGGTTAAAGGCAGAATATTAAATTAATTAATTGATTGATTAATTTGGTAGCTTGGAACTGTAACCATAACAACTTGTTAAAGGAACTTTCTAAGTTCTGTTCTTCCTCTGTCTTCCTTTTAGTCAAGGTTGATAGATCCAGCTTTTCTTCTCTCTCCATTTGTCTGTCTGTCTGTCTGTCTCCTCCTCAGATATGCATTTAACTCTAATAAAGTTTTTTCCTCTTTTTATCAGAGGAAGTCTTCAGTGATAATTCCACATACCACCACTTTCTGTATTGGCTAACATAGGAAAGATTGTGACAAGGTGGTGCCATAATAGCCCTGAAGTCAATTATGCAATTATGAGCGAACGGTCTTTAGTTAAATGTGTCTCTTCTTGACTCGAGGCTCTTCTGTGGTCTCATGGGAAAACAAACATGTATCAGAAATGACAGACAACATTGTTTCATTGGCAAAGACAAGGATGGCAGATAAGTCATGGAATCATCTCCATTTTAAAGGTTTATAAGACAAAGGCATTTGTACTGTGAGATTAATATATTTATAATACAGCATCACCAGAGATAATTAATGAGTTCTCTGTCTACATACTCTTGCCCTTTTTCATAAGGCTGCAGTGGAGAAATTCTCCATTCTCTCAAATGGCCTCATCTGTTTTCTGAATTATTGACTAAAGTGTCATCCCTCCAAGGTTCACATTCTCCCAAAAAAAGTTCCCTAGGAACAATGGCTGCTGTTAAGAAACAAATTGACAGTGAATGTGTGTCATTGTTGAGATTAATTCTTCTCTTCTGAAAGAAGAATTCAAGATTTCCAGATACACCAAATCCAGATTAGGATTTATGAAGAAGATAGAATGAATATAAAAAGAACTTCAAGGACATTCTTATCACCCACTCCAGGGCTCTCTTGGACTATGCTACTAATTTTCAAAAGACTTACAGTAGTTGGTTAAGCTTCCATGTGTTTCTTAGTTCTTGTCAGTCATGACTGGGGCTCAGTGCAAAGATTGCCCATATTCACTGAGCAAAGGCAAAGGAAGTTATACTGGATCACAGCTTGGAAATGTACACGTAATGAGTTACTTTGGAAAGTAGTTCATTTTTACAATAATGAGCTAGAATGATAATACAATGGCCCCTCCGCTTTTGGGAGGGTTCAGTGTGCAGAACTCTCATAAAGGTGGAAAAACTGCAAATTAACCCACTTATTCCCTGTGATCTCCTTCCCATTCCCTTCAGGGCTCCTACATCCCATTCTCTTGCATTTTGTCCCAGCATGCAAGCTCTCCTTCTCTGTGCCAGGGCCAAAGGCAAGAGAATAGGTGGAGGAGCTCCAGAGAGGAGTAGGAAGGCATACACATGCCTGCAGTCCACTCTCTTGCCTTTTCTCTCAGCACAAGTTATCAGTGTCAGGGCCAGAGGCAAGGTAAGAGGAGAAGGGAGCTCCAGAGGGGAGAAGGAAGGCAAACATGCCTTCCTCATTTCATTCCCTTGGCCTTTGCCTTGGCCAGCATGCCTTCCTTATCCATGCCTAGCAAAACACAAGGGAATGAGAGGAAGAGACTAGGGGGAGGCCTGTGTGAGCCTCACAAACAACCAAATTTGTGAAGGTTAAACCTGTGAATGTGGAGGGAGGAATGTAGTTCATCATCTCCTTTAGGGTTGTGTCAGTCATATATCTTCATCATTTTTGTTATCTTAATGTTTAGCTGTAAACCCTCCTTTGCACTTTCTGCCTTAACTTTATTCAGTAATTGTTTCAAGTCTTTGCCGTTTTCTGCTAGCAGTTTGGTGCTATCTGCATATCTGAAACTATTGGTGTTTCTTCCTCCAGTTTTCATTCCTCTTTCCTCTAAGTCTAATACTGATATGTTTATGTGAAATATGATCCACATACAAGCTGAACAGGGTGACAGAATGCAGCCTGGCCTGTTCCCCTTGCCAATTGGAAACCAATCAGTTTCTCTGTGGACTTTTGTCCTGCATACAGTTTACATATCAGGACAATCAAATGTTGTGGTACACCCATTTCTTTAAGAATGATCTACAGTTTCCCATGGTCTACACAATAGAAGGCCTTGCTGTAATCTATAAAGCACAGGCTGATTGTCTCTTGGAATTCTTTGGTGTGCTCCGTTATCCAATGTATATTTGCAATATGATCCATACAACCTCTTCCTTTGCTGAACCTGTCTTGGGCATCTGACATTTCTTGCACCATTCTAGAAGTCTTTGTAGAAGAATTTTGAGCATGATTTTGTTTGCATGGGAAATTAAAGCAATGGTCCTGTGGTTACTGCAATCCCTGGTACCCCCTTTCTTGGGGACTGGAAGGTATTTTGAGCATTTCCACTCTATGGACCATTCTTTTGTTTTCCATATTTGTTGACAGATTTTAGTTAGAAGTAGAGTAGATTCTGTCTCTATAGACTGAAGCAGCTGTATTGGTATGCCATCTGTTCCCAGTGATTTGTTTCTCCCAAGTGTCCTGAGTGCAGTTTTCACTTCACTTTCTAGAATTGGCAGTTTGTCTCCATATGGTTCTTCTTTGAATGCATCTATCAGCCTTTCTTCTATTTTAAACAATTCTTCCATGTACTGTTTCCATTGTATTTTTATTTCTACCTAGTCATGTAATATATTCCCCTGCTGGTTGTAGAGCATCTCCACTTTTGGTTTAAATTTCTCTTTGATTTCTCAGATCTTGTAGAACAGGTCTCTTGCTCTTCTTTTCTTGTTGCAATCTTCTATTTCTCTGCACTGACTGTTATATTAAATCTCCTTGTCACTGTGCACAAGTTATTGAACAGTTGCATTCAAAGTTCTGATTCTATTTCTGTCACCTTTTACCTTTTACTTTTGCTTCTCATCTGTTCTTAACTGCTTGAAGAGTTTAATTTATCATCCATTGAAGCTCCTCTTTCTTTTTGTTAGTGTATTTTTGGATCCCCCCCTTATAAGGTCCCTGGCTTCCTGAGTTCTTCTGGCTCTGGGTCAATTAGGTTTAATAGTACAAATCTATTTTTCACATTACCTTCAAATTCTATGGGGATGTTCTTCAGGCTGTATTTTGGTATGATGGTTGGTTTAGAGTTCTTCTTTAGCTTTACTCCAACTTTTGCTATTAGTTGTTCATGGTCTATGCCACAATCTGCTTCTGGTCTAGTTTTTGGAAAGAGAATGGAGCTTCTCCATCCTCTACTTCCAATTATGTAGTCTATTAGATTTCTTTATTGGCTATCAGGTCATATCCGTATATAGTCATTTCTTAAATTGCTTGAAGAATGTATTTGTGATGAACAAACTATTGGTCTTGCAAAATTCACTGAGTTTCCCTTATGCTTCATTTCTTGATCCTATACCAAATTTTCCTGAAATCTTTGATTCTGCTCAGTTTCCTGCTTTTGCATTCTCATCACTTATGATTAACAAGAGATCCTGTATTTGTGTATGATCAATTTCTTCCTTGACTCCTGCACAGAATCTTACAATTTCTTCTTTTGCCTCTGTAGTAGAAACACAAACTTGGATTATGGTTATATTGGTGGATTTTCCCTATATTGACATGATTATATTAGACATTGCATTGTATCCTTTGACTGCTTTTTCTATATCTCTCCTCACTATAAATGTCACCCTATTTCTTCTTAGATTTTCATTTCCTGAGTAAAACACTGTGTAATTTTCTGACTCAAAATGTCCCATTCCTGTCCACTTTAGTTCACGCACCCCAAGTATTGCAATGTTTATACATTCCATTTCTTGTATTACAATGTCTAACATCCCCTGATTCATGCTGCTCATATTCCATGTTCCTATAATATGTGTTGTGTAGCTTCAGACTCTTAAAAATCCATCTCAGGTTAGCTGGATTTTAAAAACAAAACAAAACTAAAAAAATAGCTTGCCTCTTCTTCCTTCTTGCATTCTGCCTAGCCAAAAAGAGAAAGAAAGAAGGAATATGAATATGGTTGCGGGTGAGAGAACTTGCCTTGTTATGTTGTTGGAGAGGCTGGGTTGGTGTAAGCTGAAAAAGAGTTCAGTGGAGGAGAGAATGTTTCTTTGAGTCCCTGATGCTGCGTCAAACATGAGATTTACAGCAGTTGATTGGGAAAGAGATGGATGGGGAAGGAAAATAGACTGAGTCAGTGGCTGCTTCTGTGTGCCCACCCAAAGCATCTGAGTACTGTGCATGTGGATGTAGTGTGACCAGTTATGGTGTGTCTATGTGTGAGAGAGGAAGCAGTCTAGGTAGGAAAGTCAACTCAGAATAATGGTGATCAGAAATTATGGGGGAAGGGAAGCAGAGAACATTTTCCTGTTGCTGTTAAATGCACAATAGTAAAGATGGGAAGGGGTAGTAATTAGTAATCCAGTTAGTTACTTTCTGGTGTGCAGCAACAAAAATAAGTAACAATTTGTTGGGTGGCCAGACTTATATAACTAGATATTTTTATAAAGTAACATTCCAGGTTCTGGTCAGGGTGTACACAGCCTGCTGACAGAATTCCATGAACGACAAAAACTAGGCCAGATTAATCATATTATCACCCAGCTCATCTTTTGAAAGACATTTGGCGAGTGTTAAGTATGTCTTGATCCATGCAATGCCTCAGGTTAATTTAACCAAGGGCATTCCTTTGCGAGCACCACAGGGAGTATGATCCTAAAACAGTACAACTGGAAATCACAGTCCAAAAAAAGGGGGGGGGGATTCTGCATAAATTTTACACAAATCTTGTCCAACCAAAGAACAGAACCCAATTTTGTTCTTGGCACTCACTTAACTGCCCATATGTTTTCATCATACACACATTCCTAGCATGGCATAGGTGTGCAACATGGATGCATGGGTTTGGAATGACTGTGGATTAATTTATAATACAAGGATATGATCTGCTGTGTGGCACAATTACAAATTGCACTGATGAGATGCCCAAATGATGGCATGTTGTAACAGTAATAGAACAGGCAACAATTTTTAACAGGCAATCTGAACTTTTGTGGTCTACATAATGTAACTGAACATATACGTAGCTAGGCAGCAGAGGCTCTAAGACAAGACTTTCCAAATGGTGTGCCGTGACATGTTAGTGTGTCGCCTGAAGTGCGCAGGTGTGTCGCCTACAACCTTGGAAATGTATGTTATTATTTATAAATCATATATTTTTAAAAATATATGAAAAGTTTTCATGAGATATATTGTGTCCCCATACATTTTGTTATTACAATTTATGTATGTGTCTGTATCTCTTATAAGGAGTTAGTTTAACCTCCGGTTTGCTAGTAAAACTGAATTGGTGTGTTGCGAAATGATGTGTGTCTAAAAAAGTGTGTCACCAACATGAAAAGTTTGGAAAGCTCTGCTCTAAGAAATGATGATAGTGAGTTGCAAAGATGTGTATCAGGGCACCAGAAAGAGTGTCTCGATGCTCATCAGGCTCTACTGATGCACATGGGCACTACTGAGCTGGTGTTCCACTGTACATCAGTCCAGTTGTGCAACAGTCACTTTGCCAGCTCCTCTACATAGTTACATGACAGCAGCCCCTTGCTGGATACGGATGTTGCAAAACTGCCCAGTTCTATTTCACACAGAGATAAGTCCACTTTCAGACCTCTTTTGCATGGCATTTACCATGTGAAAGGGCCCCTCAGGCATCACACAAATGTGAGGAGTGGTCCACATGATGCACTCACATTCGCGTGACACTCCAGGGCCTGGCAGGCACTGCTTGTGCACTTTTTCATTTTCAGCTTTGAGCCGAAAATGGTGCATGATAACGCATTGCTCCAGGGCCCCGCATACACTTACCTGGCGTGCGGATCTCTGGAGCCGCGCCAACCTCACTTCCTGCCCCAGCGCAGCCTGGGAAACTCTCAGGCTGCACTGTGGAAGGAAGAGACAGGGCTCTCGCGCGACCAGGAAGCAGCTGTGGAGCTGAAGCAAAGGGGACGCGAGAGCCTCTTGCTGGAGGCTGCTTGCATGATCCCCGCACCCCAGCACCGAGAAAAGGTGAGTTGCGGAAAGGGCCTGGAAGATGTAAGTCCCTTACTGAATTTCAGCCATTGAATTTGAGTATCCAACTCAAAGAAATCTAAATCAAAGAGTTAATAAACAGTTTGTGCTATTTCACAGCATGTTTTAGATGGCTTATGGACTTTTTCTTTGTACATCATACTAATTAATTTCCAATGAAATCCTAACTACTTTAAATTTCACAGAGGGGGTAAACTGCACCTGTCGTATTTTTTTATATTCTATACTTAGATGACAATAAAAAGATTTGACATCTGTCTTCAAAAGCTTTTGCCTGGGTAATATAGGCCCTTTCTGCACCGGGATATTAAAACGGTGCAGAGCAACCTCCAACGGAGGTCTTCTGCACCGTGGAGTGGATGGGTGCAGACTATTTTCATAGTTCCACACCTCAATCCACTCCGAAGTGACTGGAACTGGTGGCGCAGTATGTTTTTTAAAAACCTATTTTCAGAGGTTTTTAAAAAGCATGGAGCACACAGCCCCGTGCAGCTCTGTTGCTGCACTCTGGTGCAGATTTGCAGGCACGCACTAGTGCGTGCCTGCAGATCTGCCGGGGGTGGGCTTTAGGCTGGCGAGCTTCTCCGGTTGGTGGAGAGCCTCCGCCAGCCAGAAGCCACCATTTTGGACGCCGAGGCCGCCATTTGGGATGCTGGAGGACTGCGGAACAGTGAGATCACGCTGCTCCGCATGGCGACGGACTTACCCAGCTGCTGGTAAGCTCCATTTTAAAGCATTTCCCCCCGTTTCCCTGTCCACATGCGGAAAGGGCCATAGTTTGATTTTTTTAGAAAAATTGCAGGGTCTGTTTTGGCAGAAAGGAAGTAAAATGATCATTGAGGCTGGAGTTGCATGACTTCGCTAGGAGGGATAGGTGTAAATCATTAGTTTATTGCTGGCCCATTGCCATAGGCAGGCAGGTGGTTATTTTACAAAACAAAAGATGTGAGAAAAGTCGGGCTAATTTCTGCTATTGATGCACTGATGTACAAAGGGTATTCCATTTTTTATGATAGAGGTCATTTGGAAGTAGAATAAAGCAGAAGTAGAATAAAGGTCTCAGCAAAACATTTACTTTTATTACTGTAGTCATCTCCAAAAGAGACAGATTTAACTTCCCCTATTTTAACAAGCCTCATTTAATTTCCAGATTTGTTTGGCAGTCAAGGAAACCCAGAATAAAATTTAAGACACTGAATGATGCTGAAGAAAGGGGTGGCCTGGGAATTCCTAATATTAAATGGTATTATGAGGCCTGTGGGTCTCATAGTGCTAAGTGTAGCTGACGGCACTTACAGCTAACAGCAGTGCTTCCATCCAGCCAGTGGCATGACTGATACAATTCAAACTGGCGATTTTGAACAACAGTCAAATCAGAGCTTTTTTTAAAAAAACATAACTCCCAGAATCCTATATGGACCATGTGGGATGGGGGATTATGGGAGTCATAGTCCAAACAACTAACTTTCCCAAGGCCAGATCCAAATTAACTCTTTATGTATTTTCAGCTCATTTACCTGAAACTCAATAGGGGCTGAGAGTGTAGATCAGCTACTTAGTTAAGTACAGTTAACTTCCGCAACGATTTCTGGTGCAACAGTCAGAAGCAGGATCCCTGTTGTAATTCCTCACTGGAGGGAGGGAGGTGGAGACATCAATCTGATGCATTGCCTTGATAATGGATTTGGATTTGTCTAGGCTCATATCTGTCCTCAGTGTTGCCATCTAAGGAAGACATAGGAGGTAAGATGGCCACAAGATACTCCTGAGATGTTTCTGCTTGATAAATTTTAAACTTGGTAGTGATGCTACGATGATGTTCATGATGGAAGTAGCAAGTGGCCCAATGGTTACTGGAAAGAGTGTAAGGTCTGCTGGCCTGCCCAGACCATCCCTATGCCACATAGATGTGCTATGGAAATGCACTTCAGTACTTTATCAACAGACCATGTCTTTCCACAGTGTTCTCCCACTCTCAGACCCTTGTTGGAAAGATTAATATAGCCCACAAATGTATCTGCTAAATTCTTCCCCACAATGTGACCACAAGACCTCGGTTACAGAGAGCTATCCTTTGTTGGAAGGGTAGTCAAAGTCGTGTTTCAAGAAGAAGATGCCTAAGAAGGAAAAGATGTGAAAGGGCAGAAATGGGATCATCAGCACTGCGCACCAGGACAGCAGACTAAAAATAGGCATATATCTGGACTAGTCTGCATTGTGTTTCTTTTTAAATCACACATATATTTATATTTTAATCACAGACATATTACATTACCCAATTATATCCACATTATCTTTCTGTTTCAGCTTCTATAATTAAAATTTGAACCTACTTGAATAAATTACTTTATGCAAATATTATCTGAATCTTTGTCTTCTTCTTTGTTAGGTATAAGTGGTGGCCCTACCACTTTTCTGCCTCTCCAATATTCTGTCCCACAGGTTTTCAAGGTAGAGCTCCTTTTACATTCCTTCCAATCCAGTTATAGAGCAAAACCCTGATTTCCTGTCATGGATCATGAGGCTTACATATGTTCATCTGGATTTCTTATATCAAAGGCTTCTTTTAAAGGAGGCCTTGTGAATAACTGGCACTTCAGAGGCTGATGAATCACTACGCCCACCCTGCTTCACCATTGGCCACTTGATTAAGGCGGCTTAGAAATGGAATTCAATAATATTTGGAAAGCTACAGATTTCCCAACCATGCTTTAGAGGTCAGAGTGGCTTACACTGAAGCTCTAGTGCACACCAGGATCTACCAGCCAGGTACTGCTGAGATCCAAAATTGATCACCAGCCCCAAACATGCTGCAGAATTGAGTATCAAAAATCCATGCTTAATTGGGTTTATAATCTTAGGAGTTTTGCAGGAATCAGCACCACACTGAACCAAACATGTATACTGAAGTTTTCAAAAATATATCCATGATTTATTATATATATATGTGCATGTGTGTGTGTGTGTGTGTGTGTGTGTGTGTGTGTATAGAGAGAGAGAGAGAGAGAGAGAGAGATAAATTTTTCGGTGGGATTCCCATTCCCATGTATGATTTACACTTCTCTTTGACCTTGAGAGACTCTCTTCCATTAGTGGACACTCCACCATTAAACTTCATTTATTGTTTGTCTTCTCAAGGTTGTGTTCATCATCCTGCCAAATAGTAAAATGCACTTTTAAGAAATAATTGACTATGACTTTGGATACAGAACCATCATTTCAGCAATGTGGCCAACAGCTGAGGAAAGCAGGAGTTTTATTTGGTGGCAGGCGACACAGGAGGATTTAAATTCATCGTGGCTATAAAACTGTTGCAAAATGCATGGACACCAATAATAACAATAAAAATATGTCAAGTAAAATAGAATTTATTTCAGCCTATGGACCTTTTTTTTAAAAAAATACAGTTTGGGAAATTAAAAGATTGTTGCAGTTGTGTCTAACAAATTTGTTGTTGTGAGCCTTCAAGTTGTTTCTGACTTATAGTGACCCTAAGGCAAACCTTCCATGGAGTTTGTTGGCAAGATTTGTTCTGAGTCAGTTTGGCTTTGCCTTCCTCTGAGGCTGAGAAAGTGTGACTTGCCCATGGGTTTCCATGGCCAAGCAGGCAATCAAACCATGGTCTCCAGGATCCTTCTCCAACACCCAAAACACTACACCACACAGGCTCTTAAATAATTAGTTATAATAAAATAAATGGAAATGCAGATGAATCTATTTATTTGTCAGTACCAGAACGCCCAAATCAGATAATAAGACTGGAACAAAAATTATCAAAATTATCCTGTACCTAACTCTATACCTGGCAATATTAATAATAATTTTCAGACAAAAAGTGCTAAATGAGAACAGACAAGTACAAGTCAAAATATTTTCAAGCTTTTAAGAAAAATCACTACAGATGTGCACATTTACAAGTCCACACATTTCCTCTTTTACTATGTGCAGTATGGACCCAATTTTAATGTTTTCTTTTTTAAAAAATAGAAGAAAAATTTTCCCTTGTCTGTGTGTGTTTTACACATGTGTGCATTTTTGTGTGGATTTTCAAGCATTACATAATGCACATCTAAAATTGTTCTGTGTGCCATGCACAAGTTTCAAATGTGTGCAGTTTTTTGCTGGTTAATCTGCAGCCGTCCATAAATGTTCAAGTTCCAGAATGAAAGCTGCACCTATTCCACAACCCCCTGGAAAGAGCAGACCAAGGAAAATCCACAGAAAACATCCTCCAAAATGGATCACTAAAAATACTGCAGTTAGCCAAACTCTAGTATCATATGGGGTACCTGAGGAATTCACTGTTTTTCTAAAACAACTGGATTTTCACCTCTCATCCTCACATATATGTCTGTAGTTAGCTGTGCACCAGATTTCTTACTTCTTCAAATGAGATGACAGAGTTCTTGGCAGTCTGAATGTATCAAAGGCCATTTCTGCACGGGCTTAAAGAAACTGTGCAGACCGTCCTCCAGGGAGGACGTCTGCACCTGGGAGCGGACTGGGTCGGACCTACCTAGTGTAGTTCCGCACCTCAGCCCGCTCCGGAACAACCCGAAGTGGTCGTCCAGCGTGCTTTTGAAAGACCGCTTGAAACAGGTCTTTCAAAAGCATGGAGTGCGCCACTCCGTGCCCATGTGCCAGTGCAGATTTGCTGGCTCACACCAGTGCGAGTCTGCGATCTGCAGGGGGTGGGCTTTAGGCCGGCGAGTTTCAGTGGTTGGTGGAGAGCCTTGACCAACTGGAAGCCGCCGTTTTCGTCCCCGGAGCAGAGCGGAGCGGCAGCCACAGACTGCTCCGGACCAGCCTGGACCCAAGCGTGGAGCCAAGAAGTCCGGTAAGTACCGGCATGGGGCGATTCCCTCGCCCCGTGTGGAAATGGCCAAAATGTGCAGTGATACACGTTCTGAGGGAAAATACAGATGTGAATACACATAGATGAATACATATTTTGAGAGATTTTTTTTAAAGCATCTGCACATCCTCCACCATTTCACAATTCAAAACCAGGACATGTATGGCCAAGCAACAATGTAGTCAAGATGGCAAAAGTTATTATTGAGGAAAAGCAAGCTGGGTGAGACTGCAGCAGTTTGCTTGTAGCTGAGCCTGCTTGGAAGCCTGCAAGACTGTGTTCCCTCCCTTCCTCTCTACATGCTAATTGACTGCAAACTACTTTTGCACTTTGAACTCAGTCTGCAGCAACTGAAGTAAACTAAGGACTCGGGAGAAAGTGAGAAGAGAAGAGAGAAGCTGGGACATTTTAAAAGTAGCTGAAAACATGGGATGACAGAGGATTAATGAGAACTGTCCCTGCCAAGTTGGGACAGTGAGAGGGCATGCGTCTGGAATCTAAATGGTTCCTGTCCTTAGCAGTTGCACAGATTTATTTGTTAATATGTCTATTTTTTCCCCTGTCCTTATTCCTACAGGGATGGACTTAACCAAACTGCTGGGGAATGCATCCCAACTTTTACCGAGGCGAAAAGAAAAGAAAAGAAAAGAAAAGAAAAGAAAAGAAAAGAAAAGAAAAGAAAAGAAAAGAAAAGAAAAGAAAAGAAAAGAGAATAAGGCAAATCAGGAGAGTATGCGCGTGATGAGAATGCAATGAACTTCATTTTATTCCCATCTGGCTTTAGGAACTGAACAAGATTTAGCAGAGAGTGCCTGCTTTCACCCCATTGCTTTTTCTCTCATTTCATCATTTCTACTTGGTTTATAGGATGATTCAGGAATAACTTACTAAAATCTTGCATTTGCAAGATCCTTATTTCTCTGGTATGGAAGTCTAACTTTAAATGTTTAAACCATCTCATAAAATAGACAGCTTGAGCTGGACATTTCCTCTTTGCATTGAAGAAAGAAGCTTTCAGAAGAAAAACTGGAATGTTTGTGAGTCAGGAAGCTAATTATCGGAACCAGTGAGATACAGTGCCTCATGTGATCTATATGGTGCGATGGTAGAAGGAAACTCAGTTTTGAAATTCCACCCTGATATGAATCCCACTGCTTGCCATCAGGTATATGATTATTTCTCTGCCTAAGGCTGGCAGATGTTGGCTGTCCAGCAAAGTGGCTTCATTCATGTGGACTTCTGCCATGGACAGATATTTGCTTCATGCAGAAACAAAGGTGTGGAAGAGGCAAGTAGATGTGGGAATCAGGTCAGCAGTTGTGACCACTGACGCACACATACTCATGCTCCCAGTTCTATGTGATCCAGTGGCAATCCTACCACTAGGTGATGGATACAGTCAACTCAGGAAGATGGCAACAGGGAGAAAGCTATATGCCAAGCACTAGAGCAGTGGTTCTCAACCTGTGGGTCCCCAGATGTTTTTTAGACTTCAGCTCCCAGAAGCCCTGAGCATTGACCATAGTGGCTGGGGCTTCTGGGAGCTGAAGTCCACAAACATCTGGGGACCCACAGGTTGAGAACCACTGCACTAGAGTGTTCCCTTCATGTGCTGTATTGTCATTACTGAAGACAGGTTTAGCTGCCCATCTAGCAGAGGGCTCCATCTTATTCTTCAGTGCTGACAACAAAATGTTTTAGGTTGGTGTGATCCAAACCTAGCCAAATAAAATAAAAATAAAAAAATGAGAAAACTAGAGGAATGTGGGCAGCCACTCATACTTGAGTATATACACAGAACCTCTTGTGCAAATAGCGTCCTTATTATGTGGCGGCTAGAGATGGCTTCTATAAATGTGGTCATGATCACTCCATTCCACTTGTTCATTTCTGGATGAAATGAATGGTTGTCTAGTCAGTGTGTCTATCCCCTTGCCATGCTGTGGGATTCTGTAATATTCACTTTAATTAGCAGCTGCCAATTTTACCAACAGCATAGGTCTCGAGCAGAGACCTGCCCTTTAGAAGAATTTCATAAGTTAAAAAGACTTAGCTAAACACTAAGAAAAGAGAACAGCATTACCTAGTGGCTGGAGGTATTTTATAACTGTGGCATCTCCTAGCTCTGTCATGTGTGTGGGCCACGGTGACCTGCACACAGTGGAGGCTGAATGCATTAACTGAATGTACCGGAGAGCCATAAAAATCTTTGATACAAACAAGAAGCTTGAGGATAGTACATTTATGTATGCTATCCCGCCTCCCTTCTTTTATCTTATATTATCAAATGCTCAGGAATCTGCATTTGTGGTATGTTTGAAATGCATGAAGAAGTGGGTTGTTTTACAGAGCTGGGAGGGAGTGTGGCATTCTCAGATATCTAACACAGTCCCCCTCAATGAGGCACGCCCAATCCTCCTCATTCAAGCATTTCATAGAGATAAGCCCTTAACATCCATTTTATAGAGCCATACAGCGGAAGCAGAGAGTGCAAGATATCATGTTCCTCGAGCCAAAAGTATATGTAGGACAGGGAATAAACAAATAATCGTGAGTGGCTCAAGATGGGATCAAGAAGGCAATCAGTGAATAGCTTCTGATATCTTTACTACAGAGTAACACAGAGGTGGTGAACCATGGACCCTGCAGATGTTTTGGATTTCAATTCCCATCAGCTCCACTCAGCATGGTCAATGGTAATTGGAGTTAATAATGAATGGAGTACAAATCAAACCATAAAATGAAGACTTAAATGCACTGCCAAACAATGATGGCATCAAAAAAAAATTAAGAGCAACATAAAGCAGCATTAACAGAAATCGAGAGGTAAATGGCCTTAACAAGTTTTTAAAAATGGTCTTTGTCTTGTTTGAAAAGGCCTTAGATGTAAGAACATAAGAAATGAATCTCCCTCCCGACCTCAATCCCACAATGCCTCTGACGTAAACCATTTCTGCACTACACTGTTATAATGCTATTATTCCATTTTCAACATCTTGTGGAATCCCGGGGTTTGTAGTTCACTGAGGCCAAAGAGCTCTCTGGCTGAGAATTCTAACCCCTCCCAACTGCAAATCCCAAGATTCCATAGGATGCTGACAGTGGAATAACAGTACTATAACAGTGTAGTGCAGAAATGCCCCTAGGGTCATTCTGGCAAAGGTATGTGGGAAAATGAAAAGCTGGCTAGAGAAAACCGCTTGGAGAATGTTACCCCACTGGCATACTCCTTCCTGGGGAAATATGAATTTGATATCAAATATGCTCACCATGCCAGAGAGGCTGCCTGGATGGGCATGTAGGCAAAGTGGTCGAGTGGCTGAAACTAGGTCAAGACCAGGAAAATCTCCAGTCACATAGCCCAAGGAGACCTCAAACTTTGCAAATCCACGTAAACAAAGGATCCTTAGCCAGGAGCAGCCAACTTGAGAGGATTAGCGTGTTTTCCCCAGGTTGAGCAACTGTGATTCTGGAAAAATCCTACATGGCAAGGTCAAACTACATAAACTTACTCTGCAACCCTTTGCAACCACAACCCTGAACATTTGCAAGCCAGCATAAACCAATCATTGCAAATGACCAAGTTGCCATTGTTTGGCATTCCTTCCTTTGCTGTGACCAATTTTCTCCCTAGGAGAGGGCCTGCCCTTGAGGTACGTTCTGCCCTATAAGTAGTCCTAGGTTTTGAGGGTCTCTTCGGAGAACTCCCCACCATGCTAGCAGACCGGCACTCTCTTAGTTGAGTGACCCTATCAGCTGTCTCTTTTTGCTGAGCTTCATTCTTCTTGCCGCTTACCAGACTGAAGACTTCAGGATAGGTGCAGTATCACCACCTCTACAATCCGTTTGCTATATCCCTTATCCATTTTCTACCTCTTTTCCTTCTCAATAGGCCTTGTGTGTATGTGAGTGAGTGAGTGTGTTGGTGCATGAGAATATATCCATTCAATAAAATCCATTTATGCAATACATTTGTCTGGCTTTTTGGCTTGGCCTGACCCCGTAAAGTTGGGTAAAAGATCCTGATGGATTACCCTGTCCCCTCATTTTGCCATTGCCAGTGCTTCGCTAATTTTGTCAACTTTTATAATTTGGAGCAAATCAAGGTGTCCCCCATGGGACCCCAGAAGTCAAGGTAACAAGAACTTCTACCACAGCCAAATAAAAACCAGGTTTTAAGTTATAGGAAGGTACATTTTCATTGAAAGTTAGAAGGACCTTATTGGTAGTAGGAGCAGTTTGACACTGGAACCAATTGCATAGAAGGGTGGTGGAGGTTTCTTTCTCTGGACTTTTTCCAAAAAGAGCCTGAACAGCAACCTACTAGGAATATTCTAGCTGGAGCTGGATCTCCTGCATTGAAGAGGGAGTTGGACTTAATGGCCTATGAGGCCCCTTCCAACTCTATGATTCTATGAATGTTCACAGACAGAGGCGGGGACCCTCTAGAGGACACAATGCATGGATGTTTCTCAAACTTGGAATTGTCCCATTCTCTCTGTGTGTCTGTGGGCCTTATCACACCATACCTCAATATCGCATTGTTCCATTTGAGTCCCAACATTGCTATTTCTGTGATGGTATCAGGTTCTGAATGCTCTCTAGCGCACCTTTTCGACTTAAGCAGATGAGTATTTCTTATTGGCCCTGGTCTTCCCACTGCATTACAGCATCATTGGTGAGTCCTTTTCTGCACCTCTTCTCTATCTCACAGCTCGTAATTACTCAGAATTTTTTTTATTCCATACTAGCGCAGCAATGTTGTAGCATCATGACTCAAGGAAATTCATATCCACAACATTGTGCCTCAGAGGAAATACTACACTATTGCATTTTTGCACTGTAATACTAAAAAAAGTATTTAAAATTTTTAAAAAAACTTATCTCAAAGGAGAAATTTAAAATAAAAAAGGAGACGTAATAGATTTTGAACTTACCACATTATGTGATCCTTTCTCTACTTCTCCTTCTGTGTTCACCCCTGGAGCACCAGAAGTAGTCTGTAAGTTATTGGGCAGAGATTGCGATGGGAGTAGCAGAGGGAGGGAAAACCTGGGAACACCCACACTATGCCCACTACTGGAATGGCTATGGAAGGAAGCACTATCAAGTGCTATTGAGAAACCGTAGTACCACAGCTAACGGGATTATTGTGGGAAAGGGGGTCATTAATGGATTATTTTCAGCATTGGAAAAGGGTGAATTTCAAAAGAATTGCAGCACGATAGCTGCTTGTTAACAATGACGTCATGCAATAGCACTGATCCTGAAGCAGCAATAATGCCTTGCTCTTGCAGTATGACACCTTTGTGTGATAAGGCCCTGTGTCTGTGTAAGTCTTCTGGAGTATTCACCACTTTACACTTTGCAAATACACCATTTTTTCCCACTCTCATGCTACACTTCCCAGGTGACATTGCTAAAGCCACTTTCAAAGAATACTGTGTGTCAAGGTAAAGGTCTCTTAAAAGTGGTAGTGGAATCTCTCTAAACACACACCCCCTTCTGCAGTGTTTCATGATGACAGCTGGAGGTCTTGAACCAGTTATGATTCAGTCTTTGAGAAGTTTGCACACCACAGAATATTGCTATTAGTCATTAGATTAACGGCTGCATTTGAGTGATAGTCCAGCATGCTATTCTTTCTGAAGAAATAACAGTTGTTAATATTTGTATTCTTCATTTGCTAAACTAAAAAAATCTGACATATTTGTAATTACTTTTCTTGTCAGTTCTCACCAGCTGGGGCAGATACTGAGTTGGATTGGATCATATGACCCCTCACTGGTGATGACCCAGAACAAGAAAACTGCTGAATCAGACCAAACACACATCTAGTCCTGCTTGCTCTTCTCACAATAGCCCACCAGAAGCTCCAATGGGAAGCTCACAATCAGGGCAACATTGCAATAACACCTTCCTGATTGGATTCCCCAACTGTTATAATTCAGAGGAATGCTGTTTCAGATGTGGGAAGCAATATATAAAGCAGCCATGATTACCAACTACTGATAGCCTCACCCTCCAGCAGTTTTTCCTGCCTGTCTAGGTGGGTGTTAGAAACAACTGCTGGGTAAAGGTAAGCATTAACCTTCAGCCAAAACTGAGAAACCAGGAGAATCAATAACAATGAACAGTCCACAAAGCAAAGGAATTGATTTTTGGTACTTACCTGTCATACATGCAACACCCAAACTTATGCACAAACACATACCCACAGAGACTTCTGAGCAATGAAGCCTTTTCAATATACCAGATGACAGGATCAAAATTCAAAATGACCTTAACAAATTGGAGAGCTGGGCCAAAGCTAATAAAATGAAATTCAACAGAGAGAAATGTAAGGTCCTACACTTAGGCAGAAAAAATGGAAGGCACAAATATAGGATGGGAGACGCATGGCTGGGTAACAGCACATATGAAAGGGATCTAGGAGTCTTAGTAGATCACAAACTGAACATGAGTTAGCAGTGTGATGCGGCAGCCAAGAAAGCCAATGCGATTCTTGGTTGCATAAATAGTAGTATGGTGTCTAGATCAAAGGAGGTAATGGTACTACTCTATTCTGCATTGGTTAGACCTCATTTGGAATACTGTATCCAATTTTGGGCACCTCAATTCAAGAAGGATATTGACAAGCTGGAAGGTGTCCAGAGGAGGGCGTCCAAAATGGAGAAGAGTCTGGAAGCCATGCCCAATAAGGAGTAGCTTAGGGAGCTGGGTATGTTTAGTCTGCAGAAGAGAAGGTTAAGAGGGGACATGATAGCCATGTTTAAATATTTGAAGGGATGTCATGTTGAGGAGGGAGTGAGCTTGTTTTTCACTGCTCCAGAGACTAGGACAAGAGGCAATGAACTCAAGCTGCAGGAAAAGAGATTCCACTTAAACCTCAGGAAGAACTTCCTGATGGTCAGATGTTCAGCAATGGGATATGCTGCCTCAGAGTGTGGTGGAGTCTCCTTCTTTGTAGGTTTTTAAGCAGAGGCTGGATGCCATCTGTCAGGTGTGCTTTGATGTGTGTTGCTGCATTGCAGGGGATTGGACTGGATGGCTCCTGTGGTCTCTTCAGATGCTATGATTCAACGATTCTATAATTCAATTAATGTCCAAGATTCTATTCAGTGCTGTTATTTTGCTTAAATTTCTGCTCATTATAATGTGAATTCCAGCTGAAGTGGGGGACCTCAGCCTACCTGATATTTTGGGCTACAAATCTTGCAAGTCCTTACCACTGGGTGAGGCTAATAGAAATTATAGGTCAAAAACATCTAAAGGACCAAAGGTTTCTTCTCTCTGGGTTAGAGAACAGAGGTGTGTCTCCTGCAACATTTGAGTCATAAATAACCTCAAAATACAGAGCAGGATGTGAAAGTCTGAAGATGTCATAGCTTATTCTAACTAATGATAGTAGAAAGAGATCCACTTTTTTTTAAAAAAAAAAAACTCATTTATGATTCAAAATGTAAGATCATGACCTAGTTGTATAGTCTTTCTGGAGTGACATTATCAGTAACGTGCAGAGCAAAAAATAACTTACGAGTTTCCTCCTGAATTCAGTTGCAAATATTTCAGCTAGTTGATCACTTTTTAATTAGTCTCTTCCCCTTTGACTTCAACAACCTATTGATCTATATATGCTGTTTTGTTTGTGAAATTACATTAGTATTCCACTTTCCCCTCAATGAGCTCAAAGTGGCACACATGGCTTACCTCCTTCCTAGTTCTCATAATACCAGCACTACAAAGTGGCTCAGACTGAGAGAGAGATTTTCTGTCTCAAGTTCACACAGTGAGTTCCATGACTTACCAGGGATTCGAATTGATTTCTCAGGTCTATGCCCACCACTATACCACAGTGGTTTTTCTATGAGAGGGGGAAAAAAACTTCAGTTCTGATTTTCTCAGGTCACATTATTGTTGAGGGTGGGAAGTGAAAGAGACATTTATTGGGTTCTGATTTTTATGCAACTTTTCCCAATTTTCATATCCAGAACCAGTACACAAACCAAAATGCACTCATACTGCAATATGTTCTTTTTTAAATTACAACTTTCCCATTGAAAAAATGCATCTAAAATGTGCATATGAGAAAGTATGTGTGTATATTTTAATATAATATTCACATATGCATGTGTATTCACAAATAAAATGTGTATGTTCTTGAAAATGGACATTGTAGTGGGAAAAACTGCTTGCAGAAATATATCGACTAGAAGAAGTGAGTGCAAAATTGTATACAGTTTCAATGTGAGTTGAAATTTGAAAACTGATGTGGAAATATAACAAAATGAACTTGGCAGTTGCAAAAACTGAAAATGACAGATGTATCCATCCCTAGTATAGGCACACAGGAGCAGAGTAGTTAGATTTTAATGGACACTTGGCAACTCACCTCAATATGTATCTAAGCTCAATTTGATATATGTCTACTGAAAAGTTAGTCCCTTCCAGTTTCATGAGGGTGATTCTCCGATAAGTAGCTACAAAATCACAGCCTAGAACATCTGGGAAATACCTATCCAGCGAACTGCAAGCATGTTAAGTAGAGCAGGTGAAAATCTTGTCCAAATATTGTTTCTGAGTCTGACATGGAAACCTATTCAGCAAGAGTAGGGATTTATTTTTTGAAAAAAAAATTAAAGATAAATAGCCTGACCAAGGCATCTGAAGCTGGATATTTTCCATGTGACATGTAATTACTTGAAATCCTTTCAGAAAGCAACCACTGGACTTGTTCCATATGCGTTCACACCTCCTCATTTGAAAATTCAGCTTGGCATTTGCTGAGAAATGACAACATTTGCTTGCCCAGACACAGCTTTGAATGAGACATTTAGAAAGCTTGCTCGAGTCATCCTGGAAAGTCAGCCGTTTGGCCAAATCTATGGGACTTCCCCCCAAAAAAGACTCTTCTTTGACTTCTTTCAAAGGGGAGATGTGAATGGTAAAAAAGAGAAAGAAAAAAGGTGTACCTTTCTCCATCCACACCCCCACCACATTTTGGAGAGCAGGATAAGATGTAGGGTTCAGCAGGTGGGTTAGGCAGGTGGGTATGGGCAGAGTAGCCATAAACAATGAAATCCTGACCCTCTCACCCTGCTGCTTTTCCATGATGGTGTTGGCTGTGGTTTCTACCCCTCACTTGGCGCTCAAAGTAGGATTTTGGAGCAAGAGTCCAGGAAGCCCCTCTCCTCAAAATGTCACTTTTCATCATTCCAGGGTCCCTGAATGCAGCAGCACATGGTGAAGTATATGAATACACAGTGATTTAATGGCATTCCCAAAAACGTGATTGCTGTAAAGCCATTTAAAGCCCTAATGAACTCGCAGACATTATTATCAAACAAGGTAGAGAGAAGTTGGTGTTCTGTACACCAGAAGAAAGACTTCAAGGATTGTCCAAGGTAGAGATGCACACAGCTATCAGCTCTGCCTCTTTGGCCTACCTACTTTTTCTATCTCCGTGCCTACTTTTGCCCCAGTTACACTGTTTTTTTTTTTCCTTTTTAAAAACAGAACAAAAACCATCTTCCTCCTCTCCCCCACACAAATGTGTACACCTGTGTTCAGCTTTTTTTCTTTTAAATGAACACATTGCCTGAAAGTATTTCTCTCACTGGCCAGTATATATTCAATCACACAAGCAACAATCAGAAGCAGGGCTGCTGTCACAAATCCTTGTTGCAGCCTTGCTTATTGGTTGGAGGAGATTGGAAACCATGCCCTCCTTGCACCCCAAGTAGATGTTGAATGGACCTCTTTTGCCTGCTCTGGGGGCTGGCTCTTAAGGTGGGCTGGGAGGGGTTGGGCAGGCAACATTATTTAGTTACACAAATGTAGCTAAGTAGCTGAGCTAGGATGCCAGTGAAACATCAGCTTAGATCTCCACTTTTTACATCTGCACATTTTGGGATGTGCCCACTGCCATTTTGCCAATATGTAAATTCAGGAATGCCAGCTGCATCTTACTGAACCCCCCACATACACACACATATCTGTCTTTTTTTTTTTTTGTCCCATAGGGGGAGTAGGGGAAGCATTTTTGCCATGTCTTAATGCTCCTTCTTCAGACTCACAAAGGAGACCAGTGCAAAACTTCTCAATTCTGCTTATCAAAAGTGTAATCCCAAAAGATTACTGGAGCATCTTGCTATTCAGAGAAGTGAGGAACATACAACACTATAGTGGCCATATGGATCATCCAACACCAAAACAGAAAAGGACACAGACATGCACAAAGTTTGAGCACGCAAATGTATTTGTATGGGAGTGGTATAATGGTTTGAGCGTTGGACTACAACCGGGGAGACCAGAGTTCGATTCCCTGCTCAGCCATGGAAACCCACTGGATGACCCTGGGGGTGTCATACACTCTCAGCCCCAGAATAACCCATGATAGGTTCACTTTAGGGTTGCCATAAGACAGAAATGACTTGAAGGCACACACAGCAACAACGACTTATGTGTGTAGAGATACATTATGAAATAACAGCTATAATTTAAATTACAACATAGTATGTTCAGCTTCCTGGTAGTGACTTACGAAGGCATAAGTTACACTGCACAAGTGGAGTGATTCTGTGGGACAGTGAGCAATGGCTGTATCCAGCTGATGCCAAAGTAAGTAGAGTGGCACATGTGAGACTGTTGCACACGTGGTAGCACATTAACCTATAAAGGGTAGATTTTGAATCTACATTGCCTTTGTGTATTGCATACTGCAATCACACAATGGATTGTAAGCCACGTATATTGACTATTGATCCACCTACATTGTGTTACAGTGCTATTCAATATATGGGCTGTGTAACGTCCCTCTGCCGGTGGATAAATACTATGCTTAAATAATGCAGGACCTCACCCTGTGTCTCAGCATAGTAGGGAAGACTGTGGCTGGCTGACCTGTGTGTCTGGCTGCTTAGTGTGCAGTCCAGGGGCCCATTCACATTACAAAATCATAGCACTATTATTCCACTTTAACTGCCACAGCTGCATCCTAGAGGAGCTCCCTTGCTAAGAATGCTAAAGGCCTTTTCCTAAATTATCAGTCACAGAATTTCATACTATAGAAACATGACAGTTAAAGTGGAATAATAGTGCTATAATTCTGCAGTGTTCCTGCAGCCTCATGTGTTCACCGATAAAGTGCCACTTCTCAATGCATCTTGTAAACTCTCTCTTCTGATGGTTCTTTCTCTAGATGTTATCTGGACCACACTTGAACTGGACAACCCTTAAAGTAAAGAAATCTTTCAAAGAATGGACTGTCTTCTTCAAAATGAGGACCATCCTCTATAAAAGGACACATGCACACCCTAGGTATAGAAGAAGCTAAAGGCATGTCAGTGGATTAAAAGAAGGTGAATGCATACCACTGGGACAAGATGAATCACTTGCTTCCATTTTGTACACCTGACCTTTTTCCTCTTTTGGAACCTTGACAAGTGGACCCATCAATCTGCAGGCCATGTCTCCTCACTGAAGGTTGTGAAAGTTCTGGTGGGGCGGGGAAGGGAATTTGGTTAAGTTGGCTCTGCTGTGAGACCATCATTCACTCTCTATTTCCAGTTCAACTATGACAGTGGTTCTCAACCTGTGGGTCCCCAGATGTTCATGGACTTCAGTTCCCAGAAGCCCTAGCCACTATGGTCAATGCTCAGGGCTTCTGGGAGCTGAAGTCCACGAACATTTGGGGACCCACAGGTTGAGAACCACTGAACTATGACCTTCTACTACAGTGGCCCTTTCCACATCCTACCTTTTCTTGGCACTGAGATGCAGTGCTCAATCGAGCAGCCTCTTGAGAGGCCCTCGCATCCAGGTTTCTTCAGCTCCGCACGAGCTTCCTGCTCGCGTGAGAGCCCTGCCTCTTCCTTTCGCAGTGCAGCCTGGGACCTTCCCAGGCTGCACTGAGACAGGAAGCATGACCGGCCCAGCTCCCGAGGCTCTGCATGCAAGCTAAGTGCGCGTGGGGCCTGGGAGCAATGTGTGACTGCGCACCATTTTTGGTTTAAAGCAGAAAATGAAAAAGTGCGCTAGCAGTGCCTGCCAGGCCCTGGAGTGTCGCGCAAGTGTGAGTGCATCGTGTGGACTGCTCCTCACATTTGCGTGATGTTCAAAGGCCCCTTCCGCATGGAAAATGCTGTTCAAAAAGGGCCTCTGTCATAGGAATAGTGAAGGCTCTACTGAGGTGAGTTTTGGAAGAAAGTAGGGAGAAACTCTCACCTTCAGCAGAGGTCAGCAAGCTCAAGGAACCAAGAAGAGGTTCCTTGGGATGAGTGGCTCTGCTACTATCTCTTGGTTAGACTGAAAATGCCAGGCAGAATCCTGTTAGTGACATATGCTGATGCAAGTTGTCCTAGGGATGTGGAGTGGCATACTGGGCCTCTGCATGATCCATATCAAAGTCAAGACCCACTAAGGAATGTGCAGAAGCCCAGTAGATCACACTCTGATGTATATCCAGTGAACTACAAGTCATTGTTAGTGTGTGTGACATATGAGCTATCCCTTGCAACTATATAGTGGATGGATTGAATAGTTAGCATGTAGCTAAAACCCATTTATTCCATAGATCTGATTTAGCTGGGACTAACCTAAGAATTTAGGATTATGTTCCTGAATATCTACATGACTTCACTTTCAGCCTTGGAAACTGTACTTTGATTTATGTGCATAATGCCCCTATCAGCACTTGGTCTTCATTGTGGCGCTGATAAATATCTTTTGTTATTTCTAGGACAATTCAAAGCTGGTAAGCAGTATGATTGAGAAGTATATGGATGTTATGTGAAAGCTGTTTCTTTCTTAACATCATCATTTAAGAAAAAAAATGAAAATAATATAATGTTATAAAATTTTGCAATCTGACAGATACCTTAACAAAACTTAGTCACAATTGTGACATTATCACCAAATCGTAACTCTCCCATCCCAACCTACTTCACCAGGCATCAGCTACATGGAAAGAAAGAGGTCCATTATGTCAGGAATTAGAGCATGGGTTAATGACATTTCTTTCAGGTTTGGGGGTGGGGGGGTGGGCAGGAAAGGTTATTTAGTTACGTTTACTTTAACTAAGCAGATGATGTGGAATATTGGCCAATATTAGTGTTACCACCCCTTACACACCCCAATCTGCAGGATGGCAAAATTGGCAAGAAATATCATTTTCCTATATATATACAAGAGACTTATGGCTGGGAAACATGCAGGACACTGGCTGTAAGCCTGGGCTAGGTTAGGATGGCCTCAACATGGCCAGGACATAATGTCAAGAAGAATTAGGTGGGAAAGCCTGGTTTAATGACCTTCCCGTAATTCTGTCAATGATCTGACACCCAAATACAATAGTAAATGAAATGGCCCAGGTACCACAGGCAAGCACCCCTGCTGTGTGCATTTCCTACAGAGACCTTCCCCATTTACCTTACCTAACCAAGACATTAAGAAGCTGTCAGGACTTCCAGCAATGTTTTTTTTTCACCACAATCAGTCTGTTCCAGACACCTGCCAGAGAGTCATTAACATTCACCCCTTCAGGATAGGAAAAAGGGTATTTAAACCCTAGCTTCGACCTCAGCACTGTGCACCCCCTGACTTATGAGTTGATGCACAGAGCTCAAGGACTGATATAGAGAAACCTTTAGGGACTCCAGCTGAATTTTGTGTGTCTATGTGATTGTGACTCTGAGTTATTGAAGCCATAAGGTCTACCTTGGAATTGGAACCTGCTTCCTTTCCTTTCTTGGTCCATACCAGGCAGCCGCCCCATACAGTCACAAGTTTGGTAAGCCATCTGTGAGTCACAGTAGATCACAAGGGCTTGGTACATGCCTGCACCTGGGAATCTCTCCCTAACTCTGGGTCTATCATGGTGTTGGATCTGAGAGTTAGGGACATACAGTTAGGAAAGTACATGGACACCACATGACACTAGTATTTAAGGTTACAGAGAGAGAACCAAGCAAAGCCTCATAACCTTACTTTGTATGGGCTGCATGCCAGTTTCTGTAGATCAGTGAATCTTTTGAATTCCTGACAAGGAAAGTTAGTAGGGCAGAAGGAACCGCAGACCCCCTTTGTAGTACCCTGTAGGGTAGCTCCCAGAGGAAAAGCGGTTTATGAGTCAGAGGTGGCAACAACCAGCTTTTAGGTTTAAGCACTTTGTCCGTATTTGGAAGCAGTACCCCCACTCTGAAAAAGCAGCATTAAATTGGTAGGACTCAGGCAGAACCCAGATCCCTCTTTCTCTCACTGCTCAACTGAGTGGCAGTAAGTTCCTTGGAATTCAGTCAGTCAGCTCTGGACCCCTGTTGCTTACTCTGCCAGAGAGCCATCAACAGTCACTCCTTCAGGGTAGGAAAAAGAGTATTTAAACCCTAGCTTTGGCTCTAGCATTTTGCTAGCACTTCAGGCATCACGCTGCACCCCAGACTCTCATTCCTCCATGCTGCCATCAAACTTTTGTGTTTTAGCCATCTCTGTTCGATCCTCTGTTCTGGGACTGGTAAATATCACCTATTACACCCACAATCTCGCTCTATTCAGTCTTTCTCTCCTTTCCCTTCACTAGTCTTGCATGGTTTGTGAGACTGTTTGATTTTTTGCAGGTGTCTACAAATCCCCCAATAAAACATTCTTTTGACTATCAACTGATGTCTCACAGTTAGCACCAGTATACACAGGTGAAAAGGTCCTGTAGTTACCCCCTCTTTCAGGCCTCCTTTTGAGCTATAATTCTCTACCTTTTTAGGACCTCAAAGTTCCCCACCTCTTGGGGTAACTTTGGTTTTTTTACCAGGAAGGTTTTTGTTTTTTGTGTTTTGATATGCAAACTAAATAAACCCAGTTCTGGTAAAAATATATATTTATTTGATGTGTTATTCTTTCCATTTAATTGAAAACCTCCAACCATAATCTTTGGACTTTTAGACAGCACCACCACAAGTGAAAGAAAATATCCACATCATTGCAGTTTCTCCAACATTTAGCAGAAATTTGTTTACTTGTATAGCTGAGTTTCATTGGAGTCCTATACCACTGATAAATCATTTTAAAACAGCATTCATATAGCTTAACTGAAATTTATTTTATGAAGGGACTTTCCATAATGAGGACCATAAGACATCTCCTATTACCAGCACTTTTTATGGTTTTCAACTCCTTTAATGCAATTTTCCTCCCCTTTTTTTTCCCACCACTTCCATTCAGCAAAGGCACATGGACCAAATAGAGCTTGTGAGGGAACTCATATGTCTGGGTGCATGAAAGAGCAGCCTGCCTCCAACAGCTTGACCAGTAAAGGTCTACAATAGGCTTTATAGCACAGTTATCACTGATGTTTTATATTTGTCAGGACTACTTCTGAAATTACCTTTTAAAATGCTTATTATGCATTTAAAACGTTGCATCAATAAATGCTTTCATGTATTTCTAACTCATTTATCCCTGGCTACTTTTTACTTCACTACTGAGTTTTCTCTTTTTTCTTTTCACTATACTTTCTCTTCACTTTCTCTTCATATTGTCACAACAGTTATTATTATTTATTATCATTTTCTTCATTTATATCCTGCCTTTCCTCCAATATGGAGGAGACAGCTTACAACATGTTTAAAAACAATACAAGTTCAAAACTATACAAAAACTTCAACAATAGTATAAATATAAAAGTTATTTAAAAGAAAAACAATTTATGAAGTTAAAAAAAAAATAAAGTGCATTAAAAGACAATATAAAAAAGCAGAATGCCCCATTAAAAGCCCACCCCACTCAGCATCTAAAAGCCTGATTGCATAAGAATGTGCTAGGGGGAGAAGAGCAAGGACAAGACCATCCTGGCCTCCCTACAGAGGGAGTTCCAAAGTCTGGGAGCAGCCACCAAGACGGCCTTCTCCTTTGTTTCCACCAAACAAGCCTGAAAAGGTAATAGGACAAAGAAAAGGCGTCTCCAGAATACCTGAAATCTCTTAAGGGCCCATAAAGGGAGAAGTGGTCCTTCAAACAGTATGGAACCAAGCCATATAGATTTCTTCCTGGTAGCCTATAAGTAACCTATAACAATGTAGGTTACCATCTTCTCAATTGCTTTGTGGCACTTAATTAACCTTTGTTCTTTATTGTACTTATTGTCATCATATCACAGCACTGGATTCTATTATTAGACAACTTTATTGAGGTACTATGGCAGCTACCTGATGTGAATACTCACCTTCATTTTTTTCACCTCTGTGCATTGCTTCTGAGAACCAGTGTGGTGGGGTGGTTTGAGCATCGGATGACAACTCTAGAGACTAGGGTTTGAATCCCTGCTTGGCCATGGAAACCCACTGGCTGACCTCAGGCAAGTCACACCCTCTCATCCTCAGAAGACAAGGGCAAATGCCCTCTGAGCAAACCTTGCCAAGAAAACCCTGCAATAAGGTTGCCTTAGGGTTGCCATAAATTAGAAATGACTTGAAGGTACACAACGCAACAGGTGTTCCTTTTGCACATTACACATCACTCCTAGGCTGCAGGGGATCACCCATGGGCATTGATCATTCCCTTGGATACATCATTGTGCTACTTTGCTATTTGTATATAGCTTGTGCAATACAAGTAGAAGGTAATTCCACTGGTAATTTTTTATGCTGTGCTGCAGTGAAATAGGATCCCAGCCTCAGTGTGTTGGTTGTAAGTAGATGTTCAAACCCACCCATAGACAGTGGAGCTCCAAAGAGTTCCCTTTTGGTACCACAGCACCCAGATTTCCTGCCAAAAGCATGGCCACTTTGATCGATTCCTTTAAGATGAAGAAAGGAACAACAAAAAGACACAGATTGCTAAATAAGGGATAATGCAATCATATTGTGCTCCAGATACTATTTACTACATCTGCTTCATAAAAGTATAGGGTTAAAAGGGGGTGGGGAAGAGATCAATTAAATTATCTCATCTCTCCTTCCAGCAATGTGGAATTTCTCCCCACGGTAAATGTATTAGCACATTGTCCACAATAGTTTCCAATGTGCCAAACTGATGGCTTTCCAGAGGCTTCTTTGGACGCAGCAGCTAGGTAGCCTTGCCAGGAGGATTTTCCACCTGCTCCTTTCCTTAATTTCATCCTTCAGTTCCTACTTGTACCCATCTGTCCTCCTTTGTTTCTACCCATTTTTTTTCTACCCATGTTGAGCTTTTTTTACCAGCAGACATCTCTTTTCCCTCTTCACCATGGTATCAGTAATCCTTTGATCACTCTTATCCAAGGAATGAGTATGAATGAAAATACAATTTGCTTACACTGAAATTTTAAATGCTAGCTTTGGGGGGTGGGGAGCAGAGATACTTCTCCACAATTGTATCAACTCACCACCCTCTCCCCAAAGGAAGGAGAAGGCATGGGGATTTGCATAACATTTTCATGCATAACATGGGAGAAATGATTACTCCCATATAAACAGAGATACATTTCACCATTATGGGGAAGGGCTGTGACCAGCTCTCAAACCACTACACCATGCTGGATCCTAACATATTAAGAGTAACACAATTTCCACATCTGGTTAACAAGGTAGCTGGTGGGAAATGTTCCATCTGTGCAGAGGAATACCCACATTTGTCACATCTGTTGATTCCACACCTCATT
Source organism: Iguana delicatissima (assembly GCA_948472985.1). Classification (NCBI taxonomy): domain Eukaryota; kingdom Metazoa; phylum Chordata; class Lepidosauria; order Squamata; family Iguanidae; genus Iguana; species Iguana delicatissima. The sequence continues at coordinate 394,796 of CAOKZL010001283.1, forward strand.
TTTAAAAATAGGGAATGCATCTTTATGTGCAGTGCTCTCTTTGTATATTAGGACACTCTTTCTACCCATGCCAACCACAATAACAAATCTCTGGGGCAGATGTTCAAGACTAATCCTCCACTAAACTTTTTATATATCAACCAAAGCAATCCTACTCAGTCCTAATTATTTTCTCTGTCCATAATTAGGTATTTTATATTTTCTGGTTCTGAATCTAAGCAAACAGAGCTGCTCTGTCTGGGGCACTATGGAATCCACATTGTGAGGGTGAAATTGGATTTGAAATGTACATTATCTATGTTTTAGAATCACAGGTTCACAGATCACAGACTTTGGATTTGTTTCTCCCATGGAATGCCTGTATTCTCACTTGAAATACTGTTTTCAATGTTGCCATTTGAAAATTCAGCCCTATTCCTGCAACTCTCCAGAACCTGAAGACCTTTGCTAAAATGATTAATATACCTAGAGCTTGTTTCTTTTTAAAAGTAAGTTATCTCCTTTGCTTGTTACTCAATGCAATGTTGAAAAATAACTTGTTATATTCTAGTTGCACGGCTCGTTACTTTTTATTCCTTTTCCCTGCTTTTTGAGAGAGAAGCTCTTAAAATGGGTAGAGATTGCTTTAAAAAAAATTCTGTCAAAATATCTCTCAAACATTATTTATGATTAACTAGGCACCATTGCTCATTATACCAACAATATACTCTTCTTCTGAAATGAAATTTTGTTAGACATGTTATCTCAAGGTAACTAGATACATTAACTATATTACTTTTGAGAACCAAAATGGTGTAGTGGTTTGATTCTGACACTAGAGAATAGGGTTAGAATTGCTGCTCAGCCATGAAAACCTAAACGTGACCTAGGGCAAGTCACACCTCTCAGCCTCAGAGGAAGATAAAGGCATCCCCCCACTGAACAGATTTTGCCACAAAAATGCCATGATAGGTTTGTCTTAGAGCTAGTGTAAGCTGGAAACTACCTGAAGGCACACAACAAGAACGTACTACTTTAAACTCATTATTTCAAAACTTTAGGCATCCATAATTGATATGCTAATCAGAGCTGTTCCCGATGTTATTGGCTGGGCTGTGGGATGTCTCCCCATTCTGATAATAATTACATCTAGCAGCTTTGTGGGTAGGTAAGGCCCTTTCCGCACCATGCCTCAATAGTGCGTTCTTCCATTACAATCCCAGCGTTACCATTGGCACAATGGTAGCAAGTTAGGAATGCTCTCTTCTGCACCCTTCCGCCTTAAGCCAATGAGTAGGGTTATTGCCACTGGTGTCCTTTCCACACTACAGCATCATTGGCCACTCTGTTTCCCCACCTTCACCCTGCCCCACTGCCCCGACTGGTCAAGGTTTTTTTTTGTAAGCCATACTAGCGCAACCACATTGTAACATCATGATATGCCAGTACGCTATTGCATTTGTGCAGTATAGTGCTAAAAATGTATTTAAAAAAATAATTCAAAGGAGAAATGTAAAATAAACACAGAGAAGTGGTAGATTCCAAACTTACCAGGCTGTGGGAATTGTTACTGAGGGAGGGACAAGCTAGGCACACCCACCACCCCCACTCCAGGATCCCCGACAACAGCAAGTGCTATTACGGTACCACATTGAGCCAGCTGACAGGCTTGAAGCACTAAAGGAGGCTCTTAATGGATTCTTTTCCTGGAATTAATACAGGGCGGTTTTGCAATGCTTGGGGACAGGATAGCAGCTGGATAGCAATGATGTTGTGCAGTAGCACAAGGAAACAACCCGCTGCTGGTGTAGGATAGCAACACTGTGTGGAAATGGCCTCAATCACATGACTCCTTTCCATACAGTCATGGCTGAGCCGGGGATAGGCAACAACTGAGTTGTCAACAGCCACATAATAAGCCCAATATGTCACTGTCACTTCCTGTCAATCAACATCTACTTTCTGAGGTAGTTGCCTCATTCTGCCTTAAAAGTGTATCCGGCTTTGCTTGTTGGGACTGAGTTCTAGTAAAATCATGTCGAGTAATGCAAAGTTTTTCCCTACTAGAGTTGCAGGAGAAAATTATTTGATACACATTCTAATGCAAACACTATTAAACCAATAAGTGAGCTGGAATTCAGTTGTCCTTTGAAATTCACAACTTTCCAAATTTTGCAAAACAGTCCTGTCCGTATAAAAACAAGAAAAGGGACATGCGTATTATAAGGAAAGATTCACACAACCATGTGCATATGCATGAAAACTACTGTTCAAAAATGCATTTATATTGGGAAAACTATGTGGCAAACATGTATATATGAAGCAAAATCCATACCAAAATATGTGAGCTGGGGATTATAACACAGAAATCCATAAACATTATCATGCAAGTGTTGAAGCAAAAAAAAAAAAAAAAAAATACTCTCAGAAGTTTGAGATGAACCAAACTTAAGTCTGGAAAGAAACAAAAGCAGACAGATTTATCCATCTCTACTTCCTACCAACCTTTTAAAAGAGAACTTTCTCTTTTCACACTCAGTGAGGCCAAAATGAACACAATGCTTCTGCACTGAATGTCCCTTCTGCTTTCTCTTCTGCTGGTTCTGATGAAAAGTGTGGCATGGCTCCTTTCTACCAAGGAGGGGAGTTTGGCTAGCAGTCAGCACGGCAGAAGGAGATCAGTGCAGCGGAAAATTGGATAATAGGATAAAAAATGCAGGACCACAGGAACCCCATCAAAATTGGCTCCTCCTGTCAGAAAACAGACAAATGACAAGCACAAATACAAGGTGTTATTTGTATTTTAATATTTATACCGATAATCATACTTATATGTACCAGAGGCATCTGCTGAGCATATTCGTTTTAACCTTTTGTTGACAAAATTAAAACCTTGTTAAAAAAAAAATCACCAGAAGGGGGTTAGAATGTGACAGCTGGTAAAACTGAAAATTGTGAACTATTTCTTGGGAGAGAAAAAGAAAGGACCCTAACAGTACCAGCCCATAACTTACCTACTCAGACCTGTCATTGACTTCATTTGGGTGTATTGTTGTTATATGCCTTCAAGTCATTTCCAAATTATGGCAAACCTAAGGTGATCCTATCATGGGGTTTTCTGGGGCTGAGAGCACATGACATGCCCAAGGTCACCAGTAAATTTCTATGGCTGAGTGGGGAACTAAACTCTGGTCTCCAGGGTTGTAGCCCAGTGCTCAAACCACTACACTATGTGGGCTCTCTTTTCAGAGTTTACCCCTCTATTAGAGGGCATAGGTCTGCATTCTAAAGAACCAGTATTTCAGTTTGAAAACACTTTGTTCAAGGAGACTGTCTGCAGTAAAGAGATATAAAGCTTACTGTCTCATTAAAAGCTTTACATGTCCTTTCCAGGACAAGTGCTAGACACTGTTTAGATAGAACAAATAAAATCTTTAACCTCCATATCGGCACTATGGCACTTTTTACACAGCTTAGCTGTATTGGGTCTCTTCCGGCAGATCATTCCTGGACTATAGAATGACCTGCCAGAAAATCCAACAGCAAAATATGCTGTCTGAATTCAAAAAAGTACTAAAGACTTATCTCTTCCGGCAGGTCTACCCAGTCTATTTTTAATCGTACTTTAATTGTACTTTTAATTATGATTTTAACTATAGTATATTTGTATTTTAAATGGTTTGTATTTTAGTGTATTTTAACTGTGATTTGCTTTTAATTGTATTTGTGCTATACCCTGCCTCAAGCCTGGGGGAGAGCTAGGTTACACCACTTCTTCTTCTTCTTCTTCTTCTTCTTCTTCTTCTTCTTCTTCTTCTTCTTCTTCTTCTTCTTCTTCTTCTTCATATCTGAAATACATCATGGAAAGTATACATGTGTTTTCTTGAGAGACACAGAGTAGCAGCACACAATATACTGCCACAATCACAGGATGGCAGCCGTGAGTATCATCCATCCTAATTATATATACATTATTGAAGCAAATCTTGGTCACAAAGTACCCATTACATCTTCACTACTTGATTTCTCTCCTCTTTGTCTACTCTGTACTTGGGTAACTGGCATCTTGGGTGAGCAAATCCTATTCAGTTCAAGAAGTTTTACAGAAGTTTTATCTGTGTTGTGAGGTCTATAATGATCTTTTTATCCATGTGAAGTGTCTCATGATATTACGATTGCCAATTTCAGGCATCGTGTGCTGTGGGGGCGCTTTGGCAAAGAAGCCCTCTATGTAGAGTGGACACTGCATACCCTACCTTACTAATTATGGACAACATCGTTCACTGCATTCTTAACTATATAATCATATACTATATCTATACTATACTATATATAAGCTATACTATATATAAAGTATATAATGAATCCCACCTTAAACTGTGGGTGGGAGGAGGCTGGACCCATCATCTTGAATCATCTCACTAACCATGCTTCAGACCTCTGTCATCTGAAGCAGTTCTTTAAGTTTCAGGTGGATGTTGGGGAACATTTATGATCATGGCAACTTTGCCACAATCATGAATATGTTGCACAGCTAAATATGGAACAGTTATGGAGCCATCACCCTAGAGCTTGAGTCCATAGCAGTAATGCAGGATGTCAGCCAAAATCCACATGCAAATTTTATCCCACATAGGCTTTCTCTTTTTTATGTGTTTCACCTTTGGAGATGATGGGTAGTGGAGCCCCAAATTCAGCAAGGCTGCCTGATTGACACCACCACTCATGCACTTGTTCTCTTGCTCTGGATAAGAGCTGAGGAAAACAAAGTGGATTCTAGTTCCACTGGAGTTCCAGCTGAGAAAAATATGTGGACTCCAGTATGACCAGGGGACCCCGTCCACATAGAGCTTGGAAAAGTTACTATTTAGGCTGTGGCTTCTAGAATTCTTCAGCCAGCAGACAACCCAATCTGCACCAGTCTAGGAAAGTTACTTTTTAAATTATAATACCCAGAATTCCCCAAACAGCATGGTCTGTTAAGACTCTCCACAACATCACAAGTGTTCTTTTTGTAGTTTGAACTCTGAAATGGCTAAGTAGATAACCCCATTGCTTTCTATATCTGGCAATGGGTGCCTGTGATTAAAAGGTCTCCCCAATAACAGAAAAATGGAAGTAGATAATGTCTCATTGACAAACACAGTTGCCCTCTGGACTGCATATTTAGTAGACTGCCACACGCAGGCAATTTAAATAGCCAGCCAAGAATTCAAAGCTGTGGCTAATTCATTACCTACGGTTCTCTTGCTGGAGTACTAATTTAAAGTCATGTGTGTTGTACTAATTGTAATTTGGTTTTAAAGTGACAAGATAAATATCTCCAGGTACATAATAAATAATGGACAGGGGTCAAAACCAATGAATGTCTGAAGTATATTAATACTAACTGCATGCAATATATCACAATTACGCATTTAAAAAAGATTAATTGCATTTACAGATTAGCACACTATTCCTTTTTCATATCATACTTGGTAAACTGTAACGAAAAGCCACCTGAATTGTTTGTCTACCTCAGATTTTTTCAAAAAGGGAGATTTGGATTTAGAACTGCTGTCAGTGGGAAGAAGTATTTCTGGAAATAATCACCATCATCATATTGAAAAAGGAGGAGAAGGAAGAAGAGGGTTGGCATTCTGTTCATTGCTTATGATATTGTAAGCCAGACTTATAACATTGTAAATACTGCAATTCACATACAATCATAGAATCATAGAGTTGGAAATGCAGTAACACACACCAAAATATTCCCACCAGATGGCCATCCAGCCTTTGTTTAAAAACCTACAAAGAAGGAGACTCCACCACACTCCAAGGCAGCATGTTCCACTGTCAGACAGCTATGAGCATCAGGAAGTTCTTCCTGAGGTTCAGGTGGAATCTCCTTTCCTGCAGCTTGAATCCATTGCTCCTTGTCCTAGTTTCTAGAGCAGTGGAAAATATGCCCACTCCCTCCTCGACATGACATCCCTTCAAATATTTAAACATGGCTATCATGTCCCCTCTTAGCCTTCTCTTCTACAGAATAAACATACCCTGCTCCCTACGCTGCTTCTCATAGGGCATGGCTTCCAGACTCTTCTCCATTTTGGTTGCCCTCCTTTGGATACCTTCCAGCTTGTCAATATCCTTCTTGAATTGAGGTGCCCAACATTGGATACAGTATTCCAAATGAGGTCTAACCAATGCAGAATAGAGTGGTACCATTACCTTCTTCGATCTAGATACCATACTCTTATTTATGCAACCAAGAATCGCATTGGCTTTCTTGGCTGCCGCATCACACTGCTGACTCATGTTCAGCTTGTGATCTACTAAGACTCCTAGATCCCTTTCATATGTGCTGTTACCCAGCCATGCGTCTCTCATCCTATATTTGTGCATTCCATTTTTTCTACCTAAGTGTAGGACCTTTCATTTGTTGAAACTCATTTTGTTAGCCGTGGCCCAGCTCTCCAATCTGTCAAGATCATGTTGAAATTTGATCCTGTCCTCTGAGGTATTAGCAACCCCTCCCAATTTGGTGTCACCCGCAAATTTGATCAGCATGCCCTCTATTCCTTCATCCAAGTCAGTGATGAAGATGTCGAACAGCACTGGGCCCAGGATAGGAACCCTGTGGCATCCTACCAGTTTATTTCTCTCCAGGATGAAAAGCAGTCATTGGTGAACACCCTTTGGGTCAGTCGGTCAGCCAATTACCAATCCACCTAACAGTAGTACTGTCCAGTTCACATTTTACTAGTTTCTTTGCAAGGATCTCATGGGGAACTCTGTCAAAGGGCTCACTGAACTCAAGATATGCTATGTCTACCTAATGGTGACACATTTGATCTTTGCACCATTGCAACAGTTGCGAATGCACCCCAAAACCCACCAAACCCAGGCAGCTGCAGCAACCAAAAGACTGCCAAGGCACTGGCAAGTGGGGCACTAAACAATGATGCATCAAACCCCCTCCTGCCAACAAGGACCAGTGCAAAAAGCAATTGCTTTATACAATATAAAATAATAATAATATAACAATAATATAATGCAATGATATTATAGTAGATTTTATATAATTAGTATGTTGTTGTTACGATTATTTGTCGTGATATTCTACATCAGCTATTTAGTTACATATGTGCAGCTATGTACACCTGGTCCTGACCCACCTGCCTCAGTCTACCTTAACAGCCAGCAGCTGGATTAGGCAAAGGAGGTCTGGCTTTTCATTACGGTTTATTAAGTGTTATATATACAAGGAGCAGTGTGCTAATTTGTAAATGGGGCTCAGGAAAGATTAGGTTTCCAATCCCCTTTTCTGAGCAAGTGAGGCTGTCAAAATCAGAAGCAGGACCTATGCCGTAAATTCTTGTTTCAGCCATGTTTATTGATGGGAGCGGGCTGGAAACATCATATTCCTTGCGCCCTGATTGCGAACTGAACAGACTTCCTTCACCTGATCTGACTGCTTGCTGTTAAAGTGGACTGGATGGAGGCATTTGTATAATTTTACAGTAAAACTACATAGTCTTACTGAATACAGAGAAGTTACAAAACCATAACTCTGGGTTACAAAGCCATAACTGCAATACTTTATGCCAGCCATCTTCTTCATCATCATCATCATCATCATCATCATCATCATCATCATCATCTAAAAAGCAACAACAGAGCAAACGTATATGGCAATTTGGAGCAGTCTTCCATTGTTCCTGAGCTAAGCTACTACACATTTCTACTCAGATGTAATTCCCACTGCATTCAGTGAAATTTAGGTCATTTCCACACTAGGCTGTTATAATGCTATTATTCCACTTTCTTTTTTTCCTTTTTATTAAAAACAATAACAAATATTGACATACATATATCAATGGTTATATTCATTTTTCTAATTGTATAAAAACATTCATATTATCTATATACTTAATGTTCTATTTACTTATTTTCATTCCAATAATATATTATAAATATTATATAATCCATAATAGAAAGATATTTGTAATGTCTATCATGTTTATTATACAATCACTATTATATCTTTACTGTATATTTTACTCAAAGGATCTTCTCTATTTTAGATCCTTTTCTACATCTCGTTATCTTTCACTTCCTTCTTTCTTTTACTTGGTTAATTCTTTCTCCCTTTTATCTATTACCTCTATAAATTTATGAAATTGTTGACTGGCCACCAACATTACTTATTCCAAACCTATTTGTTATCTTCCGCTATCAAGCATTTTTATTATCTTCTCTTATCCTCTCATATTGATTATTCTTCCTGGCAAATCTTTGTCCAATTATTCTCAATATATCTCTTCACTTCCATCATTTCATTGTCTTTTTCTCCCCTTCTTGTTTCTTTCATAGCACATGATAAACTTTCTAGGGAGACATATTCTAGAAGTTTCTTTAACCAATCTTCCAATTCTAGTGCTACATTTCTTTTCCAATATTTAGCATATACTCTTCTGGCTGCCGTGACCATATAAAGTATCTTATTTTTATGTTTATGATACTCTTTATCCACTTGGTGAGTCATGTTCAAAAGAAAGATCTCTAGTGTCAGTGGTATCTTTATTTGCAGAATCTTCATAATTATTTCATGGATCTTCCTCCAACACTTTTTTGCTTTTTCACACTGCCACCACATATGATAGAAGGTGCCACACTCCTTTTCACACTTCCAGCATTCCTTGTCTTTAGTTTTGTACATCTTACTCAGTTTCTCAGAATCCAAATACCACCTATGTATGGTTTTCTTTTACGCTCTGTGCCAAAGTGAATTTCTGAGTGTTCTCCCAGCTTTTCTTCCAGTGTTCCAGCTTAATCTCATGGTCGATATTTCGCACCCATACTATCATTGTGTCTTTTATAGTCTCAGTTTCCAGCTCTCTCTCTAGCATAAATTTATATAGTTGTGATGCCAAATCTATTATTCCACTTTCAAGATTCTATGGAATCCTGGGGTTTGCAGTTTAGAGAGGAATCTTTGAGGCAAACCCCAGGATTCCATAGGATGTTGAAAGTGGAATAATAGCACTATAACAGCCTAGTGCGGAAATGACCTTACTTCCAAGCACATAAGCGGAACATTGTAGTCTTAGGCTGTAACATAGGCCTTTTCTGCAGCTTATCTTATCCCATCATCCCCAGTTGCAATCTGGTAGCACCTTTGGCAGGAAGGGCATGACAGGAATGCTCATCTCTGCACCAGACCAGCTCCCTGTGGAAGGGAGTGCGAACGACATGTATCTGCCTTCTGCAGTTCAGCTGGGCTTTCTCCCATGCTGCAGTGGGGCAGGAAGCACCTCCATCATGTTTTCTGCCCTACCACATGGCCAGGAAGGATGGGAGCATCACACAATTGCTGGTCATTGATGGAGAAACTCCATCAATGATTTAGCCTGCAAGTGCACCAGTTGATAACGGAAGAAGGACAGGTCCATGACAATGGTCATTTCCGCATGAGACGGTTATAGCCCTTTGATTCCACTTTCAACATCCTATGGAATCCTGGGGTTTGCAGTTTAGGGAGGGGCTGGCCAGCCCCTCCCTAAACTGCAAACCCCAGGATTCCATTGGATGTTGAAAGTGGAATCATAGTACTATAACAGTCTCGTGCGGAAATGGTCAATGTCATATGGAAGCATCATCGCAATCCAACTCCTCTTGTGTCCCCATGCCAGGACGCCATGTCCATGCAAAAAGGACCATAATTTAAACTTGAGAAGAAGCCTTGTCATTTTATGTGGTACTTAATTCACAGTAAACATGAGTCTGGTTTTGGTTGAAAGACCTTATATGGTCAAAGATGACCCCATCAGCTTCATGGTTGAGACAAGATGTGAGCTTGAGTTTCTCCACTTCTAGTCTGACACTTTACCTTCTACATTCACACTGGATCACTGTTGAAATACTGGAATGCAATGGTGAATACACCCGCCTGGCTCTTTTTATAATATACAAGGTCAGGTAAAGAGTTTACTTCCTCAGTTCTGAAACCTGTATTGGCTGAGATGAACAAACTTTTCTGACACATAACACTGCCTTCTACAAACCAGTTGCCTCTGCATGTGTGGGACTGCAATTCCCATCTTTCTTATCCATGCCCATGGATGCTGGCTGGGATGATACAAAACAGGAGCATCAATGAGACATCTATTTTTAAATCTATTGTTTAAACTGGAGGTGTAAATCCTTGCTTGTCTCATTTTTTCATGTGAAAAAATGAGAAACTTGTTTTCAAAAACACTTGTCTAAAAGACATTGCACATTTTGCATGTGCGCTTTCTGGCAAGAGTATTCTCATCTGAAAGGGCTCTTGTTTCTGCAACTTGCAGAAATGATTTTGGCACTAAGCAATTTTGCAACTGCTTTGCTGCTGCATGGACTTTTTAAAAGTACAAGGGATAGATGAGTTGTTAGCTCTTTTTTTTTCACTCAGCACTTCTGAATTTGCTGTGTGTGTTTGTGTGCACTTCATTTCACAAAGGAAATGAAACCTGCTTTTCACAGAGGCATCTAGTGCTAATTGTGGAAATGGCTTCGCATGAGAGAAAAGGAGTTCATTGTCTTAGAACATTTCCACGTTAGACACCTAGTGCATTCTTCTGTTGCAGTCTTGACATTGCCATGCACGTGATGGTAGCAGATTAGGAACTCTGTTTTCTGCACCCTTCCACCTTAAGTGGATGAGTAGCAGTATTGCTACCGGTGTTCCTTCTGCACTATAGCATCCTTGACCACTTCCTTTCCCTGCCTTCACCTTGCCCCACCACCCCTGACTGGTCTGGGTTGGTTTTTCTTTGGAAGCTGTACTAAATACGTCAGTACACTATTGCATTATCATACCATAATGTCTAAAAATATATTTTAAAAAAACATTTTAATGCAAAGGAGAATTTTAAAATAAACACGGAGAGGTGATAGCTTTTGAAGTTACCATGCCATGGAAATCATAGAGGGAAGGACAAGCTGGAGGGACAAGCTGGGGAGACCCACATCCCACCCACTGCTGGATCTGTGACAACAGAAAGCACTATCAAGCACTATAACAGTACCGCACTGAGCTGGCTGATGGGATTGAAGCACTAAAGGAGGCGCTTAAGGGATTTTTTCTGGAAATAGAATAGGGTGGTTTGGTGGTGCTTGAGAACAGAATAGCAACTGGATAATGATATCATGTGGTAGCATGGCTCCTGAACCAGAAATAGCCCATTGCTATTGCAGGATAGCAACATCATGTGGAAATGGCCTTAATCATGCAAGAAGTGAGAAATCTTATGGGGACTGTTGAGTTACCAGTGGGGTGTCTCAATGCCTCTTTTACTTGCACTGTAACTGACATGGCTGCACCCTGTGGAATCCTGGAAATGGCTATTTAGGGAGAGCCAGTGCTGTTGTAGTGGACTGTGCAAAGCCAGGGTTCAAATAACCACTCAGCCACAGAAACCCACTGCCTCACCTTGGGTAAATTGTTGCTGCTGCTGCTGCTGCTGCTGTTGTTGTCATCTTCTTCTTCTTCTTCCTCCTCTTCCTCTTCTTCTACAATGTGTATGCTTTTTAAACTGATGTCACACCCTTTCAACTGACTATGTATTTTTAATTAGTGTTCATGTTTTTAACTGTGTTAATGTGTCTATTTGTTGTATTTTAATCTGTTGCTGCCCACCTTGATCCATAGGGAGAGGTGGGTAGGAAATAAATAAATATAAATAAATATTATTATAAATAAATATCAAGAGTAAATATAAATACATACAACATATGATTATATGTAAATATTTAATATAAATTATAGGGGTGGGATGAATCCAGAATATTCCAAATCTGAATCCGGATCCGAATCCCTGGAAGGTTCTGGGAATCCACGAATCTCACGAATCTCAAATCTTTCGAATCCCACTTTAAAAAAGGGTTTAAAAAGCAAGAGAAAGAAGGATAATCTTGGGCAAGACATGCTCTCTCAGCCTTAGCAAAAGCCTAGGCAAAGGCAAACCTCCCTCTGAAGAAATGTGACCAGGACAATTGTCATAGTTTTGCCTCAGGATCTCCCCAGATTGAAAATGTCATGAGGGCCCTTTGTACACAGGCAGAAAATAGTGGATTAATCCCACATTTTCCTGCCTGTGTAAACAGGACCACTACAATACAGAGATAATCCAGGTCAAAACTGGCTTTTCTTTGCATAGGTCCTTCGGGCTTCCTGGGGTTTGTAGTTTGATGATACATCAGCACACTTTGGCAGAGAAGGCTGTGACACCTTGTAAAACTCCAAACCCCCAGAATTGTGTCTGAAAGAGCTTTGCAAGTGAGCTATGCAAAGGGATCTTTCAGCTGTCCCTGAAATCTCAAGCCTGTAGCTTCCAGTGAAGTGTTGTACTGAAATATGAAATGTTCAATTTAAATATCTTAGAATACAACCCTAGATGTAATTTGTGAAATTGTTAGCAAAGGCCATTATTACTCCAAGGGAAAAATTCACCTACTTGCCATCTCTCCGTGTGTCTCCCAAGTTTTCAGGTGTCCTGGTCTCCCAAGTTTTCAGGTGTCCTGGTCTCTCAGGTTTTCAATAAACTGTTTGGGTGGCAGATTGAAAGATTCGGTTTGCCTATTTTGGCACAGGGATTTGGATTCCCGAATCTTGAATCCCTGCCAAGGATTCGAGGATTTAAGGATTTGGTTGGCCTAATAAATTATTACCATCATCAACAGTCTCAGAGGCAATGGTAACCCTCCCCTTAAACACATCTTGCTAAGAATACTTGGGGTTGCCTAAGGGTCGCCATAAATTAAAAATGACTTGAAGTCATACCACTGCATGTAGAACGTTCAGCTAGAGTGCTCCTGTGGTGACTCTGACCAAACTACAAACCCCAGAATTCCATAGGACGCAGCCATGGCAGCTAAAGCGGGAACATAATCCTATACCACTGTGGTATGAAGGGATTCCCTCTTTCATCAAGGAAATGAAAAAAAAATGTCCTTACATTCCTAAGACAGCTCAGCTGGAATGGAGAAGTCCTTCTGACCATGAGACATGTGAGAAAGACAACTGGAATGGGGAGAAGCTGCATTTCCCATCACAACATGGGGTGGTCCCGAGTGGATATTTTCCCACACTTGATAGCAATATATAAAGGAGGCAGTTTCAATGTCCTGGTGGTCTGAAAAACAGCAGTGCTGCAGGGCTATTCTTTTCCTTTGAACAGTGGCACCATTTAAGAAAGAGAGAGAGAGAGAGACCATAATGATTTGCTCAGCATCTCATGTCAGCAGATTATCTCCACTGCCATCTAATGTGAAGAACGTTTCCCCCCACCCAAAACCTGTGACAATCTGTATCTGTAGTGTGTGTTTAATGTGTGAAGTTGCATTCACATTAATTGGGATGAATTAGAACTGTAATGGTGGGGGAACGGAAAGCTGAAGAAATGTGAGAAACTGGTGACAAGGCTCTATGCTTATTAAACAGGATGCCAGGCACAAATGGAGGTGTAGAAAAGAAGCCGCAGCCTTCTTCGAGCTGAAGTTCAGTGTCATCTGGTGTCAAATGGAAACTTGCTTGAACCTTAAAGTGCTGATTTTTATTTTTATTTTATTGCTCTTTGCATTCTCTGTCACTGCAAGAATGGTTGGTGTGTGTCTTACTTTCCTTAATGATAATGGAATGTGATAAAGAACAGATAAAATGAAATCTTTCTTTTAGTGTAGGATTTTAAATGGTTTTAATTCTGTAATTGTCTAATATAGCTTTAATCTTAATTTTGCATGTGGTCTTATTGTAATTTTCTGCCTTTTTGTAAGCTGCCCTGAGTCCCAGTCAGGAAGAGAGGCAGGGTATAAATAAAATGATGGATGGATGGATGGATGGACGGATAAAATAGGCACAAATGGATTACAACTTAAATTTCCACAGGTCATGCAAATAATGAGCACGCTCCATCCATTGCTGGTAGTTATGTAGTGGAGACACAATGGCTAAATAGGGTCAAAGTACCATTACATTTCGATTAGCACAGACAGTGAGATCACCCCTCAACTCTCTGCTGCCCCCCCCCATGAGGTTAATGTAATCCTGACAGTAATGCTTAGGGAGAATATATTGTTGTGGGTTTCTCTGTGTTGTAATGCAAAGTATTTGGGCTGGCTGAGACATGAATGCACAATTAAGACTCTTTATATATACAAAAGACCGCCTCCTGGTAGACAGGAAAATTGGTAAAACTGGTTAATTTCAACACACCTGGTTACATTTTTGGGTCCTTTTGCAGAGTGTGGTTATGGTGATTTATGATGATAATCTGCCCTTCAAAATGCATCACTTCACCATTAATCATTGTACAGAGTTTCCCCGATTGTCTCACATCTTGAACAGTTTATGATGCTATAAAAAAGGCAGCTTCTGCACTACACTATTATAGTGCTATTATTCCACTTTCAATATTCAGTGGAATTCTGGGGTTTGTAGTTTACTGAGTCCAAAGAACTCTCTGGCTAAACTGCAAACCGCATAGGATGTCGAAAGTGGAATAATCGCACTATAAACAGTGTAGTGCAGAAATGGCCGAAGACAGGTAGTAGCTATTTGCCAAGAATAACCTTGGGATGCTGGGGGAATTTGATCAAATTCATAAATTTGATCTAGTGAATAACTTATTGTAACAACATCCAAAACCAAGTCAGACGTACACATAACACCAAGTACGTACAACCCCAACATATGTACATGTAACCCAAACCTCATGTCACCAATAGGATTCCAGCTGAACAAGTGAATCTCTGTGGAATTGATACAGTCCAGAAATACATTGATCACTATTTTAAGAATATGGGGGAGCTGTAATCCAACACAAGTTTGAATAGAGAAGGTGACGTTTTCCTAGTGCTGTTTTTAACACTCTTGTAAGCACTGGTTTTGGAAAGTGCATGACAGTTGTAGTCTGAGCTTTTTTTCAACAAAAGAAAAGCTAATTCTTTCTTTTTCCCAGTCACCTTTTTTAACAAAACATGGAAGTTGTAGTTCAACCAAAGAGACTTTACCGTTTTTTTAAAACTCAAGTTTTTAATGGGTTGCTCCATTACCAAAGAGCTTCAGTGACTGAATCTTCCTTCCTTCCCTCCTTCTTTCCTTCCTTCCTTCCTTCCTTCCTTCCTTCCTTCCTTCCTTCCTTCTCTTTCTTTCTTGCTAGAATATAAAAATATTCTATCCTGTAACGTAAACAATTCTAGATTAAAAAAAGACAAAATAGTTTAAATAGGTTAGGGGCATATTAATATGCTATTCATAATCACTAAATATTCTGGAAAGGGGAGGAGATGATGATGACATTGATGATGATGATGAAGCAAGAGTACTACAGATGCTGATATGGCTTTCTTGGTCTGAGTTGTGCCATACATGGGTAGTTTTTAGTCACCATAACAAAATTAAAAAGAGTAGCATAAATTTAAATAATGGTCAGCATTGTTTAGGGGAGGGTAGAAACCATGGCCCTTTCCACACGAGGAGAGGAAATCACGCAGCAACTGTTCCGGCAACTGTTCCGGTATTTTTTTGTATCCGTGTTAATGCGCGCTTTGAATCCATATGTCTTAAGCGTGAACCGGTCTAGCGTGGGTTCATAGATCCACACGTTTCTGTCATGAGCACTCCCGCTATTAGCATAAACTCTCCCACTTTGGCTGTGATTGGCTGCTTTTTTTAAAAAAAAAATGGCGCGTTGCGTCATTACGTACATGTGTCATTATGTACATGCACACGTGCGCACGTACACAAAGCCACCTAGGTCCTCCCCCAATGCCTCATGCCTCCCACTGCCCCTCCACTTCAGGTTAGTGCGTTGGTCGGTTCTGGCCGTTGTGCTTCCGGATTTGCTGATTTTCTGGCTTTTTTCTGGCTTTGCGATGGAGGACGAGGTTCTCAATGACGTGGTCAGGTTCCTGGGGCCCTTTGTCACGGTTCTGGGTGTAGTGGTGGCCACCATGCAAGACCAGTGGGCCAGAGATTGAGCAAGGAGGTCCAAGCTCTATCGCAACCATGAGGAGGAGGATGTTTTCTATGCACCCCTTCTGAGAGGATACTCGCAGCATCTCCCAAGCCCGAGAAGATGGTGGGTCAGGGAGAGGATGCAGAGGATGTGGTGGGCCGAGGATGTGCTTGCTAAATGGGATGACGACCAGTGGCTCTACCACTTTCATATGACGAAAGCCACCCTCTTCGAGATTGCTGACCATCTGCGTCCCAAACTTGAGAGAAAAGCCACAGAAATGCGTCAACCCACATCTGTGGAGGAGAGAGTGGTGATTACTGTGTGGTGGTTGACAACACCGCTTATATATCGGAAGACGGTGAACACCTTTGGCTTGGGGATCTCCATAGTCACTGTGATTGTCATCGAGGTGTGTCTTGCGATAGAGCAGGTGCTCCTGTTGTCCACCGTTTCCCTTGGAGACTATCGCAGAGTGAGTACTCTAAATCCATCCCTTCTCCCTGCCCTGGTCATGTCACGCACGTGGCCATCCACACCCCACCGGCCCCCTTCTCCCCCTCCAGCTACTCTTGCCTCCCTCCCTCCCTCTCCCCCTCCCTTCTCCTCGTGCCAATCTCCCCCGGTGACACTATCTCAGCCCAAACCAGCCAGGTCACCATCCCTGCCCTGGCCATGTCACGCACGCGGCCATCTGCACACCAATGGCCCCCTTCTCCCCCTCCAGCCACCCTTGCCTCCCTCCCTCCCTCTCCTCCTCCCTTCTCCTCATGCCAATCTCCCCCGGTGACACTATCTCAGTCTACAAATTATTTTAAAAGGAGCAATTATTTTGTTTTGTGTTCCCACCCATTACAGATCATGGATGGTTTCCATCACATGGGATTTCCCCAATGCATCGGTGCGGTTGATGGGACACACATTCCTGTGCGGCCACTGAAAGGAAGAGGGGAAGAGTTCATAAACCGGAAGAGCTCCTTCTCCATTCTCCTGCAGGGGATGGTGGACCATGAAGAAAAGTTTCTGGATATTGTCCTTGGATTTACTGGAAGAACGCAATGACGCATTTGTTTTCTGTCACTCCTCCTTGTGGCACGCCATGGAGGCTGGACGGTATGTTCCGGGGAACCCAACCATCACCATAAATGGCGTTGCCATTGGTCCAGTCATCCTCGGAGATGCGGCACACCCCCTGTCAAGGTGGTTGATGAAGCCATACGGAGGAGCCATGGACCAAAGGAAGTTGGCTTATAACAGGGTATTCAACCGCTGCCGGAACATGGTGGAGAGGGCCTTTGGAGGCTCAACGCACAGTGGGGCTGCCTTTCAGCTCCTCTAACTGTATCTGAAAAGAACTACCTTCCTGTGATATCGGTTTGCGTGGTCCTGCACAACATTTGTGAGTCCAAGGGCCACATCCTGCACCCTAACCTAACTCCCCCACTACCTCTGAGTCTTCCCCAAACATATGATGACTTCTGACCCCACGCCTCTGCTAGGAGGCTCTGTGAAGGGGAAACCGTTAGAAATGCTATCGCGAGCCTCATTGCCGGGGACAATGTTCAGTCCTAGATGTGTAGTTTTCTTCCTTGTTTGTTAAAATTGAAATTGAAATTTTTTTCATGCCCCCACCCCCTTTTTAAATACTCTCCCCTTTTTAAATAAACTTTTCTCAGTTTTTATTGCTCCAAAATAGGGATTGCTTTTATTATTTCTAGAACATAAAAACAATATTAACGGCACAAGATATTACTGCTTTCAACAGAAAACAAGAGATACGGCAACTCCTCTTTAATAGGAGAAATAGGAAACATAAATTTAAACAGTTAGATCTTGAATATTGCAAACAAGTTATATAACAACGTATGAAGGCCCAGTTGTACCTAAACAAACGGGCAGGTAGGTGGGGAGATGCATTTTTCAAGGGCTGTACCTGTGGCAGGGTCTCTTAACCCTTGGAAAATTTCTTTTTGCTGCCTGCTGCTGGGAGGAGGTTGAGGGGCTCCCCCCATAGCAAGGCTTTGGCCAGATTCCGGCTCAGGTAGTTCGGAAACCACAGTGCCATCATTCCTGGGGAGGACTGCAGCATTTCTTGTAGTCACTGCATCCGCAATTGCGGATATTACCCTGATACATTCCCTAAGTAGGGAGAGCAACTCTCTGCGTTCCTCTGTTGCCGTGGCACTCTCATGCTGGTACTCCCTGGAACGCATTTCCCTGTTGAGCCCCTGCTGCTCCCGTATGAGATCCATGGTAGCTATAGTAGCAGCAGGAAGGGTCTCACTACAGCTCGCAACACTGTTCCTATGGTGGGACATGCATAGTCTGGATCGGGGAGAATGTGTGAATTTTGTGGGTGAGGAAGAACTCATGAGAATGTAGCGATGTGTCTTTAGCTTCATTTAGATAGGGTAATTTTATTATCCCTTGCACAGTCTCTATCAACAGAAGCGCTGTTACTACCATGTACTAGCCTTACTTTGGAAGATATTAGATATCGTTTTTGATATCACAATTCAGCCCCATTACGCCACTCTCGGCCAAATGTTTGTGAGGCCCCCGGACAAGCACAGAGCTAGGCATGACCATTAACTGCTGAACATTCCATTCTCCACCCAGGCAGGCCAGACTCAGCCAGATCTTCGCTTTAGGAGACCTCCCTAGACAAACACCTCATTAAAGATGCATGCTACTACAAAGAACTCCCTGCTCTGAGCAGGCAGCTTGATGAGCTAGAGGCTTAACTGTCAAGCACGCTGCATCTGCATACTGGCCATTCCATTGTCTATTTGGATAACTCAATCATGCTAAATTCTGACCTTTCAGAGACATTGTCTCGCGCCCAAACCTCATTGTTCTTCCCAAAGTACAGACTAGCCTACGGTCATATTTTCCCTATAAAACCCCCCAATTCCAAGACCTTCCTCAGATTGCTCTGAATTTCCATCCCGCCTTGCTGCCACCTCGTCTGCTGAGCTTTCCCCTCAGTCTCCGTCCGAGATTGCACAATTACGGACCTCTGCTGTGATCTACCCCGGGCTTCGGACAGGTGTAGTATCACCCAATTCAACAATCCCTCTCAAAATTCCTCTATACCGCTACTACCTTTATTTTCTATAGTTACTTGTGTGAGTGTGTTGCATACACTGTTTGCCTGCATTTAATAAAATCAAAGTTATTATTTCATATTTGGTGTGATTCTTGACGCGGCCTGACCCCGTAGACATTGGGTTTAAAGATTCCGCTGCGTTGCCCTGCCTCTCATTTTGCTAACTTGTGCTCTGAGCTAATTTTCCCCACCAATATTAGAGCATGTTTGGAGTCCCTCGCGGGACCTCCAGTAAACAGGGTAACAACTCAGTTCCGCTCCCAGGGCTAGGCAAACAGAGCGAGATTTGCACTTGCCCCAGGAGGCATCCCTCAGGACCACCTGTTCTTTATCACTTTTTCTCACAGAAGAGAATAGTAGACAACCACTGCTAGATAAACTATGGGCTAAGTGCTGGAAAATGCTAGTCTAAGTTGGGGTAAGAAGTCTGTAAACCTGTATCTCATTTTTGTGATCAGTGAATGATGTATGAAGTGGGCAGACAGGACTGGAGAAAAGTTTTGCTTTCCACACCTTTTAGGGAAAGGAACTAAGCAGTGGAATTTTGTATTTGTTTGTGAGTCTCATTCTCAGCTTTAAAATTTGTTTGGGAGTCTCACCCGCAGCTTTAAAATTCCACGTCTTCCTTTCTCTGCACTACTTGGTAGTGTCTGGAAGGATGCCATGCAGATGCTGATTGATGATAATGATTGATTTATTATGGCCAAGCTTCATTTATGCAGCTCTGTGTGGGGAATAAGGTGTGCCAAAGTAAGCCCTGCTGCATTCATTGGGACTTCCTTCCAAGTGAATGTATTTAGAATGGCACCCAAAAAGATTGATATCCTTGGAGATGGAGCTGGTTTTACATTTTCATGCCATGCTAATTATATTTTTTATCTCTTCATGTCATGCTAATTATATCTGATCAGCTTTTGTTGCCATCATGCATTTAAAGCTTCTTGATTTAAGTAGGAAAATTAAGGAGGAAGCCTGTATATGCCTAACTAGAAACAAGTCATGCTGAGTTCAGTGCGGATTATTCCCAAGTAAGTAGGCATGGGACAGTAGCCCTAAGGACCTACTGACAATAGAGGCCTATACCTGTCTATATAAAGGTGTGTTCCAGTGCATTCTCTGAAACCTGCTCCCCACTGTGTGCCTAGGACAGCAAGCCTGTTCAGAATTAAGTTCGACTGAGTCCAGTGGGACTTACTTCCAGGTTAATGGAAACTGAATCAGTGGTAGTTAGAGTATTGGACTTGGGCAATCCAAGGCCATTTCCACATTAGACTGTTATAGTGCTATTATTCCACTTTCAACATCCTATGGAATCCTGAGGTTTGCAGGGGTGAGGAAGGGGCGAGATTCCATAGGACACTGAGGTCCTTTCCACACGGGCATATTGCCCACGCTAGGGCGACCTCTCCAGGAGGTCTTCTTCACCATGGGGTGTGCTAGTGCAGTTGGAAAAGGTGAGACTCTACACCTCAAACCGTTCTAGCACAGCCGCGGGGGTGGCGCTGCGAGTTTTATAAAAACCACCTTCCCAAGTGGTTTTTATGAAACTTGACCGCGCTGCTCCGTGGCAGCCCCCGGTGAAGAACTGCAGAGACACGGTAGCGCATCCCTGCAGATCTGCCCGGGGCCGGGCTTCCAGCTGGCACGCTGCCCTGATTGGTGGAGTGCTGCTGGAAGCCGCCGGCTGCCATTTTGGGCACCGCCGAACGACACCAAAATTCGACTGCATATAGAGCGGCGAATCTTTGCTCCCCGCAGGGATGGAGCAACTCGCTACCAGGTAAGCTCCGCCCCTGCTTGCACCGCCCCGTTTTGGCCCCCAGCGTGAGGAAAGGGCCTGAAAGTAGAATAATAGCACTACAACAGTCTAGTGCAGAAATGGCCCAAGTTGTAGTCCCCACTGCACGTAACACTTGCTAAGTCAGCTTGGGCTTATCATTTTCTCTGAGCCTAACCTACTCTACCAGTTTGTTGTGAGGCCAAAGTAGGAAGAATGGCATCCTTGTATGCAATCCTGAGCTCATCAGAGAAAAGGTGTGATATAAATTTTACAAATAGCTAGGAGTTTTATAGCCTACACCTTTCCAACGGCAATCAGTGAGATTTTTAAACAGCTGCATTGTCAGTAAATCTAGTCCTAAAATGATCTCCTGTCTAAGGCTGAAATCTTGTACATGCTTAAATAGAAATAAATCCAAATAAATTTTGAAATAAAATAATTTTTGAAATAAATCTATAGGCTTAGACTGTATCTCCTAATTACTGATTGCATGTATAGATAGAATGTATGTATAGATTGCATGTACAGATAGAATAGATAGAATGATGTAGAAAGCGAGACAGCTGCAGTTGAAAACATACTTTTACAATATTCTGATTAAACATTTTGCTGCCCTATGTTATGAAACAGGTCATATGTTCCACAACACTGCTTATGAGACTGATGATTTTCTTGGACTCGTACTATATCAGAGCTACTGGTCATGCTGATTGGGGATTTGGGGAGTTTTAGCCCCCAAAAGGTACTGTTTTATGTTTACATGTTTGATGACAAACAGCCTTATGTTTATAAGTGTCAGTTTTCCCGCTAAGTACCTGCATGTCATAAGCATTTGAATTAAAATTACCATATTGAAATCAAATCTTTTGTTTTTTTATTTTTTATTTGGTGTGCGTTGGAAGAGGGGTAGTCTTATACCGCAAGTATATCCCAAACTCTATATTTTAACTGGAAAAGTTGAGGGTCGTCTTATATGCCCGGTCGTCTTATACGCAGGAAAATACGGTAATAGAGATAGAAAATCTTTTGGAAGGCAACAGGCTTTCAAATCCACTGCATTTTCATCATACTTCGGTGACTCTGGAGCAAATTGAAATAGTTTTTTTTTTCTTTGCCCGTGGTAATCTAAAAGCCAAGGAAGGATAAACAGTTAAAGAGAAGCAGTATATGACTCCTGCAGCATGAACTAGCCTCTGTTTTTAGAATGATTCCCACCATAATAATACAAGATTACCTCAAGATACAGAATAAACTTACCATAGAAAGGGAGCCACACAGTGTTCAAAGGTCGCCAGGCACCCAGGAACTATGGGACTGATTAGTCTTGCCCTAAAGGAGACAAAGACATTCCCTGAACAACTTACAGAAACCTGGGACTGCTTTTTTAAAACACAGAATGGAAACTTTTTTTTAAAGGCTGCATGGTATGATGGCTACTCTGTCTGCCTGTCTAAGATAACACATAGATCATCCATCCATCCATCCATCCATCCATCCATCCATCCATCCATCCTAATCTACAAATATTTATGCCAGGTGTCTCAGAGGAGCTTTCTGCACTACACAGTTATAGTGCTATTATTCTACTTTTAACATTCTGTGGAATTCTGCGGTTTGTAGTTTTCTGAGGCCAAAGAACTCTCTGGCTGAGAATTCTAAAGGCCCCTCCCTAAACTGCAAAGCCCAGGATTCCACAGGATGTTGAAAATGCAGTAATAGCACTATAATGGTGTAGTGCAGAAATGGCCTATGATTCCCATAATCATAACACATGCAATATACAATACTTGCAGTATCTATAAAACAGGAATTCTTTTTTTTTTAAAAAAAAAGTTATTCCTTCAGTGTGCAGATTAAAAACAAAAGATAGGAGTATTTGAATATTTGAGGGGAGACCACAACAAAAAACGTGTTGTGAAGAATTGTACAGCATACCTCAGGAGAATGTCATATCAGCTGATGACCCCAAGGACCCAGCGGGCCCATGAGAGAAAATTCAGTCTCTCTGCTCATGGCATGCCAGCTAGTTGGGAGCAGTCCTGTTCATAGGCTGTGCAACCAGTCCATCTCAAGCAACAGATTCTAGACAAAAGAAGAGCAGAAACTTATTTCCTTACTATGTTTTTTTTCTTTTACCATTGTGAAGGAAGGGTGCAACACTGTCCTGTTCTGCTTTAGGTTCCAAAAGATCTTGGGTTCTCTTTGAACTAAACCCCATATAATAACAACAACAACAACAACAACAACAACAACAACAACAACAAAAAATAATAATAATAATAATAATAATAATAATAATAATAATAATAAATTATTTATATCCCGCCTCTCCCAACGGATCGAGGCAGTACTACAACAGTATATAAATACATTAAAAGCAATTAAAACACAACCCATCCTCCTCACCCACCAACTCATCTAAACCCCCTAAAACACATTAACTATTAAAAACAAGAAGACAGCTGGTGGGAGGCGGTGGAGCACTAGTCTGGGAAGGCCTGTCAGAAGATAACAGTCTTGACCGCTTTTTTAAAGCGGTCAAGACTGGTAATATGTCGGGTCTCTTTCGGCAGGCCATTCCATAACTTGGGGACGATAGAAGAGAAGGTCCTCTAGGTAACTGCAGCCAACCTAGTTCTGACTGGCTGCAGTAAATTCCTCCCAGAGGACCTTAGTGTGCGGGGCAGATTATATGGGAGGAGGTGATCCCGCAGGTAGGTTGGCCCCAAGCCATAAAGGGCTTTAAAGGTAAGTACCAACATCATGTACTATGCCCTGAATCCAATAGGCAGCCAATGTAAGGACTTCAGAATTGGTGTTATATGGTCAGTTTTACATCTTCTTGTGACAAACCTGGCTGCCATATTCTGAACTAATTAAAGTTTCCGGACTAAGCACATGGGTAGCCCTATGTAGAGCACATTGCAGAAGTCAAGCCATGAAGTTACCAGCGCATGCACCACTGTTTTTAGGTGCTCCAGGTCCAGGAAGGAGCGCAGCTGGCGTATCCACCGAAGCTGATAGCAGGCACTCCAGGCCACCGCAATAATTTGGGCTGTCATCTGAAGCAGTGAGTCCAGGAGCACCCCCAAGCTGCAGACACAGTCTTTCAGGGGAAGTGTGACCCTGTCTAAGACTGGTTGACAAACCTCCATACCTGGGCTAGGGCCCTTAACAGTGAATACCTCCATCTTATCTGGATTCAGCTTCAGTCTGTTTTTCCTCATCCAGTCCATTACTGCTTCAAGGCATTCATTTAGAGGTGAGATGCCACCCTCAGTCGATGCTATTCTTCCCCTTCTCCTGTCTGTCCCCTTTTCAAGGCCAGGCAGGAGAGCGTGGCCAGCAGCAGGAGCCTCTCCGGTGTTCCTCTGCCTGTCCCCTTTTCAAGGCCAGGCGGGAGGGCGCGGCCAGCAGCAGAAGCCTCTCCGGTGTTCCTCTGCCTGTCCCCTTTTCAAGGCCAGGCGGGAGGGCGCGGCCAGCAGCAGGAGCCTCTCCGGTGTTCCTCTGCCTGTCCCCTTTTCAAGGCCAGGCGGGAGGGCGCGGCCAGCAGCAGGAGCCTCTCCGGTGTTCCTCTGCCTGTCCCCTTTTCAAGGCCAGGCGGGAGGGCGCGGCCAGCAGCAGGAGCCTCTCCGGTGTTCCTCTGCCTGTCCCCTTTTCAAGGCCAGGCGGGAGGGCGCGGCCAGCAGCAGGAGCCTCTCCGGTGTTCCTCTGCCTGTCCCCTTTTCAAGGCCAGGCGGGAGGGCGCGGCCAGCAGCAGGAGCCTCTCCGGTGTTCCTCTGCCTGTCCCCTTTTCAAGGCCAGGCGGGAGGGCGCGGCCAGCAGCAGGAGCCTCTCCGGTGTTCCTCTGCCTGTCCCCTTTTCAAGGCCAGGCGGGAGGGCGCGGCCAGCAGCAGGAGCCTCTCCGGTGTTCCTCTGCCTGTCCCCTTTTCAAGGCCAGGCGGGAGGGCGCGGCCAGCAGCAGGAGCCTCTCCGGTGTTCCTCTGCCTGTCCCCTTTTCAAGGCCAGGCGGGAGGGCGCGGCCAGCAGCAGGAGCCTCTCCGGTGTTCCTCTGCCTGTCCCCTTTTCAAGGCCAGGCGGGAGGGCGCGGCCAGCAGCAGGAGCCTCTCCGGTGTTCCTCTGCCTGTCCCCTTTTCAAGGCCAGGCGGGAGGGCGCGGCCAGCAGCAGGAGCCTCTCCGGTGTTCCTCTGCCTGTCCCCTTTTCAAGGCCAGGCTGGAGGGCGCGGCCAGCAGCAGGAGCCTCTCCGGTGTTCCTCTGCCTGTCCCCTTTTCAAGGCCAGGCGGGAGGGCGCGGCCAGCAGCAGGAGCCTCTCCGGTGTTCCTCTGCCTGTCCCCTTTTCAAGGCCAGGCGGGAGGGCGTGGCCAGCAGCAGGAGCCTCTCCGGTGTTCCTCTGCCTGTCCCCTTTTCAAGGCCAGGCGGGAGGGCGTGGCTAGCAGCAGGAGCCTCTCCGGTGTTCCTCTGCCTGTCCCCTTTTCAAGGCCAGGCAGGAGGGCACGGCTAGCAGCAGGAGCCTCTCCGGTGTTCCTCTGCCTGTCCCCTTTTCAAGGCCAGGCGGGAGGGCGTGGCAGCAGCAGGAGTCTCTCCGGTGTTCCTCTGTCTGTCCCCTTTTCAAGGCCAGGCAGGAGGGTGTAGCTAGCAGCAGGAGCCTCTCCGGTGTTCCTCTGCCTGTCCCCTTTTCAAGGCCAGGCAGGAGGGTGTGGCTAGCAGCAGAAGCCTGCTGGAATTGGGGGTGAGAGTAGGAATCATTGGGCACCTGCAGGGGTTCACCCGCTTCAAGGGGCTCACTGTTTGTTCATTTATCCTTTCAGACCAAGAAAGCAATGGAAAGAGTGAAGAGATGAAGCAGCAATCTTTACTTGCCTTCCACTATCCCTCCAGGAGTTGCATGGATCAAACCAATGTAAGAGGTCTAGTAAAGTAGGTGACATCAAGGAAAAGATGGGCCCACTTGGAATGGGACTGAACCACTGAAATCATCTTGACATTTGGATGCCCAGGGCCAAAAACATTCCACAGAGAGAAGCTGATTGGGCTGCCAGTTGAATGGTGTAGTGTAGAGGTTTGAGTGTTGCACTACAACTATGGAGACTAGGGTTTTGGTACCCTCTTAACCATGAATACCTACCGGGTGACCCTGGGCAGGTCACATTCTCTCAGCTTTAGAGCAAAGGCAACCCACCCTCTGAAAAATCTTGCCAAGAAAGTCCCATGATAGGTTCAACTTTAAGTCAGCATAAGTCAGAAACAACTTGAAGGCACACAACAGAAGTGACTGTTGGTGAAACAGTATTCTTCCCAAAGCTTGAGGGCAGCAGGCAAAGCTAGGGAATAAAAATAGGCCTTACAACACACTCAATTCACTCTTTCAAATGAGGGTATTAGTTTCAGGAAAAAAGAGCCATCAGGCTCCTCAAGCAGCTGTGATCAGCAGCAGTTGTTTCACTCTTGCTGCCATTCCACATTGCCACAAGCCATTTCCACATACACTGTTACAGTGCTATTGTTCCACTTCCAACATCTTGTGGAATTCTGGGGTTTGTAGTTTACTGAGGCCAAAGAGCTTTCTGGCTGAGAATGCTAAATGCCCCTCCCTAAATTGTAAACTACAGGATTCCATAGGATGTTGAAAGTGGAATAATAGCACTATCACAGTGTAGCGTGGAAATGGCCAGTCTAGTATATATACATCCACTGATGGAGTCATGCCAAGCTAGCACTATGCAATCCCCATATAGAGCAGCAACACTGTGGAATACATATGGAGAAACGGGACCCACTGTACATTGTGAACGGACACAGATAAATGTACCCCTTTGCACATCTGCATGTGTAATGATTCTGCATGTGCCACTTTGCTTCTGCCACTGTTAGTCATTGCGCAATGGCAAGATAGCCACTCTGCATGTGTTGTAGAACTGACACTTGCATATGTCACTACCAGGATGGCAGCCTCTGCCTGATGGAAGACCAGCTCTGCCCTTTGCCCAAGAGAGGGATCCCTCAAAACCTTCAACCAACACTGTGGTCTTGTGGAATGTTTTGTCTGATTCATGCAGTGCTTCAGTGCTATGGGTCTCTGTAACACCCATTCAAACAGGAGAAAAGGAAAGCAAGTTTCTTCGTGTGTGGAAATTTAAACATAGGTAATTCCTTCATGTACAGGAAACAAGAGCTCTGCGATGACACCTTTTGCAAGTCTGACTCTTTCTGTGGCTCTAAGGGCCATTCTCAGTTGCCTTCCAGACAGCCGACAGTTTTTAGATATCTGCAGGTTGTCATGACTAAGTGTGAACTGAACCAAAGAGCTGTATTTGAGGTCATTCATTATCATCACACCCCAAAGGAAAACATGATGTTGCTGGGGCAATGCTCACTACAAGAAAGGAACAATATTTCACTCTGGTTTGATGGGTGACAACTGCAGCAGCAACAACAGCTGGGTGTTTTCTCTCTTTTTCTTATCAACTGTGCTGGGAAATCGATTCTGCAACTCAGCTGAATAGCAGTCCCTTGACACTAATAACAAAACATTCTTTTTACACGTTTATTAGGCTCTTGTAAGTTTGGTTTGATTTGATTTTTTTGTTGTTTTTGCTTTGGAAATACACAAATACACATATCTGAAATTAACAGGTTAGGGTTTAAGATGAAGACATTCCTCTGAATAAGAAGAATTTTCTTGAGTGTCTGGGGAAAAGAGGTATTTACCCTCAAATGAGTTATAGGTGGTAGAGCTTTTATCTATACAAAAGGGTTAATGTGTTGGATCTAGACTTCAATGCCATTTGAGTCAATGGAATGGTAGCAAGTTACACTGATTGTGTTAGAGTTAAGCAGAAAGGGGAAGCTGTTGGACCCAGTTGGATCTATCTCAAAGTAAAATGCTTAAGACTGATTTGATTAGAGTTGAACAGTATTGTGCTCACTGAATTATAACCAGAAAAATAAAGAGAGATGATACTGTAACACTACGGCCCTTTCTGCATAACACACCCAACCCGCCATGGGGACAGGAGAAGGATAGGGCCGCAATGACACTTATGCACGATATTGTCCCAGGCCCATCCTTCTCCCCTCCCCAGGCAGCACAATCAAGCCACAAAGCATTGACAGGTTTTCCTCATCAATGAACAGTGATAGTGCTGCTCTTCCGCTATGCTCCTGCACCTACCTTGCTTGCAGAGGTCCTGGAAGAGCAATGGCTACCCTTTCTGTCCCAGCACAGCCCGGGACAGTACCTGGCTGAGCTGCAGCAGGAAGAGGTGTGGTCATCATGATTGCTGGATCCCGCAGGCAGTCAGTGCTGAGGGGAGCACTCCATTGAGCTCCCCTCCAGGGAACGCCACTGCTGCTATCGTCACCGGACATTGCCAGGGCAGAGGTAAGCTGTGGAAAGGGCTTAAGATATTCTCTCAAAAACACTTTGTGCATGTGTGTGTTTGTGGTGCACATTGACTAGATGGATGGAAAGATGGACTGGCAAACACACCCTGGAATTTTATTTTAACTTCCTGATTTCCAGAGTTTGGGAACATTATTTATTACAGCTCCCAAAATTCCTCTGCCACCATAGCCATTTCTGTGATCCTTTTCTCACCTTACCCTTTCGCAGTGCTAGGGTGCGGGGCTCGCGCAAGCAGCCTTCCCTGCCCGTTCAGCTTCACATGAGCTTCCTGCTCATGCGAGAGCCCCACCTTTTCCTTTCGCAGTGCAGCCTGGGACCTTTCCCAGCCTGCACTAGACAGGAAGCACGACCGGCCCAGCTCCCGAGGCTCCACATGCCAGGTAAGTGCGCGTGGGCCCCCGGAGTGATGCGCAAGTGCGCAGCATTTTCGGTTTCAAGCCGAAAATGAAAAAATGTGTGCGCAGTCCACTTCAGTCCCTTGAGCATCGAGCAAATGTGAGTGCGTTATGTGGACCACTCCTCACATGTGCGCAACGATCAAGGGGTCCTTCTGCATCAGAAATGCCGTGCGAAAAGGGCCTATGTGGGAATCCTGGGCTTTGTAGTTCACAGAATAACTGTTCTGATCTCTGAATTTCCTGCTGATGCATCACAAAATTTAGTAGGCTTAGTTTGGAATGTTATTTGTATTCTCACATAGTCTGCAATTGCTTTTAGTCACTTCTCTATGTATGATTAATGGGATATTTTGCAAGCAAAAAATCCATACAAGATTCTATTACTATGGCTTTCAAAACTCCCACCACCTTCTACAGTGCTATTAAATTTTCATTTATTTCAAGGGATTTTGTTCAAGAAACCATCAAAATTTCCATTCAAGGTTCTAGCAGCATGGTACACTTTCCTCACTATTATTTTGGTGAACTACCTGGCTTCTTTTTCTACAAGCATCCTTTTATGCTTTTTAACCCAGAAGATGAGGAGCACACAGTCAGAGAAGTTTAAAAGAATGGTGTCATAGGTATCTCTGTTGTTGTTGTTGTTGTGTGCTTTCAAATCATTTCCAACTTATGGCAGCTCTAAGCTCTTGGCAAGATTTGATCAGAGTGGGTTTGCCTTTGCCTTCCTCTATGACTCAGAGAGAGTGTGACTTGCCCAAGGTCACTCAATAGCTTTCCATGGCTGAATGGGGATTCACTGTGATGTAGACTCGAGTCGATAGACTCAGACTCAAGTTGGACTTATATCACTTAAATGACTCAACTCGAACTTGACTCGGCAATAAATGATGCACTAACTTGACTCGACTTGGATTTGTATATTTTTAATGACTAACTTGCTGCCCTTGGTTCAGTAACAACACATTCATCCAGAAACCTTATGACTTTGAACAACACCTTAAACTTTTTTGCCTACTGGTCACATGGCAATCTGTCTCAAGCCCAAAGTGTGGGCGCATTTCTCAGAGAGGAACAGCAAATGGGCTAGGCAATGGGCTGGAGGCAGGCTTGAGATCTGCTCAGCAGTCTGTCCTTGCTCCATATTGGAGGAGCCTTCTAAAACTTTTCCTATGAGCAAAAGACAAGACTCGCCCCCAGAGTGCAGGGTGTATTTCTCAGAGGGGAACAGCAAATGTTTTGGGCAACAGGCTTGAGGAGGAAGCTTTTGAAGCTTCAGTAGTGGGGAGTAAGAAGATCCTATTCCTCACTTTTGAAGCTGCAGATGGCAAAATCACAAATGTGGAGGCCCGATTCTGCTGAAATTGTTAATACTGACTTCATTTGGTTCTGTCCAATAATTCTGGGATTTTGGTTGGGATATAAAGTTGATTTCCAGACTTAAGACTTGACTTGGGACTTGAGTTGAAAGTATTTTCAAGGACTTGAGACTTGACTTGAGACTTTAAGGTAGAGACTTGAGACTTGACTTGAGATGTGGAGTAAAAGACTTCAATACATCACTGAGGATTTAAACCCTGGTCTTTAGAGTTGTAGTTCAGAACTCAAACCACTACACCACACTGGTTCTCTTCAGTTCTCTGTAATTTAAAGCAGAGGTGAGAATCACACTGATTTCCATGTGCTGTAGAACTGCAGCTCCCAGCTACCCTAGTCAGCATAGAAAATGGTGAGAAATCCTAGGAATTGTGGTCTGCAGAAGTATATGATTCCCAGACTAGTTAAAGAATTCTCAGAAGAGGCAACTATGCTTGAACACCCCCCCCCATTTCATCCAAAAACAACAAGAACAACAAATTGGCAATTCCATTTTTTTAAAAGCAAACAGACTTTAAAGGTGTGTAACACAACAACTCCATCCATCTATTTATCTGTGACAATTTTGATTTTGTCGCATTTCTCAAAATTCTGCCATCATTTTCATTTCATACAAGATCCATATTGGATTGTGAATCTTCCTCTCCCCTTCTGGCATGGAAATTCAAGTGTATTTTGACAAATACATCATTTAACATATGCATTTAAATGCATTTTACCCATTGACTTGTACATTTGTGCACATTTTCCCAATGTAAGCATTTTTAGTTACATATGCTGACTTTACTTATAATCTGAAAATAGTATGTGTGTGTGTGTAGAGGGAGGAAGAATCTCGTATTCAATTTCGTCCTGATAATTGGAAACTGATACTATGCCCAAACTCTTCTGAAAAATCCCATGGCAACATCCTGTAGAATTCTGGGATATATAATTTAGTGAGCCCCAAGCACTCTCTGGCTGAGAATTCTAAATGCCCCTCCCTAAAATGCAAATCCCAGGATTCCATAGGATGTTGTCTCAGCAGTTAAAGTGGAACAATAGTGCTATAACAGTGTAGTGTAGTAAAGTCAACAGACCACAGATGGGATTCATTTGTTAAAAATCTCAGTTAGTGTAGAACTCTTTCCCAGTTTGTTGCTTTTCTTACAACTTCCGTTGCAGTTATTCAGGATTGCTGAGGACAGTAGCCACCAACCCAGAACCACCATGGAGTTGCTGGCAGCTGAGTAACTTTTTCTGCCAAGTCAACACACTTCTTTCAGGAATTCCAGCACCTCACATAGCTGGTTTTCAATGGCTTGAACAAGACCATCTTTGTGGCTACATCTGATATCCAGGCTCATGTTTCAGCCCCAGTCTTGTATGCAAAGCTACTGCTGGTTGGAAAAGATTGAATGCATTAGCTGCTGAGTTTGCTTTCCAAACAGTTTCTTAAACTGTTATCAGCTTGAATGTTTCTGGAGAGTATAAAATGTCCCAATAAAATCCCAACATCACATATTTATTACCATATTCTCTGAGTTCTTTGGCCATCTGTTACTTTTATAGCCGCACATTCCCTAAGCAAAATATATCCAAATACATGTGAGGGTGGGGAGACATTCCAGTGGCAGTGTATGCTAGATGGGAGTAGAAAAACTCCCTAAGTACCTCGAAGGCAACAGATCTCATCTTATCTTGGAAGCCAAGCAGGATCAGCCCTAGTTAGTAATTGGATGGGAGCAACCAAGGAATACGAGGTGCTGTCGGCTATATTTCAGAGGTAGGAACTGGCAAAACCAACTCGTCTTGCCCAAGAAAATCGCATGAAAATCATGGGGTCACGACAAGACTGCAGGTGACTTGAAGGCACATACACATTCACAGTAGGTTTTGCTTTCATCATGACACTCTGGATCAAAACCAGGGAACATGTGGGCCTCCAGATCTTAATTCACTGTAAATCCTTGTGGCATGGACAACAGGGAGGAGGGCTTGTATGAGTTTCAGTCCAAAATACCTGGAAGATTAAAGATTTCCTACAACTGATGAAGGTGGCATTGAACTTATAATACAAGGATTGTGAATGTTTGACCTTCTAGATGATTTGTTCTACAACTTCAGTCAGTCCCACTTAGCATGGATAGTGGTGAAGAATTGTAGGAGTTTTAATCTGAAACATGGGGAGACCATAGCATCCCCCACTGGTGGTATAACAAATGCTGATGTGAGCTTCCTTTATAGTACCCTCATGGTACATTATCATGGGAGGGCGAAGATCTGTATTCTGTCTACCCATCTACCCCTCACTATAATTATCTGAAAGTAGAAGGGTAGTGTCTAATTCTAACAGTCAGATACATGCACCAAATCTCACACTAGATTCCACAAACTTTTTTTTAAATCCAGCATCTTCATGAAAGATATATTTCAGCCTGTATTTAGAAAGAATTAAAACTTTATAATGGGAACAGAAGGGACTGGATTGTACGGAAAATAGTCTGCTCCTTGATTTCTAGATTATCTACACATCAGCATTTTTATTCCTTCACTACAGACCTAAATGAAAGGTGTGGATAAATCAACTCTGATACCGCAGCTCAATAAAATAACAGGTCTATCTGGTCAAACTTAATTATCCCATCCATTTGGTCACCTTCATTATTAGCCATCTTCAGTTTTCAACAAAAATCAGTTTCAATAAACATCACCATGTTTTCCCCCCTCATTTCTGTATCACATCTTTATAGTCTATCCATCTGCCTTAACAGCCTGGGCACCTATTCCATCTCAGTTGTTAGACAGTCCTGTAGGTCACAGAGATACCAATGCCAATTCTAATGCACACAAATGCATGCCCAGTTCATTGCTGCTAAGGACCTTTGTGTGCCAGCATGTATTTAAATTAGAGTAACAAAGTTGTTTCAGAATTTGTGCAGTATCCAAAAAGTACAGGGATAAAATCCAAAATGAATATGACTGTGGGAACACAACTGTACACAACTTGATGTGGTTCCAATTGATCTAGTAAAGTAGTTTGGCTTTTATGTAATCAAATCTGTGATTCTTTGTAGAATTTTTTTTCTTTCTTTAAAGCTGTCTTCAATATTCTATTCCTGTTTCACTGCAGAAATGCACATAAATCAAAACAAAGAAGCTCATCTGAATCCCTTTGGGATACTTGGTGGGGCAGTTTTACCTTCATCTGACTGTCCAGTTGGCCAGACTGGGGAGAAAACATTCTCCTGCCCTTGGCAGAAAGGGTTCAAGAGCTTTCCACATATCATACACTTTAATCAGAATACAAAAAAGTTACAGCTCCCAAGATTTCCCAGCAAGCATTGCCCAAGGTTTCTGGTAGTTGTCAATTTGGCTTTAATTTAATGGCTTCAACTATCAGTCCTTATTTTACTCTATAGAACTCATCCAGTGAGTTTCCTGATCCGATGAGTTTTCCGAATCTTGATACATCTTTATCCAGTTCTGAGAATCTGTACAATCTACTTGGAATCTGAAGTATAGATCGTAGATGAATAGGCAAAAATGAATTATTCCATTTCTTATGATATAGGTGGCGATGGACAATTTTTTGTTGGTTTGTTTGTCTTAGTTTTTCCTTTTTCCATTCCTTTGCTTATTCCATCCTATTTTGATATTAGTTTGCAGTATAAAAAAAACTCTGCACAAAATTTCATACAAGTTCTTGTACGTGCATTTCTCCTAGTATGCAGTTTTGTACACATTATACTCTAACATAGACAATTTTTTGCAAGTGGTTTCCCATTAAAGAAAAGGTCATCCCCCACAAACACACTGATACATACCTCTTTGTGTGTACCTTTCCCTAACATACATATTGTAATATGGTTTTTGGGGGGGGGGGGTCAGAGTAGTGCATCACAGAATTCTGAAAAGTGCCAGATGGTATCATCATCATGGTAATATACTGATTTGGGAACAGCTGGTTAATGCATTTTCATCAAAATGTGAACTGAAGAACCTTTTTCCCATCCATAGGTCAGATTAACAGTGATTAACAATTGACCACTGTACAGGTGAAACTACTCTTTAGATGGCTTACATTTCCTTTCCTTCTTTCTGTCTGCTACTTTCATACCAGTGGATGTCCTCTCACTAACCCAGTTTCTTAGAGACAATCCCAGTTAATCTTCTGTCGTCCCACTTTTTCAGCTGCTTCTAAAATGTCCCAGTTTGTCTCTCCCCACATTTCCCCACCTTGTCCCCAGTTTACTTTAATTGCTGCAAACTGAGTTCAAAGTCCAAGGCCATTTCTGCACTACACTGTTATAGTGTTGTTATTCCACTTTCAATATCCTGTGGAATTCTGGGGCTTGTAGTTTACTAAGGCCAAAGAGCTCTCTGGCTAAGAATTCTAAATGCCCCTCCCTAAACTGCAAACCCCAGGATTCAATAGGATATTGAAAGTGGAATAATAGCACTACAACAATGTAGTGTGGAAATGGCCCCAAAGTAGTTTGCACTCAATTAACTCATTGGGGGAGAGCATAGTAGGGGACAGAATCTTGCCCTTCCCTGTATACTAAGGCAAAAAGCAAACTGCTGCAGCCCTCCCAGCTTGTGTGATCTTCCTCATTTATAACATTTTCCATCTTGACCACACTCTGATATTGCTTGACAACATGTGTCCCAGTTTCCATTTGTAAACTGTTGGAGGGTATTTCATGCACTTTATCTGTGTGACTAAGCTGAGCCTTCATTAGGTTATGTACCTCCCTAAGAATGCTTGGTGGGATTTAATAGCTTATTAGTAGTTATTCTATTAGATAGGGTAATGTATGTGGGTTCATAATTCTCTCATATATATATATATATATATATTCAGTGTGTGTGTGTATTAAAGCAAAATTGGGCATATTCTCCAAATACAGTTCCAGATGTGTTTGCTAACAGTCACATTCCTGCATATGGAATATTTTTCTTGTGATAGTAGAGAAGTGATAAAAGTACATACTTTTCATTTAGAGCAGCAGGCTGCATGATATCATAAGGATGAAACAAATGGCTCATTGACTAGCATATTGGAAAGAAATGATACATAAGAACAGACATGAACAAGGCCTGCAGCTGGGATTTCAACACTTTGTCCCCAAGGCCTGGGAAGTGGGAGTGGGTCAGTGAACTGAGTAGACGCTATCCCGTTGAGTTTAACAACATGGAGTGTTTCAATATTGCTGAGTGAATCAGAAGAAGCTCCTCTTGAACATCTTAGCTTCCAAATACAGTTGCTGCTCCCAGCTTGACTGAACCCACTGAATCAATAGGATGGATTTACCATTGATTCAATAAGGTTACTTGGGACTGAATGGCTAAGATTCCACATGGTCCCATGGAGAATTAGAGTTCCACACATAGAGCTCCACTACAGCTCCACTGCCACCAGCTCCAGGACACACCATGTCACTGCCATAATCCCCCCCCCCCGACAGCTGACATGGCTACAAGAGAACAGAGGGATCAGTAGAACATGTGGCCATGTTCCCATCTTCCAAGATCTGCCAGAATCCTCCAAAGGCCTCAGCACATGATACTGTTGATCTGTGTCTGGCTATGGGAACATAGCTAGATGCTTCTCTGAGTCACTCTCCACCAGCCATGGAATGGCTATTGGGGGGCTATCACAGTGGCATGGTGAGTCCTGTGGGGCTTTGGACATTTTGGAGGGAGAAAAGGGATACCATTATCCATTACAATTAAAAAATTTACATGGGCAAGCTTATGCATGTCACTAAGAGAGTGCCAGCTATATTTGGATTTAGGTCTTGGTTGACTTCTCAGAAACTTCTGGTTGGAAAAGAAAGCCTCTTGGGTCTAAAATGGCATGGAGGATGAAGTAGGGCAAAGTTGCTGCTATAGCTCTAACCAACTGGGGACTTTTTTAAACAAGATCAAAATAATTTTAGGGGTACTGGGTCGTCCTGGAAGCCACAAAATGATTTTGGGGGCTGCATGCTGCCCATGGCCCACATTTTCCCACCTCTTATCTGCAGGCAGATAGATAGATAGATAGATAGATAGATAGATAGATAGATAGATAGATAGATAGACAGACAGACAGACAGACAGACAGACAGACAGACAGATAGATAGATAGATATTTGACCCATCTAGAGAATGGCAACAAGAGGAAGCAGAAATTTCCTCAGAAATGTGCATGTTCACAATGCTTGCTTGCAAGGGTGGAAATGCTACTGTTACAGGACCTCAGAGTATCTCTGCCAGTACAAGTACTTGTGACAAGAGGAAAAAGGGAGGCTGTAGGAACAGGAGCCATGGAGAAAGTAAAACATTGGGGAAATGGGCTGCTCATATTGGTAGATTTTGCCAATCTTCCTTCACCATCATTAACCAAGCCTGGAAAAGAAAAACTGCTACCACTGTGCATCAACAGGATTCTAGGCAGTGTCTAGCTAAAAAAGCATATATTTGGGGAAAGTACACAATTGCACTTTAGTCAGTGGGAAAATATCATGCAGAAATAAGAAGAAAAGCCTTTGAAAAAGGTGTACATGTGGGAAGGGGAAAAGGCTTCTCATGAGCTACTAGAAAACTGGGATGAGATAAGAGGGAGACGAGAATTCTCAGAAATAGGATGAAAATGAGACTGTGGCCCTTTCCACACGTGGAGGTAGAAACGGGGTAAAACACGTAGAAACGGAGCTTACCAGAAGCCAGGTAAGTCCATCGTCACGAGGAGCAGCGCGGATTTGCTTGTCCACACTCCTGCGGCATCCAAAATGGCGGCTTACAACTGGTGGAGGCTCTCCACCAACCAGAGAAGCTTGCCAGCCGGAAGCCCACCTCCTGGCAGATCTGCGGGGACACACTTGCGCATGCCTGCAAATCTACACTGGGGTGCTGCGATGGGGTAGAATGGGGCTGCACACTCGTGTTTTATAAAAACCACTTGAAAAGTGGTTTTTAAAAAACACGCGGCACCACCACTTCCGGTTGCTTCAGGGCGGTTTGAGGTGTAGAACCTCAAAATTATAAACGCCCCAGCGCACTCCACGGTGTAGACGACCACTGTTAGAGGTCGCGCTACACTGTTTTAATTACCCCATGTGAAAAGGGCCTCAGTTTTCACCTCTTCAGACAGAACAGGCTCGTTTCATAAAATGGATCTAATGAGGCTGACTGTTAAGTATGTCTGCAGTCCTAAATAGCTGGGAATAATTCTCAGCTACAGCTCTGCAATCGTGGAATGCCCTCCCTTTGAAGGCCCAACTGGCACCAATGTTGACATCTTTCCAGTGCCAAGTCAAGACATAGCTTTTTGTTAAAGTCTTACTATTAAAAGGGCATGGACATGGTTTTTAAATCTTGTAGCCTCTGAAGCTTGTTTAATGAGTTTTATGTCTTGTTTAATGAGGTTTTATCCTGTTTAAACTATGTTTTAATCTGGAATTGTTTTATCTGTATGTCACCTTGATATTCCACCACAAATAGCTAGAAAGAATGAAAGAGAAAGAAGCCCTACTGAATTCAGTGGAATTAACTAAGCATGCCTTGGATAAGAGTGCAAAATGTAAAGAGAAATGCATACAGATATGCATACACACAATACTTCACACTCACACGGATGGGGTTTGGAACAGGAATTGACTGACCAGGGAATTGCTCTTGGACATCTATTGGATGGTTTGGCAAAAATGCCAGCTCAGAAATGAAACAGCTGTGTAAAGGGCCATATCTGTGTGAGGAACTGCAAGGAAAGGAATCAAGAACAAGACTGCCAGTATTCTAATACCTTTATAAAAATCTGTGGTGTGCATCCATATTTGGAAAACTGTGTATGTTTCTGGTTGCTGGATTTCAGAAGGGATATTGTAATACTGGAAAAGGTGCCTAAAGGGGCAGTCAGAATCATTGTAGAAGGAGACTGGCACGATTCTCCTTGTAGGATAGATTCCTAATGCTTGGAATTTCATCATGTAGAAAAAAAGATGAGCAACAGTGGTGTGAGTAACACATAGAATCAAGCATCTGTGGAGAAAATGGATAGGGAGAGATGTTTCTGCACGCTTCATAATACTAGAACCCAGGCTCACTCAATGAAGCAGAATTGTGGGAGATTCATGATGGACAAAAGGAAGTATTCTTCCAAACAGGCATCATATGATTAAACTGTAGAATCGGTTGTCATAAGACAGAATAAAAAGCACCAACTTAGATGGCTTTCAAAGGAGATTGGACCAATTCATACGGAATGGGGCTACTAGTGTGGCTATTAAGGTCTTTCCGCGGCTTACCTTTTTGCGGAGCTGGGGTGCGGAGATCGCGCGAGCAGCCTCTTGCGAGAGGCTCTCATGTCCCCGTTGCTTCAGTTCCACAGCCACTGCCTGCTCGTGAGCAGGCAGCGTGAGACCCCCTCCTCTTCCTTCCACAGTGCAGCCTGGGAAGCGCGAGCACCATGGCTCCGGAGCTCTGCACACACGGTAAGTGCACACAGGGCACCAGAGTGATGCATGATCATGCACCATTTTTGGCTCAGAGCCAGAAATGAAATAGTGCACGATTGGTGCCTGCAGGCCCCTGGAGTGTCACGTGATTGCAAGTGCATCGTGTGGACTGCTCCTCGCAATCGCACGATGCTCCAGGGGCCCTTTCGCATAACAACTACCATGCGAAAAGGGCCCTAGTCATGATAACTGTATACTGCCCCATCACTTCTACCCTTACAACAACCCTACTGGGTACATCAGGGGTAGGCAACTGTGGAAGGATGGGAGATCCACACACACAGAAAAAAAAAGTGCCTTCAAATGTCCCCCAAAACACTCAAAAGGCTATAGGGGACATTTTCACCATGTTTTAGGTTCTCTTGGGCTATTTCAGGCCAACGAGAGGCCTTTTTTTCAAAACAGAAAATTACTGAAAGTTACTTTTAGTTACTTCTATTTTTTTATAAAGGTCTTTCCTGGATCTCTAATGGCCTGGGGAGGGGAGAAGGTGGCAAAAATGTCCCCATGGGTCCTACAAGGAAAAAAAATAACCCTGAGGGGCCTCTGAGGATCACAAAAATGGCCCTGGTGGCCCTATGTCCACCCTTGAGACAGATGAAGTGACTAGGTCATCCAATGAGCTTCAAGATTCATTAGTGAAGGTCCCGCAATGACATTCAAGGCTAAAGGAGCATTTACACCTGGAAACACCAGTGCTTGTCCAACAGTCAAACGCAGTCTTTCTCGAGAGGATGGAAACTATAGACCAACACCTTTGGAAATTACTTTATTGGAGAAGACTGCACTAGCCATTTTTCCAGTCTGGTCTTCACATCTTCCTATATTTAATGTGCTATTTGAAATGGACCACTACAATTTTACAAAATTTAGGTGCTCTAGAACTTGTCAGGTACATCCAGGTTTCACTCAAGTCTGGTTTAAGATTTAGCTATGAACCCATTCAGCTCTAAACAGCTTGGGACCAACATACCTGAAACGCCCCTTCACATGTAGCCCTGCCTAGCTGCTACAATCATCATCAGAAGGTCCTCCTGGCTGTGCCACATCTTGCAGGCGCCCATCTAGTGACAACCAGGGACTTTGGGGTAGCACCCACTCTCTTGAATGCCCAGTCTTGAGATGAAAAACTGTGTTGAAAACAGTTTTATATACTGGCATTTTACCCTGTCATTCTGATTTTAAAATTATGGCCTGCTGTCTATAGTGTACAGTTCTGCCTTGTTTTTGCAAAGGTGTATGGTTGTGACACAATGTCATCATTGCATACTGCCCAGATATGTTGCACATGACAGGCAGTATATAATGATGTTTCAGTGAGGATTGAGGATGTCAGGCAGATTCCATTAATTTGATGTTTCAATTTAGCTTTTTAGTAGTTGTTTGTTTGCACTGGGTTTCTTTCTTGCTCTCCCACTGGGTCTGTTTAAGTTAAACGCCACTTCCCAATATAATCTGATTTTCCTGAAAAGAATGAAAGGGAGCAAGCAAAACTACTACCATTGAAAACATATGAGGCTGGCAAACTTCCCCAGGGCCTTGGATATTTTCCAACAAACCACATAAAACAGCCCTCTTAATGTTAAACGGTTCAAGAACAAGGATGACTATACTCCAGACACAAGATTAAATCATTTTAGGTTTGTATCAGAGGCATCTAAATATTTGGGCCTTGTGGACCACATCTGACATTGACTAGGGATCTAGGCAGTCATAGCACACAGAGACTCACAGCCCTTTTTGCACAGCATTCACCATGTGAAAGGGCCTCTAGAGCATCACACAATTGCGATGAGCCATCCACATGATGTCCTTGCAATTGCATAATGCTGCTGGGGCAGCTCGGGCTGATAGCGCACTATTTCATTTCTAGCTTCTAGCTGAAAATGGTGCACAATCGTGCATTGCTCCAGGGCCCCGCACGCACTTACCGTGCTTGCGGAGCCTCTGGAGCCATGCCCTAGCGCAGCCTGGGAAAATCCCAGGCTGCCCTGCGGAGGGAAAAGGATGAGCCCTCACGCTGCCCGCTTGCTAGTAGGCAGTGGTTGCAGAGCTGAAGCAGCAGGACACGAGAGCCTCTCGCAAGGGGCTGCTCACATGACCCCCGCAACCCAGCACGACAAAAAGGTAAGGTGCGAAAAGGGCCTCACATGTCTGCATACACATAAACAATAGCTTCCAATTTTTCACAAATGAAAAGCAGGGCATGTGTGTTTGAGCAAGATTAGCGTGTAATCAAAATGGTGTGGCTAGGCAAGGCAAGAAGAGGGCAAAAGTTATTAATGAGGAAGAACAAACAGAACTACTAGGACAATGGTTCTCAACCTGTGGGTCCCCAGATGTTTTTGGACTTCAGCTCCCAGAAGCCCTGAGCATTGACCATAGTGGCTGGGGCTTCTGGGAGCTGAAGTCCACGAACATCTGGGGACCCACAGGTTGAGAACCACTGTACTAGAAGGAGAGAGAAGCCAGGACATTTTAAAAGCAGTGAAGAAAGTAGAACAGCAAAGGTTACCAGTGGTGACAAAACAGTTGGCTTTTCCACACTACGCTGTTATAGTGCTATTATTCCACTTTCAATATCCTATGGAATCCTGGGGTTTGCAGTTTAGGGAGGGGCCTTTAGAATTCTCAGCCAGAGATCTCTTGGGCCTCAGTAAACTACAAACTCCAGAATTCCACAGAAAGTTGAAAGTGGAATAATAGCACTAGAACAGTGTAGTGCAGAAAGGCCCAGTGAATTCAGAAGCCAGGTAATAATGGGGGAAAGGGTAGAATGCTCCCTTACAGGCCGGGTGATGTTTGGCCATGGGGAAAGGTGAGATGGGTCCCGCTAGCTTTGGGTACCCCACAGGGAGTCACGGACCACAATGCAACCCTAGAGCTGTGCACCCTTGAATGGTAAAAACTCCTGTCCTAGGCCATTTCTGCACTACACTGTTATAGTGCTATTATTCCACTTTCAACATCCTGTGGAAACGTGAGGTTTGCCGTTTAGGGAGAGGCATTTAGAATTCTAGCCAGAAAGCCCAGAATTCACAGCATATTGAAAGTGAAATAATATCACTACGGCCATTTCCACACTAGACTGTTATAGTACTGTTATTCCACTTTCAACTCGTGGAATACTGGGGTTTGCCTTTTAGGGAGAGGCTTCAAAGTCCCATCTCTAAACTGCAAACCCTAGGATACCATAGGATATTGAAAGTGGAATAATAGCACTGTAACAGTCTAGTGAGGAAATGGCCTATAATACTGCAGTGAGGAAATGGCCATAAGACTATATATCCTAACCATTTTCTAGCTTTAAAATGGTTAGACTTATTTCTTTTCTTTTTTCTTTTCATCTAAAGCAGAAGTGGAAATCATGAGGCCCTTGAGATATTGATGGACTGCAGCTCCCATCAATCTCAGCCAGTATAGCCAATGCTGAGGAATGTTGGGAGTTCTGGTTCAATAGCATCCCACCTCAACCTAAAGAAAAGCATGAGTGAGTGATACTTTGGCCTAGATCTCATTGGAAGGTTCTCGTACAGTAGAACCACTAAATCAATTGCCATATGGTAGGAGCCCCACAACAGTTTTTAAAGGGGAGGCTCAACATCAGCAGGCAGGTCATTATTAATTTTGACTACTTGCAAGTGTTTTTACAAAACAATGAAAACACAATACATTGCATTAAAACAATCATTGCTGTCATATGATGACAACCAACATTGCAGGTGGTTAACAATCGAAGTACCATGGAAGCAACAGCAAAATAATGGTCATTTAATATGCTTCTGATTGATAATTCCCAAGCAGGCTTAACTACATAGAAGTTTTGGTGGCCCAGTTTCACCTGATCATTTCA
The DNA here is from genome assembly GCA_948472985.1 of Iguana delicatissima. Taxonomy (NCBI): domain Eukaryota; kingdom Metazoa; phylum Chordata; class Lepidosauria; order Squamata; family Iguanidae; genus Iguana; species Iguana delicatissima. Next base: position 437,161 of record CAOKZL010001283.1, read on the forward strand.
GGAGAGTCTTCTTACCATAATCTTGAGCGACGATCTAAGTTCTGGGGTCCATGCTATATGACGAGTCAACATGTAGGCAAACCACATTGATTCAAGAAGTTCACCTGCCCCAGCTATAGTATACGGACAGCCCAAATTTGCAGGAGGGTCCCCAACATAAAGTTTTTTGGTCGGAACCCATATACCATGTTGTCCCCTATGGACTCATGCCTGGTAGGAGGAAGTCCTCTGACTGGGGATAGAAAAGAGATTTGCATTAATTGATTTTCAAACATCCCTCCCCCCACATTCACCCACATTAGGGAAAGTGTGCTCATATCTTTTGGGTTCCTTGTTCCCTTTTTCTTCTTCCTTTTCTTTTCTTCACCTTTTCTGCCAATAGGTGTAGATAACTGAAAATTCCTGTCTTGGAAAAATGCTCATAAAGATCTTTTAATAAATGGGAAAACGTGGGCAAAATTTTAGAAGTATAAACATTAGGGAATGCTGAAACACAAACAAATTTTGAAGCAAAACCCCACAAAGATCTCAAACTGATATTACTCAAACTGAAGCTCTTCAACACATGAGAGAACTTCCTGGATAGAACAGAGGGAGAGTTAATCCTACAGAACCAACAGGAAGAAATTGCCAATGAAAATGAGGGCAGTAACACCAAGGGAGCACCGCAGAGGACAGTTAGCATCAAGACGAAGGAACATAGGAATCAGCAGTCCTGGGCCCTTTTTGCACCTTACCTTTTTGTGGTGCTGGGGCGTGGGGATCACGTGAGCAGCCTCTTGAGAGAGGTTCTCACGTCCTCGCTGCTTCCCCTCCTCAGCTGCTGCCTTCTAGTGAGTAGGCAGCGTGAGAGCTCCTCCTGTTCCTTCTGCAGCACAGCCTGGGATTTTCCCAGGCTGCACTGGGGCAGGAAGCACAAGTGCCATGGCTCTGGAGGCTCCGCACACACAGCAAGTGCATGTGGGGCCCTGGAGATGTACGCAATCATGCACCATTTTCAGCTAGAAGCTGAAAATGAAATAGTGCACAATTGGTGCTTGCCAGCCCCGGCAGTGTCACGTAATTGCGAGGATGTCATGTGGACAGCTCCTCGCAATTGCGCGATGCTCCAGAGGCCCTTTTGCATGGCAAATGCCATGTGAAAAGGGTCCTGGACTTGACCCTAGCTGATAAGGAGGAGTATGACACTGGAATTAAAGCAGATGGTAGTTCATAAGTTGTATACACACATGCACAATTAGGAGGCCATTTATATAAATGAGCAGATGAGAAAGTCATAGAATAGTTGCCCAGTAAAAGCATAGCATTCATCTCTGGCCATTTCCTCCCAAGACTGTTATACTGCTATTATTCCACTTTCAACATCCTGTGGAATTCTGAGGTTGGTAGTTTACTGAGACCAAAGAGCAATCTGGCTGAGAATTCTAAAGGCCCCTCCCTAAACTACAAACCCCAGGATTCCACAGGAGGTTGAAAGTGGAATAATAATGCTATAACAGTGGGAAGGAAATGGCCTCTGTCAGCATGCCAAATATGAAGCTGAAATCTAATGAACATTGCAGTGTTCAGAAAATTTCAGAGAACTGGAGTCAGCTTAACTGATTTCAGTGAGTTTATTTTGCCTTATCCTCTAAGACTGAAACAGTTGGTAGTAGTCATTCAGCAATACTAAGAAAAGAAGTACTATTATAGTTCAGTTGTCTCTGTTTCCTCTTTGCTCACAGAGTAAATATGCTCTTCATCTGAAGGAAAGACAGTTCTCACTTATTTAGGTTAAGTAAACCAATGGGGTCAAAGGGAAGGAAAAAATGAAAGGATTGTGCATGCTGTCAAAAGGCACTGTGCACCCCAACCATTTCCTGTTTGAGGGAGGAGACAAGACTATGAATGGGGGGATTTTATCCCATCATCTAGAGCTCTGAAGAATACCTAAGAATGACTCATACTAATCACTGTGAGATAAAACTTCATTACCAGTCCATAAAAATTTACTCCCAAGAGTGAAACCTAACCCCTCCCTGAGAGATTTATGAGAATATAGAGACTATAAGTCCCTTCTCTATAATTTCTGCTTTTTTTCTCTATTCCTTGAAGCTTTCGAAATGCTGCTGCCTTTGACATGATCAAGAAGCACCATCTACCTTTCTGTCAAGGCTCTGATACGCCCCCTCTCTTAATTAGTGAATCATCCATTAAAGTTTTTTTTCCCCTCTCTCTCTTCTGGAAAGTATTCTATAAAATAAAATCATGAGCTTCATCACTATGGTTATTTCCTCATCAAAATGTAAGAGGAATGAAATCACTATGGATGACAGTAAAGGAAATGGCATTATTAAAACGCTTACTATACATGGAGGAGAGCATGGTAGAGATGATATTTCTCCCTCACAGATGCTTTTGGAGGAAGTTTGCCTGCAAACCTTTTAGCCCTTCCTTGAATTTCACTTCTGTTCGGGGGGGGGGGAGCAGCATTTCTGGCCATTTATGTGGATCTGTTACCAGCACAGTAATTACAAAACACAAACAGTATAATGAAAATGTTCTCTTTACTGAGCCTGGGAACAGGTGGCCTTCAGATATTGTGTATGGTGTTTTTTTTTAGTATTGTTTTCATATAGGTATTGTTTGACTTCCACTCCTATCATCTCAAGCCATACTAGCCAAGCATAAAGAATTTTGGGAGTTAGAGTCCAGTGACATTCAGAGATTGCATGATTCCCACCTCTGTTTTGTGCAATGGACATGGAATATCTCTCTGCACATGAACTGTAGTGGTAGGGGTGATCCTTGAAATGTGTTCAGCTGCATGTGTACAAAAGGATGATGCATTATCAATGCATTTTTATTCCCACTGAGATAGCTGGCTGCATTCTTGGAGGTGGCAGCTTCCTGCCAGATATTATGAAAAGTTTAAAATAATGATTTCTTAAAATATTATTAAGCATAAAATCACCACATTAAACACAGTATCTGGAAGTCAGGGTAAGGTGCACCATAAATATCTCAGAAAGACTTCAACAATTATTTGTCATTTTTTTTAAAAAAAAATGGAACAAAATGAGAACAGCAGCACTCAAGTCAAAAGTGTCACACCCAAAATATAGCAGCTTTGGAAGCATGCCCAGCAGCAGAGAATAACTTAGCAGCAATGTACTGTAGCCAGGAAAAACTCACCCACACCAATTCTTTTCTTCCATCAAGGAAGCAATTTATTCTTCAGTTGCAGTCTATACATATTTACAAGAATCTCCAGAAGGTATTCCAGCTTTCCAGCTTCCCGGCTTCCCTCTGCTTGCTCTTTCTGACAGAGCCTCCAGCAGACACATCAGACATGTGCAACTTGTTGGCTAGCTCTCAGCTACATTTATACCCACACTAGCTGATGCAATCCTGCCAACCTTTGCATTCTCCCCACACCTGATGCAACTTTCTCCCCGATTGCTCATCAGTATGACTCAGCATGACTCAGCTAAAGTCACATGGCTCTCCACAGGTGCACAGGTGCACTTAACACTTAACAACCCACATCACAAAGTATTTTCTACAGATTTGGTCCAACCTTTTCATGACAAAAAGGACTATAAAGTAAGGACAGGGAGGCTGTGGCCCTCCAAAGTTTGTCCAGCTGTAATTGCCATTAGTCCTAGCCAGCATAACCAATGGTTAAGGGTGATGGGAGAGGCAGTTCCATATCACTTGGAAGACCACACATTCCTGATCATAGGAAGCATTCTAAGCAGAGTCAACTGAATATGAGAAAGGTTGCCATCAGACCTTGTGTGCACAATAATAGTGAGGAGATGAAGCCTATGGGGATGGGAAACTGGGGGCACAGGGCTAGTACTTGAGGTCCTATCTTTACAGAAGTTCTCTGGATGGCTCCTTACAAACATTCAGCTGAAGTCAAACCAGTCTGCTTTGGAGAGACTGAGAGTGAAGAATGGAAAAGTAATCCCTTAGTTTCTCATTTCCTTTCAGAAATAGCCATTTTATATCTTGCCTTGGAAATCTTTATACTTCCAAGGCCTTTGTAGCAGTACAGTGGTGGTGGGGTGCACCCATTTGAAAAATGTACACAATTCACAAAGTATATTTTGTTCATATTGAACAGTATTTGAGTATTACTTGCCTAAGAATATCCTATGAAATTCATGAGATTACCATAAGTTGACAAGTGACTTGAAGGCACGTACACACACACACATTAGAATAACGCATACTAAAACTACTTCAAGCAGTGTAAAAAATGAATAAAAATGCACATGCATTTTGAAAATGTTGGCTACAATCCTGCATCATCAAACGTAGTGACAATGAAAGAGCTCCACTGCTGTAGCTACATCTGACAATTTAACCTCCCTAAGCCAAGCTTAAGAGCCAGAGAACTGCAGCAACCAAAGGAGCTCTGGCATTGAACAATAATATATATGGCCTGCTGCTGCTAGTGAGGTGCAGTGCAAAAAAAGCATCAGCGGGGACTCCTGCACAACTGTTTTTCATGCCTCACCTTGCTGGTGGTGGTAGGGGGATAACTGCCTTATGATTAAGCACCCCACTGTCTAGAACCCTGGAACTCCCTTAATTGGTGTGGCTCCCTGACTTCTGAGGTAGCTTTTGGGGGTCATTTGCTGTCAATGCAATGGGGCCACAAATGGAAACATAAATGGCAATATATACAATGGCTATTTCCATATGACAACACTCTCTCACATTTTCCTGTTGCAATCCCAGCAGCATCTCTGCTGGGGTGAGGGTGTGTCCCTTGTGCTCCCTTCTGCAGGCAGCTGGCCAGATGCAGAAAGGAGCACAAGGGACATGCTCCTTCGTTCTCCACTTCAGCCAGCCTTCTTCCCATGCTGCAGTGGGGAAAGAAGAGTGTGATTATGCTTCTGACCCTTCTGCATGGTTGGCAGTGACGGAAACCTCATGTGATTGAGGGGTGAGAGAGTTTTTCCGTCAATGATACACCCGGTGATTGTGCCGGCTGGGGATGCAAGAAGGGTGGGACTGCAATGACATCATGAGGAAGCATCAGAGTCCTGCTCCTCTCGTATCTGCATGTCGGGACACAGCCGTCCTACGGAAAGGACCAACGTTGCAATTCTGGCTTACAATGTAGTAAATAATGAACAGGATTCCAGCCAATATATATAAGAATTTATGTGGCGAATGGGGATGGGGGAAGATTTTGTAAACCAATACAGAACCAGGACGAGACAAGAACATTGATGCAACTTTTCTGAGAAATGCCATGGATATAATGACAAGTTATCTCAGCCTCAGAGGAGTTGCAGCAGCAGTATCCACTCCAACCTACAAAAACTTTTGGAATTCCAAGAGAGAGCTTGTGTTTGTATACAAAGGTACACTAACATTCCCTCTTTAGGCATTTAAATTTTAACACTTAATTTGAACACAGAGACTATTGCTGTGGTTCCACTTCCCTTATCATGTACCTTATCATGTACATATCATGTTTCCTGGTTAAGCTGTGTTGTGCCCCATCTTACAAGTTTTTCATGATATGGGGAATTTATTTAACTATTAAGAGCACAGGAGGACCAATAATTCGATCATTAGCACCACATCAGTTGCCTGGTGGTAAATGCTGAAGTTCAACAACTCACCGTGACAATCCCCACAGCTCTGCCCACAATGGCAAACACAGGGAGCTATGGTATTGATCCACACCAGTAAGGCAGATCTAGCAGCCTTAATTTTCAAATAATAATAGCCAATGGACAGCTAATGGATTTTATAGCTAGGGGTTTTAAGCACCCATTCAAAACCCATACTTAAACATGTTGAATTATAAATGGGATAGCTCACAAGAATACATTGTTGCTGGGAAAGTCCATCCCCAGCCCTACAGCTGCTGTGAGGACTGCAATAACATTGAGAGGGAAAAGGGAATGAGAGATGACAGACGGCAAAAGCACAGCTGGCAATCAAAGTCTTAGTGCTTCAACCCAGAGAACCAGCCCTCCACGCTACACCTTTGCTCCACAACATCTCCAGCACCAAGCAATACACTCAAGACACTGCCTTTCCCACATTGGCAACTTCTTGTTTGAAGTGAGCCTGTCACTTGCATTATCAAGTGTCCATCAAGCAAGCAATGGGAGCACTTTAATCTCTTTACATTACGATTGTTGGAGAGAAAATGAAAAAGTACCATTGTGACATTAATATCAGTAACACAGCCTGAAATCATTAATTCCTGAAATCTTTTGCTTTAAATTAAGGCCAGCATTGTTTTTTAAATATGGCTCCCCTGTTTCTTGCCCTTCCCTCCCCCATCCTCTGTACATCAAATCTCTTAACTCTCCATAATAAAAGACTTGGAGAAAACAATAATTACTTAGGCCACAATGGTGCTTTCATATCCCTCAGTGATAATGTGGACGGTGGTATAATTATAGTCTTTTAAGCTCCATCTTATCTATGTGTTTAACTAGCAATTTTATGATTAGACAATTCTTAGAAAGCCATATTAACTGTACAATCAAGCACCAGCTTTAGCCTGTCTTGTAATTATGTTGTTAAGATAAACTCCCTCCATAATTAAACATCAATCTAAAAATAACAGGGTTTGCATGAGCCCAACATAATTAAATAAAATATGAACACCTTAATTCTCTCTTACGACTGAAAGGAATTTTCTTCTTCTTACAAGCTCAAGCCTTCCCTCTGACAGTAATTTTGCCTCATCTTCATTAGCAACAGAAATGTCAGCCAGTTGTCATCAAATTATAGATTTCTTATAAAGTCTTTCCTTGTAGTTTGGATAGAGAACTAAGTTACTTAACCCGATGGAAAACTTAAAGTACCATCTCACTTGTTTAGGAATACCATGCCTGATAAAGGCTAGAATTTCTCAAGGCTAACTGCATTGATCCACCCTTCATAGGCAGTTTTTCTACTCAAATCAGTTGGAAACTGGCATAGATATAAACATGACCTCTGCCAGCAGGGTTCGGATTCAACTGTAGAGGTGTACAGCACGCAGCTGGGTGTGTGTGCACATGCATGTGTGGTCTTTGTCTGTTTGGCAAACCTCTCATGCCCTCTGCTGCCACCCAGACTTGGCAGCATGGTAGTGTGGAAAAAGTGCATTTTTGTGTAAATTAAGAGCTGGCATCCTGTTAGTGCTATACACAGTTGTAAGTTGTGCTCTTTATATGGATGGATAGGGAGGGTAATGCACAATGGTTGTATCCAGCAGAGGGTGGTGTAAATGGAGTTCCACATGTGGGACCATCGTGTATGTGGTAGCACATTAAACTTTACAAAGTAACATATTAATTTGCATTGCCTCCATGCATTTCATGCTATAGTTGCACAACAGGTTGTGAGTCATGTGCCTTGACCATTGATCCACGTATGCAGTGACATGCTGCTACTCAGTATAAGGATTGCTTAATGTAACTCTGTTGGCAGATATTTTCACTGTCCTGAAGTGAAACACAATATTGGCCAAGGTGTTTTAAAGCCAAACAAAGTGTCTTTTTCCAGCTGTCATTGATGTGGAGGTGGCAAAGGGGAGTTGGATGCAGTTCCTGGTTGTTCTGGCATGGGTAACATTCCCTTCTCCCACTGGGAGTTGCCCCCTCCATGTAGGCTTCTTTGATATGGAACCAGATTCTCAAGACAAGCATCACAAAAATTGATGTTGTAGCTCGGGAGGAAGGGAAAAAAATTAAACCAACATTCCTCCAGGGAAAGAGAACCTACAGTTACTCAACAGGTACCATACTCCCCAACATCTCACAAATGAAAACTGGGATATGTGCGGCCAAGCAATATCAGACTGTGGTCAAGATGGTAAATGTTATAAATGAGGAAGCACACAGAAGTTCAGTTTGCTTTTGCCTGGGTCTATAGGGAAAGGCAAGTTTCACCTCTCCTTTCCTCCCCCTCCCCAAACTAAGCAGGGAAGGAAGGGGGGAATTGGGAAAAGAAGAGAGAAACTAGGACATTTTAAAGGCATCTTTGGGATGACAAAGGATTAATTGGGACTGTCTATGCCAAATCAGGGCAGTTGGAGAGCATGAAGTAAAGTTAGCAAGGAGCCCCGGTGTTCAAAAGATGTGAAGATATTGCAGCTTCTATTTTTCTCTTCTTGAATGACATCCATGTTTCTGTCTGCATTCCAATCCAATACAGATGCAAATCAGGCTATTTCCACACTACACTATTATAGTGCTTTTATTCCACTTTCAACATCCTATGGAATCCTGGGGTTTGCAGTTTAGGGAGAGGCCTTTAGAATTCTTAGCCAGGGAGCTCTTTGGCCTCAGAAAACTACAAACCTCAGAATTCCACAGGATGTTGAAAGTGGAATAATTGCACTATAACAATGTATGGTGGAAATGGCCTCAGTATAAATCAGCTACATAACATATACACCCAGGTTCTTTCAAATGGTAGTGTTCTTCCAGACTCCTGAACAACAGTTTAGCTGCCATTGAAATCAATGGGGAAAGTTGGTCATAACTAAATTAATATTAAAATAAATAAAATTTGGCTGCCTTTCATGACACCTAAAATCTGCTGCCAGAGGCAACCACTGCAGGCCGCCTACTGGTTGGGTCAGTCATCAACTTCTGAACCAATCTGTTTAGGATGGTTATTAATTATTTATTAATTTTGCAATGAGACTTAGAATACCATAAAGACTAGCAAGTTTTATTTGGCATTTTACCTGGATTGTAACCCAGACCATCAAATAGGGAAATTGGGGGATATCATCACTGGGGTAAAAAAGAACTAAAATGCTGAAAGTACAAGCATCCATCATTATTTTAACAAACAGTAAGTGGTTAGATCAGTGGTTCTCAACCTGTGGGTCCCCAGATGTTCATGGACTTCAGCTCCCAGAAGCCCCAGCCACTATGGTCAATGCTCAGGGCTTCTGGGAGCTGAAGTCTACAAACATCTGGGGACCCACAGGTTGAGAACCACTGGGTTAGATGGTAACACAGACAACTTTGCCTAGATGAGTTGATTATAGGCCTGAATCCCATGTATAGGCCTGAATCTTACTTGAAATCAATTGTTGCATGATAGGTCTACATGTACATAAATACCATCAGTTCAACAGGTTTACTTTTGCTGGGCTTACCGATAGGATCCAGGCCATAGTATGAGAGAAAAGCCTTTGCCCTGTTTAAGTGAACATTTGATGATGACCCAGCTGAAACTGGGGCTGAGGAGGAAAGATGAGAAATCTGTATCCTAATGTATTGCAACCAGTCCTGCAATATTTTCTTGATAAATTTAACTGAATGTGTTTCTGCTCTGGGAGGGTGCATACAAAATCTGAAACAGATTCCAAGTTGAGGACTAGAACGCCTTGCCACAAAAGGCTGTGTGGCTGGCTTGGCCTGTGAGTCTGTCCATTTTGCTTATGCCAGAAATAGGTCATGATACTGTCAGTCAGGCCTCTGAGTTCATGAACTGGAGCAGGAAATCTCTACATTGAGAACATCTGGCTTCCTTCATTCTGCTCGGCATTTACAGCTGGGAAAGCCATTACATGAACTGATATAAAAATAGAACTAAGGCAGTAGCTTCAGTTTTAGGCTAAAGACCTAAAAATGAACAGATTGTTCCCTTGGCATATACTATAAAATTGCATCTAACTTATGACAAATATGGGTTAGTGGAACCATCTGATTACTTTCCTAAAGGTCATGCAGTCAAGATACAACAGATTAAATCTTGAATGATACTCCTCGTGGTAGTGTCAGATTCAGAACCTAGAAAGACATTTTTAAGAAGAATGGGTCCCAGGGTGTCATCCTATCATAATTGCTCAGTGATAGATAACCTCAGTGTATCACTCCTTCTTCTTAGAAAAGAACATGTCATGCTCTGCAGTGTGAATACATATGGTGCTGATGACTACACTGCTTCCAGAGTCCGTAAAAATTGCTTTTGGGAGTGTAACTCCCAGCATCCCTCAGCCAGCATGGGATGGCCATGTAGGGCCAGGGAATTCTGGGAGCTGTAATTCAAAAAGTAACTTTTTCCAGCCTCTGAGCATTCTCTGCTTTGTGCTTGAAACTGTGGCCAGCTTCATCGGTAATGGGTTAACCCAATCTGGGTTATGGTTTAAGGTTTTCATAGGCCTTAGGCGCTCTTGTATTCAACTCCCTGCCTCACCTCAATATATTACTAGGGATAGTGTTTTTGTAGGCCCCTCCCAAAACTGCAAACCCCAGGATTCCAGAGAATGTTGAAAGTGGAATCATCGCACTATAACAGGCTGGTGCAGAAATGGCCACAGAGGCACATCTAGGGTGGGGCAACTGAGGTGCATGGCCTGGGTGCCAATGCCGGAGGCATAAAAAAGCAGAACCCTCCACCTTCCCTCCTGGGCCTGCGATCCCCCTACCCCCACTGGGGTTGTTCCTGGCCCAGTGTGGAGGTGGTGGTGGTGGTGGCGGTGGTGGCAGCAGAGGCCCTCCCACCTAGGGCTGGCCCACTTTCACTCCCCCCACGGCTGAGGTCTTCCTCGTCCCTGGGTGCAACAGTGGTGGGAGAGCAGCACCTAGGGGTGTACCTTCCATATTTGCCCTAGACTCTGTTGAACCTAGATACATCACTGCCCAGGCATTGTGCCTCAAGTGCCTAATAGATAAGAAGGCCCTGGGCTTGGAAGCAGACTACTAATCACTCTGCTTCATCATCACTTGTTTGCCATGAAGGCAAACCATATTGGCAGGTTGATCCCTGGGCGCTAGCCAGCACTCTGGTCACTGGCCATGCCTCAGGTATATCCCTCAAATCTTAAACACTCTGCGTGCCCATACCCTGCCATTTGGGGCAGATAGCCAATCAACCAAATGGTAACTATCCAGCATGGAATAGACCAAAAAAAAAAAAAAGTGTGTCTAGGGACAATTTAGCCACATGCACCCCAAAAATCCTACTCAGCCTCTTAAAGGGAAACTGGATAAACTCATGTCGCTTCTGGGAAAGAGGATGGGGACTCACGTGGGGAAAAGAGACCAGAGCATGCCCATGTCAGCCCTTCTGAGGAGTGTGCATTTCTGCACTACACGTCATGCCCACTCAGTGCCAACCCAGATACTGACAGCAGGCAAAACTCAAATGAGGCCACATAAACCACATTATCTAGGTATTTCCCCAGAGCAGGAACAAAGGCTTCTCCTATACCTTCCACCCTGTATTTAGAACCATCAGCAAGGGAAACAGAGTCAATGTTTGCTTTGCCCAGGGTCTTAAACATGCCCCTGCTATTAGCCAGATGTTGGGAACACCCGCTATCTAGCAGCCAGAGAGCCCCTTAGCTTTCACAGCCCTTAACCACGGCTGAAACCAGCCAGCGACTCCCCTTGTCCTTGGAGCTCTTGCCCTGAGTCTTTGGCACACTGCCTCTGCTGTCCAGACAGTCCTTCCACAGATGTTTCATGGCTCCACACCAGAAATATCATTTCACAGGATTCACCCTCTCTGTAGACTCAGTCTGACGAAACTTAGTGTCCTTGGCATTCTTCTTGCTGCCACCGCTGCTGCTGTTGCTGCTGATAAGCTCCTGCTGGCTCCTCTCAGCACACCTTTCCTCCTCCTCGTACAGACGCCAAGAAATGTATTGAATAGTGAGGTCCTGCTCCTGCATGCCTTCAATGGTTGCCATGAACAGGTCCCAACTTGCATGTAAGGAGCTGAGTATGCAGTAGACTCTGTCAGGCTTGGAGATCTCCTTCCTCTTCTCTTGCAAGGCAACAAACAGGGAGGTCAAATGCTGGAGATGGTCCTGCAGGTTGCAGCTGTGCCCTGTACAGCCTCTTTATCAGGGACAGCTTACTCCCAGCTGTAGGGTGGACGTACATGGCCCGCAAGGCATCCCAACATGCCCATGCTGTGGTAAGATGCCTGACATGGTTTAGTTGGCTGTCTTCCAAAGCCAGAAAAATATTGCTAATGGCTTTCTCTTCAAACCTGGCATCTGCTGTGCTGAGGGGAGGCCTTGGGGGATGAGCAACAGCCTTCCACAACCCCTCTCTCCACAGATACACCTTCATCTTCACTGTCCAGGTGAGAAAATTCCTCTCATTTAATCTGTCCAGGGGCAGACTCGCACTCCCCGTGGACGCCATCCCTGCAGCCTCTCTCACCTTCCAGGCCCCTCCTATGCCAGGACTCTTACTTACCAGAGACTGTCCTCGAACAGGATCTCAGCAGGCAGCTGCAGACTGGAACTGTTGCTTCACCTGGTCCACTTGACCCTCTGGCACTGCAGGAGCGTGAGGCTGGGCCCATAACCTGTCAGGGTTAGCAGGATCTGGCTCCTCTGTGCATGAGCAGTGTTCAAACAGTGCAGCAAGGCATCATGGCAGCAGAGGTTCCTAATGAAGCAGAAAAAATTTCAGAGGCTCATTAAGTAGGCTTAGAGGCAGAATTTATTGCCACACTCTAAGATAAAGGCACTTGGCAAAACATTCCAGCAGCAATTAAGCAAGTAAGAATAACAGAAGATAAATGGGCAGCATCTCACCCTTACAAAATGTAAACTGTCAACAGCATGACAGGTCCAGCTAGGCAAGTCCTGACTGGCAGCTGGTAAAGGCAAACGCTAGCCGTTTTATGTCTCCTTGTCACCCTGAACAAGTGGGGTGACCCAATCAGTGTTCTGGTGTGTGGCCTTCCCCAGTACACAAGATGTAGTCAAAACAATCCTGATGACCTTGCACTTGCTTGTCTGGCCACATCACCTCTTCCTCTGCCGTACACTCAGAGGAAACCATGCCTACCCAGCATATAATCTTGACAGAAAGAAGCCCAGCAGTATAATAAAAAGACTCAGCAGAATCAGCAGTTTCCTTTCCTATTGACTGAATCTGATCCATTAAGAATTTTCTAGCCTGAAACTGGTGGGACAGAGGTGGCCATTCTACATGCATTGACCTAGGAATAATTCCTGTACGTCACAGTAAAATTACTTCTAAATGGACATTGCATAGAATTTTGCTGAAAACAAACCAGTCTTATGTCTGTTTCCTTAGAAGAAAGTTCCATTGTGTTCAGTGGGATTGGAGTATGTTAGGCCACCCTTAATCATTCCTTCATTCCTTAATTTCCATTCTGTTGGCATGCTTGAATTTTTACTTTGTTTTTTAAGCATAAACATGCTGTAAAAATGGCTTTCTAAAGGAATGTAAAATATTCATAAATGGAGCAAAAACATTACCTCAGACAATTAAATTTCTTTTATAATGCAAGAAGCATTCAGATTGACACTTGTTTCTTGTATGTCAAGTCACAATATTCTGTTTGGCATCCTTTCTTGAGGCTAAGAATTTAGCAAAGGAGCTATGGAAATCTACATGACTCCAGAAGTGGATGGGATGTCTCTAAGAACACCACAGCATTTTGTATGTAAACTCGCTTTTTTTCTTATGTACACAAGAACCATCTTTGGAGGCAAAATGTTTACATTGATTTTCCTGCACTTCATCATTCCATCTGCTCCTCATAACATGTTAATATTGTATGTCAAACTAGAAAAATGGGAAGCAAGTATACAAAACAGAGTTACCAGACTTTAGTTACCAGATGGGGCACTACTTACAGAAAACAGACATGCATACAGTTACTATAGTTTAGTCTTCACCTTTCAAATAGTTAGTTGTCATCCATCTATCTGAGAAAAAATCCAGCCACTGCCCAAGTGGTATGTGGCTGGGCACAGCCTGAAACTGTTTCTCAGTGCTAGGTGGGATGACAGTGAAGTCTAGGAACAAATTTTGCATAGAATAAATCCCATGTGTGAATTTTGCAGAGAGTGAGTCCCCAGTTACGGTATTTTCTGTACAGGAAACAGCATTTTCAGTGCAATACACACACACACACACACACAGAGAGAGAGAGAGAGGGAGGGAGGGAGGGAAGGAGAAATACTATGTTCTGTGCAAAAAAAAAAGCAGTGTCCTCTGAAAAAAAATACTATAATTAAAGACTTATTTTGTGCAATTTTTGCATGTGGTTGATAGGTATAGAAAACAGAATTTTCCACACAGGAAACTGCTTTTTCTGCAAAGGCAGTGTTATTTTCTATGCAAATCAACCATGTGCAAGTTTTGCACAGAATAAGGCCATTTCTGTACTACACTGCTTTAGTGCTGTTATTCCACTTTCAACATCCTATGGAATCCTGAGGTTTACAGTTTAGGGAGGGTCCTTTAGAATTCTCAGCCAGGGAGCTCTTTGGCTTCAGGAAATTACAAACCCCAGAATTCCACAGGATGTTGAAAGTGGAATAATAGTACTATAACAGTGTAATGCAGAAATTGCAAACAGGCTTCAGAAACTGCATGTTTTTTGAAAGACTTTCTTGCAATGGGAAGACAATTGCTAAAAGTACTAGTTGCTTTCTTTGAGAAAAAAATTAGTGAGGAATTGCATTCCTGTTGCAAGCCTCTTCTCCCCTGCCCCCATGTTGGTGCTGTTTTCATTCTCTCCTGCCTATTCTTTCTTCCTCACTGGCCTTTCTCTCCATTCAGGTCACTGTATCCCCTAACTCTTTCACCCTTCCCAGGCAGCAAGATGCTCCCCCTCTCGGTCTCATTCTCTCTGAGATTATATGACAAACTGGTACATCTGCACTTCTGCGGCAAGGTGCCACTTGTTTGTTTTCCTTAGTGGTAGCACCTCCACACTTGCATTTTAAATAACTTATGTTACAAACAATGTCTAGCGTCTTTCAATAAAAAGAGACAACAGGAAGCAAGATGAAAAAGAATCAGTGTACACTTCCTGGGAAAGAGTGGGCGTTATCACTGCAGCTGGAGGGATGCTACTGTGGTTCTCAAAACCATACTGCTTTTGCCTTTTTATGAGAAGCAGAGGTGTCCAAAAAGGCAAAGCTGTGCCTGCAGCTTGCTATAAAAGGTGAAGGCTCTTTTGGCTGAATAAGGGCCAGTTTTGTGGAACACAGCCACCCCAGGCCAGCCCTCCCATTGGGCAGAGTAAGGCCTTAGGCAGAAGACTCTGTCATAGCAAGTTGCCATTTAATTTTTCTTACTGCATTTTTACTGCCAGTGAGGAAGGGAGGCATTTGTGGGTTCTTCTGCCACAGCTCCCAAAATAACTGGGCTGGCTTTCAGTGGTATGCCTCTCGTTTAGGGTATGTAAGGGATCCTGTTTGCTGCTCAGCAGTGGGAAGTCCTTGTCGCTTTCACCATCCTACTGCTGGCCACAACAGAATGTACCAGTGGCTCCAGGAGGCAACACTGACATCATGGAAGAATCTATCCATGTTGCTTTCCCATACATTCCAGTTTTTAAAATCCCAAAAGCCTCTTACCCCAACTATGAAGTCATTTGGGAATGTGAGTTAATTCTTACTGAATAAAACTGAAATGACATTTTCACCTATCCACATTGGCCGCGTTCGATGGCAAAAATCAAGTTGTTAATCCCAAGACAAGCAGAGCCATAGAATCAGTGGAACTACATGTTAACTTTCCAAAGGTACTGTAGCTGGGACTGGGGCCATTTCCACACTAGACTGTTACAATGCTATTATTCCACTTTCAACATCCTATGGAATCCTGGGGTTTGCAGTTTAGAGAGTGGCCTAAAGGCCCCTCCCTCAAAGGCCCCTCCCTAAACTGCAAACCCCAGGATTCCATAGGATGTTGAAAGTGGAATAATCACTATAATAGTCTAGTATGGAAATGGTCTACTACTCACAGCAGATTCACCACTCCACTGACATGGAAGCCACCAGCCACCACTGCCCACCACCAGATCAGTCTTTGGAAAAGTTACTTCCAGAGACTACAACTGTGAAATTCCCCCAGCCAGTATGACCATCATGATTTCTACGAGTTCTAGTCCAGAAGAAAGAAAGAAAAAAACTTTTTCAAGCACTGTAACAAACTTCCATTTCCATCAATGAAGTAGCGCTGTTGTCATTCACTGTGGCTCCTCAGTTAGCTTCCAGGGGAAGATAAGAATGTTCCTTAAATAAATCTGTTACATTTCTGGTGTGTTTTCTTGCCAGAGCAGGGTCATGTGAATTTATTCTTTCTATCAGTCTTTAGGATGAAATTGCCTTGGCCTTTGTCCTGTGCCCTTCCCATGTCAATCTCCAATCCTTCTTGCAAGCAGGAAGCGGCAGGACGGAAAACTTCCTTGTTTTGTTTAGCTTCTTGCTCTTCTTGCTGGAAAAAAATGTGTGATTGTTTACTCTATAGAGCTTAATTCCCCCCTCCTCCACCCAAACACTGGGGTTTAATGATGGGAATTTTCAGTGCACATGAAAGAAAAAAGGGGCCAGTCTCAAGCACAGTTGGAGGCCGGGTACCACTTTCCCACAGAATTCTGCTTCAGCATAGCCATCCCTCACAAACAGGAACAGATCATCACTTTCCTAAGCCTTGTGTTCAGACCTGAAGTATAAGTATATGTAGGAAACATGAGCTGCACAGGCCCTGTGGATGTGATCCAGAGTTCATTCTATTTTTATAATGCTCGCAGTGGAAATCCTCAAGGGTGAATCCGTTTCCCAGAAGAAGAAAAAAAGGATGATCTAGCAGAATGGAGTTTAAAGACGTGAAAGAGAGAGATAAGATATTTCAGAATGAAATACATCTGAAAGAATAGATGCAAGCATGCACTGTAGTCTTGCTGTGAGACAATTCAGCAAGAAGAGAAACCAGAACAACCAAGTGAAATAGGGAGAAACTCAGCAGCACCCAATGCAAACGTTATTCCTGGAATTTCTTGATCAGGCTGAAATACTAATGTATCCGACATCATTTCTGCTATCACGTCACTTACGGCACAAACGGAAGGAAATGTTGTAGTATTATGAAATTACCATTAAACTGCATTCTTTCAATATGAAGAAAGAAAGGGTCAGAGAAAAGCAATGGGTGTCATGTCTGTGGTAAGAAAGTGGTAGAGTCTAGGTCTGAAGAATTTATGTCCACAAAGTCTTCTCCAATCTTATGCTCTTCAGATGCTTTGGACTTCAGCTTCCATGCTTCCTCATCATTGGCTGTATTATCTGATACATGATAGAAGCTGAATTCCACAACACCTTATGGACTGGGAAAAACTGGTCTCCAATAGTTTAGATGAATGGCTGGGCTTCCTGTGCCACATGACAAGGAACATGTGAGATCTCATAAAAACCCATAAAAGTAACTGGCTCTTACTATGAAAAAGATGATCCTCCAGTAAGAATGGTTGTTGAAGCAATGGCAGTTATTTGACCTAGTTTCATAGAAAGCAGCTAGAACAATTCACCCTCACTGGAGATTGTGCAGTGGGAAAGTTCAGATGGAAATAAGCCCTAAAGCCTAAATTCTTGCTAAGTGATGTCATTGCTTGTTGTAACATCTTCACTTTCTCCACAGACATTTGTGGAAGCCATTTGTTTTTATGAGAGACAGAAGACAAATCCCACAATCTCAAAAGGTACTTTAATTACTTTAAACTCATTCTTCCAGCAGTTGCTTATCTCCCAACAGACTGGAGCCACTGGATTCCCATGACATAATAATTAATGGCAAGCATTCCCTACCTTTTAGGATGTATGTGTTCATGTTCCTCCACTCAGTGTATTTATGTAGCCTTTTGAGGCCTTGGTATATTCTTTCCCACCCCTCTAGACAGCCACTTCATCCACCCACTCACCTCCTACCATTTGTCCTCACAGGAAGTATGTCCTAGGCCCCAGAGCTTTGACTCTGCAGAAGTATGTATCTCCCCCAAAGACATTTGTTCCCAATGATAATCTGGGAACTATTTCATTTGTAACAGTTATGCTCCTTTTCCCTTTCTAAATAAATGCTTTTTCTCATAACTGACTGTTTATAGTGACCATTGGAGGAAAAGTCCATCAAAGCTGATTCTAGCTGTATTAGTCCAGGGCAGCTTTTGTAATCAGTCAAAGTAAATTCAGCCCATCAGCTAGATATTCTGGCTGATGACTTGGGTTTGATGGCTGCCTCTTTAGTGAAAAGAAAAGAGCAGAAGCTGATACCAAAGCTAGCAAAACCAGAATATCCTCTTGGTGGCTTGGATGCAAGCCAGTCAGTGCATAACAGGTTAAGCAAGACAATTTAACATGGCAAGAAAATTAGGGGAAACTCAATCAAGAAAATATATTTGAATAGGGATTGGTTTTTGGAGTGCCAATATATAAACATACTTTCAGTCTTGTTTGGGGGAGTGTGCCAAAATCCAAATGAGTTTGAAATGCTGTCTGAGATCCTGCAAATGAAGCATAACATTACAGTGATGTAGCGGCAACTCTGACACAATATGCAGTCCTTCTAATGAACTGCAGCAATGCACATTTTGGTACTTTGCACCATGTCCTCTTGTGCACTGGGTGGCTTCCCCATTGGAGACTTTCAGAATGCCATCATAGTAATTCTTAAAAATAATATCACAAGCTCATGACGAGTGCCTTTATGAGAAGGGGGAACATCTCAAAAGATCTTACCACAAGTTTCAGCCCAGTTGCATAGTGTTTCTACATAACTGATCTAAGAACATAAGGGCCCTGACAAATCAGAGAAGAGGTCTGTGTAGCCCAACATCCTCTTCTCATAGTGCCCAATCAGACACCTCTGGGAAACCCACTAACAGGAAATGTGAGCATTATCAGTTGCCATGCTTAAAGTGCCTCTGTGAACCAATGCAATATACTGTGTTTGCATATTGCTTGCTTTTCTAAAAACAATGAGGTGGCCCATGGCATGATGTGGATGGCTGTTGCATTATTTTTGGAATAATTAAGTATCCAGGATAGGTTCCCATTACTTCTTTATATAGCAAACTTGACATAAACTCAGACTTCAACTCAGCTGTATAAAATAAGTTTTTCCAAATCTGACCCACCCTCCTGCTTGACCATATTTTAGAATCAACAGAATAAGTGACTTGAAAATACTGATATGAATAAAAACTTCCGGGCCCCCAATGGTTTCCGTGAACGGCAGCACGGTGTGGAAGCTCACACCAAAGTTGTCACCTTAGTTAAATTTTCCCTGAAAGGATCATCTCAGCAGAGTCCCCCCCGGGAAAAGGGGGTCCAGAGGGGCTCGAGGGGGACCGCATTTTCCCTCTTTCGACTAGAGAAGAAGGTCTCGTGTCCCAAAAGGAAAAGACGGTCGCAGAGCCACCACATTTGCCAAAGAAGTCACCGCAATGGCGGCCAGCGGAGCCCCAGGACCTTTTTTAATCAATGGGAAGATAAAATAATTCAAAAGATAAGATTTCTTTCTGGGTTGATCGCAAAGGGGAAATATTTCCAACTTTGAAAAGGTAAAGCTGATTTGAAGAATAGAAGGAAAGGGGGTCCCAATACGTAAAGCGGGGATACCACGCGTTAAGCAAAGAGACGGAAAAATCTCAGAGAGGAGAGAGGAGAGAGGAGGGGAACCTTGAACATAAAAGACAGTAAAGCCGGAAACTTAAGGAATAAAGATTGAAGTTAACAGTTAAAAGTTAATAGAAAGGAAAGGACTATAATCAAATCTAATATTTAATTTAAAAAAAAAATTTAAAAATTAAAATCAAAGTTAAATTTTGGGAAAAAAAAATAGGCACGGCTGGAGCTCGCAGGAGGCTTGAGCTCCCCGGGCCAACTTATTGGACTGGATACAGATATGGCTGGATTTCGTGGAAAGTTTAAATTTGTTGTTGTTGGTGAGTGTAGGGAACGGGTACGGTTTGGGCGGGGAGAAAAAAGAACACTTTGTAACAGGACTGCGTGAAGGTGGCTCCCAAGTGAAGTTCGAATCTACTCCCCAGTTTGAAGTACGATTAGGGGACAAGGGGAAAAGGATTTGGGGAGGTTGGAGTTCGCCGTTGAATTGGAACGTACGGAGCGCAGAATTGAGCACGGTTGAAGTTTTAGGATGGTTAAGGGGTCGTTAGTTTGAAGTTGGTGAACGGGATACGGTGGATATCGATAAGAGGTCTGAATTTATGGACAGTTTGGGGTGTACGAGTTGGGGATAAATTTGGGGGGGGATCGGTCACGGCTGGAGTTTGTAGGTGGTATAAAACCATAGTCTTTTTAAATGTGTGGGAAGGAACTGAAGGAAAAGAAGCGAACGTCGGTAAAAGAAACAAAACTTGATACACAGGAGGGGGAAAAAGAATGACGGAGGTTTAGAAGCTACGATTTGGGGTGGGTTGATATACTGTTAACTTTTAAAAATACATTGTTAATTGTATGCTGGGGAAATTTTGATTGAATATTACCTATATTGTGTAATTGTGTGATTGAAGCAAATCTTTTGTAAGTCCTTTGCATATAGTTCTGCATATAGTTACGAGAACATTTGGTATAGTTAAAAGTTTTGTATAGTTATATTGTAAAGAAATATTGATAAAGAAATATTGGTGAGAAAGGTAACAAGGTAACAAGAAAATAGAAATTTTTAACAGACGAACAGGATAACAGATGAAAAAAATATTAAGGGATATTAAGAATAAAAAGGGACAGGATTGCATAAAATTTCAGAGATTACAGGTGTTGGAGACGAGAAAATATATTAGACTAAAAATAAATAAAAGAGACGACCTTGAGATAGAGCAAGAATATAAACACAGGAGAGACTGGTTAGAAAAGAGACACTTTGAGATAAGAAGGGAAAAGCTGGAGAAAAAGAAAAAAATTGTAATTAACTCTTAAAAAGAGAAGGTAAATAATAAGACAGTATAACAGCACCACCTAGTGTCAGAAAAGAGAAGACATAGGAATTTAAAATAAACCTTAAAGAATGGCATCAGGAACAAAAAAAGGCAGAAAAACCCCAAAGGCAAACACAATTAAAAGTTGATAGACACCTCGAGAAGGGGATCAAGGGAAGCGGGAAGTCATATAGCAGAATTAGTGAATGAAATTAAAATTTTTAACGGAAATGAGAAAAGAATTAAAAGACACAAGAAGGGAAAATAAAAGCTGATATAAGAAAGGAGCTTGATGACTTTAAAGAAAGGGAGAACATGAACAAGGACATTACTGTGATGAAAGATTTTACATGAGGTACAGGAAAAAACAAATCTACTGGAAAGAGAGAAGGAATCAAAAAAAGAGGATGCAGAAGCAGGAAAAAAATAAAAGGTTAATGCAACATGAAATAAAGGTATAGAGATAAATGTATAAAAATGAGGGGTTTCCAGAGGCCCCAGGAGAATTACTAGAAGAGAAGATTATTACAATAATGGCAAATTTTTTAAGGAGTTAAAGAAGAAGATATGGAAAGAGACACAGACAGAATTTTAAAGCAAATTCACGTGTTGCAAAGGAAAGAAATTGGCCCAGAGTTGTAGTGGTTTGTTTTAGTAGGACAAGAATTAAGGAAAAAATTTTGCAAAAAATTACGAGAAGCAACTAGTGTATGAAGGAAAACTGATCAAGATATTTAAAGATATACTTTATGAAGTTTTGAAGAGAAGACATGAATATAAATTCCTAACACAATTGTTGCAGAAGTACGGAATAGTATACAAGTGGGAGAGACTGGAGGGGCTATCATATTCATATAAACAGAAAAGGATCCCAAAATTACGGATATAGCAAGAGCGAAGGAAGCATATGTAAAAATGAAAAGAGAATTAGAAAGTTTAAATAAGGTGGAGAAAGAGAAAAAGACAAGAGAAAGGACATAGCAGTCAAGAAAGAGTTAGAGGGAAGGACAGATGGAAAAAAGGAGATGACCCACAAAGAAGGGAAGAGCAAGACAAAAAAAGAAGCTATCTGGAATCGGAAGTGGAACAAGAAAAAGGGGGAAAGATTTAAAAAAACAAGATCTGGAAATAGATGATTTATACGCAAAAAGAAAAAACATCTAGAGGAAAAAGGGGGGAAAAGGGGAAAAAGAAAAAAAAAAGAAAAAAAAAAGGGGGGGAAATAATAGAAGGAAGAGACGATTATGAAAATTATATTTTGGAATGTAAAAGGACTAAATTCAAATTACAAAAACGAAAGGGATTTATAATTTTGGAAAAATAAAGCAGATGTGATCTGCCTTCAAGAAACTAGAATAAAAAGAGAAGGATAAAAGTATTTAGGGAACCCCCAAATTTGGAAAAATTAATATTGCAGCGTCAGAAAAAAAAAAAAAAGGAGTAGTACTATATATAAATCAAAAATACACCTCAGAGATAAAATTTAAAGATAAAAAAGGTCATTATTTGGGGGTGGAACTACAACTTTTGGAATATAAGATATTGCTGATTGCAATATATTCACCATTAGAAGAAAAGGGTAAATTTTATGAGAAAGTTAAAAAAAAAAATTTTTAAAAAAAAGAAAATGATCATGGGAGCTTCTTAATGTTGGGAGATATGAATGGCGTGATGGATCCAAAATTAGATAAAATCGTCATTTTTAAAAAAAATAAACAACATGGAAAACTTCCCGGTTCATTCTTTTTAAAATTTTACGAGTTATTAGATTTAAAATAAAGTTTTGGGGAGCTATAAATAAAAAAGGCTGGAGGATATACATTTTATTCGGATTTTGTATAAATCCATGTCAAGGGGTAGACATGTTTCTGATTTTGAGAAATTTGTTAAAACTAGTAAAAGACATGAAAATAGTACCAAAAATAATTTCAGATCATAACCCTATACAGATAGAATTGAGAGACATAAAGAAGAATACAAAGTGGAGAATAAAAGATATTTCCTTTAAAAAAATGATCAAAATATAGAAAAGATAAAAAGGGGGTAATAAAAATTCTTCTTTTTAGAAAATAAGACACACGAATTAAAGATGAGAACGGTATGGGGGCGCAAGTAAGGCGGTAGTACAAGGCCATTTAATAAAAATGGGAGCTGAAAATAAAAAGAAAAGACAACAAAAATATCAAGATATATTGGGAGAAATTAAAAAGCAGGAAGAGTACTTGAGAGAAAATCTGAAAGATAAAAAGGTGCAATTAAAGTTAAAAACTCTTTAAACACAGAATAAATATAAAAAATCAAATGGAAATCAACAGAAAGTTAAAATGGATAAAACAAAGATATTTTGAACTGGCAAATAAACCTGGAAGGTGGTTATCTTATAAATTAAAAAAAAAGAGAAAAGGTTAATCTTGGAAAAAAAAAAGGGAAGGGAAAACAATAACAAGACAGAGAGAAATAAAAAAAAAACATTTGATAATTATTTTAAGGCATTATATAGTACGGGAGATCAAAATAATAGGGTTATGAAAATAAAAAATACTTAAAGAACCGGACAATACAGCAAATTAAAGAGGAACAAAAAAAAGAGGCTGGAGGGGACGATAACAACTAAGGAAATAAAGGACGCAATAAAAAGATTGGAAAATCGAAAGCACCAGGACCAGATGGACTCTCAGCATTTTACTATAAGAAGATGCAAGATCAGCTAATAGAGCCATTGATGGAATTGTTCAACGACATAAAAGAGAATGGGAAGTCAGACACGTGGGGGGGAAACATATATTACATTAATTCCAAAAGAGGGGAAAAATTTAAAAGAACCGGGAAATTATCGCCCAATATCACTCTTAAATATTGATTACAAATTATTTGCAGGTATATTGGCGGAAAGGTTAAAAAAAATATTACAGGAAGTGATACATAGAGACCAAAATGGTTTTTTACCGAATAGGCAAATTAATAATAATATAAGAACTGTACTAAATATCATTGAATATTATGAGAAAAACAATGAAAGAAAATAGCACTGATTTTTGTGGATGCGGAAAAAGCGTTCGACAATATTAGATGGGATTTTTGGTAGAGATATTGAATAAAATGGGGATGGGGGAAAAAAATTTATAAAGTGGAAAAGAAATTCCCATAGGGAACAGAGGGCAGAAATTATAGTTAATGGTGATAGAACAAAACAGTTTAGAATAAAAAAAGGATAGGAAAAGGGTGCCCATTATCACTGTTACTGTTCATCATAACATTAGAAGTCTTGCTGAATGAAATTAGGAGTGATTCTAAATTAAAAAAGGGTGCAAGATTAAAAAAAAAGAGTATAAAGTAAAAAACGTATGCAGACGACATGTTGATAATGTTGGAAGACCCAAAAGCATGTATAGAAAATTTTTTAAAAAGTGATGGAAGAATACGGAAAGTGGCAGGTTTAAAGATTAACAAAGATAAAACAAAAATCATAACGAAAAATCTGATTAAAAAGGGAAGAGGAGAGATTGGTTCAGGTAACAGGATTTAAAATAGAAAATAAAATTAAGTATCTTGGAATTTGGGTAGCAAAGAGAAACAATGAATTATATGAAAGCAATTATAAAAAGACTTGGAAAGAGATAAAAAAAATTATTAGAGAATTGGAGTTTGTTAAAATTTCTTTATTAGGTTAAATTTTTTGCTATTAAGATGAATGTGCTGCCTAGATTAATTTTTCTATTTCATAATCTCCCTATTATAAACAATGAAAAACCATTTAAAAAACAGTGGTTTCAACCTGTGGGTTCCCCCGGTTTTACTTCAGCTCCCCCGAAACCCAACATTGTCCATAGTGGCTGAGGCTTCTGGGAGCTGAAGTCCCTGAACATCTGGGGACCCAAGGTTAGAACCACTGATTTAAAGAATGGCAAAGGGATTTGACAAAAATTTATATGGGAAAAGAAAAGACCAAGAATCAGGTGGAAATTGTTAATAGAGAGTAAAGATAAAGGGGGGATTTAGTTTTCCAGATATTAAAATGTACTACAATGTATGCAGTCTTTCATGGATCAGGAAATGGATAATGTTACAAGACGAGGAAATATTAAATCTGGAAGGTGTAGGAAAAAGGATGGGATGGCACGCTTATATGTGGTATGAGAAATATAAAATTGATAAAGATTTCTTAAATCATTATATAAGGAACAATGTTAAAGATGTGGTTGGATTTTAAGAGAAATTATTACATTAGAAAACCTCAATGGTTATCACCACATGAAGCGCTGTACGGGAGGGGAAGGACCCCCAAGAAAAATGGATGCGATACAAAAATATAATAACAGAGAAATCAGAAGAATGTCAGTTAAAATCAAGGACAGAAATTGAATCTGAGGGTTTTTTAAAAGTTATTGGTTCTTATATAGGCAATTGAGGGAAAGATTTATATTGGATAAAAAGGTAGAGGGAATAGATTTGAAAAAACAAGAAGACCCGTTCCTGAAAATAATAACAGACTCAAAAAAGCAAATGATATCTAAGATATAGAAATTATTGTTGGAACGGGAATTGGAAACAGAAACTATAAAAGAGACAATGTTAAAGTGGAGTAAAAATATTGGACGGGAAATAGATTTGGAACAATGGGAGAGCAGTTAGAGAGATACAAACAAATTTATGGCAGCACAAAACTTAAAGGAGAATTATTTGAAAATGTTTTATAGGTGGCATTTAGACCCGGCAAAACTGAATAAGATACAGAAAACAATACAGAATAGATGTTGGAAGTGTGGCAAGGATAATGGCACATTCTTCCATATGTGGTAGACGTGTGATGTAGCAAAGAATTATTGGAGAAAAATTCATGAAAGGATGATGGCAATGTTGCAAATTAAGATACCGTTAATACCGGAGCTATTTTTGTTGAATATGATTCAGAAGATAGAGACAACAGCAAAAAGAAAGTATTGGAGAGTAATTTTATATCTAGTGACAGCAGCAAGAATATTATATGCACAGAAATGGAAAAATAAGATTACATCACAAATGGAAGAATGGCTGGTGAAAGTGGCAGAAATGCAAGAGATGGATAGATTAACTGGGATGGTTCAGGGAAGAAGGCAAAGACAACAGGAGGAGAGTTGGGATACGGTGAGAAAATATATAGTAAGTGTGTAGAATTTATAATGGAATCCCCAAAAGTAGAATGAGGCGTAGGGGAGGAAGAAAATGGAAAAAGGAGGTCCCTGGAGAGAAGGGGAAAGAGATAAATAAAGGACGAAAGATCGTAAAAGAATCAAGAACAAAGATATGAAAATTATTAATAGAATACTAAATACGGATAAAGAGGTCGTGTCCCAGAATGGGAAGGTTGAAGGGGAAATACATAAATATTGAGCTTTGGAGTTGGAACACAGATGAAACAGGAGGAAGGAAGAATTGTGAATGTAAGTATGGAAGGGGTATGTTGGGGGTGGGGGGAGGGGAGGGCTGAAAATGAGATTTTAAATGAAAAAGAAGGATGTAAAGGGGTTTTATGGATGTTTATGAATGGTTTGTATTATATTGTGAAAAAGGAATAAAGATTAAAATAAAAAAAAGAAAATACTGATATAAATTGTGTCATATTAACAAATTTTGGATAAAATCTGCATGTTTTTAAAGGAACTGGTCACATTTTGTTGATAATGGGCTGGATGTAGCAGAAGTTTTCCATAGGAAAAAAGAGCGCTCCTTTCTCTACTGAGAGATTTTTTTTATCTATTAGACCTGTTTTTCATGTAATTCAAAATGAGGCACACCCAGTTTAAAAACAAAAATTAAACCACAAGGTATCATTGCATCCTGTGGTTTTTGTACAAAGCATTGCTGCGTACGGTGGGAAATCAGAGCAATCAGAAAGGATCTTGAAAATTCTTCCAAATGCATTTCAGAAAACCTGCTTCTCAACTGAAGGTCTGTTAAGAAAAGTATACCTTCTAGCTCCTCTGAAAGGAAACTTGTCTTTCCCAGCCCCTGGCAACATGTGAGTGAATTGTTGCAGCCTTATCTATTAGAAATAATAGGCAGAAGCAGCAACTTATTGATTTCCCTGAGGACTACTGACATAGCATTGTGGGAAGTTAAAATAGCTGCTCTGAAACCCAGCCACCTCCCACAGAGTGGAGAGCAAAACAAGCATCAGAAGTGAGTCTTGGCTGGACAGGTTCCCCCAAAAGTTGCATGCTAGCAGGGGGAATTATCTTCAAAGTTTGAGGAAGTCAGTCTCATCCCACATCTGGTAGGTTTTCATCACATGTCTTCTTTGTTTATAATAACAGAATGTTGATAAATTAAGGTCCTGTTAGGTTTGTATGCTGATGTAGGCAATGGCAGCAGTGGTTACAGGAAGAAGAGGACCACAGGCATAGCTGTGCTGCCAGGAGGGAGTCAGCAGCAGCAGTGGTAGGACAAGAAAGCTATGTCTCTGAGTAACCTATTTCTCCAGTGCCCACCTGATTTCCAGGAACAGTGGTGGTCTTCAGAGCCCTGGGCGCTGGCTTGGACAATCTTCTGCCCTGAACCATAGGTAGTAGTCCACGCCACCTGTCCCAGAGTACCTGACTCTGAGGACACAACTACTATCAACTCTGGAAGACTAGCACTGGATTAGATGGCTCACGGCCTTCTCCTCCTACTACTGCTACTGCTTCCTCTTGCTCACTACATAGCTCTGGAAAAAAATACAGCCATTCATATAATGGGTTATTACACGAGGAGAGCATGCCAACTGGATTCAGGTCTCTCTCACACACACACACACATCTCTATCTGTCTCAGAACATCAGAACTTTCTTCTTTGGAACTACAAATCCTAAACAATTACAGCCAGTAACTAGGGGATTCTGACCAGGAAGATTATAGGAGATGCAGTTCAAAATGGTGGCATCTTCAGGCTCTTGTCTGTCTCTTTGATGGAGTTAGGAGTTCTTTCAATAGAAGGCTGACTTCTGGCAGATCTTCAGATAGAAAATTGTCCTCTCTAAAGTAGGACACCTGGCTACCCTGGGCTTTATCCTTTCCTTGTCCAGTGAGGCTTGTTATGCCTCTCTTTTTATAAATTTCACCACAATCATTCTTAATGTCACTCAGGTTGGTATCAATATTAGTGTGCCAGCTTGTGAGGCACAAACAGTCTATGCACGCTGACCTGAGCAGATAGCAAGAAAGGAGAGAACTAAATTCTTTCATCTTTGTTTGTCTCCTGAAGAACATTGGTTCTCCAAAGCTACTGTCTGCATTTCCTGTGTGAGGCCTCCATTAAGCATCAACAGGAGCTTCCCTTGAAATGAAAATAGCAGCTTAGGAGAGGCAGAGTTTAGCTTCCCATTCCATTTCTCTGACAAACTGCCCAGATTTCCACACTTCAACTATTTGCATAACAAAACATGTACATTCATTGCATTCACACACACAAAGCCAAATATGTTCAAACTGATCCTCACCTTGCACAGATGTGAAACAGATGCTGACAGCAGCTTGTCAAGTTCCACTCACTCTCTAAAGCAAGAATGTTGTACTGGATAACCAACACTCCACAAAACTTGCTCTGAGGTAGACAGCAATTTACTTTTATGGATAAGCATGAGCAACACAGCAAATTTCCACAGAAGCTGCTGAAAATGGAGGGTGCATACAGCATACCTCTTTTATAGTTTATCAATACAAGTTTAGGAATGCAAAACATTCATTGGTCAAAGCCATAAATCTCTTCATTTGTCTGTCCCCCCGTTTACCTTCCCCATACCAAGCCTATATGCTCTTGACTAAGGTGATCAGCTTTGCATATTTCTCTGTCCCTATCTCCACATTACTTTGTTCTCATAACATCATAGTGCTGCCAGCCTTAGGCCATTTCCACCCTACACTGTTACAGTGCTATTATTCCACTTCCAACATCCTATGGAATCCTGGGGTTTTGAAGTTGAGGGAGGGGCCTTTAGAATTCTCAGCCAGAGAGCTCTTTGGCCTCAATAGACTACAAACCCCAGAATTCCACAGGATGTTGAAAGTGGAATAATAGCACTATAATAGTGTAGTGCAGAAATGGCCTAACTTTTGTTTTCTCACTCTTCCCTAACACGGAATACAATGTAACAGCTAGCGGCCTTTGGACTACGATGAAGCAGCAATTAGTTCAGACTGGATACAAAGTAGCCCCTTTTTGCAATGGTTAAATACATTGGGGCAGTTAGCAATGAATACGCTTCAATGGATTAGTATTTCCTTGACAGGAAGCAAAGCAGCCTGACAGGTATACAACTTCTGTCCCACAGCCAGATTTCTTGTAGCCCGTGCCCTCATCCCAAAGGCCACTTGAAAGGGGTCAGTTTAGGCTTCTAGGGGGGAAAAGTTCTTTCTTCATCAGCCTAGAGAAGATGAGAAGAAACAGGAAGGGGAGAGGAGAGAAAGGGGAATTCAGAAATAGAAGAAAACCTTGGCCATTACCACACTACATTGTTATAGTCCTATTATTCCACTTTCAACATCCTGTGGAATTCTGGGGTTTGTAGTTTCCTGAGGCCAAAGAGCTCTCTAGCAGAGATTCTCAATGCCCCCCTCTAAACTGCAAACTTCAGGATTCCAAAGGATGTTGAAAGTAAAATAATAATAGCACTATATCAGTATAATGCAGAAAGGTCCCTTCTTGCGTCTACTTTTAGTTGAGATTTTGTTTCAGACCTGATCATCACAAGGGAAAAACTCCTAGAAGATTAAACTAAGAGAACAAGGCCCTCAACAGGAAATATTGGTCCATTCCTTCTTTAAAAGCCTAGCCCCTAACTTCCAACTATGTTTTCTTTCAGCAGGTGTAAAATCCTGTTGACACCTGCAAAGGCAGTTGCTGCTTAGCAATTGCATAGTTATGTGGCTTCCTTTCAGAAAAGCTGAAGATGTTCAACTGACATGATGCGAGAGATAATGGGAGTGCAGATACGGTAATGGCAAAACCATCCCTTAGTCGGTCCACATTGAAGGTACCATTGTGTTTGATGAACGAGTTATTGTCCATCACAGCAACAAAGTGATCTTCTTTCTACCACTGCAAACTTTGAGGGGGCATCTTTCTCCTTTTTAAAAAATTACAATCAAATAGAAACAGCATATGATGATGACTTCCATATGAAATGGCTGAAAACAGCTTCCATGTATTGATTGCCCTGTGTGAAGCCTCCTTTACTCAAGGTCATACCATGGAAGGCATTCAAACCAGAGCACACACATTCAAGCCAAGTCTCCAGGCCATTTCCACACTGGATGGTTATAGTGCTATTATTCCACATTCAACATCCTATGGAATCCTGGGGTTTGCAGCTTAGAGAGAGGCGCTCCCTAAACTGCAAACCCCAGGATTCCATAGGATGTTGAACGTGGAAAAACAGCACTATAACCATCCAGTGTGGAAATGGCCCCAGATCCATGTGTGTACTAATAGCTTCAATCAACCAACTAGAACATAGACAAGTAAAGATAATTACATATTTGGCAGTTGTGTGGCTATGTGGCTTCCTTTCAAGGAAACTGAAGATGTCCGGTTGTTAAGATGTGAGAGATAATGGGAGTGAAGATTTGACAATGCCAAAGTACTTTCATTTTCAAGCAATGTGAGGCTGCCATAGATACAGCTACTGTGCTGGAAGCAAAACAGACTTCTAACAAAAATACCAAATTGTTTGTTCTGAATAAAGATCTTTTCTTTTTCTTTCCTTCTTTCTTTGTAAATGTGTGGGTTTCTAACTCTCCCATTTGCATTCTTTCTTCACCATCAAAAAAGAAAGTTGATGTGTACATGGTTATTTCCTCATAAGGATTTGGAAATATATTAAATAAGTATGATTTAACCACATCTAAGGAAGTCTGAGGATTTTAATCAGGGATAATAAATAGATGGCACTGCCTACTCCACAAAAAGCATTTGAAAGGAGAAGCAATGATTTCAGGAGGACCAAGGGAACTGAGAATGTTCCAAGTTGCTTTGTCATATAAGTTGCCATGTAATTATAGAATCCCATTGAGAAACACATATATTTCCTTATTAGTCAAATGTATAACCTTGCTTTCCTGCCGTATGGGACCCAAGGCATCTAACAGCAAGAGAAGTAAAGAACATTAAAAAGAAAGAAAGAAAGTACAAACTGCATAATACTAGTTATCACGAGCCTTAATTTGACTTAATTTTTCCCCTTACATCAACATTCCTTACATATTTTGCCCTTGTAGGAACTTTTCTATTTGTTATGGATGGGCCAACCAAATCCTCAAATCCTCGAATCCTTGGCAAGGATTCGAGATTTGTGAATCCAAATCCCTGTGCCAAAATAGGCAAACTGAATCTTTTGATACACCAACCAAATAGTCAAGCGGGACGCTTGAAAACCTGGGAGACCAGACACATAGGGGGAGATGGCAAGTAGGTGAATTTTTCCTTTGGAGTAATAATGGCCTTTGCTAACAATTTCAGAAATTACATCTGGGGTTGTATTCTAATATATTTAAATTGAACCTTTAATATTTAAGTTCAGCACTATTCTGTGCTGAAAATCAATGGCATGTATAAATGCTGGAGTCAGTGGGTCTGATGCCTATCAGAAGTAGTGGGGCAGAGGGCAAGGTCATACAATCTTGTCCAGTGATTGCCACATGTAGCCCAGTGTACCTTCTTTCACAAGACCAGTGCCTGGTTATAAGCTTATAGCTAGAATAGGATGAGAAATGAAATGTCCATCATGGTTTCTCATGAGCCACATGACAAACCACATGTAGCAGAAAGGAAAAATTGTCTTTAAAAATTGGTGCCTCCGGAGAGAGGCCTGATTGGCTGGAAGGTACAGTCTTCTTGAGATTTCAAGGATAGTTGCAAGATTTGTTTGCATAGCTCCCTTGCAAAGCTCTTTCATACACAATTCTGGGGTTTGGAGTTTTACAAAGTGTCACAGCCTTCTCTGCCGAAGTGTGCTGGTGCATCATCAAACTACAAACCCCAAGGTACCATAAGGCGCTATGTAAAGAAAAGCCAGTTGTTTTTGTTTTTTATGTTTATTTACAGTAAAACAAACAATATTTACATTCATATATCTTGTACAAAATCATTTTCTCCTATGACAACAATTATACATACTCTCATACTTTTATCCATCCATCCTGGCTTCCCCCCGGATGAGAGGTAATCAAATTCCCAAATAGTAATTCGCGTGTCTGCACTCGAATAATACTTCACATATCCCTGCTTGTTACCTCCACAATTTTAGGTCAACATGAACCATCTTAATATCCCACCATTGATTTCTGAGATATGCTATTACTCTTTCCCAATCTTTGACAATTTTTCTATATTAGCTCCTTTCAATATATATGTAAATCTATCCATTTGCATCATGTCAAAAAGTTTCAATTCCCAATCTTTTACTGAGAGAAGGGGCTTTTGTTTCCACTTTTGGGCTATTAACAATCTAGCTTCGGCCGACATATAAAATATCAGTTTCCTTGCTTTTTTTCTCTAAATCTTCATTCATCATTGATAACAAATAAAGTTCAGGGGACATTTTAAATTGGAATCCTATTTTTTTTTCTATTTGAATATTTATTTACAGTCCAGATTTTTTAATTTTTTTTTACATAACCACCACTGGTGATAAAGTGTTCCTATTTCGGTATCACATTCCCAATATTTATTTGAGTAGTTTGAATGTATCTTTGATAGTCATTCAGGTGTGAGATACCATCTATAAATCATATTACATAAATTTTCTCTAATATCCTGGCATGCTGTGTATTTTATTCTTTTATTCCAGGTTTTTTCCCATCGATCCAAGGGAATCGAGTGGGAAATGTTTTGTGCCCATTTTATCATTGAAGTTTTAATTTGTTCTTCCTCTGTGTCCCATTTCCATAAAGTTTTGTAGATATGTGAGATATATTTGTTTTTTTCTGTTATCTGTTTTTTCTGTTGTTAGGTCTTCTTCTTTTACTTGGTATCCATTCAAATTTAAATCAATCTTTAACTTTTCTCTCAGTTGTCTGTAGAGGAGCTAATGACAATTAATTCCATTTTCATTTAATGCTTGTTGCGACCTAATTGTTATTTGATCATGTTGAAGTTCAACCAAATCATTTGATCTGGATTATCTGTGTACTGTAGTATGTGTCCCTGTTTACACAGACAGGAAAATGTGGGATTGATCCACTTTTTCCTGCCTGTGTAGAAAGGGACCTCATGTCAATCTGGGGAGATCCTGACGCAAAACTATGACAATTGTCCTGGCCACACTTCTTCAGAGGGAGGTTTGCCTTTGCCCAGACTTTTACTAAGGCTGAGAGACTGTGTCTTGCCCAAGATTATTCTTCTTTCCCTTGCTTTTTAAACCTTTTTTTAAAAAAAGGATTCAAAAGATTCGAGATTCATGAGATTCGTGAATTCCCAGAACCTTCCAGGGATTTGGATCCAGATTCAGAAAATTCTGAATTTGTCTCATCCCTGGTATTTGTCTTGATATTTTGCTGTAGATGAAATCAGTGTTAAATGTGACTCCATGATGATCCTAGGAATATTTTAAAAGGTCAGTATTGAGGCTAGTTGTCCCAGCAAAGAAATAATTGCTTAGGAAGCTTTCAGTTCTTGATGTAATTGCCTTTCCATGGGTGGCTATAGCATTATTCATGGATGGCCATGGTTGACTATGACAATGCTTATGGTCACAAATGAGAACCAATATGGTGTAGTGGTGTGAGAATTGGGCTATGACCCTGGAGACCAGGTTTTGGTTCCTCACTTGGCCATGGAAACCCACGGGGTGACCTTGGGTACAACACACACTCTCAGCTCCAGAAAACCCATGCTAAGTTCAGCTCTTGGTCACTATAAGTTGGAAATGACTTAAAAAGCACACAACAACAACAATAGCAACAACAAAAACAGCAACAATGGCCACAAATGGTCATGGCCACAGCAATGGCTATGGCAATGGCTATGCCTATGGATGGTGAGGGATGGCTGTGCACTGACTATACCTGTAGATGGTTATGACTTCCTTGTGCCCTGTGGAATTTTGTCTTCTGTTGGCAGACATGGTACCTAGCTGGACATGAGGCTAACTGGCCTGAGATTAATGTTCTGTCTTTTTTCTGAGTGGTAAAATAAAAACATCTATGTTACAGCTGTACTGCTTCAAGCCAATATATTCATTAATTCCAATTGAGACGAATTTTCACCAGAATGCTTCAGCAAATGCAGGAGTGGGGAGTGGGAGAACATCTCAGCAGTCAAACTCAGGATGTTCTATTCCCAAACAACACAGTTCAAGATGAGCATAAATCATGGGAAAATGGAAGCGGAATGTTCACAGCATGTTCTCTTGAAGAGTTAACATTTTCAAGTAATGAGCATTTTTAAAAGTCACAACATCAACATAAAATAGTGTCAAACAGCTGTTGTAATGCTCAACATCAATTTTATGTAGACTCAACTACTAAACAGCAATCTCAATGACATCCCTTAGGAAGCATTAAGGAGGCCCAAGCAGAGAGCAATTTTGCAACTGAGGAGGAGAGGAAGAAGAAAGCAGCAGCAGCAGCTCAAAATAGGTAAACTCTAGCTAGTTGTATTCCACTGGCTCCATCTAGTGGTCACACTCTATAGTCTTCTTTGCAAAAAAAGCTAAAGTTAAATGTAGATCTGGATTCAAGTAAAAATTAAGCACTTGATTTGACAAACAGCCATATGTGTGTTAAGATCTCTCTAGCTAAACATTAAAGATGGATCTTCCCCATAGAATTAGGTTACAGCTTATATGTTTGTTTGTTTGTTTGTTTTCCTTCTGTACATGCTGAATGGTGGTGATTGGATGGCCTTCTTTGCCTAGTGTAGCCTTGGAAACTATTTAGGCAATTTTTTCTCTCAGAAAAATTATTTTGGTCTTTTCTACAACGATGGCCAGCCAGCCCCTCCCTAAACTGCAAACCCCAGGATTCCACAGGATGTTGAAAGTGGAATAATAGCACTATAACAGTCTAGTGTAGAAATGGCCAATATGAGTTGCTAGGTCTGGCTCAAAATTTTGAAAGTGCTTTTACGTCAGAGATGAAAAAAAGTTATTCCCAGTTATTTGTGTTCAGTTTTTTTAAAAAATGGATTTCTTGATGAGTCAGGACATCTGATAGGATGAATACTAGAGCAGTGAGACTTTTGTACAGTTTTCCCAGTAGTTGAAACTCGTAAAATGTTTTCTAGGTAAATGTTCCATATTCCATAATCTACGTAACTCTTCCATGTTCATGGCCCTTTCCGCAGCTTACCTTCTCACGCTGCTGGAGTGTGGGCCTCGCATGAGAAGCCTGGGCAGGAAGGCTCTCGCAAGCCTCCTGCTTCTGTGCTGCTTGGGCTCCGCACCTCCTTCCTGCTCGCGCGAGAGCCCCACCTGCGCCCCGCCTGCGCCCCGCTTGCGCCCCTCCCTCCCTCCCTCCCTCCCTCCCTCCCTCCCGCAGTGCAGCCTGGGAGTTGGAGGCTGCACTGAGGAAAGGACACGCAACTGGCCCGGCTCCAGAGGCTCCACACTGCAGGTGAGTGCGGCCCAGGCCCGTGAGCCTTGCGCAAGCGCGGCTTATTTTCAGCTAAAAGCCAAAAATAAGAAAATGCGTATTTGCTGTGCTTGCAGGCCTTGAGCGTGGCAGAAATGGGAGTGCGTCATGCAGACCACTCCTGACATTTACGCGACGCCCAAGGGGCCCTTTTGCTTGTACACTGCCATGCGGAAAGGGTCTACGATTGTTACTAAGGCTTTTCCACACTGCACTGATGTAGTGCTATTATTCCACTTTCAACATCCTGTGGAATCCTGGGCTTTGCAGTTTAGGGAGGGGCCTTTAGAATTCTCAGCCAGAGAGCTCTTGGGCCTCAGTAAACTACAAACCCCAGAATTCCACAGGATGTTGAAAGTGGAATGATAGCACTATGACAGTGTAATATGGAAATGGCCTAAGTCAAAATTTGTGACACTATTGCCACAATCCTAACTCCACACACACATACACACACACACACCTACTTGATTGGGCATCAGCTGCATGGGAAGAAGGAGGTCCATTCTGCCAGTGATAGGAGCATGTGTGAATGATGTCTCCATCAGGTTTGGGGATCTGGGTCGGGAGAGATTACTTAGTCAACCAAGCAGCTGAATACAGAATACCGCCCTATAACATTACTTTGAAAATAACTTTCCAAAAGTGACACACATGATTTAATATCTTGTGAATATCGTTTGTTGAAATACGGATCAAAGATTTCTTTGGAATTCAGGGGTGTTCTTTGAATTCAAAGTCTTTAAAATCTTCATGAATAAATCAGTGCCTTTTTGCAATGCAAGTCTGTTAGTTAGGCTGGAACAGGGACAGATAACACCAAATCAAAGTGCAGTTGGAGGGGAGAACAGGGGGCCACATGGTGAGCTACAGAATCTTCTAGAGGCTACTGAGAAGAGAGCAACAGAAAGATGAAGGAACCTGGTCTTTGATCACGTGTGTGCTCCCAAAGCAGAGATAGTGAGCAACAGGAAAGCCAAGGGGGAAAATGGTTACATGGAAAAGATCTTTAACCTTGGTGGTCTAGAAACTGAAGGGACTATTAAATTCGAGCAAACAAACAAACCTGTGCCCTTTTAAGGCAATCTGGATGATTTTTTGCTCAGGTTTTTAGGAGAAGCCAGGATTGATTAGGCTTAGGATTGATCTAGGATGATGCTGTGGTTGTTATCTTTATTTATACCCTGCCCTTTTCCCAAATTGGGAGTCAAGGTGGCATACAAATTAAAATGGTTACAGCATAGCTAAAACATAATCATCATACTTAGAGCAGACCCACTGAAATGATGTAAGGTAGTCACTTTTTAGACCAACTGATATGAACAAGGTGTAAGTGTGATTGAGTCTGAGGGCAGAACTTTACGCAACTGGAATCAAGAGCTTACCACCAAAACAGCATTTTTATCTTCAGAGGCTCCCTTGATCTGTCTCAAAGTACACTTGCACCAAAGAAGAACCCAAAAGGGTTGTGTTATATTTGATAAAAAGTCTACTACTCTAGCATCCAGTTTCCCAGACTAGTCAGCCAAAGGCCTCCAAGAAGCTCAGGGGAGCAGGGGCATGAAAGCAATAGTCCTTTCTTAGGCCATTTCTGCACTAGCCTGTTATAGCGCAATGATTCCATTTTCAACATCCTCTGGGATCCTGGGGTTTGCAGTTTCGGGAGGGGCTGGCCGGGGGAGGGGATAAATGTACGATGTAAATAAAATCACCTGATGTCATATCTTACAGTCCATCAGAGGGAGAACTCTACACCAAGATGGTGGCTTTCATGACAAACATATTTTTCTGACATTGTAGTTCTGCCATAAGAGGCAGGTGTGCTTAGAGACCCAGTGAAACAGTGTAAACATAAACACAAATGTCCATACACATCTACATAGATGATTTTACCATAAAACAACTTGTAAACTTCCTCCTCATTCAGTCACTTTCACTCACTTGAAAGAGTCATTAATACTATCTATCTATATATGCAGTATTTAACTTTTTCCCAGTTTTTGAAATGTGAACAAGAGGGAGATCACCTGTGTTCATTTGGTTCTCCATCACTTTGCTTTTTATGCAGCAGATGAACTTGTATGACACATGCTTTCCTTATAGAAGTGTTTGCATTCTGGAAATAAATTCAAGAATCTATCAGTTCTCTTCTTAAAATGGACATTCCTTTCCTATTCTGCCACAGAGCCACCTACCACCAACTTCTAGAAAAGATACCAGCAGGTGTTAAGCACTTATTCCTCTATTATTATTATTTTTAGATTTTAGATTCAATTTTAATTTTAATGCAAAGAGTGATACAGACTAATTCAGAACTACAGGGGCGGGTGCAAAAGAAACAAATTACACATAAATAATGCATAACTAAAACTAAACTGAACTAAATTGAACTAAACTAAGAATAAAACATAATAGCAAAACCCATTACTAAAAAAACACTCCATTACCCTAAACACATCCTAACCACAGTAATTGACTAAGGCACAAAAGAATCCTGACACTCACCCCCCTACAAACTGTAATGAAAAGAGAAAATTGATTAATATCCCTTATCTTATTCTACCATTACAGATCTATGTACACTCAAATTACTAGAATTATTAAGAATCATAACCACAGATTATTACATCATTAGATTTCTTATTCCTCAAAAAATCCATAAATCATTTCCAGTCTTTCAAGAAATCTTCAGTTAGTTTATCCTCATTAATTTTGAAACCTGGGCAACATCTGTAACTTTAACAACTCACTCTTTATCTTCCAGTTTTTGTTTTTGTTTTTCCATTCCTCCACCCTGGTCCCATCATGTTAGGGCATCTATCACCTGCTGTCCTTGATCCTGATGGTCTTCTAGTGTATTTTTACTTTTATTAAAAGTATTGTTTATTGTTATTTTGTTATTATTTCAAGTGTTAATTGCATGCTGCCTTGGGAGTATATTTGTATTCAGGAATGAATAAATAGCATACTAAGGATAACACTAACATCAACTAGGTCTGAGGTCCCATGTGGTGGATACATCTTTCTGGGTGAAAGCAACTTGACAGGGACTTATTACTCAAGAGGAAACACCACACAAAAAGGCCATTTGCACCCTATACTGTTATAGTGCTATTATCCCAATCACAGCATCCTGTGGAATTCTGGGACTTGTAGTTTACTGAGGCCAAAGAACTCTCTGGCTGAGAATTTTAAATGCCCCTCTCTAAACTGCAAACCTGAGGATTCCATCGGACGTTGAAAGTGGAATAATAGCACCAGAACAGTGTAGTGCGGAAACGGCCAAAGAAAGGTTAGCTCCACCTGTTTCCTTCCTATCACACAAAGGAAGCATCCATTCACATGAACAGAAAGGAGCTTTTGCTCCTACCACCCATTTATGGAATAAGACTGCACAATAAATACGACCAGTCTTTTGGGGCCAAGCCTCAAGTAGACATTTTTTTTTTACCTCCATAAATTGAAAGAAAAAAGCCTCAGCTTTAACTCCACTTCAAAGGTGATTAATTTAATTAAAATGAGAGCTGCCACTGAATTTCACCTGGAGCAATATTTGGAGCGGAATTAATTTTGGCCCTTGCCTGAGGCAAAAACTTGAGGGATATTCTGGAGGAAGCTCAAAGTCAATGATAAGACTGGCAAGGTGGTTCAGGAGAACTGAAGACCTGTTTGCTACCAATTTTATTGAAACAAAGATACCATTTGTTTCAGGAAAAGGAAGCTTCAGCCCGGGTGAACTACTGAAGATATTTTGAAGGCAATAAAAAGAGCATTTCAGATATATAAGATTAGCATAATTGCCTGGTCTATTTGTATGTGTGTGAGGGAGGTTTCTAAACATCCCAAAGAAACATCCTGATGTTTAGTTTAACATCAGTGTTAAAGTTCAGCGGTGTATCTAGGCTCAACAGTGCCTAGGGCAAGCATGGAAGTTGTGCCCCCTAGGTGATGTTGCCCCTCTGCCCGCACCAGGCCAAGAGGGACCCAGCAGCCTGTCATAAGCTTTCATGTTATCTTGTGATGCAATCTAATGCCATAATATAGTGGTTCTTAACCTTTTCTTTACTGGGGACCCCTTGTAAATATAATTTGCTCTTGGGGGGCTCCCAAGACTTAACTCAAGATTTAAATATTCAAATATTTATTGAAGGCTTCTGGACACTAGGATTCAAATCCCTGCTCAGACACTGGATGGTCTTGGGAAAGTCGTATTCTTTCAGCCTTAGAAGAAGACAAAGGCAAATCCTCTCTGAATTAACCTTTGTCAGAAAACCCTGGGATATGGTCACCTTCAGGTCACCATAACTGAGAAGCGACTTAAAAGCACCAAGTACTGCTGAGAGGGGGAGCCCTTTCTAGGTATTACCTCTTCTCTCTTTGAAAAGTACCTTAAGGTGACTTTATTGGGGGGCTTTGTTTGGCAAAAATTTGTTGCCTTTGGTCTTTTTTGAGGCTGAGAGAGTATGACTTGCCTGTGTTCACCCAGTGGGCTTCCATGGCACTGTGGAGATTCAAGCTCTGGTCTCCAGAGTCATAGTTTGGGTGCACATCCATCCCTGCTGTTGTATTCCTTTTGTAAAGGATGTTGTAGTGGGGAGGTGTAAATGAGGGAGCAGTTTGCGCCAGGGAACATGCCTGCTGCCCTGTCCCTTGGCATTTACTCCCCCCTGCTGCCAGGTCACTGACAAAAAAAAACACAGCCTTATGTGCAAATGGAGCAGAGCAGTTTCAGAGTCTGTACACCCGACTCCACATGCCCTATTTTTTATGGTGCTATAGGACTGTGATTTGAAGGGTGTCCCATCCTTTCCTCAAGTTAGCCAGTGACCCCGTTTTATTTGCTTGTTTTAATTGTATTTATCATCACCACAGGAAGGAGAAATTCCACAGGTGAGTGCAGTTACCATGTTTTTAGGTGTCAGAACAGACAACCCTTCACCTGGTGAATTGTAGGCCATTTGACATGCCGCTATTAAAGGCACACAGGACATATTAGGAGCAAACTTGTAACATTACCTTTTGCCTAGCGTTTGAAAACCCCAGGATCTGGGGCCGATCTGATAACAGGAAGGATGAGACTGTGGCTAAATCCTGTTGTTAGTCCCAGTTACAGGAGGTCCAGTAAATTAATGGGATTTATGTAAACGTTGACTTATCATTTGCTAACTGGTTTATTTTAGGTGGGACAATGAGATTCAGGACTCTGACTTTAGAAACTGAGTCACTTCAAAATGTTATAGAGGCATTTTTTTTAGAACCCGGTTATCCTGTGTCCGCAGCATCTTGGGAGCACGGATTTTCAAACTGTGTGGAAGAGAATGTAGCAGGCAGGCTTGGCTTCCGGTCTGAGGCCCCTTCACACTGCACAATTACAGCTCTGCGATTCCACTTTAACAGCCATGGCTGTATCCTGTGGAATCCCGGAATTCTCCGGCTGAGAAGTCTAAATGCCACCCCCAACTACAGGTCCCCTTCTCCGGTGCTGGGCACCGTTTACACCTGATAGAGTGTTGCTCTATGGAATTACGGGAAAATAAAATGGCAGCTAGACCTTATCTGGTCTGCTTTGTAGAAGGCAGCTGTGGATCAGAGGCAGGTGGACACCAGCTATACTGGCCGCAGAAGTTTTGGATTTGTCATTTGAAGAAGTAACTTTTCCAAGTGTGGTGGAGCTCTGCTATGTGCTGATAACAGGAGTTCATCAATAACTGGTGGCTTATAGCATAGACAGTATATTATACATACAAGCAGAGCAAGTTAAAAGGTGCAATCCTGTGCATGTTGGCTTGGCATCAAAGTCCATAGAACTTGGTGGGATTTATTCCTGATTAAAGGTACAGAGGATTAATCTTTAGTGTAGTATAAGCCACCTCTGAACGAGGGTCAGTGTTTCTCTCCCAACCATATTAAGTTGCCAGCCCAAGTTAAGATACAATATTTGTCAATAATTGATCTAGATGAGACAAGAATGACAGAAAGTTCCTTAAATACTTCAGTGCACCAAATGGCTTACTTCTGTTTTTTTAATTCACATCTATTGCTCTACAATTTAGTCACAGATTTTTTTTTTTAAGTCCATTTGCTTTTTTCCAAACTCCCAAGTGTTTATGGACCAAACTAGATAGAATGTTTTCCTCTGTGGCTGTTTGAGTCAGGAGAAGGGAGTTTAAATCCTTTCCCCTATCATAGTCTTCATCCAAACCAGAAAGCTCTATGCAGCTATTTGAAAAGGGAGGAAATGTTCCACTGGTGTCAGGTATCATACATACAGTCATCCCTCCACATTTGCTAGGGTTACAGTCACAGGACCCCCGTGAAAGTGGAGAAACTGTGAATAATTCTAGGCACTCCCAAACCATATTTAACACACAAAAAAGTATGATCACCATATTCAATCCACCGTGGATTCCTTTGAGGCATCACAGTTCCTTAAGAAGAAAGAAATGGGTGGCTGGTGGGGATTACTGCCAACTCCAATGCTGC
The DNA here is from genome assembly GCA_948472985.1 of Iguana delicatissima. Lineage (NCBI taxonomy): Eukaryota > Metazoa > Chordata > Lepidosauria > Squamata > Iguanidae > Iguana > Iguana delicatissima. The sequence continues at coordinate 478,921 of CAOKZL010001283.1, forward strand.
CCTACACCATTTTCAATAGGGACTTACAAGCCTCATTCACAGTTTCTCAGTCTTACAAGGCTTGCATTCCCTATTAAAAATGGCATAAGGAGGCAGCAGAGATGACAGCAAATAATCTGTGAATAATCAAATCCACAAAAGTGGAACCTGCAAATGTGGAGGGCTGACTGTATATACTTCTAGACCAGAGAGCGTCATATTTAAAGCTGCAAGTCCACTTTCTGTTGGAAATGGATGAGCTTTCCATGAAGAGAGAAGATGGCACATGTGTTTAAAATTTAGAATCAGATTCTCCTCTCAAAATCTGCAAATCCATATGTACAATAACTTAATCCTTCCAGTTTACAAAAGTTTTCTTGTTTGTTGTTGTTGTTGTGTGTGTGTTTTCTTCCCTCCCACTCGCCTTCCCTCTCTGTTCTCTATTGCCCTCTCCCCCCCGCAAAGTGTTTTCTGAGTGTGTGTTTAGCGTGAGTTGTGCTTTGGTGCTTAAGTGCTAATTGTTACTCCACAGATTGATTGGTGACAAGATGGCTTGCCAAGTTCCATCTCTCTTCTTCCCAAGACAGGGTGGGAGGAAGGCCAGGGAGACAGGATGGTGAGGGGGGATCTTTTTGTGCTGGCTAAAGAGGAGTTTTAACCTAGTCGGGTGAATCACTAGCCAGTGGCATCAGCACAGCTGGTAGATGCAGAGCAAAGGTTGATAAGTCGCCCTCCAGATTTTGGACTGCAAGTCCCATCAGCCCACTACCAGCACAGCCATTGTTGAGGGAAAATAGGAGGTGAAGTCTAATAAGTACCTGGAGGGGCAACATATTCCCCATCTCTACTAAACAAGTACCATCACTAGCAAAGCATTAGGGAACCAATGTTACCCTGTTTACTGGGGGTCCCGGGAGGGACACCAAACTGTACTCTACTATAGGTGGGGAAAATTAGCTCAGAGCACTGCTTAGCATTATGAGAGGCAGGGTAACTTAGCAGGATCTTGTAACTCAGTGTCTACAGGGTCAGGCCAAGTCAAGAAGAAGACCGGTTTGAAAATAATGAATGATCTTTATTAAATACAGGCACACAATGTAAGCAACACACGCACACAGATAACTAAGGAAAATAAAGGTTGGAGCGGTATAGAGGGATTTTGAGAGGGATTGTTGAATTGGGTGATATGACACCTGTCCTGAAACTTGAGTTTGTTGGGCTGGAGTCTCAGTATGTGGGACTGAGGGGACAGCTCGCCAAGCAGAGCAGCAGCAAGGCTGGATGGAAGTCTGGAGTGATCCGAGGAAGGTCTCGGAATCAGGGTTTTTATAGGGAGGAGTGTGACTGCAGGCTATGCCTTACTCGGGGACAACAATGAGTTTTGGGTGCGAGACAATGTCTCAGAAAGATCACAATTTAGCATGATTGAGTTAAGTCCGAATTGACAAAGAGGTAGACTGTATGCAAATACTCAGTGCTTGGCCTTTAAGCTTATAGCTTGCCAAGTTACCTACTTGGGGCAGGGAGTCCTTTGTAAACAGCGTGCATACATAATGAGGGTGTTTGCAGAGAGGTCTCTTAAAGCGGTGATCTGGCTATTTCTGGCCTGCCTGTATTGTCTTGGAATATTGCAGCATTTGATGGCTGAGCCTAGTTTCATGCTTGTCCGGGGGCCTCACAAACACGTGGGGAGGGGTGGTATGGTAAGGTCTAATTATGATATCAAAGTGTTATTTAGTGCTATCGCCAGGTAGGCCTAAGCTGCAGTAACACCAATCTACTTTCATCACTGCAATATATATCAGATGGACAAGCTTTTGGACCAGAATACACTTGTACAGCCCCTTCTGTGAATGACTTGAGAGCTCCTTTGGCATCTGGTGGGCTGCTATCTGCAAGGAGAATGCTCAGCTTGGTCTGAACAGGCAAGGAAAGCCTGTCTTGCCATAAGGAAGGTTCTGGGTGCTATAAAAGGGCATCATATTTGTCGTTGAAGATACTGTTAATTTCACTTTCATTTTTTCATATGGATTGAAACGTTTTGATGTCAGAGTCCATGTTGTGCAAAGGATGGTATCGGAAACTGCAGCAGTGATAGTTAATGTTTCACTGTTGTGCAGTTGAGGTACTGAAAAATAATAATGCATGAAGAAGTGCAGATGGGTCTAACTACACCTGTACGTATTCAAAAAGAAAGACCTGTGGGAAAGGAGAAGGATGGAAGAACAGTCACAATAAAACCTGTCTGCACCCTATTGTGCTGCACTTTTTAGCATGGACAGCATGTCACAGACTGTTAGCAGGAAAAAAAAATTCAAAAAGTCTGTGATGTGGATGGTACACAGCAATTTCACAGATAGCAAAATGCACTAACACAATGGCCATATATCCTATCTTTCCCCCAATAAGCTCAAAAGTGAGGTATACAGTCCTCTTCCCCATTACCATTCCCACAACACATCCTTGGGAGACGGGTTAGTCTGAGAGATTGTGACTGCGCAAAAGTCATCCAGTGGGTTTTGTAAAGAGGAGATTTGAACTCCTGAGTCTTAAATCCATCACTCTAACCTCTGCCTTATGTTTGTGTTTTGCTGAATTGTGTTTTGCTTCAGAAACCAAGCAAAACTAGATCTACAATTTACACATTCTGTGGCAACATCCTCTAAACCAGTGGTTCTCAACCTGTGGGTCCCCAGATGTTTGTGGACTTCAGCTCCCAGAAGCCCTGAGCATTGACCATAGTGGCTGGGGCTTCTGGGAGCTGAAGTCCATGAACATCTGGGGACCCACAGGTTGAGAACCACTGCTCTAAATGGTGGTAAACAGTCTCCCTAAATTTCATCTGCTTCCCATGTACGGTGGCTTTGTTTCTACAAAACAAACCCCCTCTGAACAAATCTTGCAAAGAAAACTTTGTGATAGGGTCACTATAACGCCAAAACTATTTGAAGGCACAAAACAACAGCTATTACTATATAACAATTTAAGTGCTTTACAGAGATGAGCAAGGTCTCTGCCCCAAGAGGCTTACAATCTAAGAATGGAGATAGGAAACAACAGAAGAAAACGAAAGCAAATGAGGCCAGGGAAAGCCTACGTAAGTATTTCTGTTACATACAACTCAGCTACAGCAAGTGTATGATTTGAGGGAGCAAGAGACCTTGGGACAATGCAGAGCACTGGCTAAGGAAAGGTCATTTTATAATGCTTATCAGTAATACAATATCAAGATTCTTTAATGGGCTGCAGAACAAAATGAGAAGAGAATTAAAAGACATGATACAGGATTCTGGGAAAATAAGTTAATGTGGAGGTGCATTCTTCTTCAAGGTATATAAAAGCAAAATGACTATTTGGAATGGCCACTGAGAGACAGTCAATTCTGGAAAGAAAGGGAGAAGCCGCACTACGTGAGTGCCAGCTAAGCTTCCCCATTTCTCTTCTCCTTTTGATGCAGGCAGTAGAAGAACTGCTGATGGGGCTAGTCCGCGGGGAGGAAACAATGGCAATGGGGGCCTTGGTCTCTCTCACCTTCCTTTTAATGCAGCCAAGCCTGAGATCTCAGCACGCAGCAGAATGCCACGGCTGAATGCACTGTACTACTTCAACTAGTGGATAAGGGGAAATCCTGTCTTTCCGTGCAAGCAGAAGTGTAGGGCAGCAAGGAGAAAAGGTGCAGTGCAACATATTTCCCTGATCTCTAATTTTTCCACTTGCTTGAAGCACGAGTAGTTGTTAAAAATGGCATCTTCCACTTTCATAATCCAGCCTTCTGGATTGCGCTAGGATTCGACCATCCCATCTGTTCTGCCACCTGCACCATCCAGCCCTGAATGGGTGTGAGCAGGGACTGATTCATGTGAGGGGAGCCATGAGTATGAGTCTCAAAAGAAGCAAGGCAATTGCACGCTTTGGGCTAGTTGCCCACAGCTGTCCAACTTCAGCCACACCCTGGGATCCAAAGAGACCCCTGGCACAAGCTCCTGAGCTAAAGAACCTGGTCATGGAAGGAGGATGAAGCTGCTGCTCCTCTTCCCCTCCTTGCCTCCCACTTCCCTCTCATCCCATCAGTTGGCACCAGGAATTCACTTCTTGCAGCCTCACTTCCTTTGCTGGAAGAGAAGAAAATTAAATCTACCACTGCCTCCCCCCACCACTGGGCTAGGAAGGATCCAGCTGGGGGCAGGGCAGCAGGGGCAGGCAGTGGTGGGGTGGCAGGGGGTGCTGCTGCTGCCATCTCCACCCCTCCACTGAGCCAGGAAGGACAGGGGTGGAGGGTGGCAGTGGGCCTGGCGCAGGGGAAGGGTGGGGGGATTCCACTTTTTCGTGCCCCCCTGGCACCCAGAGCATGTGCTCCAGTTGCCCCACCCTAGATACGCCTCTGTTGAAGATACAGAGTTTGCATCCTTGATACTTTGAGGACCAAACCAGATGTGATGTTAAATGTATGAATGCCTTGAATATGTCTAGTTTTTGTTCTTGTTGTTGCTAAATTCCTGTCATGAGGGACCTGACAAAGATCTGGACTGTAAGTGTTCTGAAAGGAAGGCTAAATATCACTGTCTCGATGAAAAAACGCCCTACTCCTAGAAGATGCCATTAGCTAATTGGGCTAGTACCCAGACAGGCAAATTTTCATTATGATCGTGGTAGAAAAGAAGATTTAAACCTTCTCACTCCACATTCCAAATTTTCATGATACTGACCACCTCCTCTTTCCCCAAATCTTGGCTTTAATTTGGGGAAAGAGACTAAAAGGCACATTATATACATTCACACAGTTAATGTGACTTCATGTTTATTGCTGTTGCTTTGCTCAGCCAGTTTGTTGATACTTGTTTACAACACAGCTCCTATGGTGGTAGTGTTACTGGCCCCCACACCCCCCAAGGTTGATATGGTTCAATTGGCAAAGTATTATTTAACTGGCAAATACATTAATTGGCATAGATATAAAATGGAACCTGAGGTGAATGGAAGATCAAGCTGGGCAGAGAAAAATTACTGACTGAACACGTGTGATTGCAAAGCAGTTTAGTTAATTCCCTCTAGGCATAGCCAAAGTCATTATCAAGCAGATACCAAACAACTCCACAGATAATAGGCTTAAGCTGAAGCTGAAACATCTCAGACAGTGTACAATAGCCAAGGCAACTTCCCATCAAAACACTGATTGTTTCAACCCTGTCTCTTTCCACCTGAATGTTTCCCTGCATTCTCCCTGAACCTCTCCACAATACAGAGCTATTATGACAGCCATTAACTCCTTGTCACCTAACACTAAGACCATTAACTCCATCCAGACCCCATTGTCCATGTGATAACCTCCACTATTTGCTCGGCCAGAGAGCCATTCACACCCATGCCCTCAGGGTAGATTTGGGGTATAGAACCCTCCATTTTGAGCAGTTTGATGCAGTACTTTGCTTGCTGGTTGCCACGCTGTTGCTCCAATTTCTGAATCAGTACTGCCTTTAGGCGCTAGTCTAAGCCACATCGCTGCTTTCTTTGTTGGTCTCCGGATCAGTAATTATTACCCATTCCCTGAGGACTCCTCATCTGCAACTTTCCTGCCTTTATCCTTTGATTAGCTCTTCTGTGAGTGTGTGAGTATCTGGATCTTTTGTATGTGAGAGTGATCTTTCAACAAAACACAGTTTAGTTTACATTTTGGAATCTCTGGCTGGTTCTTTCTTGCAAGACCCTCTAAACGTTGGTGAAAAGATCTGTTATCTTAGCCCCCATCGCAGGCCTCCTAATTTGAGCTGATTAATTCCCCACTGTCACATGGAGGTACTGGCATCATGGGTGGACCTCTGAGTCACCCACATTTTGGGTAAGAGTAGGCTGCACAGGGGGAAATGAAACTGAGCTGCTGCAGAATTGTAGAAGAAAAACTCATTATGAGGCACATAACCAGCCTCAAATGTAGAACAGTGCCAGATAATACGTTGTCTAGTTTCATTACAGATGTAGGCAAGTAAGATACATGTGTTGGAGAGGCAGAGAAATCTTGTAATTATGGGACATATGCTGAGGTAATTTTGAGTAAGCAGCAACATTTTGCCTATTGACCATTAATATGTGTTGTGGCATTTCCACAACCCACTAAAGTCCCAGTGATGTGAATGCAGCATAGCTAATTTTCAATTTTTAAAATACAGACCATATCCGTGGATATAGTAAAATTATGTGATCTTGGCTCTACTGTTAACAGGAGCACTTTTACAATGACCAAACTTAATGTCAGGAAATGAATAGTTTTTATAGGAATTAAACCACAAACCAGCTGCATCTAACAGTCTCACTTAAGAGGCAGAATAATAAGGAAATTCACAAGCCTAACCAAACCACAGACTGCCTGCCATTCTTACCACTTATGGAAGGGAGTGACTCAGTATTAGGCTAAACTGTTATATACCACTCTAAATGTAAACATTTCTGTTGTTGATATTGGTGCAAAACGTTTGGCCGTTTGAAGAGCTGCCTTCCAACCGTCCAGAGCAAATACTTTCCCAACCTGTGGGGGCTTGCCGTTTTGAAGATGCATCACAGCAGGAATCCCAGCTCCGTTTGCAGTTAAACTCTTAGAGCAAAAATCATAACACAATCCATATGGATGATAGCTCAAGAGCACTTCCCATCTTTTAAGTGATTTCTGTATTATTCAGGCTGAAATTCTCCTGGAGAATTCCCAAAACATTCTGTATAAAATTTGGTTTTGAAAAGCCTTAGTGTGAAGAAGAATTAAGAGACATTTGTTTTACTACAGAAGTCAAGTATATTTATCAAGGATAATGCTAACTAGTCCCATCCTTGGGGTGTTAGAACTTGCCGTTGCTGTAACCTAACTTTGTGCCTGCATTGTGGCTATACGTCCCTAGTCTGGAAGAGGATTGGAATTGTCATAACTCAGCTCCTCTCTTGCCTCACCCATCTTCGCCTCCTCTTTTGACTACTTTTGCACTTTGCATCCTTGCTAGTAAACGCTGAGAAGGCAGAGGCAGGTTGCTCCTCAAGTTTCAATACGTTTGCTTGGGGTATGTTCCTTATACATAGACTATTGTCATCTAAAACCCACTTCTTTATGTTCAGGGAAGGAACACTGACTGTATATGTTGATGTTTCACCCTTTGGTGAAAAAAGCATTATAAATAAATGTTGTTGTTGTTGTTTTGTTGTTTTTGTTATCATCACCATCATCATCATCATCATCCCTTCTGGAACAGCAGTGAAGAGAAGAAATTATTTTATTCTAGGGAAACCTCTTCCCTTTGTGGTCTTGGCTTTGTTCTACCAGGAAATAGACTTCTGTTGGTCAGATACAAGCGGCCCCAAAACCACCGAAAAAACATAGGAAAACCGTGTACTTAGTTTGGGTGCTGGTGTGCCTTCATAAAGCATTAAAGGGACAGCAAGAGACAAGAGGCTAGAGCTTTTTTCCAGAAATGGGAGGGGTATGGCAGAACTAAAATAAAAGGCAAAATCCACACTAAATTACCATTCTGGACATGCCAATCTCATCTGATAACAAAAGCTGAGAAGAATCAGGCTTGGTTAGTAGCTGGCTGAGAAGTTATCATAGAATAACCCCAGGAAATAGTAACTGAATAGTGCTTTTTGCACTACAGAGACATAGCATTGTGATTCCACTCAAACTGCCGTGGCTCCATCCCATAGAATCTTGAGGCTTGTAGTTTGGCCAGAGGTACCGGAGGGGCTCCCTGGCTGAGGATTCCAAAGGCCCCTCCCTCTACTCCCAATCCCAGGATTCCACAGGATGCAGCCATGGCAGGTAAAGTGGAATCATAGCAGTATAATTGTGTGAAAGGGTTCTAGCGTTCAATTGGTTCCTGAAACCCTGGAGAGCCATTACTAACCCACAGAGTTGGTACTGGGCAAGACAGACCCAAAGACTCATTCAGTATAAGGCAGCTTCTTATGCTGCTGTTAAAGACCTGTCTCAGAATAGAGGAGGAAGTTGAGAGAAAGAAAAATCTACACTTCTAGTTTGATAATTGGACTATAGCTCTGGATCTAGCTCTCTGGATCTCCAGATCAGGGTTGAAATTCCTGCCCAGCCAAGGAAACTCATTTAGGCAAGTTACACCCTCTTGGCCTCAGATGTAACCCGTCGCTGAACAAATCTTGACAAAAAAATGCCATGATAGGTCAGTCTTTTTTGTTGCCAGCTGCCATCAGGTCAACTTCAACTTATGGCCACCCAAAGAATGAGAAAGCTCCATATCATCGGCCGCCCTGCTCATGTCTTGCAGACTCAGGGCCATGGCTTCCTCAATTGAGTCTATCCTCTATAAAGGGGTCTTCCTCATTTCCTGCTTCCCTCCACCTTACCAAGCATGGTTGTCTTTTCTAGTGAGTCAGGTCTTCTTGTAATATGTCCAAAGTATGGCAGTTGTCATCTTGGCTTTTAGGGACAGTTCTGGCTTGATTTGCTCTAGGACCCATTGGTTTGTCTTTTCAGCGGTCCAGAGTATCCATAGGAACTTTCCCCCAGAACCATATTTCAAAGGATTGGTTTTTCTTCCCATCAGCTTTCTTCACGGTCCAGCTTTCAAAACAATACATAGAAACTGGGGATATGATGCCATGGCCAATCCTAACTTTGTATTCAGTGATATATCTTGACACTTCAGGATCTTGTCTAATTTCTTTGTAGCTGTCCTTCCAAATTCTAGTCTTCTTCTGATTTCTTGACTGCAGGCTCCATTCTAATTAATGATTGAGACAAAGTATGGAAAATCTTGACCTGTTTTAATGTTTTCACCATCTACTTTAAGGTTATGTAAATTATCTGTGGTCATTATTTTCATTTTCTTAATGTTCAACTGTAAACCTGCCTTTGCACTTTCTTTCTTGACTTTCTTCAGTAATCATTCTAGGGCCATTTCTACACTACACTGTTGTAGTGTTATTATTCCACTTTCAACATCCTATGGAATCCTGGGGTTTGCAATTTAGGGAGAGGCATTTAGCATTCTCAACTAGAAGGCTCTTTGGCCTCAGCAAACTGTAATGTGCCTTGTACCTCATTTCAGTGTAAAAAAGGAAGAATGAGAGAGAGAGAGAGCATTGGAGCTGAATATAAAATTGTTATCAATTTTAAAAAATATTTTAAGAAATCTAAAATTAGCAAATACTCTGAAAATAAATGGGCAGTAAATCTTTGTCAAAGACCTCCACATCTAAAGAAATAATGGCTGTATAGTCAGTTCTATCAAAAGTTCAAAGTTCAAAGCAATCAAATCCACAACCAATCAAATATTATCAACTCCCTACCTTTTTTTAAAAAAAAATAATCCCACCTGGACTTGACTTTTTGTAATACATTAGCTAAAATCGCTGTCAATATTTTAATATCAACATTAAGTAAGGGCATAGGGCTGCTGTTAGCACAGCAAGTACATTCCTTACCAGGTTTAGGTATCAGAGTAATACAGGTATCATTTAATGATGAAGAAATGAAGCTGGCTTCTATGTTTGTAAAGTTTGAACAGTCTTGGTGCTAACAGACTGGAGGAAGCATTGTACCATTCAACTGGAAACTCACCAGGGCCAGAAAATCTTCATCAATCACACCTAGTATAACATTGATAATTTTGCCTAAGTGTAAAGGTTCTGAAAGAAATTGTTGCTGTGATATGCTAAGATTCAGAAGGTCAATATGAGAAAAGAAAGTCTCCATATCTCATTGGTGAATTTCATTATTGAACCTATAAAGATCTGCATAAAACTTTAAAAATTGTAGATGTATATCCATGGGTGATGTATACAAATTATTGGTTTCAGCTTTGATAGCTGAAATAACATTGTGTTACTATTGATGATTAGGGTGAAGCACCAGAATCTTATTCGAACATTCCCTGTTCTCCCAATATACTTGCTATAGACATGTCAAAGCTAGTTCCATGTGTTCTAAAAGGGTATTATTCAATTCATCTTTAACTTTTTGCAATTCTTGATGAAGTTGTTCAGTTGGAGAAATAGTGAATTGGGATACAAGAGCATTCAGCTGCTTGTTCAGTTATTCCTTTTTTTATTTTTAAGTCTTTTTTAAAAAAGAAGAATAAGCAGTGATTCATAGAATCATAGAATCATAGAAATGTAGAGTTGGAAGAGACCACATGGGCCATCCAGTCCAACCCCCTGCCATGCAGGAACACCCTCAAAGCACTCCCGACAGATGGCCATCCAGCCTCTGCTTAAAAACCTCCAAGGAAGGAGACTCCACTACACTCCGAGGCAGCATGTTCCACTGCCGGACAGCCCTGACCGTCAGGAAGTTCTTCCTGAAGTTCAGGTGGAATCTCCTTTCCTGCAGCTTGAATCCATTGCTCCTTGTCCTGCTCTCTGGAGCAGGAGGAAACAAGCCCACTCTCTCCTCGACATGACATCCCTTCAAATATTTAAACATAGCTATCATGTCCCCTCTTAACCTTCTCTTCTGCAGACTAAACATCCCCAGCTCTCTAGGTCTATCCTCATAGGGCATGGCTTCCAGGTGTCTCACCATTTTGGTCGCCCTCCTCTGGACTTGATCCAGCTTGACCATCTCCTTCTTGAACTGGGGTGCCCAGAACTGGACACAGTATTCAAGATGAGGTCTAACCAAAGCAGAGTAGAGTGGTACCAGTACCTCCCTTGATCTAGACACCATACTCCTGTTGATGCAGCCGAGAATTGCATTGGCATTCTTGGCTGCCGCATCACACTTCTGACTCATGTTCAGCTTGTGGTCTATTAAGACTCCTAGATCCCTTTCACACGTACTGCTATCCAGCCACATGTTCCCCATCCTATATTTCTGTATTCCATTTTTTCTACCTAAGTGTAGGACCTTACACTTCTCTCTGTTGAATTTCATTTTGTTAGCCTTGGCCCAGCTCTCCAATCTATCCAGGTCATTTTGAATTTTGATCCTGTCCTCTGGCGTATTAGCAACCCCTCCCAATTTGGTGTCATCTGCAAATTTGATGAGCATGCCCTCTATTCCTTCATCCAAGTCGTCGATAAAAATATTGAACAGCACTGGGCCCAGGACAGAACCATGTGGCACCCCGCTAGTCACTTCTCTCCAGGATGAAAAGCAGCCATTCGCGATCACCCTTTGGGTTCGGTCGGTCAACCAATTACAAATCCAACTAACAGTAGCCCTGTCCAGCCCACATTTTACTAGTTTCTTTGCAAGAATGTCATGGGGTACTTTGTCAAAGGCCTTACTGAAATCGAGATATGCTACATCCACAGTTGCAGTTTCAGAAAAGGGTGGCTGGTCCCTCCTGAAACTGCAAACCCCAGGATTCCATAGGAGGTTGAAAGTGGAATCATAGCGCTATAACAGCCTAGTGCGGAAGTGGCCCGAGAAGTGAAACACTAAATCATCTGAGACTAAAGGGTTTAAGAATATTAGAAAAGTGCAATTCTAGACCACCTGGAGTTATCAAGTTTTCAAATTTGCATGTGCTTATATTTCTAAGCAAAGATGCAGAAATTAAGAAACAATCTAATCTGAAAGGATTATGGTGAACCAGAGATAAAATTATACTCCCTATCTCCTGAGTATACATTTCTCCATGCATCGATTAGACCATACTCATTCGTACATAAAGTAGCTCTCTCCATAGATTGTTTCCTTGACAAAGGTGTATTTCTGGCTAACAAAGGGTCCATATTTTTGTAAAAATCACCACCAACAATCAAATATTTGTATTCTAAATCAACCAGATTATGAAAAGAATTATGAAACACCACTGCTGCATCACTATTAGGCACATAAACATTAATCAAAGAAATTAATTTTTCAAAATATCTTACAAATAAAATTAAAAACCATCCATCTGGCTCTATTATTGCCCACTGTACAGAAATAGAAAGATATTTGTGGATTAAGAATGCCACACCTTTACAACCTCTAGAAACATTTGTAGCATAGACCTCACCAACCCCATTTTTCTTGAAGGCTCTTTGCATTCTCTGTCATCAAATGAATTTCCTGTCAGAATGCAATGTCAGCTTTACATTCTTAGAAAACATTTGTTTTTGTTTGTTTACATCTCACAGTCCTTTGACATTGCATGAAATTATGTTAAGCATTAAACATTTTAGCATCTACATCACACCCATGATTTCCAATATTACAGTCTTCAGATTTAAAAAAAAGCTTGCATAAAATAGCATGTATTTCCTAAATTGCAATCTGTAGTTATTAATTTTGTAAATCATCACTTCATTGTTTATACTTCTCATGGTAATCTTGCAAATTCTGAGAAATCTTATAAAATTACATACCAGTGAAGAAACTAAAACAATACAGAAAATGAACACCTCAAATGGTTGAAAAAATAGAAAGTAGTATCCAGAATTCCCTCCTCCATAAATATTTAAACAAATGCAAAGACCAAGAAAGAAAGAAAGAAAGAAAGAAAGAAAGAAAGAAAGAAAGAAAGAAAGAAAGAAAGGGAGGGGAGGGGAGGGGAGGGGAGGGGAGGGGAGGGGAGGGGAGGGGAGGGGAGGAAAAGAAAAGAAAAGAAAAGAAAAGAAAAGAAAAGAAAAGAAAAGAAAAGAAAAGAAAAGAAAAGAAGTAAAGATAGTAAAAGTGTCCTATGCTGCAATCAGAACATGTTCCCTGAAACAGAAGTTGGAATGCAAGAGCCATCAGATAGTTAAGCCAATCCAAGTCAGTCACAGGTTATCCAGAAAGATGAATGGAGAAGGAAGAGAGTGGCCATCAGCCAGTCCAGAAGTCACCCATCAAATCAGCAATGATGTACGTAAGTCTTTTACTCTAAGTCTCAAGTCCCTACCTTCACGTCTCAAGTCAAATCTCAAGTCCTTGAAGATTCTTCCAAGTCAAGTCTCAAGTCTGGGAGCCAACTTTATCCCCAACCGGTATTCCAGTATTTCTGGACAGAATCAAATAAAGTCAGTTTTAACAATTTAAGCAGAGTTGGCTCTCCACATTTGCAATTTTGCCATCTGCGGCTTCGGAAATGGGGCATAGGATCCTATGTTATTCCCCATGACTGAAGATTCAAAAGCTTTAGAAGGAAGGATCCTTCCTCCTCAGGCCCGTTGCCTAGCACAGTTGCTGTTCCCCTCTGAGAAATGCACCGTGCACTCTGGGGATGAGTTTTAGAAGGCTCCTCTGATATGCAGTGGGGACGGGCTGCTGAGCAGATCTCAAGCCCTCTTCAAGCCCATTGTCTAATCTGTTTGTTGTTCCCTCTGAGAAATGTGCCCACACTTTGGGCTCAAGACAGATTGTCATGTGACCAGTAGGTAAAAAGAGATGGGGGTATTGTTCAAATTCGCAAGGTTTCTGGATGAAGGCGTTATGTTACTGAACCAAGAGCAGCAAGTCAGTCATTAAAAATATACAAGTCTCGAGTTGAGTCAAGTCAGTGCATCATTTATGGCCAAGTCGAATCTGACTCAAGTCCCTGAAGTGACTTAAGTCCGACTTGAGTCCGAGTCTATTGACTCGAGTCTACATCACTGCAAATCAGTAATCCAATTACTGATTACTGATTAAAACTAATTACTGGTTTTAATCCCAGTAAGAAAATATTCCACTGCCTTCAGCCAATTGGAATTTCTTTATGTCCCTATCCACAAAGATATAGAATAATAGCAAGATACTTAATGTAATACTTCAGATTTAATTGCCTTGCTAGCATTCTTGCTTTGATAAATTTGATCTCTTATTTCCTTTGTATAGTCAGGAAAAAAATCACTCATTTATCTGAATTCCACTGCAGCTCTTCCTGCTGCCTAGCAATTTGAAGCAGAGCATCTCCAGGAGCCACACACAGACACCGAGCAATTGGACTATGTCCAAGCCATCATTTAGCATTGGCAACTTAATAGGCCCTCTCGTTTTCTAGTTGAAAATTAGAAGGCGACGCCAGCAGTTCTCATAGAAATTAGTTCAAACATTCCATTAGGTGAACACCAGCTCCGAGCAACTCAAACCAATGATCCATGGGTTAGTACATCAGGTGAGAGACTCTAACAGAGAAATCCGGGCAAACAAAAGGCTACAGGAAGCATTCATAGCTGTTTAATGAGCTATAATCTTGTCTTCTAAGGCCTCAATCTTCAATTCAGTGCACTGTTCTACGAGTTACCAACACACCCAATGAATTTTGAATTGCTGTAACAGAAGCAACCAGAGGCTGCATTTGATATCACAGGTGATTTCAGCTCATTACATTGTACAGTCATACCTTGCAGAATGGTAAACTTCTGCTCCATGCCCAGGACAGCTACACTTTTCAGACTCTTTGGAGGGGGAAATGTGGGAGGAATTTTTTCTTCCACTTGCCCCATCATATTTGAGCATTGTATAAAGTACCACTGAAATCCAACTAAGCAAAAACTCCAGAACTAAAACTAAGTTCCCAGATAAACCAAAATAAATAAAAATAAGAATAAAAAACCTATTAGGTGATAATTTCTAAGGAGTTTTGTTACTTTTAAAACTTCACACATTAAGTGTATACAAAACAGCTGCATACTCTGACAAGACAGAGACTTTAAAACTGAAATCAAACTGAAAACAGCTAAGAGTTCAAAACAAAGAGTTCAGTCAAGATAGTAAATGTCTAGTTAAGTTCTAGTTTAAGTGATAGCCTCTGAGAAGTTTTTTTAAAAAATTATTATTTAAAAGTTTCTCCAATTATGTTCAAAGTATAAACAAAATGCTTCCTGAGTCTGAGTTATGATCAAGTGAAAACTGAAAGTAGTTTTTTGAATGAAGAAGGAAGAAAAATAAAACAATTAAAGTGAATCTGAGAGAAACACTAAAGGAGACATAACAAAACAAAACACAATCCAAATGGGAAATACCCAATCAGGATAGTAATTTCTGAGGAGTTTGATGTTTAAAAATAGAAATAAGAGGAGAGATGAAATACCATCCCAACCAGTGCACTACATAAACCAATGTAAGTTTGCAATATGATCCCTAGTGCCTCTTCATTTCCTGGACCCAGCTTGGATATCTGGCATTTCTCACCCCATAAATGGAAAACATCTTTTTGTAGAATTTTGAGCATGACTAGGCTTGCAAGGGAAATTAATTCAAGGGTCCTATGGTTACTGCAATCCCTGGTGTCCCTTTTCTTGGGGATTGGAATGTATGTTGAACATTTTCAATCTGTGGAGCATTGTTTTGCTTTGCATATTTGTTGACAGGTTTCAGTTAGAGCTAGAGTACACTCTGTCTCTGTATGTTGAAACAGCTCTATTGGTCTGCCATCTGTTCCTTGTCATTTATATCTGCCAGTGACCTGAGTGCAGCTTTCACTTCACTTTCTGAAACAATATGTTCATCTTCAGATGGTTCTTTGTTGAATGAATCTGTGATCTTCTCATTTCTTTTATATAGTTCCTCAGTGTATTGTTCCCGTCACCTTTTTATTTCTACTTGGTCATGTAATGTGCTCCCCTGCTGGATGTAGAGCATCCCCACTCTTGGTTTAAATTTCCCTTTGATTTCTCAGATCTTGTGGAAGAAGCCTCCTGTTCTTTGTTTCTGTTGTCATCTTGTATTCCTCAGCATTGAATATTATAGTGGTTCTCCTTGTCCCTGTGCAAAAGTTGCTGAACAACTGCATTCAGTGTACTGCTCTATTTCTGTCATCTTTTACTTTTGTTTCTTGCCTGTTCTTAATTCTTGCAAAGTTTCCTCTGTCATCCACTGAGGCTTCTATTTCTTTTGGGCTGCAGACAGTGTCTTTTCATATTCCTCTCTTACAATGTCCCTGACTTCAGTCCTGGCTGAGATCTCCTGGCTTTTGGTCAGTTAGGCTTAATAGTGCAAATCTATTTTTATATTATCTTCAAATTCTGCAGGGGTATTCTTCAGGTTGTATTTTGGCATAATGGTTGGTTTAATGTTTGTCATTACCTTTACTGTAATTTCTGATATTAGCAGTTCATGGTCTGTGCCACAATCTACCTCAGTCTTGTTTTTGAAGGGAAAATGGAGCTTCTCCATCTTCTGTTTCCAGTTATGTAGTCTATGTGATTTCTGTATTGATCATCAAGTGATGTCCATGTATGCAGTTGTCTCTTTGGTTGTTTGAAGCATGTGTTTGTGATGAACAAACCATTGGCCCTGCAAAATTCAGCCAGTCACTCTCCTACTTTATTTCTTGGTCCTAAGCTGAACAGTTGCTTCCTATTTCTATGACCATTAATTTTTGCTTCTCATCTGTCCTTGAATACTTGAAGAGTTTCATCCATCTTCCATTGAGACTTAGGGTTGCCATAAGCCAGAAATAACTTGAAAGCACACAAGAAGGCGGAGGAGGAAGAGGAAGAGGAGGAGGAGGAGAAGTGATTCATCTTAGCAGGTGAGATTCTCAGGAAGCTGCATAGTGTTATTTTAGCTTACAAGGGCAAAGGGAGAAGCAAGCAACAGAAGTAGGAAATCTAGATATACACATACAGAGAGAGAAAGACTGAGAATGAAGAAAGTGGAGAAGTGGAGGGCGACTGATGTATTAGAACTATATATAGCTGTAATAAATAACTCAGAGAAAAAGAAAACTCACAAAGAAATTAGGCATAGGATCAAATGAATCACATTTATTTTAAGTTCTCCTTCTGCAGAAGAGGGTACTCATAAAAGAGGACCCCCCACAATGTTCAATATCTTACGTTTTATTGCCTATCCTGATGCAAGTTTTCCCTTCCCTGGGACCCAATTGGACAGGATCCCAAAGGTTACAACCCTATCAGAATCGCCTAAGAAGTTACATGCCCCCTTCCCCATATTTACAGTATATATGATCACGCACATAATCATGCTTTTCCCTCATGCTTCCTTAACTCTCATTAGCAATTTCAAAATGCCCCTGAAACAGTTTCTAACTGCCCCTTTGCTAAACAGTGCCAACTTTCTGTCTTGTTTTTCTTTATCATCTTAGTTTACTCCTTACAGCATTGTTGACCTTCAGTCTGCAGAAGCAGGTGCCTCCCAAGAGAGAAGTACACCCCACTATTGAATACCTTATCTCTATCTGTCTGGTTCTTTGCACCTGACAATTCAAGGCCTTCCTTCGTTCAGCTGCCAGTTCTAAAAATATGCCTCTTAGACTTTATTGTATTACAAAAGCTCAAATACAAAATATACTAAAATATATGTGTGTAAATATATTTAAAATGTGTTATAAGCTAATACATATATGTTAGTAATACTGTTAATAATAATATTTGCAAAAACTAAAATGTATTTTATTTCTCTCAATAGCCATCCTTCCTTTTAATATGTCTGAAAACAGAACAAAAGGAGGGAAAGGAAATGTTCTCCAATCGCAGCAAGACTTAGACAGGGATCAAGGGACAGGCGTCCCAAGCTGAGGACCCCAAGATCCTGTCAATGTTGAGTCTTCTTGTAGTGCAGGACCCTGAGGCCATTTTTGCCCTACACTGTTATAGTGCTATTATTCCACTTTCAACATCCTATAGAATCCTGGGCTTTGCAGTTTAGGGAGGGGCCTTTAGAATTCTCAACCAGAGAGCTTTTTGGCCTCAGTAGACTACAAACCCCAGAATTCCACAGGATGTTGAAAGTGGAATAATACCACTATAACAGTGTAAGGTGGAAATGGCCTTAGACTAAGGTCAGCTAGCAAAGCTGGGACTACCTCTCTTGTGGTGCTTGCAAATGAAACCAGCCCGATTTGTTAGCCTTCTCCAGAAAACATAGGGTTTGTAATTAATGATGGAATCCTAAATCAGTGATGCAACTGCTGCACTGGATTTGAATTTGAAACAAAGCCTCTTTGTCTGGCATGGCCCTCTTTTGTTTGTTTATCTCATTTGCCCTTCTCAGAAGTCTGGCAACAGACCAATTTAGTGGCCAGACTTCTCTGCTGGCTCATATTGATGAGTAGAAGAGCCAAAAAGTGTTAGGATCAGTACTACTGATCAATCATTTATCTGTACTACTGATAAAATGTACAAATAAATCAAGTGGATTTATCTATATGTTTACTTATCATTCAAAAAGTGACTCCTAGCACTCAGGCCACTGTTTTAAGAGCTGTGTACCAGCTCTGCTTTCCCCCTTACAATGTCTTTGAAGACTATCGTCTACTTACTCTGAGAATTATCAGGGCAGGTTATTGCTAAACATTAGATACAAGACTGTTCTAATCACTTTGATATGCATACTCTTCAACTGCCCTGATTTGGCATGTACAGGACCTGCTAATCCTTTGCCATCATACTTTTTCAGCTGTTTTAAAAATGCCCCAGTTTTTCTCTCTTCTTCTTGCTTTTCATCCTTTGTCCCTGGCTTATTTCCACTGCTGCAAATTGAGCTCAAAATGCCAGAATTCTTTGAACTCAATTAACTAGGGGAGGAGAGATGTAGTGGAATCTTGCCCTTCCCAGCAGGCTCAGGCAAAAGCAAACTGCTGCAGCCTCTCCTGGCTTGTGTGTGTTCTTCCTCATTCATAACTTTTGCCATCTTGACCACACTCTGATGTTGCTTGGCCACGCATGTCCCAGTTTTCATCTGTGAAATGCTGGAAGGTGTATGTTTACATCTCAGAGGAGTAATACAGAAATGCAAACAAATAGTGCATATTATCAATTTTAATGCATCATTCTTGTTCTCCTGTAAAGAACAGATGGTGAACCTTTGGCTTTCCAGATGTAATAGATTCTACCTCCTGGAAACACTAGTCATCATGGCAAACAGTCAGGAATTATGGGAGTTATAGTCTAAAACATTGGGAGACCAAAACATTCTCCACCCCTGCATTAATTTAAAACAAGGAGTTGCCATGGGGCTCAAAGGCCTTTTATGCGAGGAAATATAGTCTATTAATATTCACTACTCCAATCTGGACTGTTGTGTGCATGAACCACAACCACAGCTTTAGTATTTGTGATTCCAGAACAATGTACCTATCCCCTGCTTTTATAAGAGCCCTAGTGCATCCAACAAATAATGTTCTTGAACCCATGTAATGAATGGTATTATTACATTTGCCAGCAATAAAGTGTAGGTTCCAATAAAATTAGTATGTCACTACAGTAGCAGCTTTTTCTCTCTTTGATAATCATGAAATTGTTTGCTCTAAAACAAATGCAAAACCAGGCAGTTTTACTAGGACATTTTGAGCCATACAGTCCAAACACACTTACTTGGAAGTAAGCCTTACTAAATGCCAGAGAACTTACTTCTGAGTAAGCATGAACTGAATGAGACTGCACACAGCAGGATGTATTATGCTATGAGATTCTTTGACCATTTCTGCACTAGACTGTTATAGTGCTATTATTCCACTTTCATCATCTTATGGAATCCTTTGAGGCCTCTCCCTAAACTGCAAACCTCAGGATTCCATAGGATGTTGAAAGTGGAATCATAGCACTATAACAGCCTAGTGCGGAAGTGGCCCGAGAAGTGACAGTCTAATGAGGAAATGAGCCATGAAAGGAACTGCAAAAAGAAAACAACACATGGAGGAACCCACATGTGAAGCTACCTCAAGGAAGAAAATGTGTTTTTAATCCCCTTTATGAGAACCACAAAAAGATGAGCATCAACCACCCACAAGATGTCCATTGCTGGGCTGTGCTACTTCAGGTGCAAGTAAAAATTTAAATCCTCTTTCACTTTCTGTTTTCGGGGAAGGGAGAAACAGCTTTTCAAGCAAAAACCTACTCCCTCTCTGATCTATATGCCCAAGAAGATTTGATGAGAAGAAACTTCCAAGCCACCACCTGCAGCCTAAAGTGGTCCAGTCCAACAATGAAAACCTGGTACGGGAATTCTGATCATTTATTCAGCTTGTATTTAGACCCAAAAGTATGGTAGGCACCTCACTGTTGAGGAGGGTGAGAATTTTTGTTGTTGTTGATCCTTTCCTCCTTCCCTCATCCTCTTCCACCTCCTATTTTTTTTTAATATGAACTTTCCAAAATTTGCAAAACTCTGGATAAATTTAACAGAGGGAACAGCTCTCTCCTTCCCTTTTTTTAAATGAATGTGTGAGAAAGTGAAACAGAAGGCTTAACCCATCCAGGCAGAGACCTGTGAGTGCTTAGCTCCTAAAGCTCAGGCTCTATACTTCTGTTTATTCAACCTGTGCCTCCCAATAGTTTCCTCATATTTAATAGCTACACTGCAAGCCAAGTCCAGCGTGGTCCTCTCTATGCTAAGAACAGCTGAACCTATTGAATCTGATCTGTGCAGTGGAGGTGGGGAACATAATTTCGTTTAGATTGGTTTTGCCCTTGAACTTACCAGCATTTTCAAATTTTCTCATAAATCTAATGGAAAAAAATTAAAATTGTAAAGAATTCAAATGTGGCAGAAAACAAAGCTGAGAGGATGCTCCAGCCCTATTTACAGAATTTGTATTTAACTGAATGTTCCTTTCATTTTGACGGGCTAAAAACAATGGCTGGAATTCACCATCACAGTTACAAATGGATAACCTAGAGTTATACATTTGTGACTGGTAGGCAATAGGGATTGTGAAAGTCCCCCCCTGCTGGACTTATGAGGCAGCAGCTGCCTGAACAACTAGGGTCTGTTCTGTTAGTGGCCGAAGTACAACATTTTCACCCACCCACATGAGCAATCTACAGCACAAGGAGGAATGATGACTGTAACATCAGAGGTGGGGTTGGAAATGTCAGTCAGCCATGTCCTGATTGATAGGAGAACAGACCCCCTTTGTTTGCAGCATCTGCTGCCTTGTAAGTCTGGATTGGGAGGGAGGCTGGGCAACATAGCTAAGGTAGTTACGTAGCCAAGTAGTTAAACAAGAATTGCAGCCATTCTCCTAAAAGACACTGATTCACTTCTGTTATTCTGTTTGCTGCTACTGCTTATTTATGCTATGCTTAGGTGGCATACATGCGTCTTTTTCTTGATAGCAAGCCTGCTAGGTAACTTAGGTTTAGAACCATTGTGGCTTCCATGTCCATACAGCAATGAATCTGCTCCAGGTTTTACCCAGAACTTTAAATGGAGCTAATTCAGGTGCTGAAAGTCTTTTAGAGCTAGGCCTAACCAACCTTGATTGCTCCATAAGAAATTCAGACTAAAACCCAGATTGAACTCATCGCCCTACTGGCATGGAAACCATCAACTGCCATTGGCTGAGAGGTTGTGAGAGGACCAAGAACAAGCTGGTGTCTCTTCCACCTGGATCAGCCACATAGATTACCCTAGCCAATCAGAAAGATATAGCATGATATGTGATTATGATACATAGCCTATCAGATTATGAGGCATGTTCACTCAAAGCGTATAGAGTCAAATGAGAGTGAAAAACAATGGTTTGTGGATCAGTCACATGGGTGATCCCGGCTGTTCAGAGATGGGATGCTCCTCTTTTATCATACCTGGCATTCAGGTACTGATCTGGCCAGCTATGGCTACTGTACCCTCTCTTTGCTCAAATATGGATTCTTCTTTGGAAAAACAGTATGGTCGTGTGATCAAGCAGAGGCATTCTCTCTGAGCTCAGTGACATCCTCACAGATCCACATGGAATCAGCTGTGAGAGGGCGTTTCTATTCCTGGGGAGAAGATTGATCCAGATTTTTTAAAGGCTGCAACATCCAATCAGGGCTGTGAACAAAGGGAGGTGAAAGTTAATTACATAGACTTTGGGGAGTCCTTTGGACCATATCGTTAACAACAGTCCTTGCCAGTGAACCTTCATCTCTTTGCAAATAATACATGGTCAGCCACAAAAAAAAAAAAAAGGTTATGTTATATAGTTTGTTTTATACTTCTTTTCCATACAGTATAGGATCTACAGTTGAGAAGACACAGTTCTTGTTGAGAAGACACAGTACTGTAGATCCTAAGGCACCATGGGTCCCAGATGTGTACAAGAAAGCCAGGAGAAGTTTGCCACTCAGCTGTGCTAGGCTGCTGAGCTTCATCCTATGGAATCTGTTTTCCAGATTTCTCAGAGTGTAACTAGAGAAATCAGTTCTGAAATGTTTCATACCCAAAAGCAAGGCTCAGTTAGGCAATTACTTTCATGTAGATACAATCCAGATACAGAGCCAAATCCAATTTAAAAACCAGGATGGTGACAATGAAGTGAGCCTATGCCAGAGACAACACTTTATGCCGTTACACCAGTGCTTGCAGGACAAGGGAAATGTTTTACACAGAAAGGCATTCATTGCTGCTGTTGCTCTGTTCCTACCCTAGGCAAAAATAAAAATAAATGGCCACTGTTTTCATATAAATTGACTCCAGAGCTAAGGCTGAAGGGAAACAAAAGCAAGCATACATTCTCAGCTAAACCATGATGCATCTCAATACCAGTGCAGAGGAAATGGAGAAGCACTGGCAGAAAAACACTATGAAGTTTCAGTCCTAATAAAATAATTGCCAAAACTTGCATTAGTCCAAGAGGTAACTGGCACCAGAAAGGTATCAATTAAATATATGATCAGGAGAGATTTGCAGTGGGGTTGGGACTGAGGGTAAGAGATTTTTAACAACTGTTTTGAGTACAATGATAAGCACCAGAAGCAAACCCTCTCTGTAATGATGTTTTGCCTGTAGCAAAAGTCAAAATGATTTCAAAAATGTCATTCTGATGGGCTTGGAAGAAATAATAGCCATGATTACAGCATTCTTGAGTGCCAGAAGGTTAACCTCTGTCCACATCCAGGGTTTAATCTTGGTGACGGGAAACAATTCAGCAACAAGATGAGGCTAAAAGGAAGAAAGCTAACAGAAAAAGAAACAAGTTGGGATTTATAAGTGTGTCTGAGAAGCAGTGCTTGGTAGGTCAAGTAAGTTTCTCTGTTCAGCCGCAGAGTTCATAGAAATGCCTCAAACAGAGTATCATAGCTCAAACATCAAAGGAAAGTGTAGAGGGAAAAATGGAAACACTTATTTTTTTTCCCTATTCCATTTCTGTCATGTAGTGCTCACAGGCGCACAATATCTTTATCAGAATCAATCAAAACATCACAACACTGTCCAAACATCTGTGTTTTCCAGAACTTGTCATCAGAATGGTTGTCAAGTCCCAGTCCCTCAGTCTAATTTGAGTACCACATAAATTATTCCAATTATTCATATTCTCATTAGCCTTTTAATTATGCAAATCCAACAAATGAATTGTTTCTTTTCTTTTCTTTTTTCCTACCACCATGTTTCAGCCTCGGGACCATTTTTATAGTAGTCACTGTTCTGAGAGAAACTATACAGAGTAATGTTTAAACTGCTGGACTTGGAATAGGGAAGTCCATGTTCAAATCCCTGGTTTGGCAGGCAATTTACCATGTGGCCTTGGGCCATCACTACCTCTCTGGGTTGCTGTGGGGAGTAATAGGGAAAGAGAAAACCATAAAGCAATGAAACAATAACAACAACCATGACATTTTGTCATGCACAGGTACTTCCAGTAGTATTCCCATGAGATAACTGCAGGGTTTATTTTTCCCATTGCTTGTTTACTATTTGCACTTTAGGTGGGTTGCTTGTAAAGGGAGATTTTCATCTGGGTGGGAGCTGCCTTTTCTAAGTGATTTGTTTCAATTGTCCTTAAAGCTGTTCGTTTGAAGCATTCTGTTTTATGCTCAATTAATCTGTTTTACTCATTTTAGAGCTATCCCCCTGAGTCTCATTCGGGAGAAGAAAAATAGGTTATAAGAATTTAGAAAACAGATAAAGAAATCTATAATATGGGAAGAAAGAGAAACCTCCACAGTTTAGGCTTGGTTTGTGACCACTTGCCATGCTGGTTGCGGAGTTCTGGGAACTGTAGTCCAAACATATTCTAGCATGCAGTTGCACTCATCCCAAGGATGGAGACCCGTGAATGAGTCACTCGTAGCAGTGTGACTTACCAGATGACACCTAGCATTGTGTACTGGGATGCTGAGACAAGGGTGGGTCTTCATTTCTGACAACACAAAGCTGTCTGCAACTCGGAGATCTGTCTCTTGCCTGAGGCAAATCACTTGCATCCCTGAGACACAGAGCTGAAATACAGAGAAACATGACAGTCTTTATGTAAACAAGACTAGAAATTAAATTTTAAGTGGTATACCAGGTTAAAAAAAAGGATGGGGCAATTGAGGCCTAATTATGTGTATTAAATAAGCAGGAAGGGAACACTCATGAGATTTATAAGACCCCTGTTCTAAGTACTTGAGAAGCTATTTTCAGACTCCGATGTCCCCACCTTGTAAAACTTGAGGGGCACTAAAAATGATCACTTATAGCCCTAGAAGCCTTCAGGGTATGTGATAGGCTATTTACAGCTTATGAGTAGGCCTTCTTTAGCCTTCAGTGAGCTTATAAACCAAATAGGAATTTCCAAGCCTCTGTATTGTCCCACTTAAGCACACTCTCAATTGCCTGAGAGGTACCACTGGCTGAGCAAAGAAATCAAGGTCATTGGAAAAAGGGATTGATGGGGGGAAAGGGAAATAATGCTGCTTACAACTGTCTTCCTCTCATTTTAAGATGAAAAGTACATTTATCTTAATGCTGAGAACCAGTGGGGCCTCCAAGAGAACATGTTCTCTGAAACTGTTCAAAGCTGTTAAACGAGCATTTCCACAATAAAGTTCCTGGGTGCATGCCATGTGCAATCAAAACTGAGCCACAAGCATCCACTCTGTCATTTTCAGCATTTGATAGCTTCTCGACGGCTATGGTCCAGTATAAACCAAATCATCTGCAAACAAGGACAAAAGAAACCACCACCAGTTCTGTAGATGATCTGGTTTGTTGATGACTGGGTTTTTTTCTTGCAAATCCCCTTAGCAGTTTGGCCAGAGCAGATGACAATGACAGCAATTGACTGTGTTTCACATGGATACAGTGCAAATAGAAAGCACAGTGAAAACAATGGTTTTGAATGAGAGCAGAGCTTGGATTATAATTCTCAGAACCCCATAGCCAGCATTGACCATGGAAGAAGTAGCTTTTCTAAGTTCTGCATGCATCTACATTCTCAAACTGAATGGGAACTTCTCCTGTTCCAGACATCACTAGGGGCTTTTCCAGACTGGCCTAAATAAGCGCGAGTTCTCACAATGCAGCTTCTTGTTGGGACTAGGCTTTCTCTGCTCCTGAACTGGAAAAACTGAGGTCTATAATGCCTGAATAGAGCTACTGTATTTTTACTCTGGAAACACACAGACACAAATATACACGTTATTTGTAATACTGCTTTGGGACATGGATATATTTGCCAAATATTATTTGTTATTATCATGTGTCTTCATGTCATTTCCAACTTTTTCCAGCTTTTCAGGGTCTTTAAAAGAAACATGGCTCTAAGGAGATCTTATTGTGGATTTTCTTGACAAAATTTGTTCAGAGGGGGTTTGCTAATGCCTTCCTTTGAAGTTGAGAGAGCATAACTTGTCCAGGCTCACCCAGTGGGTTTCCATGGCCAAGCAGGAATAGTAATGGTTCTACACATTGTATGATTTGCATGGTAATAAAGAGTGCTTGGAAAAGATATCAGACTACAGTTTCCAGAATTCCCAAGGGCCATGCAGGCCAGGGAATTCTAGGGATTGTAGTCAAAAGGTAATTTCTTCAAGATACTCTGTCTATTTTCATTCATTCATTCAAAATCCATTAATGGTGTGTCTTTCATGGCTCCTATTGCACTGACCTTTCAGGTGGGTTGGTAGGCTGCATGCTGACCTAAAGTGAATTCTATTGCAGCACTGGTGCTATCACCACTATCTCTTTGTTTATAATTTTAGAGGGGAGGAAATGTGAAAAAAGCAGCAGAGAAATAATGAAGGAATAAAAAGCAGCGCATGAAAGACTGATCAACATGTCATGGAGGATCAGTAGTTTGTTCAAAAATTGGTCTCACCTTGTAACCTGGCTCCTGGGCTTGAGAAAGTATTGGTAGCCATTCCTTAGAACTGGTGAAAGTCCTAGTGGTGGCGGTTGGACTACCACTCCCAGAATTCTCCGACTAACAAGACAATCCACAATCCTGGGAGCTGTAGTCCAAAAAAGGAACTTTCCCTGTCTTGAATCTTATTGAAAATAAGAGAAGGAAGAGTAAGAATGTCCCTTTTGCACTACAATGTCAGAAACTGTTGGTATCAACCTTTTCTTGCCTCTAATTGAAGGAGGAATACAGACTCCCTTTACTCACTCAGTTTAAATGCAGCCCAAAGGCCCGCACCACCCTGCTGCAAAGATTAAAAGTTTGACTGCATAACAAGGCCACAAAATCCAGTCATTGTGTGGTTTTAAAGGCTTTCCTAGGTGTCTTGCAAAACAGGGTTACACTGACATCTAGTGGAGAAGCAGTAATTTTTTGGGTGAGATTTCCCCCCAAAAGTGGTGATCGGTTTTTAAATGCGTGTTTGCCTGAATGAGGAAAACCAGAGATGAATCTGTGTCTAGATTTGTTTGTTTGTTATATCTGGGACCCAAGATGGTTTCCAACAGTAAATTAAAATATAAAAACATGTAAAACAATTAAAAGCATTAAACTTCCACATAACAGGTATATCAGATACTAAAAATCTTTAGAAAAAGAAATCACACCTGGTGTCTCATAGTGGTTGGTGTTGAGCACGACTTGGAAATTTTTCTGAGTGACCTTGAGCTGTAATACCAAATTTAGGTAGCCTGATATCTATGTAGCTTCTTAGAGAAAAAAACCCACTTAGACTGCATGCTTGACCACTCTAAGATAGTGGTTGTTCATTTTCTAGAGTTGTGTGGTAGGAGGCAGAGGGACAAAAGGATGGAAACAAGAGCCATTTCCGCACTAGACTTTTATAGTGCTATTATTCCACTTTCAACATCCTATGGAATCCTAGGGTTTGCAATTTCGGGAGGGGCCGGCCGGCCAGCTACAGCACTATAAAAACCTAGTGAAGAAATGCCCAAAATTTGTACACCAAGAAGTCTTCTCTCTCTCTCTCTCTCTCTCTCTCTCTCTCTCATGTCCTATTTCTTGCCATGCCATGGTGACGACCTTCACCACCTACATTGGCATAGTAAGTGTACCAACAGGATTCCATCTATGAAGATCCTGCTGCATGGGAGTAGCTGGATGATCCCCTCCTCTTCCCCACACTCTTATGAAGCTGTCTATGCATTAAGATTGAGTGAGATGGACACTTGCACCTCAAGCGACAGAAGGGGAAGTGCATCACAAAGAAACCGAAGATAATTCACATAGAATTATACATGCTATTTGATATGTCTAGACCCAAATTTAGTTGATTAAAAATCAAACCAATATCACTTCTCCCAGGTTTGTCTTGGATCCAACGCAGAACAATGCAGTTAATCACTGAAAGTCTTCAGTGAAGTTAATCGCTGAAAATACCTAGAGATTTGTTGAAGCGATTAACGAACAGAACTTAAAAATATATTTCAAGAGCAAAAGATTTTGGCTTCCACCTCCTTCAGCTGCCAGAGATGAAACTCTTTAGTGTTTTGTCTTTGGCAGCTGAAGACGGAGGTGGAAGTCCAAATGTTTTGCTGTTAGTATGCATTTTTAAGTTCTGCTTGTGAATCACTTCAATAATCAGAGATACAAATTTATTTATTTGCTGTTGAATTGGCTTCAACTCAGGGTAACCCTATGAATGAGACCGACTCCCAAGAACCCTTGCTCATTAACAGACCTGCTCAGGTCTTGCAAAGTCAGAGCCCTGTCTTCCTTGATCCATCTGTGATGTGCTCTCCCCCTTTTCCTATTGCCTTCCATTTAACTGAGCATTACCACCTTTTCTAATGAGTAATGTCATCTCATGGTACATCCAACAGCCTCAGAGTTGTCAGTTTGGCTTCCTGTGAGAATACAGACTTGATTTGCCCTCAGACTCGTTTATTTGTCTTTTTGGTGGTTTGCAGTATCCCTAGAACTCTCCTCTAGTGCTATGTTTTATTATCTTCCTGTCAATGTTTTTCACTCTCCAGCTTTTACAACAATACATACAATGATTTGGATGAGGAAATAGAGGGCATTCTTATCAAATTTGCAGATGAAACGAAGTTAGAAGGGGTAGCTAACACCCAGAGGACCTGATCAGAATTCAAAACAATCTTAACAAATTAGAGAACTGAGTCAAAATTAACAAAATAAATTTCAAGAGGGAGAAGTGTAAGGGACTACACTTGGGCAGAAAAAAAAAATGAAATGCACAGATAAGAAATGAGTGACACCTGGTTTGACCACACAACATATGAAAAGGATCTAGGAGTCTTAGTCGACCACCAGCTGAACATGAGTCAGCAGTATGGTGCAGCAGCTAAAACGGCTAATGCGACTCTGGGCTCCATCAATAAAAATATAGTGTCTAGGTCGAGGGAAGTAATGATACCACTCTGTTCTGCTTTGGAATACTGTGCCCAGTTCTGGGCACCACAGTTCTGGAAGGATATTGACAAGCTAGAATGTGTCCAGAGGAGAACCACCAAAATGGTAGAAGAGTTGTACCATGCTGTATAAGGAGAGGCTTAGGGAGCTGGGCATGTTTCACCTGGAGAAGAGAAGGTTAAGAGGCAACATGATAGCTATATTTAAATGTTTCAAGGGATGCCATATGGAGGATGGAGCAAGCCTGTTTTCTGCTGCTCTAGAGACTAGGACATGGAACAATGGCTTGAAACCTCAGGAAAAGAGATTCCATCTGATGCTAAGAGCAGTTTGACAATGGAATGAGCTACCTTGGTGTGTAGTAGAGTCTTCTTCTTTAGAGGTTTTTAAACAGAGGCTGGATGGCTGTCTATCAGAAATGCTTCTGATGGTATATTCCTGCGTGGCAGGGTGTTAGACTCAATGGCGATCTCTTCCAGCTCTATGATTCTCTGAAACCAGAAATATCACAGCATAGCTGAATCTGATTTTGGTTAGTAATATTATGTCTTTACATTTGAGGATCTTATCTAGTTCCTTCATAGCTGCCCTCCTGGGTTTAAGTTTTATTCTGATTTTTTGACTACAGTTTCCATTTTGATTTATGACTGAACCAAGATACAATTGCTAGAATGTAAGTACAAATGCAGTACTTTTCACTGTTGTGGGGAAGGACGTAAGCAGGTGATTTGTGTCCCTTCCGCTCAGTCAGCTCCCCAGAGTCTCACTGTTGATGGGCAACTTCTGTTCCCCTTCATGGCTTCTCCTTCTCACGGTTCTTCATCTGCAGCCTGGACTTGGACTGGCCAGTCCATCAGTGGCAGTTGGTGGCTCCAGTATCATGGGGTTGACTTGAAGGCATATACACACATACAGTAAATCCAGTCTGGGTTTTATTCTCACCTTTAAACAAAGCTATTCAAGGTGCTAAGACCTGGCTGCCAATTAAGTTTATGACTTTAGATAATTCTTTTAAAGTTCAGACTAAACCCTGGAGTGGATTCATCACACACTATGTCCACCAGCCACCACTGTAGTGTTTCAAATCGATGGCTGTTTGAAAGGAAACTCAGAATGGTCTTCTGAGATTGGGCAAGGCAGAGCCCATCTTGCATAAAACAGGAGAGAAGGCTAATCAAAAGATCATTAATTATTCTTGATCTGATGTTCAGATTCTAGCATTCTCTGCTAGAGACCTGGGCCAATCTTTGCATCATCCTCCACCCTGATCTTCCAATGCAATACTAGGATGCTTCTGTGAGAAATGATTTTGGTCTTTAAAGTCTGGTGTGTACTGCTTGCTGTTACTATCTCTGATATATAACGCTTCCATTCTGTAATGTCTACAATAATTTTTGCAGCTGCTGTTAATAGCAATCCCACTCCTTTATTTTTCTGGCCTGCTACTGTGGGGGTTTTAATTTAGATGTTGCTGTTTTGTGTTGTGTTTTATTATTTGCACTGCACAGGGAAAAACAGGACATAAATATGTTAAACCTATGAGCAAAGAAATTTCAGAGAAAGGAACTGATAAAACTACCTCTGGATATTCTTTGCCCAAGGAAAACCTATGAAATTCATGGGGTCGCCGTAAGTCAACAGGAAACTTGAAGGCTCACATAAGCATACATACATCCTTCAAATGTTTGGACTTCAGCCTCTATCAGTCTTAGGCCATTTCCATACTAGCCGGTTATAGTGCAATGGTTCCACTTTCAACATCCTCTGGAATCCTGGGGTTTGCAGTTTCGCGAGGGGCCAGGTGGCCCCTCCTGAAACTGCAAACCCCAGGTTCCAGAGGATGTTGAAAGTGGAATCATCACGCTATAACAGGCTAGTGCAGAAATGGCCTTAGTCACCTTAGCTAACGATGGGGGTGTCGTGAAAGACATGGTCCAAACCATGTGACAGGCACCTGCTTAGGGAGGGTTGGCATAGCCCATGGTCCTTTACTCTAATGCCTGCACTAGATAGAGTAGCATCACAGAGCATAATAGTTAATTGATTTATATAGCTAAGAAATGTGCTATAGATTAACATAGTCTATAAAACGTAAGACAAATGCTTTCTTGAGTAGCTGCTGATTCAGTTCAGCCAGTATCTATCGTCCCAAATCCCCTTTTTCTCTCTCATTGTTGAGTTTCTAATAATAAAACTTGAATTGTTCATGTCTTATATACTGACTTGCTTTATGTCCAATTCCTGTACTTTAAAATAATGATTTAGCACAGAACTTAAGAGTTTTCTGTTGAAAAAGATGATTTTGCAAACCAAATCATGGTGATTTCATGATGTACATCTGAACCTTTTAACTCCAAAGAAGTGAAGCAAAACTTGCTAAGGACGGGGAAGAAACTGGACCAGCTTGTATTTCAATATGAACCTACTTAATTTGCACTTTCCGGGCCAGAATGCAATTATCTTTTTCTGTGTTTTGTGATGTTGCCCTCAGATAGAAAAAAATGCATAGAAAAACATATGTATTAGGGGAAAGTGGACACAAACATATGCCTATTATATTCTATTATATGAAGTGCATTTTGTAAAGGAAAATTGCTTGCAAAAGGCATATTGAGAGAACTGCTCGCAAAATGCATTTTTTAAATATGGCCTTTAAAGACAGAATCCGCAAACTGATGCAGAAACAAGGACAGGGCAGATTCAAGGTTGAAAAAAGAGATAACTGATCAAATCAGAAACAGATTTATCTATTCCTACTGTAGACATGAGACACAGTTCTGACAGAGGAGGGTAGCATATTTAAACAAATAAACCCCTCATGGAAAATCCACAGGAACACTGATTTACGAAGATTGTACAATTTCAGATAACAAATACATAAAATCTAAGCCCCAATGAAATGGTGACCACTTAAGTTGTATAGATCTAAGAGTACCACAGTAGGATTTGTGGTTTTAGAAGAAGCTATGCTTTCTAGATGCAGTCCAGAGAAATTGATTTCTCATAGCTTTGAATGAGCATGATCTCCAAACAGGACTGATTTGCAATGAGATAGAGTTGTGTTAGTCATATGAATGTATGAAGTAATGCACAGTCATTTAGTGACAGGCTTTGGGTGGAGAGTGTCAGGGAGATGTTGGAGAGCATAGTTGTGTGTGTCTTGCAGCCTGCCGGCACCCTCCCAGCCCAAGTTAGTTTGGTGCCTTATCTACTCTGGTGCTGTCCCACCACCAATGTTGAAACAGAGCCAGGAAAACCAAGTTTTTGGACTATATATCCCAGACCCCTTAGTCTTCAATGGCCAATGAAGTAACACTTCCAAATTCTGGGGATGAAGTTAATACTCAACTGACCATATGATCAACTTCTGTAGATGGAACTAGCATGAGTGAGGGGAATCTTGTCTTTTGTCCCAGGCAGCAAAAATGTCTTAGTCTGCTCACATATATGCCTACTGCTCACATATATGCCTAATTTATACTAGTAGTACAAATCAGGCTAGCATCACTGTTCCCAGCCCATCGTTTCCCAGTTCCCACACAGCCAAAGAGGGGAGTGTCCTCTGCCTGCATTGATATCCCTGCAGACCATCATAACTGACAACAGAAGCAACATCTGAAGACAAAATGTTGGCCTTTGACCTTAACATTGTCATTTTCCCCTGCTGGATGATTTTTAACACCTTTGCCTGACGAAGAAACCAGTGGAGTTTCAAAATCTTGCACGATGTATTTCCTGCTCTTTTAGCTGGCCCAATAAAGGTATTGCAGATTTGTGGGTTTCAGAATTTGTTGCATTTTAATGTGTGGCCATCATGACTACCCCTGGATATGTTCTCAGTCCAGCTCCATGAGATCCTGGGTCATACCCACCAAAAGCTATATGGTAGCTGTGTTTAGTACTACTATACTAGTCTACTTGATCTTATCCAAAAGGCCAGAAAGTGATCTTAGTTCTCACTAGAAGACAGTATCTAGATTGCACAAGGAGAAATCACACCATCTACATTTTATCGTTCTTCCCTGTACTCTACCACATGCCCCAGCAGGTCTTAAGAATGTTAAAAAGAATGGCTTTGTTTGCAGTAATTGTAGATAACTAGAAATAGCAACTAGCCATCCATATCATATAACAGACAGCTGCATTATTATTGGAAAAGGAAGCTGTGTGTGTACAAACACAGTATAGCCTGTTGGTTCACAAAGGGACATTAAACATGGTGATTGACAGGGACAGCTCATGTGCTCAGGTTCTGCTGGAGGGCTTTCCAGAGGCATGTGGCTGGGCGCTGTGAGAAGAGAACGCTGGACTAGATGGGCCTTTGGCCTGATTCATCGGGGCTCTTCTTATGTTAAGCATTTAATGGAGGTCTGTGCATGTGTGGGTATACATGTGCTACAGGACTATTTTTGACACTAAGCCTTATAGAATATGAAAGCTGAAATGAAACCGCTTTCCTCAGTTAACTGTCCTACCCATGAACTACACCTGCAGCAGAATGAGGTGGCCATGCTAGCTGGGGAATTCTGGGACTCGTAGTCCAAAGCTATGTTTCGTAGCCCAGTCCTTCTTTTAAAGATCCATATCATCCCATTCAACATAAATGTTCTTGTTATAAGGCCCAAGTTATTCTGCATTCATCTTCTTCCTTCCTTGTGGTATACTCTTAATTTCTCCTCAGCTTGCTGTTGGCAGGGAGGCACATTCAGAAATGGCATCCCTTACCTTGAACTGGTAACAGCCCAACAGCCCACCTCAGCAGCTTACCAAGTCTTTCTGCTGTACTTGTAGATACAGCCTTAGAGGTTTAGGGCTACAGTGGTGCTGGGCGACACACGCCAGTCCAAGTTTGATCCACAGTTGCACTTGCAGATATAGCCTTAGACTGAGGTTTAAGGCTACAACGGCTCTTTCCTAGGCTACACAGGACAGCCTGATTTCAGTCCATAGCTGCTGGCTGAAGAGAAGTCAAGGCAAAATCAGCAGCAGCTGGAGCTGTGGCTGCAACCTCCCACAGCTGTGAGAGTTTAAATGAACCATGCAACATCTTGAGGTTGTTGACTTGGCATCTCTGTGAGATTACAAAGGCTGTTCAAAAACAGAAGAGTCTGTATGGAACTTCCACTGTTTCTTATTTTTGCTTAATAGAATAGAGTGCCACTAACCAAGGGTCTGATCCAGTGGCTCCCAAGCAATAGGCTCCTATAACATGACTGGGGAACCTCTTCAGACCATAGGGGAGGGGGGGCTGTTGGATCCTGTTCTGTCCCAGCCTCTGCCCCAAGCTGATTGCTCAAGACAGGCAGACTTTCTGCAGTGACAAGAGGTCCCTTCCTCAGTGCACAGATCTCCCCATGCCTTTTTCCACATGGAAGAAGGAACTCCCTATGACTACCCCAGTAGGCAGAAGTTGGGGGAAGAAGGCCTTTGGTGCCATCTGACCACTGGATGGTGTTCCAAACTGCAATTGGATTCATGGGGTGGAACTGTTCCCTGTCTACTTTGTTTGAACATGTAGGGCTACTCAAAACTCAATTAGGATAGCTCATCCACCAGGATATCCATGAGCAACAGTGGAAGAGGTATGGTTGCTCTGATGAGTAACATTTTGGCCTCATAGGAAAAGGCTTCCACAATAATCCAAACTTCATGACTGATGCATTAAATGTGCCATGCCAGTTATACCTCCTTGCATTCCAGCCAGCTGGTGGAACTATTACCCACCTGTTTGGTCCCAAAGTCCATTGTGTGGAGGCCATTATAATAGAAACTGCCTCTCCAAAACTCAGTTCATTTCAAAGTCATTGCATTGTGACCCTTCCATGTAGCTCAGCAGTGACTGATGTCAGCAACACAATCCACATTTGTGTCAGGAGCGGAAAATCTGTTGTTCCTCTGAATATTTTTGCTCTTCTCCAAAGCAGAGATTGAGAACCCCTTTGGTCCTCCAGATAACTTGGATTTCAATTCCCTGAAATACCAGGGAACATGGCCAATAGTAAGGGACTATGGAAGCTGCAGTTATAAACATATGGAGGGTGAAAGTTGCCTCACCCTTGATTTCTGTGGATATCTCATTATCCAAATACTGTGGGCCTTCTGTAGGCTTTGGGCAGCTATGGTAGTTACCTTTAGTCATATCCGCACTACACTGTTACAGTGCTATTATTCCACTTTCAACATCCTGTGGAATTCTGGGGTTTGTAGTTTACTGAGGCCAAAAAGCTCTCCAGTTGAAAATTCTTAAAGGCCCTTCCCTAAACTGCAAACCCCAGGATTCCATAGGATGTTGAAAGCTGAATAATAGCATTGTAACAGTGAAGTGGGAAAATGGCCTTTGTTTCTTGTCACCCTAATGACAGATCAGGTCTTACTTGCCCATCCATTTATGCTTCAGTTTGGCCTTGTTATTTAAAAAGAGCCCTCTTGTATGAAGGCTAAGCCAAGAACCCCTCCCCAAAGAATCAGGCACACATTCTCATTTAACAACTAATTGATTTATTATTATTTTTTTAACAATACAAATTTCTTTCTACCGCTCAGTGTAAGCAGAGAAAAGCTGAGAAACAAAATTAAGTTTTTGTTTTAAGTTTAAATGTATACACAAAAAAATCCCCCGACCTCTTACTTCAGTAAATATAAAATTTACAGACAAAAACTACATTAAAAAGAAGGTTGTGACAAACCAATGACAGGGAGGGAATTGAGATTCAATAATCAAATGTTTAGTAAAGAAGGTAACAGGAGCAAGTATTGAGAAGGCATCCCACTTATATACCAAGTTTTCTGAGGTGCAATAGGAAACATTAGTACATTAAAAACAAGAGTAAGATTTTTTTTAAAATTATACTATTATATTTTGTGATATAAATATTTTAAAGCTTTGTAGGTCACATATGTCATATGTGAAACAGACATTTTGCCCCATATTGTAAATTTATGGGAGTATTGTACATGTAAAAGGTTGGATGAATTTGACCAGCATTTGGGAACAGCAAAATCTCTTTCCCTACACATACTTCCTCACTGCCCAGAACTTGTTCCTCCTTAATTTTTGCAATTTACACTGCAAATCCACAAAGCATGAGCGTACTGCAATTTTTACGCCTATTGGTGGGACTCACTGAAATTAATGACCAGAAGAACTTCGAGAAACTCTGGTTTTGAACTACAACTGCCAGAACAGCAATGGTAGGTGGGGAAATCTGGAAGTTGTAGTCTAGACTTGCCCTCTCACCCACCCACACCTTTCCTTTTCAGGGTCTGTAAAAGGAACATGAGAAATACATCCTACAGATTACACCTTATGTTTCCCAAGCCATGTGCCATCTCTGTTGCAAAACTGAATGTGGGCACAGTTCTCAAGGAAACAAGAAGGCTGCATTTGTGTTACTTAGTGTAGGGTAGGGGTAACACGGCTGAAGTTTCCTGACAACAATAACAGCAATGGCACACATAAGTTTGCTGCATGCAGAAGGCTAAGATGTTAAGGAGAAAAAAGGGCTAGAACCCTTCTTTCTGACATTTAGGCATTTTTAAGTGTTTTTTTAATTTATATTAAATTATTAATTTTATTTATTTATTTCTACATGGCAGAACATTCAAATAATAATGGCCTCTACTTGTAGATTGAAAAAGTTGAGTTCATTAACAGCTTTACTTGCTTCAGTGAGAACCTGTAGATTGTTTATCAGTTAACCAGACCCAGGAAGTTATCACTGGACATGCAGACTGGAGCACTTTGAGAACTAGACTCCCAATAAGTAGCATATCCAAGCTTTCCAACTAACTGCTAAGGGGTTTACAGTATGAGACAGAACCCATATTTTGCACTTAAAAAAAAACATCATCATCATCTGAAATAGGATCCCAAGCTGTAAGGAAACTTACTCAAGTTACAAGCGAAAATGGATTCTGGTTGAGAGATAAATGGGTTAACTTGAGATTCGAACCACTTCTCAGAGTGATGTAGGCATACATCCCAAGGGGGCCCTTTCACACTACACAATTATACCACTTTGAACTACTTTAATTGCCACAATTTCATCCCCTGGCATCCTGGGATTTATAGTTTCATGAAAGATTCAAAATTCTTTGAGAGACAGCTACGGTGCCTCCCCAAACTACAAATCTCAAGCTTCCACAGGATGCAGCGAAGGCAGTTAAAATTATGTCCAAGTGCTGTAATTGTGTAATGTGAAGGGCCCTGGGTGTCTTATTCTGAAAGCACAGGTATGAACCTAGACCATGTTGAAGCCTCTTAAGCAACATTAGTTTTACTTTAATATTAAAAATAAAAATGAAATCCAACTATTGATAAATGTAAAGCACAGAACTGTTTGACAGATATGTCATAAAATGTCAAAAATTGCACAGAATCACTAGCGGTTTAGAACTAAAGAGCCAGCAAATTAGTCATAATCAATGCAGGATTTTTCCCTTTTATGAACTTTACCACCCCAAAAGTAGCAAGGAACACAAAATAATGAATGACTGTAAACCAAGTAGCTAGATCTCATACCTCTCTTGGTCCCAAACCAGACATCATCCTGCTGGGGCAATGGTTTGTGTTGGTGATGAATGGATGTTTAATTGCATGGCTAATTTCCAAGACAAGTAACCTGAGCAGAGATGAGGGGAGCGGGGTGCTGATGTGCACACTACTTCTGTAATCCAAGCTTTTCACACAAAATCTAACCATCATGGGGAAATCAAACAGGGCAGGAAGGAAGCAGACTGGATCAAAATCATCCTGCAAAAGTAACCTATGAATTAGGCCTTTCTTACAAAGGTTTGCTCTACTAAGAGATTATTTGGTGTGATCCCCACTGAAGCGTATAGGAACTGTGCATGTTTCTTGCTACTGGGAGATCTCACGGGGCCGATGGATTTTGTGCCAGATCACTAAATTAAACCTACGTATCACTTACAAAAGTGCATTTTGCCTTGCTAGTATTTCCCTCCTCTTTCTTTTTTCTTTCTTTCTTATGTTGTAGTTCCAGATCAATAGCATGCTACGTATTCCACTCTGAGAGAGGCTGGTAAACAGAGCATGCAGTCCTGCTGTTTTGGAAGACACTTTAATATGATTAAATAGGTTGCAACTTTATTAATCTAAATCAAATTCAGTGAACTGCCCACAATCTGATTCAAGTTAAGAAAATATTGGCAAAATCCATAGCAACTTCCTATGGAAACAAAACTGAGTCCATAGGTTTGAAGACTTTTGCCATTTTATTTTGCAAAGATTAGCTCATTCATTTGGCAAAGTGAGATTAAAGGTCTAAAATCCAGAATGTGGAAAAGTTTTTTTTTCTGGGATTACAATTCCCAGATTGCCCAGTACTGGCTATGCTGACTGAGGGATTCTGTGAATTGTAGTCCAAAAAGGTGTCCAAGTATCTGACAAAATCCTAACTGGAAGTCAGGATAGAGTTTGCATGACATTGAAAGATCTGCTCCCCACAGCACCTCACTAGTTCTCTCATTTACTAAGAATTAACTGGCAATGAGGTACGTGGAACCACCCCATTAGCTAGCTGTATAGATTGTTCAGGATTTTCCTTGGGGGAAAAAACCCTCTAATACTTCATACATTTCCCTGGGTTTCTGACCACGTATATAAGTGTGCTAAGAATCTCCTAGGCAATAGGACATGAACAGTTTCCTAGGTTCCTAAGTGCATTCTTGGCAAATAGCCATCTGTACTATTCATTTCTTGTGCCAAGTCTGCTTCTGCAGAATGAGATTAAGCACCAATAAGTCCACAGCCCTCTCGTTCAAGCTTTAAAGAGAACCAAGGGTCAAACAGGACATGACACTAAATGTGCTGCTTGCATTTGTGTGCATGTTTTCAAAATGGTGAACAGTAGGTGCAGGATAGGGTTAATTCATGGGGCCATGGAGCTGGTTTCATCGGTTTGGAAAAGTTACTTTTTTGTCTCCAGAAGGTAACTTTCCAAATTCTGGATTTAAATCTTTCTCCC
Source organism: Iguana delicatissima (assembly GCA_948472985.1). Lineage (NCBI taxonomy): Eukaryota > Metazoa > Chordata > Lepidosauria > Squamata > Iguanidae > Iguana > Iguana delicatissima. Next base: position 517,241 of record CAOKZL010001283.1, read on the forward strand.
CTGATGTAGTCCCAATATGACCTAAAATGGATTGTGGGGTGGGGAGTGAGGTGATGTAGTGTGAAATATCCAGGCCTCACATCAGAGGTGGGCCACCTGTGGCCCTCTAGATGTTGCTGGACTACCACTCCCATCCTTTTTCACCACTGGCTGTGTTGCAGTCCAACAACATCAGGAGGGCCATCTCTTTCCCAATCCCATGTCAAATGCCATTGCTGCTTATGACATGCTTCACATCATGCAAAGCTCTGCTCTAAGAAGCACTGGCAAGCTGCAAGTCTAAGCTACACAGTCTAAGGCCATTTCCACCCTGCACTGTTCTAGTGCTATTATTCCTCTTTCAACATCCCGTGGAATCCTGGAGTTTGCAGTTTAGGGAGGGGCATTTAAGAATTCTCAGCTCTTTGGCCTCAGTCAACTACAAACCCCAGAATTCCACAGGATGTTGAAAGTGGAGTAATAGCACTGTAACAGTGTAGTGTGGAAATGGCCTAAAGTTCAGACCCTACTTCCTGTATGCTAACTTTCCACAGGGATTAATACAGAACTAATACAACATCTTGATCTATGCCAGTATGATCCAATATCAATTTCAAATATGAAAACAGAGAAGCTCTTCCTTAGGGCATGTATTTATTGTGTTTGAGATGATACACTGGATGCTCTCAGAGCTACACGGTGGGTGGCGATGGGAGGTGAGGGGGAGAAAAGGAATCCCTTTCATTACAAACTGACAAAGGTAAAAGTTTAAAACAGTTTTCACAACAGCATGTACCACATATCGGAAATAGATCTGGGCTTAATACAAATGACGTAATTCCTAGTCATCTACAGCTACCTTTAATAACTTCATACAGATAATGAATTAGGCTAAAATGCACTATAATATTTGGTTGACTTCAGGAACGGTATCCTTAGTTACATCACAAAATACATTTTGATATCCCAAAGAAGCAAGACTTGCAAGTAGGCATTTTAAACATAACTAATCTACAGCTACAAACTTCTACTCTTGATAGCATTTTACCTTTTGGGGTGGAGGGGGAGATGTCGAGGGGGAAGGTGGGGAGAAGGGAAGGAAAGCAGTATCCCAGTCTTCAAAAGGATAAAAGCAGAGAGTAGAATCAGTATAACATATACACAGAAGTCCGTATTGTAAAGGCTATAAAGATTAGTTGCACACTGCAAAGCTGCATCCCCGCACCTTCACACTGCACAAGGTCGTCAGCGTTGCTTATGTCGCGTATCTCTTGGTCCACTGTCTGGCTATCCTGTCATGTTCTGCTCTGTTGGTCAGGTACTGAGTGGCTATGCTTCCCACCAGAGGATCAGCTGCAAGAGTTCAGCCGGGGGTGGATGGCAAGTGGGAGAAAGGGAAGGAGATGATCAGTTAGGAACCATTCTGTTAGCAGAGACATCGGCTTTCCCACTCTTCATTTTCACTGCACGCGTTTCCCAGTTAGGCTACACAACGACACCCCTGTGATTCTAAAGTGTACTTATGGCAAAGGCAAGTCTACACTAGAAGTGGAGAACTTTTGTCTCTTCAGTATCTCTTTACCTTGAAGCAATTTGGGCCTGGCTGTGAGACCTCAGACAGACACCTGGCTTCAGATCTTGAGAATTTTCCTGTCACCAGAACAATACAGAAGGCAACTGGAGGAGTTGAGCTGTTTTGTTCTTGGCAACCCCAACCATGTTCAGTTTCACATCCTGATAATTAAAGTAGCTGCTATTTTGGGTTGACATTTGGAGGTAAAACATATTTTGCATTTTTTCTTACCATGCCCTTCCAACACTCTTTTTTTAAAAAAAAATAAAAATCAAAATCGTTTGCTATATATTCTTTTCAGCAGATTCCAAAGTCTCCATTAGAAACATGTGGCTCAGATTTGGAGCTTGTGTGATGAGATGCCTTCAACTGACAAGGCTCTCCCACCTCCTCCCCACTGTAACCCTGTGCACCCTCTACCCAGCCTCTCCTGGGGGCCAAGAAATAAATTATGATAGGTGGTAATGGGAAGGGTGAGGTGGAGAAAAATTGGGTGGCAGCACAAGCTGAGCTGTGGATCCACGCCATTAAGTTTTCACAGTGGGGCGCTGGATTCCCCCCACCCAACCCACATAACCTTTCATGGGCCGGATAATACACAAGGACATAGCTGTATCCCTGACATCATCAGGTCCTCAGCTGAAGTACAGAGTGGAGATTCATTCCTCTTCCCTTTTCCAAGACAGGCAAGGGGGATAAGGACTGAAATGCTTTGAACCAGGACTTACAAGTCCTCAGACTAAAATGGAAGGAAGAGCCACGTGCATGCTGAACTCTTCTAGTTCCCTCCAGTCCTTGTGGTCATCTCCAATCACTGACTAGGAAGATTCCAGTAGTCTTGCTGTTTGGTATGGCAGACCTTCAGGGTGGCAAGTTTAACTCCACTGAAATGAATCCTTCCCCCATAATATAATCAAGATCATTGCTCCTTAAACTATCTGATGTGGGGGTTTTCCACAATGTGTAAGGGACTGGCACCCTATTTGTGTCCACTGACTAACAACTCTGTCTGTCTGTCTGCCTGCCTGCCTGCCTGCCTGCCTGCCTTTCTTCCTTCGAAACTCACTGTGGACTGGAAGATAACACTCATGGACCAGTCCACAGACCACCACTTTGAGCAGCAATGATCTAGAACAGAGCAAATCAGAAACTGACAGAAGTGGTACACAGTCCAAGAAAGGCTGTACTACTTCAGACTGCAGATGTTGTAGAGGGAAAGAATTGTCCTCAGATACGGAAAACTCGATTGGCAGGACAATTTAATTTTTTTGTGAATTAAAACATTCACTGTGGATGGCATTGAGCATTTATTCTGCCATTCAACTTGGTGCACAACATGGTTCAATGGCTGGTTTATGGCAAATCCCAACTGCTTGAGAGTGTAAAGATAACCTAACCCCGGGCCGCACAGTGTGAAAGCCAAACAATCCTTGTTTGAGAGCCCACATTTTGGCAGGTTTACCTATTGTGTTTACAAAGTCAATAGTATCTTTGAACCATTTTTGATAACCAAAGGCAACAATAGTTTCAGTTCTATTTGCTGTATGTGTAATTAGTAACACTTGTTTCAGGTTTAAAATAAAAACCAGTGCCTTACCAGGATTGCAGTCTGTCAAGAGGGAACAAATAGACAGCAAAACCTTTGAAATAGTCAAAGCAGGGCTCCAGTTGTCTTTCAGAATATCCAGACAGATGACTCCCTGACTGTTGATGTTGCAGTGATAGATCCTAGTGCGGAAAGTAACCTAAAGGTAGAAGAGCAAAAAGAGAAGGGGTGAGAGAGGAGGTAAGAGGGGTTAAATCATTACGTACCCACTATTCATACAGAGTTTTTAAGCAGCCTTTTGAAACCAGCCTTGAATCATTCACCCTCAGTTGGAGAGGGTTTTTGTTTGCTATACAGATCTTCTTTATTTTGTTGTTGTTGCTCGTTCTGCAAGGATTCAACCAAAAGTAGTTTCTACCTCCCTCTCTACCAACCACTTGGTAAGCAGCTGTCTTATTTGGATCTGATGTACAGATCTCAGTTCTAGCAGCCTTATGTGGCTCTTGCTGGAAGGCTTAATGAAGCCCACCTTCAGCATGCACTTGTGTGCTGGTGCATGTACACACATGGGTATTTTACTGCTGTTTGGAGGTGGCAAAATGTATATATTTTTCTTCATATGTGTGTGTGTGTATGTGTGTTGAGACTGTGTATCAGAGCTTGGAAAAGTGATAGCTTTGAACTATGAATCCTTCCCCCACCCCAGGTACACACACGCGCGCGCACGCACACACACTGATAGTTATTGGTACTTTGTTCCTGTTAGTTCTTCTCAGCAATTAGTCACCTAGTCCTGATCAGAATAGGAAAAGTTACAAAAAGTGACCATGCTGACTGAAGAATTCTGGGAGTTGTAGTCAGAAATATAACTTTTCCAGGTTCCGGCATGTGTTCTAAAAGGAGACTCAGACTCCTTAGATACCTTTCCTGTCAAAATGAGGGCATGCGAAGCCAGAATAATCCCATAAGCTTCCTGTATAATTGCTGCAGAGGAGTCGTGGAGCTGAACAGAAAAGGGGTTAGAGAAAGAGAAGGATGGCTTGAAGTTCCATGGTAACAATTGGCAAAGCATGCCAATCATATTTATTATTGGGGAATTTACAGGTACATAATTCAGAAAGGCTAGAAAATAGCTGGAGATACCTACAGAAAGTGAGAGGCACCTGGGCTCACAGAAGCTGAAACCAGGGTTTCGTTGGGTGTGAGAGAGACTGATGTCAGTTCATATTTGGGGGAAGAGACAGAATGGAAAGCAGCAGTGAGGTAGGCAGAAGGTCAAAAAAGGACTTTTTGGTGGTGGCTCTTAGGGATGGGGCAACTCTGATATGGGGCATTCGATTCCATATCTATGTGTCTGCCTGTCTGTCTGTTTATCTTTTTCAAATTGTGTCCTCTGAATCAAAGCCTCGTTAAGCCAGCTTTCCAAAAACAAACAAACAAACAAACAAACAAACAAAGCTATAGCAAATTCTGGTTTCTTCACTTCACTTAAAAATAGGGTAGAACATCCAGGTCTTATAGTTGGGGAGGAAGCCACGTATACATCCCATGATGGCTTATTCCATAAAGGTGGGGATTCTACTTTATAGAAGGGCTATGCTATCTGCCTCCACTGGCAATTTAAATGGCTTCAGCCTCCAGCTGCTAAAGGAAAACAAACCTGGGATAGTGGTGCCTTTGGCATGTTTCGGGGAAGAAGGGATAAGTGTCATGGAATTCACATTTTTAATTAGTGGCATGGCCCACAGCTCAGAAGTAGAACACACACTTTGTAACCAGGAGGCTCCAGGTTCCCTCCCTGGCATTTTCAGTTACAAGGATCCAGATGGTCCAAATGACCTGACTCAGACTGATTGTTCAAGAGGCATCACAACTTTCTGTTGAACAAGGATGTGACAGATGTGGCTCACACTAAATGCCCGCTGACTGCAACTTTCCTCACCCTTCTCCATCAGCCTAGCTTTGCTGGTTAGAAAAGTATGCTCCAACAGCAGCTGGGGTGCCAGACAGCTTCTCTTCCTTTCACAGACCCTCTGCCTCTACCCTCTGGGGACTAATCCAGCCCACAGCAGTTTGTTCCCTGATATCATCTGCCTCAAAGATGCCACTTCGAGGTGATTCAGCCTGGACACCAAAATAACATTCCTCATCCCTGATATATAATTAGGATGTATTGCTACATGTTATGTAGCATCTAAGATGATGGACAATCTCAGAACTATAGACTAGAATCTTCTTCCCTTCATATGTGCTCCATCTGCTGCTACAGACCAGGTCATACACTAGAGGAACCTGTGAATTCCAGCTTTTGTTGGACTTTCCATTCCCATCAGCCACCTTGCCAGCCTGGCCAATGGTGAGAAGTTAGTGAGAATGCTGGTACATTAACTTCAAGAAGGTCACAGGTGCCCTAGCTGTGCATTATTCAAGTGATGTTTTCCCCCAAGAACCTTAGCCATGTACCTCAACATAATTAGCTGCCAATGTGTAGCCAAAGAGTGCTCTTTGCAATTCAGGCTAATTCTTGCTCTGCTTGTTATCTATACTACACAGTTACAGCGATTTTATCCCAATTTAACTGTCACGCTCCATCCTACGGCATCCTGGGATTTGTAGTTTGAAGTGCTTAAAATCCTCTGTAACAGAGCTGTAGTGCAGCAGTCCAGGGAAGCAGCTTAGAGCTCCGTAGACCATTCTAAGTGTCTCACCAGTATTCCACTGGATGGAGTGATATCAAATTGGTATAATGGTGTACTGCAGACGCTCTCTATGGCCGAGGCCCTGTAGGGCACAGTATAGCATCATAGTTCTGCATGTGAAACTATGCTACAGTTGTCCATTCAGCACTCCCCTGACTCACTGTTTGGCAGACCCCCCATGCAGCTCCTGCCCCCATCATTCTGTAGCTGCAGCTGTGCCTGGTGGAGAGCAGCAGGGATCAGAGAATTGTCTGGCTATATTTCTGCAGCCATATGCGGAACGATTATATCATCCACTGGTGCCCTCCTGGGGTTTCAACATGTTATAATTATTCTGCAACTGGCTCTAGGGACACAGCCAAACATGTCTCCAAACCTTCACACTCCACTCTCCAACAGCTCTATGGAAGGCCATGGGTAGAGGTACAGCAGCTAAATGGTAAGTCTGGTGGGAAGGGTGGGTTGTTGCAAAGGGAACAAGAGAATACCAACTATCCCAATGCCTCTCTCCCAAGAAAACCAAAACCAAAGACATATGTACACTACAAACAGGATGCCAACCTCTGCGTGCAAGGAGAGTGCCCATGCTTTTGAGCTGAATGTCTAGATTTCCAGAAGTATATGCTGGATTGTGTGGGAAATGCATTCAAAGTAATTTACAAAAGGAGATAACCTTTTTAAAAAATTCAGCAGAAAACTTTACATCTGTACTTGTCAACATCTGCATTTTTATAGGAAGTCACCGAATGAGATCAGCTCGTGCTAATGCAACGGGTTAGGTGGCCAGATAGTCGCACAGTTCTCCTCGGGCTAGGAGTTTGATTTCCTGTTGGACTTCCACAAAAAGGCTGCTAAATACAAATACAAAAGGCTGCTTTAAGAGTGGTTTGAGTGTAGTGGTTTGAGTATTGGAATATGATCCTGAAGACCGGGGTTCAATTTCCTGCTCAGCCACGGAAACCCGCTGGGTGACCTTGGACGTGTCACACACTCTCAGTCGCAGAAAAACCTGTGACAGTTTCACTTTAGTGTTGCCTTAAGTTGGAAACAACTTGAAGGCACACAGCAACAACAACATCAAATGAGGATTGTTTAATAAAGTGTTTTCTCTCTCTCTCTTTGAATTCTCTGTTAGAGATCTCTAATACTGTAATTAAGGGAAATATCTGCAAGATCTTTAGGAATCCCTTCTGAATCTCTCATGAAACTAAAAAACCCAGGATTCCTTAGGAGAGAGTCATGGCAGGTAAAGTAAATATCCAAGTGCTATTACAGTGTAGCAGACACATTCATTGTTTCGCTGGCATGCTTAGAACCATTTAAAAACAAATGCTCACCAAACTGCTCTAAGGCTTACATTCTTGGCAGCTACTACAGATAAGATATCAGAGCTGTGTGTTCCCCTTAACAGTCATCATCAGCAGGCCAATGTGTGCTGGAGACAAGCATTTGGGAGGTAACCATATATTTTTCAAGGTTTCCAGTAGAAAAATTTGTTTCAGTCAGTGACCTGATAACATCTTTATATGTGTTTACCATGCCCACTGATGTTATCCAGCCCTCAGACCTGTGCAAGGAGGATGATCCGCCCCGTTCCTGTGTATATGGTTCTTTATACCTGCGTCTCTCTAGAAACTATGGCCATTTCCGCACTAGACTGTTATAGCACTATTATTCCATTTTCAACATCCTATGGAATCCTGAGGTTTGCAGTTTAGGGAGGGGCCTTTGAGACCTCTCCCTAAACTGCAAACCCCAGGGTTCCATAGGATGTTGAAAGTGGAATAATCGCGCTATAACAATCTAATGAGGAAATGGCCATTCTTCAGAATGTGAGAAACTCTAGAATTATTACTTATACAACCTGCCCTTCAGCAGTGAAATGACCACTGTTGACATTCTCTTTGGAAGTACACTGACAGGAATTGAGTGCAATTTCACCTTTAGGCCATTATCTAACAGCTGTCCTGTAAGATAACATGGGAAGCAAGCTTGACTTTAATTGCTGTCATTATTCTACTCTAAATGATTAATATTTTGTACATGCATAGCACAATGTTTAAATGCATCAGTTACAGGAGGAATTCTGTGCAGGACAAAAGCCAATCTACATCTCAATGATACCACACACTGGTAAGAAAATAAACAAGCATCCTCTGAATGCATGATGAGATAACGACATTTTGGGGGAACATACACACTTGTGTAGATTTGTGTCCACTCTAAATTCAAGACCAGATTTTTGGGAGGCTTTTCTTACTTAGCTGCATTTATAAGAGCTTGGAAGATTAAAAAGATTTAAAAAGTAACTAGTTATATTCATCGTTCCAAGGGACCCCCATAGTTACTGTTATGGTTACAATTTAAAAGGTGTTTTTTTTACTTTCCCATTTCTCAAGAGTAACTACCATAGCTATCTTATTACTTCAAAAGGAACTGAATACAGCATGCCAGTGAGCTGCGTTACAAAACACTCTCCTGCCCTCCTTGGCCTCCTCAACATCCGCAACAGAACTGAAGCAGCAGAACAAGCCAGCATCTGAATCATTAAATAGTCCTCCTCCATCTGGTGAGACCACACCTTTGTAACTATCGAAGTAACTAAAAGGTACAGTGACATCACAACTGAAGTAACACTGTCCCTTGTTCAGCCATAATCATAATACAAATTAGTTATGACTTAGTTATTGCAAAAAGCAACTAATTATTTGAGTCTAATACCCTAAAGGCATAAGATCCTGTCTTGGAAGCTAAGCAGGGTCAGCCCTTCTTAGTACATGGAGGGGACGCTGCCAATGAAAAGCAGGTACTGTAGGCTATATATCTACGTATTTCTTTCCTAAGAAAACACTATGAAATTCATGGGGTTCTGGTGTGTGACCTGAATGTGTGCACACACACACAGATATGCACACTTGTAACAGTTACTTATAACTGGCATTCTTGGCCTTGTCGAAGGGTAGCTGTCTAGAGGAGACAACATGTACAGTCCTGAGAAACGGTTAATTACTTGTGCACATAAGAATGTAATAAGAACCATGCTGGATCAGACCGAAGACCTATCTAGTCCACTTTTCCACTTTCCACAATATGCTAATCAGAAGCCTCCGGGATGCCCACAAACAGATCATGAACTCAACAGTACATCACAGGGAAGCCATGAGTTTGAATCCCCCCTTCCTCAAACAGGAAAACTCCATGCTACACAGTAACAGCTTTCGAAACTGACAGAAACTTTAAAAGCAGTATGAGATTTTGTATGGGGGTTTGTGGTTTGCTTGTCTGTTTAAAAGAAAAGTCCCAAATCTCACTGGGCCTGCCCGATCCCCTAGAGCATGCCTAAAAATAGCTCTCTGGATCACAGCCAGAATATACAACTTGTTAGACAAGGCAGGGAGGGGGTGGGGGGAAAACCCCCTCTCCCACTTGATTTCTATAGCGTGTGTTCAACAGATTAACCAGCTTTGTAAACCTAACATTTGGTCTATTTGTTCAACAGCAGATTTTGAATCTTCTTCATCAAACATCTGCTACACAGCTGCATTTTTAAGCAAACATTTATGCTGGCACAAATATCTGTATACTATAAGCAAATACATGAAATTTAGCTCACGTTTGGGACAATTTTAAGTATTAGATTTGGCATGCATTTTTTTTTAAAGGAACAAGGCCAAACAAACCAGTAGCACGCTCATGGTTTCTGAAATGATAGCTCTCTCATTGAATTTTTGTTTGGTAGAACATTATCAGTGTCAGCACAGTGGCGTCTTTTAATTTCTCATACAGTAGGCCCTCGGTATTCGCTAGGGTTTGGTTCCAGGACCCCTGTGGATACCAAAATTTCATGGATGCTCAAGTCCAATTATGAACAGTAGTGTGGTAAAATGGCGTCCCTTATATATAATGGCAAAATTGAACTTTGCTTTTTAGATTTTTTCTTGAAGTATTTTCCGGCCGTGGTTGGTTGAATCTGTGGATACAGAATCCATGGATATGTAGGGTCGACAGTATCTTTACATAATAAATATCAGAATACAGCCCTGTAATATTGCCTTTTGATTATTTAATCTACCTCAAAGGTGCCAAAAAAACAACAACACCCTGTCAGATTTGCACAACTGCTGCTGGAATCAATGTTAGAAATGAAACAGATTTCATTCTTAGCATATTATTTGAGAATAATAATCTAGATCAGTGAATTTCAACTTTTTTTTAAATCAGGGACCCCCTTTAAATCTCTTTTGTTGCTGTGGTCCCCAAGACACAACTCAAGTTTTAAAACTCTAAAGGGAATCAAATATTTATTAAAATTGCTCATCAAGGGTCTTCAAATTGGGAAATAATGGAGAAATACGTAAATACACACTTCCCTGAGAGGTGATGGAGGGGGAAGGAAAACTTTTTTCCTGTTTTTTCCTTCCAGTTTAAAGTTGGAGTTCAACAGCAACATGCAGGCCAGGCAGCCAGGCAGCATTCGCCCTTCTCTCTCTCGTTCTCTGTTTCTGTCTCCCTCCCTCCCTCTCCAGCCATCTCGTCTATCAGCAATGCTCAAACACCTCCCCTCCAACTTTTGGCCTTCTTCTTATTTGGCCCCACTCCTCCTTGCTATCTTTTTGCAGGGTTGGCTACCATGCTGCATTGAGGATCCCACTCAGAGTAGGGCCAAATGAGGAGAGGGGAGCTGCTGCAACAGGTCCCACCTCCATCAAGAGACTGGAAGTTGCAGTAAGTGATCACCACTGGTAAAATAAGCCACCGCTTGGTTCAGACGAAAATGTGCACATTTTTGAATGGAAATGAGAAGACATGCTCTTTTACAGAAGGGTTTCTTCAACTCCCACTTTTTCCCGCCACCCCCTCTTTTTGCTTTTTTTCTCCTCCCCCCAATCTCCTCCCTTCCTAGTGAAGAAGCCAAAAAACAGCAGTGTTTGAGCTTTTGTCAAAATATACTGGATTGAGAGAGAGAGAGAGAGAGAGAGAGAAGGGTGGCTGGCTGGCTGGCTGGCTGGCTGGCTGTCAGGTCAGCTGTCACTCAGCTGCTGAGCCCGCCTCCTCCCTCACAATGGAGCAGCCATGTGACAGGCAACACACAGGCCCAGCCTGTCTGCCTGCCTGCTTTCGCCTTTCATGTTGCCACTCTGTTGTGGGGAGGAGGCAGGCTGAACAGCCTTTGGGCCTTTTACAGACCTCCTGTGAGGGCACTGCAGATCCCTGGGGGTCCCCAGACCCCAGGTTAAGAACCACTGATCTAGACTATAATTCACAGTACACTTTGTAAAGATTTTAAAGGTGACCACAATTGGCAAATTTTACCTGTACAGCACCTACAAGTTTTTCCAGATGTTAACAGTAGAGACTCCTTGAGACTTTCAATGTTCTCTGCTTAAGAAAGGAGCAGGTAGCTTTGCATAGGACAGAGACAACTGGATATCAAGGGAAGTTACTTTTCTGCTGCTAATGGCGTTGAACTTTTCTCATGTTTTATTGCCCTTTGTCCCTGATCCTCACATGGCCAAGAAGGAGTGGCCTCTGCCTGCACTGAAATCCCTCAATATCATTTTAACTGGCAACAAAGTAATGTCTGAGACAGAAGGTAAGCCTGTGACTCTAATATCTTCATCCTTTTCTTTCTCTCCTGTATGATTTCTAACATCTTTGCCTGACCAAAAAGCCAGTGAAGCTTCAAAAGTTTGCATGATACATTTCCTGTATTTAGGTTGGCCGTTAAGGGTATTGCTCTTTTATGGATTTTGTGGTATTTTCCTGTACGGCCAACACAGTTACCTCTCAATATATTTCCTTAAGTTCCACCTAAGTTCCAAGTCGCTTCAATATCTCTACTCTAAACACTCCTAATTCTAAATTAACTTTTAGGCCTAAATCCTACTGGTAGTCCCAACAAGAGTAGATCTTTTAAATACTGTTGAATAGGTGCTTTTTCTTTGAGTGCTCTAGAATGTATTCACACTGATATTTCTTCTCATGCCACCTGACCATCGGTGAAGTGCCAGCAAAATATGCACATAAAACTGTGTGGTTTCATTTAAACTACCAAAACTTAAGGACCTTATATCATACACTCTTATGGATGCTATCACAATCTTCATGAATTGAGTGGAATGACCTCCCACTGTTGGCTTACACTAAAAATGAAAATCGCAGAGACTGCATGTGCATGGCCAGCTTTCTGTTGGAAGGACTTCCCAGTCCGTATTGAGTTTAAAGAGAAAGAATAGCAAGCAGGGAGAGGTGAAAGGGAAATTGAAGTAGCCTATCAACAGTTCATTTGGACAGTCTGCCAGATTAAGAGACAGAGAATTACCAAATTTCTGAATGCCCTTGCTATTCTTTTGCTTGCTTAACTTGCATGTCTAATCAAACAGTCTATCTGTGGTGAATTTTCAGTTTATATTTGAATGAATTAAATAGTAAAAACTGGTAGTTACTGGTGTCTTGATGAAATTCATTGCAAACTATGAGTGTAATTCTGTGGCACAATTTACTGTGTCACTATTTCCTATGGAAAGTCCTCCTCTTTTGGGTTATATCACCTAGAAGTCCTGAGCTAAGAGAACAGACATAATCTCCCAAAAGGAACCTTTCCATGTTCTGGTCTTTTAGCACACTGAATGCATTTTAATGTGGATCAATGAGATTTCTATACCACATCACTAGACACAGTCACTGATCTTCTTGTAGTCTTGAGTTAAGCGCAATGCTTACTGTTGGTAGCTGCTCCTTTCAGAGAGTGGAACAGTTCTCTATTTGAACCATTAGTCCCCAGAATGGGAGGACTCTGAGAGCTGTTGTCCTAAAACAGGAACTTTTCCAAGGTCCTCCCTCCACCTATTTCCTGTACGTACACGTATAAGAATGAGACAAAAGAAAGAGATGCATATGTATGCATGTAAGTATATCTATGTATGAGTATTTACATGTGTATTCCTTTCCATTGCTTCAGAATGACAGATGCGTAGCTGAAGATATACATGAATATATAAATCTATATACATAAATATATAGATATAGCCTTACCTTTGGTGGTTTAAATGGATAATCAGATGAAAATGTTATATCCAGGAAAAAGACGCCACCTTCATAAACAGAACCTGGAGGACCAAGGATAGTAGATCTCCATTCATAAATGTTATCACCTTTAGGCCCAGCACTATTAAAGGAAGAGAAAGGAAGAGACAGAAAGTGAGACAGATGGCTTTGTGAGGATTTACATCAGTCATTACTCATTTCTTCTTCAGTTCACAGTGCTCATATATGGGTTGGTGTTTTTGTATGAGCAAAAACCAGGCACATAAACTCTGGTCCTGTCAATCTTTTCAATACAATGGCCATCCTTGTCTTTTGTAAGGTTTAGCTGTGTAAAATGCATCAGTCGCAAGGTAGTTAAGCATACTCTAGGCCAGTGGTTCTCAACCTGTGGGTCCCCAGATGTTTGTCGACTTCAGCTCCCAGAAGCCCCAGCCACTATGGTCAATGCTCAGGGCTTCTGGGAGCTGAAGTCCAAAAACATCTGGGGACCCACAGGTTGAGAACCACTGCTCTAGGCTATTCATCCATCCCCTCACACATGTATTCTACCCTTTCTTCAAGGAGCTTGTGGTAGTGTACATGGGATTACTCTAACAGCTCCTCACAAGCCTATGAAGATATAGGGAAAGTTACCTTTTTGGGGACTACAGTTCCTAGAATCTTCCAGCCAGTATGGCAGTGGCCATACTGACCAGGGTTCTGGGAGCTGTGGTCCAAAAAAATAAAACAAAACAAAACATACCCCACTTTCAAGAATCAGTTATCCTTAATGAGAGGAGAACAGTTCTCAGGCAACCAGAAATCTTCATAGTGGGATGGGGAGGTGAACCATGAAATTTGCAAATTGGAGTGAATTCTTTTGAAAATTGAACTGAAACAAAATTCCCATCCATGTGCACCTAACCAATTAGTTCTGCTAGACTGGTGAAAAAGAAGAAGTAACCTTTCAGAGCAGAGGTGCCAATCCTAATTCAGCTCTAACATGGTTGAATATACAGGGATTCTCTAAGGGCGCATTATTATTTTTAAAAATGAACTGACATGAAATACTGACCCATCACTAAGCTCATCTCAAGTTTCCCCAGCTCTAGTCCAACACTTTATGCATCATGCCTGGAATCCTATGCACATTTACCTTGGAATAAACAGAGCTCAAGAAAGTAATCTTGAGGGACTATAACACCCAGAATTCCCCAGCCAGTGTGGGCCATAGTTATGTTTTCTGGGGGATTCTGGAAGTAATAGTCCAAAAAAGTAATCATTCCAGGCTCTGGGAATAAGATCTACAGAAAATAATGAAACATACTTCTAAGTCAGGGCAAATAAAATACATCTTGCTGAGATAAGGGTTCTTGCACTTCATCAACCCTGGCCAACAAAGTCAATATGTGAATTACTCTGTATGAATGGATGGGAAAACCATTCAAGGTCTATTTCTATAGTAACCTTTCTTTTCTTCTGCTACACCATTTTTGCAGGTTTCACTGTGGAATCAGTTCCATGTAGTTTTCTATGCCCCTGCAGTTCTATGCACATTTCCAAAATTTTTTGATATTGCTCACTTGATTCTTGAAGAACTTTTCTGACCTTCAGAATGAAGATGTCAAAAGCACTGGTCTGAAACCACTATTCTGCAGACCGTTACACTAGCCCTGAACGTCCTGAGAAAATATGTGTGTGTATTATCTCTCTGTCTGTCTACACACACACATGTACATTGTTTTGCACCTTCAAGTCATTTCTGACTTATGGGGACCCTAAGGTGAACCTCTTGTAGAGACTTCCTGGCCAGATTTGTTTAGAGGGGTTTTTCCATTGCTTTCCTCTGAGGCTGAGAATATGAGTTGCCTGAGGCAACCCAGTGGGTTTCCAAGACCGACTGTGGCTTCAAAGCTTGATCTCCAGGATTTGTAGCCCATCACTACACCATCCTGGCTCTCATATATATATGCATGTACACACAGTCCTACAGGCAATTTTGGATCCCAAGTGCCAGTACTGTAGAGTTGATCACCTTTACACAGTGTAAAGTGTTATTCATTCATTATTCCTCTGTTTTTTTTAAAGGATAAGCTTTTACAACAAAGCAGTGTCAATGATACTGCCTTTAAATAAAACTCCCCCCCCACCTCCAAAACCCAATTGACAGAGGAATTGCCACTTTATAAATATAGCTGTTAAGGAAAGCAATAAATATCCTGATAAGTCAACAGGGTAAGAAAATGTCTACATTTGTAAAACTATGAGAGGGCCGTGTGTTATTTTCTTCTTCTTTGCTTTTTTACATTTTTTACTACAGAAACAACTTCTGACAGACTTATCTCACCTCCAAGCAACCACAACCATTTCATTTTGGGATACTATATGGCCGCTAAAGGAACGTTTATCACAGATTTTAAGGCAGCTTTATGAAACTCCCTGTTTGCATATATTTTATTATTATTTTCAGCAGCAACAACAAGGAAGACGTTTTATAGCTCTAGAATTTAAACAGCTCAATTCCAGGAAGAATTTAAGTATGCTTAAAAAAAAGGGCCTCTCATCAAATTGACAACACAATGTAAACAAAGAAATCTGGACTAGTGAGAGAGAGAGAGAGAGAGAGAGAGAGATCTTTGTTGGAGGTGAAAAGAGAAGCACAGCCTTCCTCTCCAGGCCTGAGCTTCAGCCCTCTCTTAATCTCACTTGGGGATGTTATATGGGGCGTGGATGAGGCACAAATCTCAAACAAGAGGCTTCCAGGACATTCTGTTCCATCATCCTATTCCACAGACATTCAACAGGTGGTCCCTTTGTGGTCCCTCCCATAACAATATTAAGGCTACAAACTGAAATACATCTGGTAATATTTCAAGCCATTAGCAAACATGAGGTTTTTAAATCTGTGTTCCATTTACAAATAAATGTCAGGAACATTACAAGCAAGAAAGGAAAAGAGACCAGAAGGCCAAAGTAATTCACAAGGATCTTAAAAAGTCATTTTTTATTCTACCCATATTTGCCAACGGATGAAAACAACAGAAGATTTTTACTTAAAGCAATCAGACAAAAATTTGAACCAATGTTGAAAACATTGAAAACTCCAATATAGACCACTGTTGTTGTTTTTTAATGAACTCTTGACATCCATTAAGCACACATCACTTAATTAGCATTAGGGCTTAAAAGTCAAATTTCTCTGGAACAATTCAATTTTGGCACAGGTTTCCTTAATGGCCGTTTTATAGTTTAATGCAGGGGTTATAGCGCTCCTATATCATCTGTCAGCTACCTTTCCTTCAAACAGCTCTAATAGCTGGATGCAATTCAGTCAGTTTAATGAAACAGCTGAATTGACTTAGCAACATATTTCAGCCAAATTAATCAGTCACAATTAAGGTTACAGCCACTAGCCATGTGCCAAACTACCTGGTAATCACTCAAAAGAGTCCGAACAAGGGCATCGATCAATTACCCAGTCAAACATCTAAGAGCAATAATTCCTAGGTTACTATCATCTACTGGGCTACCATTAGTGCCATTTAAAATCACAAAGGTTGCTTCCAGAGGGAATGAGACTCCACTAGAATATTTCAGGTGTTTTGAAAATGGAAAACCCATTCTGCAGAAACTTGAGACTTGGGCCTAGCGACAGGCTAATCTCATGGGCCATACAGGTGACCAATGTTCTTCCCAGCTGTTCTGCAGTTTTTCTAGTAATGGCATCCATGCAGAAAAGAAGTATTGATAACACAATGGTCCCTTGTTCACTGTTTTGTGGGCCTTCATGTCATTTCTGAGTTATGGTGAGCCTAAGGCGAACCCATCACAGGCAAGATTTCTTCAGAGTGGGTTTGTCAATAACCTTCTGTGAGGCTGACAGAGTGAGAGATCACCGAGTGCTGCGGTTCCCAACTTTTCTTCACTTGTGTACCCCTTGGCAGTCCATTTCCATAAACTGTACCCTTCATGTTAGCAAAATGTTTATAATTAATATAGTTGCTGTTATTCCAAATGTATTAACGTTGCAACTGTTAATAAACAGAATGAAAGCTGAGCCTGTGAGGGGTGCACTGTCGAGCATGCACAGTGTAGTAACGTGTTCACAACAAACGTTCACAATGACAAAGCAAGGAAGTGGGGCTTTTTTCAAGGTTAAATAACAAAGGAAACTCACTCTGCCACTCATCACAACGTTCAATTAATTTCACAACTTTTGAGTTGTATCTTGTCTTTCCTGTTGATGTACATGCCTTTTCCTGCCATTATTCAACTTTTTTGCATACCTCTAAATGTCCTGATTTGTACCCCACGGGGTAAAAGTACCCCAGGTTGGGAATTATTGGGGTTGCTGCGGCTGAGCTGGGATTCAAACCCTGGATCCCTGGAGTCCAACCCTCAAACCGCTACACAACACTGGGTCACAGGCCTCTAGCATCCTAAAAAGCAGTCTTTCTTCATGGCACTTATAGTTACTTCAATGAGGACAACAGCTTACTTTTTTTTTTAATATAATGAAAACTGGCCCATTAGTATCAATCTTAATCTGCAACACAAAGCTGCAGGACAATGTTGGTGACGTTTTGGGGCACACTCAGGATTAACCCAGGGCTGCTGAGGGTCCTTAGCCAGTGCCTTCTTGTTTTCTTTTTTTCAATAATCTCTTCACAGACATATTTGCACCACAGAACACATAAAAAACTTTTAAGGTTCAGTACTTTTAATCTTAGTAATAACCTTAGCCATATACATATATTAAATCAGTGAAAATAATACAGTCAAATTTTTTCTCCTGCTTTGTCATTCCAAAAACCAGCTAGGATTGCAACAGCTTCATTTAGGAAAAAGACTGTGCCTTCTTCTCTTTCTCTATTTTCTGTACAGTTCACCAGGTAGGACGAGCTGTGATCACCAATTAAATCAATGAAATCAACAAAACTGTTCTGGTACTTTCTGACCAGTTCTGTTCAGTTGTTGGTGCACCTCAGAATTTTCCCCAACATAGAGTCATGGGGTCATGGCACACAAGATGACTTAAGAGTATGTGAACATGGCTGTCATTAAAAGCCTGCTGCCATTCACACCCACACAGGCAACCTGTGCATATATGCCTGTCCTATATGTAATATACCAGCCTGCCTGAGAGTTATGATCTTTGGCAGAGGGTTTTTTCTCAATCTCATCATCTCCAAAGGTATGTGTGGTGGGAACACAGGAGAAGATCTTCTTGGTGGCTGCTCCCAGGCTGTGGAACTTCCTCCTATAGGGAGAGCAGAATAGTCCCCTTTCTGCTCTCCTTCTGCTGGCACAGGTGAAGACATTTTTATTTAAACACCTGTTTGATGACAACTTTTAATGGAAGGGCTGGACTGCATCCTTTGTTTTTTTACTTTTACAGCCTTAAATGATTTTATAGTTTTCAATTACTGGTATTTTAATATGATAGCTTCTTTTAAGAATTTTAAAAACTTTTTATTGTCTGGTTTTTAGCTGTATTTTCTTTCAATTTTATTGTAAAGCACCCTGCATGCTGGGGTCAGGAGAAAAGTAGGATACACGAACAAACCAATCTTCCTTATTCTATCAGGTCCCTCTACCTCAGAAGTGACAGCAGTGGCTAGCAGCGACCTGAGACTTAAGCAGAAGTCATTTCTGTTTCCTACTACTTGACTGTTTTAACTCAAGGGTGGGCAATACTGTCTGTCCTTGCTTCCTGGAAATGTCCAGTCTCATGAGATGGTGTTGTAAGTATCATGCAAGTCTTGCATGGTGATGGCAGATGTTCTGTCAGCATATAATTGGAGATGTTAGGGCTTGAATTTGACAAATTCTGCCAGAGCAGTATGATCCCTCCTTCTCTTCCATGTAGATCCTATTTTATTGTTCTGACATAACCAACAGCCTTTCTTTTGCTCTCATTTTGAGAGGCCCAAAGTCACTTAACAAATTCAGATAAACACTTCCTAATTTGAAACAGTTTGATAAGGTCTCTTCTTTCAACAAAACAATTTATCTTGGAAAAGCCTGCTGGAATAGGAAACCAGAGACACTGCAACCATGCAATCCAAAGAGTAAGATCAATTGTTTCCAGAGGGGCTGCAGAAAATCACTTTTATTCTAAAGAGACCAAATGCATTTTGAGGTGTAAAGCTCCACCTTGGGGATATTTTCTCCCTTCCTTTCAGGTATTCTTTTTCTCTGCTTCAATAGACACCAACTAAACTCAAATCCATGCCAAGCACCCTATCCATATAGCCTCTGTGTTTGCTTCTTCCCCACCCCTATCCCCCACCACACAGCTTCTAGGGCTGAAATTATCATAAATTTCTCTGTGTTCAAGTTTTGGACACTGGCACATAAGATTCTGAAGACACAGCAGGGAAATCTCACAACAGGGACCCATCTGGGTTCTAAATCACAGCACAAGATTCCTTCTTCATCCCAGAACATAGAAAATAGGGTCAGAAGGGGTCAGGATATGGAGCAGAGTGCAGAGAGGGTCTCCTTCCCCCATAAGGCTGTAATCACATCTTTCCCATGTGGAGTGTTCAGCACCAGGTACATGTATCTGTCATTACTTTGTGTAGGGAGGGCTGGGATTAAATACAGGATCCATGTAAGCCTTAGTGTAGTCCTTGGGGCCACAATGGATACCCAACTCCCCCAGACCCTGATCCCCCAGCAATATTTTGCTCCACAAACCCCTCAAAATTATCAAAATCCCATTTGCACAGTTGCATAGCCTTGTTTCAGGGAAGCCTTCCACTCCCAAAGAGCCAATCCCCTATCTAAAGATAATGTATAGTCGTAAGATACTGCTTTCAAACAACAAGAACACGAAGAGTATTTGTTTTACTTTTTCCTAACACAATACTCTCCTAATACAGGAACCAAGATAGTTCACACTATAAAGAAGCGTTCTACACCATAGCACTTTGTTTCTGTTCCTGATTCTCCCTCTCTGAGGGCACAGATTATATATAGATACCATTAAAATATGTTTATGCCACATCTCAGAATCCTATCCGTATACCTGTATAATTTGCACCCTATAAGATAAGAGTAAACAGTACTGCCATTCTCTATGTATGTTGATTTTTGTGTTCAAAATGGCACAAACCGCACATAACAAGCAACACCAGCAGGGGGGAGGAGGGAAATCCAACGTTTTGAAATGGACAAAAAAATCTTTTGAAAGGAAAAACATTATGTTGAGGAGAAAACTTCAAATAGTTTAGTGGACCTGGAATGCTAAGCTTAGGAAGTTAAGGCTAATGCTAGGCTAAGGAGTGAGGATGAGAAAGCAGAGAGCAGTGGGAAAAAATTGAGTATCTTGGGAGAAGGCACAGTTGGATGACAAGCTGAAATGCTGAACAGTGGCACTCCTCACTGCAACACTTTGTTGTAGTTCCAATTTACATCTTTATAAATGCAAAAAAAAAAAAAAGATGTTTCCTAACAATGCCTGTTAGCGCGGTGCATAAACAGGAGACAATCAGCCAGCCAGCCCTGTAACATCCTTGGATTCAATCCAGGAATTGTGCTGTTAGGAAGACTCTGAAGAAGAATCTGGAAAACAGTACACAGCTGGATTCTCTATGGCAAGCCTGCACTGGACTGAGATGCTCCAATGTTCTAAAATATTACTGACAAAACTCCAGACCTTCTATGTTGTGCAGTGCTGTGAACCTGGCTGTCAGTGGCTGGCCTACCATCCATACAGACAGTGGAAGAACAACGTCTCATCACACTACAAACTTCTGCAGGATTGTGGCCCCTGGGACCACAATGGACCCCCATACTTATAGGGTTGGATCCCATTTTTTGCTGTTGGCAGGAGCAATCCAGGGGCAGAGTCTTGCTCAAAACATTCCCTCTTGCAGAAGCATTTTAAGGGAACATCAAGTAGAGACAGAAGTCTACAGAGATCACTTCACACCCTCCTAGGGCATGCCAAATGAACCTAAGAATTACTAAGCAGGAGCAGGCCCCAAATCCATCTGCAGCCCAGTTCCAGGTGTGACCAAGCAGCATGGAAGCAAGTTTTTTTTCTCCTAATGATTTTATTTTCACAATCACTGAAGTGGCAATAAAACGGTCTGCTGAAACTTGGAGTCAGTGGCTTTTGTTGTAGGTCTGGAAAAATAGCATGTGGGGAGGAGATAAACAGCTATGAGTAAAAGGCTTGCCATAGAACCTGAATTTTATGTTGTCCGCAGCAGTCAACCCAAGCTGCTTATTCTGGGTGAACGGCTAGGAGACTGGTGCACAGGACAAGGTTTATACATGCCCCAGAACTAGTCAGGTTACCTTGCAATGGCCTTATTAAACACTTGTCAGCTGTGTTCCATCTCTCATAATTAGACTTAAAACCCAAGTACATTTTATTATTACATAATAGCTGGATTAGAATAACAAAAGAGAAAAGCAAGCAAGCAGGCAAGCACAGTTTTGTCAGTGACTGGACATGGAAATTCAAGGCTTTAACAGCAA
This sequence comes from Iguana delicatissima, assembly GCA_948472985.1. NCBI lineage: Eukaryota > Metazoa > Chordata > Lepidosauria > Squamata > Iguanidae > Iguana > Iguana delicatissima. Next base: position 538,557 of record CAOKZL010001283.1, read on the forward strand.
TTACCAGGATGAAGCCCTGCCTGGATCCAGAGAACAGTAATCATTTGGGCAGATGTGAATCCTCAAAATATGAAGCTGACCAAGTCCTACCTCACAGGGCTAGTTCAAATGTCCCAAAGCCATTCACAGATGGTTCTGTCTAATGATGGCACACATATCTTCTCCTGGGAGCCTGTGTGAAGGTAATATTAGCTTCTCCTTCATTAAGCTGGCACTGAGGCTCAAGAGTAAGCTGGCATTGCATGAATGCTATGGAACATCTCCATGATGCCTACTACTTCTCAGAGCTTGGAAAGGGTTGCGTGTTGGATTACAATGACACAACATTAGCCAAGCTGGCTGGGGGAATTCTGGGATCTGTAACCCAAAAAAGTAACTTTCAAAAAAGTAACTTTCAACAATAGGAGTAGAGTCTGGATGCGTGGTTCTTCATTGTCTGGGACGTGAACTGCCTGCAAATTTTGCAGTGACTCATATTGTGCTCCTTGTCCAGGAAAAAAGACACATTTGTTGTACATGTTCAAGAGGGAGACTTTATGATTGCAGGAGGAACAGTTTTTGAAAAGGGAAGTAAAGGCCACGGAAGGAAAGGAAAAAGCAGGGAAAGTTCTTTTTGGAGTATGCGCTGTATGCAGGAAGGGGTTGGGCCCCCCATCAAACTACTGAGCTCTGAAACTTTTTCACTGAGGATCTGCATAGGTGCGATAACCCAATTGTGTGAGGTACAGAGACCATGACGAAGAAGATATGGTTCATTACATGTTAATTTATTATTCCTCTATGTTTCTCTCCTTAATCTGCCGTCCAACAGACAAACAGAACCTGCAATAACATTGCAGCGCAGCATGCTCCTGTTCAAAGTTTCAGCCAGCCATTCCCTTTTACACTATATTTTATTCCATCCCTCTCCTTCTGATTTGGCATTCCTTCATCTCAACTATCCAAGAGAACTGCATGGCCACCAAGCATGCTCAGTACTCACTGGATAGAGTTTCTCTTCTCCGACTCTGCCCTCCTCACTTTTGGCACATATGCAAACTTCTAGCTTCTCCCAAGGCTGGTGAAACTCCCTTTCTGTACGTGGATAGTGTCATTTTCAGCTATGTGAAGAGCCAAACTGTACATAGTATCTAAGAATAAAAGTCATATTTTGAAAAGTGGCATAGGTATAGATAGGAACATATGCATAAAATCTGTTTGAGGAAGCTGCTGAAATTCCTGGCTACTTGGACCATGTGCTTCCAGTGGAAAAGACACATGTGTGATAGTAAAACACGATCACCTATAAACAGCTTCCCTTCATTTTTCCATGTAGGAAAGTCATACAAGCTGAAATGCCCCCACTCCATTCCTGCACAAAAGATTGTTCAGACTCCTTTAAAAAACACCAAAAAAACAACAACAACCCTACAGACAAACACAGATGGAAAAGGCCAATACAGGTGATCTGGATATAGCTACTGGAAGAGGGACAGAATGATGGCACTGCCCCCCAAAAAAGAATTCCTCCTCCCCATGAAAATTTCTTTCAGTCTCCAAATGTCTCTAACTTCACAGTAACTTCAGCTGAGCGTTCAGAAATACAATTTAGGCGCTGAAAGAGAGGGGCAGGCAAACACAGCAAATATAAGACCTCTATCTGTAAACAGTTTTCTACAATACTAGAAATTTGGAGAGTGAAGGATAATTTCTTGGAGGGGCAGAATTCTTGGCTAGGGGACAATGCCCTCATTTGCTTCTTCCCTTAGCTACATCCCTGCAGGTGATTCTTCTAAAATCATGCTTCATGTAATTAATCAGAATCCCTGAGAGTGATAATACAAAAGTGACTTATGCTATGCCAGCCTATTTGCTACTGTGTTAACTTATTACTCAGAGAATCTTAACAGTTTCCTCCTTCCCAAGGCTCATTAAAAGCAATATAGCAGAATCTATTACAAGTGACGACTTCTGGTCTGCAGCCCACATCTGGCTCCAAGAGGTGTCCTTATTCCCCAGTGCTACTGCTCACAGTAACAGATGCATGGATGGGTGTGTGGGTGGATGGCTGAATTAGTATGAGAGCAGTTGATGAGGGCGCGAGATCTCTTAAGGTACCCTCCCTCAGATCCAGCCCACTGCCTACTCTAGCCACCACCACTGGCATGGAGCCCCAGACTGCCAACCTACACATGGGCCCATCCTATGCTCAACTTCTCCCTCTTTGGGGCAACATAGCTGCTCACCACCTACCCATATTCAAGCAAAGTTAGACACAAGCTGAGATGTATTTAAGCTAAGATGCAGGCTCAACTCCACTTTGCTCACTAAGGATTGTGAAAGTGAATACTGAGAAGCATCATATCCTGTGCAGCCAAGCAGAGCAGGCAGAGACTGCACAGTGTTGTGGCCTTCAGACCTTGAAACACAGAACACAGATATTTGTTTGTCTCTGAGAAACAAACATGATGGCCATGGGAATATAATGACCTACTTTCCCTGGAAATAGATAGGGGCATGACTGCTAATTCCTAAGAAACTGTTTCTGCATGGAAAAGAAATACAACACGCACACACATGCACAGCAAGAGCCGAGGGTGTGCTTGTCCCATGAGCTCTAGCAGGAGGAATCTCATGAGCTCTAGCCACAGAAGGAATGGCAAATCTTGTTTCAATGAAAGCTACAGGCTGATATGTTGTCTCTGGACCTCAGCCCAGCTGTAGATTAAATGGCATGTGACGTTGTTAAGTAAAAATTCTTGGGAGGCAACTGTACTGGCGTGAGCCTTTAACTGAGCCAGGAAAAAGTGTTGAAAAAGTGAGAAAAGTATATTTTGGGATGCGCATTTAACTCCAGTAGCTTTCTTATGATAAAGCCACCTTTCCATCAGAGGAAAAGGAACAGCCAGATACATGCATGCACACGGATGAAAGAGGGAATGTTTGCTGCTCAAACCTTATGTTAAGTAAGCCTCTGTAAAGCAGACAAGAGCCAGCACCGTGTGGTGGTTTAAATGTTAGGACTCCAGGGATGAGAGTCTGAACCCCTGCTCAGGCATGGAAATACTCTGTGTGGCCTCAGAGGAAGGCAATGGCAAACCTCCATTGAATACATCTGGCCAAGAAAACCCCATGACAGAGTCAGAGTTGACTTGACGGCACAAATCATCAACACAGCAGACAATAAAGCTGTTCCACAATCTTTCCCTTGAAACATTTCCCAAACCTCTCGCTCTGTCAGCTTTAATTCTGCTGAGCAAAGCAGGTCAGTCATTGGCACCTGGACTTCTTGCACACCTTCTTAGAGCCCAAGCAGCCCAAAGCAGTGCAATGTGGCTGGATGTGCAAGTGACCATTTCAATTTCCCAGAATGCCCTGAGCTCTGGGACATGTGAGAAGCTGAAACATCAGCTCTCTGCCACTCTAAGAGCAGTGGTAACCCAAAACGTTTGGCAGTTTGAGAGAAGTAAAGATGTCCACTAGGGTAGAAGGAAGTGAAATAAAAGTCACATATATGAAGAAGACTGCTAAACAAAGAACAGGTGCCCTCAAAGACAGTGCTTCTGCCATTATCAGTCTTAGCTCTGGAACAGACACTGCTACACTGGGCATACTTTTTCACACAGAAAGACAGTTAGGCCCAAGAGAACCTTCTGTAACTGGGTTTACACCAGTTATATCACCACCCACACTCCTGCCAAATCATCCTTCCCCCAATTTACTGATTGTTTCATACTGATCATTGGTGGAAAGGACAGCAAGAGTATTCTCCACTTCCCCCTGAAAAAGTAAGAGGGTTCCTCTGATGTGTGTAGATCAACCTGTGTGTGCAGCCCATAACCTATCATCTCGTGTAATCTTTGGGGCCAAAAAGTTTTCTGTCCTTTCTTTACAGTATAAGATTCTGCCATAGCATCCTTGGCAATTCACTGAGGTTCTGGATCAGACAGAGCATCACATTCGAAATGGACTGCTTTACGTGTGTGTGTGTATACAAAAGCTGCCTGTCAACTTATGGCAACTCCATGAATTTCAGATTTTCTGAGGCAAGGAATATTCAGGGGTGGTTTGGCCAGTTCTTTCTTCTTTGTTCTGAAATATTAGCCAACAGCACCTGGTATTCATTGGTAGTCTCCCACCCAAATACTAACCTGGGGTGACCCTGCTTAGCTTCTAAGATCAGACAGAATCTGATGCCTTTAGAACATTTAGGTACTATGTGGAGTTTCCTGGAAAAACATGAAGGATTAATACTCTCTCTTGCAGCTCTTACATTCTAAGCCCAATCATTATTCCACTGCTAAGTAATGGACCAAATTTATAAGCCAAGTTTGTTTGGATGTTGTGTTTAATAGCTGCTTTTCAAAACACATATAGTAAAGTACATGTTTAACAAGCTAGAATCCAAATATCAGTATTACAAAATCCCTGACTTGTGACTGTTTCTTTAAGTATACTATTTAGCTGTTCTTTATGCAGCTGGTGCTAACTTGTAACTCAAAATGAGCTGCGCATGATCATGTAGTATTTCTAGAGGAAGCCAGCACAGAGGAGTGCTATTAGCTACCCTGCAATAGTAGTTCATGCCATTAAGCTCAGATGTTTAAAAGCTGCTACTGGGCAGGCATCCTAGTTCTTCACTTCCTTATTTCTTTCACTTTCTACAGGTGTTGGTGTCTGCTCTTGTGGCTGATTTTACATGAAGCAGCATAAGCGTCTGGAAAATACATCCAGAAGATCTTGCATGGCTTTTAGAAAAGTAGAGTGTTCAACTCTTGTGTGTGTGTTATTTTTTTCATTTACAACAGGGAAATAATCATATTTTGACAGCTCAGTAATAATTTGGTACTGATCATTTTAGCCACAGAGCTATCCAAAGATATGGGGGTTTTTAAATTTTTTTAACATCCACTCACCACTATCCATTGAGCCTGATTTCAACACCGGTAAATATCAGTCCAGTCTTATATACTAGGGACATCACTCAATTTCATTAAAGTCAAAGTGGCATATGTAGTTTAAAAACCTGCAACTAATTACTCTGAAGCAATAGTTCTCACCCAACTTTGATCATGCTTAGAGCAGAACCAACAGAATTAGTCATAAGCAAGCATGTCTATGCCTGGATTCAAGCCAATATTCTTTTACTAACAGCCAATACTGCAAAGAGATACTTAGTCTGTGGTCCACAGATGGTGGTGGGGCAACATTCCTCCCATAAACCAACCAGGGGCCGCTCCTTCTGCTCCTTTCATGGAGCATCATGAAAAAAGTTCATGGCTGCCTTGGATCCCATCACAGGAGAAAGGTGGGGTATAAATTCATTCTTTCAATTAGTTAATGCTGCTACTTGCCTTAGAGCACAATGAGCAGGAAGCTACGTTAGGAAAAGGGTATGTTTAAGTATGACAACACAGTAAAGTGGTGGCCCTCAGCACAATACCCATCCATTACTGTAGTTCCCCTGAAAGCATAAATGGCATCATCAAACAAGGCCCAGAACAGGCACAGGCTGGTATGCCATACATTGACCACATAGGACAGCAGTACAATTCTTCGAAACCACCACCCTCCCAGCATGTGTTCTGAACATCCATATTTGTTCATGAACTTCAGATGAACCACAACAGAAGGAAATAAATGTTGCTGTTTAACTGCTGTCAGGCTGGCACTGACTTTGACTTAACAGCAACCCTCCAAGAGCACCAGTCATCAACTGCCCTGCTCAGTTCTTGCAGACTCAGGGCCTTGGCTTCCTTGATTGGGTCTATCCATCTATAATCTGGTCTTCCTCTTTACCAAGCATTATCATCTTTTCTAGCAAGTCACGTCTTCTCATGATATGTCCAAACTACAACAGCATCAGTTTAGTCAACTTGGCTGCTAGGGAGAGGGCTTGATTCACACTAAAACCCATTCTTAAGATTTCTGGCAACTTAACATTTGCTTCATTGTGTACTGATGAAACAATCCAAAAGGAAGTAAACATTAGGCTGACAGATACCTCCAGGATCACCATTTCTCTTTCTGCTATTAACCAAAGGGAAGGGTCTATTCTAAGCCAGAAAAGACACTGGGCCCTGGATGCTACTGGATACATATCCACAGGAAGGGTAGATCCTAAGGAAGGCCCAGTGCAGTGCAGTGATAAGAATATTAGACTAAAACCAGGAAAGGCCATGCTCAAATCCTTGGTCAGCTACGAAGCCTGTGCATGACACTGGGAGGTTAACTGCTTCTCAGCCTTTACCTGATATTACATGGTTGTAGTCGATAAAACAGGATAGGGCCCTGAATTCTTTGAAATAAAGATGAGATATAAATAGCCACACCTCCAGCTTTATGAGGCCCACAACCTTAGAATTTACTGTGTTGTCGTTGTTGATGTTGTGTATTTTGACATCATTTCTGACTTATGGTGACCCTAAGGTGGATTATCATTGGGTTTTCTTGACAGTATTTCTTCAGAGGGGGGTTGCCCTTGCTTTCCTCTCAGGCTGAGAGAGAATGACTTCTCCAAGGTCACCAGTGGGTTTCTGGGCTGAGTGGGAATAACCCTGGCCTGCTGGCATCCTAGTTCATCATTCAAACCATCACACTACGCTGGCTCTAAATTTACTGTGTACAGACAGGAAAACGCAATGGATCCTTTGAGCCACCTCCACCTGCCACTCTCTGCCTAGGCTACACAATACAAGACAGAGCAGCAGCAGAATGAGTTCCATTCCTCCTAGGAAAGGGGGTAGATGTAGGGAGACTTCTCATTTTAAACAATAGATTTGGCCTATACTGTACTAGTTTGAGGGGAGAAATGGAAAATTCCCAAATCTTATAAAAAGCTACAACCCTCAGGGCTTTTAAAATCCACATGCCTGTTGTTCATGTACTCAGCCTGACATTATTTAAAGATGTTAAAAGGACATTAATTTACATAAAAATTGAATGTTGATTATATTAAAGATACCAAATATGAATATGTTTAAGAGAGAGATGTGTTCTGCATCCAGTCAATATTTTGTCTCATTAATGTCCTATATTCTTGAAAAAAAACACAAGATACTCCATTCTTAGATTTTGGCTAGCCACCAGCAAAAAGACACGTGTAGTTGTTTCTTTCACAGGAAGACTACAAATCTTTTACACATTTTTCCTATCCCATAAAACACGCTCAGTCATATTCTTAAAAGAGAGAAAAAGAAAACCATGAGAGCTACAGTGACAGAGCAACACCACAAAAGTGCTGACAGTTGCTATTCAGATATTCCCATAATGGGAAATTCTATTACAAATGAAATTCACTGGCTAAAAAGAAAAAGAAATTGGTACAGAATGGATCGGGTTACCGTTTTTATTTTTTCCCCTGTCTATTTTATTTGCTGATCAGCCATTACACACATAGCCTACATAATGAATGCAGTCCTATGTGTCTGCTGATACTGGGAAGCAGTAAAAAACAAAACAAAACAAACCCAGGACATATATTGACAGGTCAATTTCTGAGCCAAAGAAAGGAACATACCCATAGAGGCTTCTGGACAAGCATCTTCTGTCTGTCAGAGAAGAGTTCGGCCCAGAGGGTGCCTTTGTATGTAGTCTTCTTAAAGTACGGAAACTCTGCAGCAAGCACGTGAGTTTCCAGTGCAGTGTGGCCACATGAAAAACAGGATAGGGCCCCAGTACCTCTAACAGGTGGGGCAACCAGGGAATGTCAGCAGCTGGAGCAGCAGGACATACTGTGCCTGGATAAATGCCCTCTTCTACCTTGTAGGAGCCATGTCCTCTTTTTCATGGAAGCTTTTCACTACAATAGCAATCTGTTTGGCCAAGCTCTTGTAAAGTTGGTGGTGTGGGTCAGGGAGAGGTGAAACAATGCAAAGGAAGGGTGCGGTTTGCACAAAGAGCAGGAACAACCAAAACCCCTAGTTGTAAGCAAACTCAACAACAATATGGACTGGAGGATTCTGGGAACTACTGTCTCTAGAAGCAACTTTTCTGAGCTCTGGCTTATCTCTGGATCAGAGTCTGTATGCCAAAAATTTCAGTTTGGAGACCTGAAGTGCAGGCGCCCAATGACCGCATTTTAACCCAAGTATGATTCATGTTTGTTATTCACAGTAAGCACCTGTGCTGCCTTAGGTTGACTTTACAGAACACATAGCTAACTGTGTTATACCACAGAAGGTATTTCACAATAATCTGCTGCTATTAGCTGAAATCCCAAGATTGAGGACACAGCCCTCAAATTGCTCAAACTCTGGCACAGTCCTGTATATTTTTGCTCAACAATTCTGGTGCAAGTTTCATTTAAGGAGTACCGTATAATTATACTGTACAGTACAGTACTATACTGTATAAGTGAACTGTGGTTACAATAATCTTTTTTTTTTTTTGATTCCATGTAAAGCAGTGGACTCAAATGCCAAAAGTTTCTCAAAGCAATTCCACCAAGAAGTACCAGAGTCATGAAGCAAGGTAATGACTACAATGAATTCCGGGCACTGTTACTATTTTAAATTTGTTTTGCTTGGCAGACAAAGACTCAGAGCACTTCTGCTGTGGCCACAAGGCAATCTGTTTATGATTGCTTGGCTCATAATGAAATTGCAAATATATCTCCATAATTGTTTAATATGTACATTTCAAAACAATGCATGTGTTCACAGATTTCTCACAAGAAAGAGACTCCTTTATGAAACCCCTGGGGAATAAGATGGTAAGAAATGCTTGAAACGATAGGATGAAACAATTTTGTAGGCAGGCTTGTTGGAAGACATTCTGAGTAGGATGAAAAATTACTGTATCCCAAATGCTGCTTGAATCCTGCAAGCACACAGGTAGTGCTCATTTTTAACAACATTACCAGGGATGATCCTTTTCAATATCACAACCTACTTGCCCCAATTTCCGGTTTTGGCCATAAAATCTTGGGGCCTGGAATAGTCCTATACACAGACCGCTTCCAAAAACACCTCCCATCCCACTTAAAAAGGGTATTACTACCAGGGTTTTGTAATAAAGCTCACGTACGTTGCTAGCCTGAAGAAAGGGAGTAGAGAGGTTGGTGCTAACTTCCTGTTTCTTGCTGTTTCTATGCTGGCTGTGTAAGAAAAGGGTCTCCTTCTTTACACGACTAGGAAAGAAACTGAAGGCAAGAAGTGATCTGACCCTCCTCCAAACAACCTGCACACCAACTTGATGGACCATAACTTACAGAATTCCCCCAGCCAGGACAGGGCATTCTGGCAGCTGCAGTCCAAGCAAGTAATTTTTCCAACCTTTGCTGCTCGGTTACCTGCATGGAATTTCTTTCTTTCAGTTACGGAGGCAAGCCTTAAAACACAGGCCTGGTTAAATATCTGGCGTGGGAGGCTGTTGGCTGCTCACAAAACATAAGCAGTACAAAACAATTGGCCATTTCTGGCAAGTCCTGTATTCCTGGAATGCCAGCAAGGAAACAGGTGGCCAGAGAGGGCAATGTGACACTCTCAAAGGGGCCATCTGCTCCCAATCCATTTTGACTTATCTGCAAACTGAAACAAGGGAGCAGTTTCTGAATGTGATGCTGGCAACCCTCACTCAAACCAGGGTGGGGAGCCTGTTTCCCTTCATACCGTGTTGGACTTCAGTTTCCATCGACTCCGGCCCCAAATAGGCAGCAGTTTAGGGATGATGGGAATTGTAGTGCAGAAACATTTGGACAGCTGCAGGACCCCCACTTCTGTACTGGACCTCAGGTTCTATTTAAGCATCTGGGAAGGGGCTCCTGCAAATGAGGCTGAGCAAAGGATCCCGCTGATGGAATGGGGGTAAGGGAATGCAAATTTCCCCCCTTTTTCTGCAGCCTTTCATCCACTCTTCCAGAAGGTTGCCCAACCCCACAAGGGCCAGAAGGGGGAAATTAGAGGAAGTCAATTCCCCATTGCTGTCCATTAGCAGTAGCCTGTTCAGGATTTTGCCCACTGCCTGTATTGGATTCTACTCATTTTAGGGAAGAGGATCACGCAGTTGTACAGTCTGCTGTAACTACATATGCCAGGAGCATGCTAATGGGGGAAAAATTAAAATGGAACTAAAGCTGCTGCTTCCAGCACTGAGAAGACCACAGATGCATTTGCTAGAAAGCCAGATGCTGTCGTTCTCAGTACAATCCAGCTTTACAGTTTCTAGATCCCCAGCACATTTCTTTTTGCCTCTCTCAAAACAAAGGGAATCTTGAGTCAGCATTATATAAACCCATCTTCAGAGCTTGCTTCATGAAATCTGCCCTGCAACTATCGTTGATCCCTATGTTAAAAATCAAGCCGGAGTAAAACATGGAGGAAACCAAACAGCAAACTGGGAAAAAGATTTGACTGATTGACTGATAAAAGTAATCCCTGTATTAGATATTTTTTCTGAGACTTAATAGAAAGAAAAAACACAAATTCTCACTTGGAACAAAGCAGACACTTTAGGGCAATTTGTTATCATGGACTTATAAAGCAAGCATGGCCCTCTCCTGAGGTAAGTCAACATCATTGGCATTTGGGTCACAAGCCACCTAGATGTTCTGAACTATAAAGACAAAGTTACTTTGTCTTTGTTCTTTATGAGAACTACTACTTAAGAATATTTGCATACACAATAATGCAAATCTCTAGAAAGTGCCCCCCTCTCTTCTTCAAATGAGCAGCTGATTCTGCTGGGACTTGCTTTTATTATTGTCTGTTACTTCTGATTTTTTGAAAGTTTTTGTTTTCACTCTTTCTTTTAGGCTACTGAAAAAGGCTTTTGAGAGTTGAATACTGTTGTTATGTTTTGTTAGGCTGTTTGCTGTTTTAAGCATCATTGTTTTGGAGGTGAAAAGTGGGGCAAACACTGAAGCTTAAAAAAAAACAAAACAGTAATTTTTGAGTCCATGTGTGTGGCCACATACTTAAATTAGCTATGAGTATGCTATCCTATACTGACTATTTCTCAAGTTTTTTCTACAGTTCTTTCAACTTTAGATACAGGGGAGGGCATCTGAACATGCTGAAGTGGTGATGGGGTCCTCCAATGTCCCCTGGGGGGCAATGCAGCTCCCTAAATTCCAAAAAGTTGTCTACTCCACCTTAAAACAAATCGATAAATGTTAAGGGAGAAATTCAACATTTTATGAATGGAGTTCCACTCATCAATGGAACTTTCCATTCCTTTCCTCCTCTGTGCACTCTCAAATATGCTACAGGGTGTCCTTTACCCTAAGAGAGATTTTGGGGGATGGGGACCACAGAGAAGGAAGCATTCATTGACAGGTACTATTTGGTTTGCAGATGGGCACCAAATGTGTCCAGATACAACTCCGAAGAGGCATCATATGATCTGATCTGATTTGATCTTGGAAACTAAGCAGGGTCAGGCATCTGGAAGGAAGACTGTCAAGGAATACCAGATGGTGTAGGCCAGTGGTTCTCAACCTGTGGGTCCACAGATGTTCATGGACTTCAGCTCCCAGAAGCCCCAGCCACTATGGTCAATGCTCAGGGCTTCTGGGAGCTGAAGTCCACAAACATCTGGGGACCCACAGGTTGAGAACCACTGGTGTAGGTTGTATTTCAGAGGATGGTAAAGGCAAGCCCTTTCTTGAGTATTCCTTGCCTAGGAAAACCCTAACAAATCTATAGGGTCCCCATAACTTAACAAGCAACCTGAAGGTGTGTGCGCATCCAACACACAAACAAAGGTCCCTGGGTTGGAAAGAGTGGTTATCCAAGGCACTAAAACTATAGCTGGACCAGATTTCTGAAAGCAGCTTATTTAATTTGTAATAAATGCTAACCATATTTCAATTAATTTTTTAAAAGACCAAGAAGATGGTCATTTGCAAATAAGCTTGCCTGTATTCCAACTTCAGAATTTAAATAGAAAGGCTACATGAAAAATAAACTTTAGATGCAAGCATCAGCTTTGCTGGCCAGGTAAAAATTTTTCCTGCTGCACATAAACCAAAAGGAGGTTGCCTAATGAAATAAAAACAGCAGTGAGATCAGTAGTGTTGTGGTACATTTTGAGGGGCAGGTGTTCACTAAAGGGCCCCCCAGCCAAGCCCTCAAAGGAAATCCAAAAATACAGGTAGCTGTGTTGACCCATATCAACAAAATAGTTCTAGCAAAATGGCTTTTGCAAAACGAATTGGACTTGCCTGTTCAAGACCAAGCCACTGCAATATGCAGTCAGCCCTCCACATTTGCGGGTTTGACTTTCATGGATTTGACTACAGTCATCCCTCCACATTCGCTAGGGTTTGGGGAACAGGACCCCTGTGAAAGTGGAATAACTGTGAATAACTCTAGGTCCTCCCAAACCATATTTAACATACAAAAAAAGTATGATCACCATATTCAACCCACCACGGATTCCTTTGAGGCATCAGGGTTCCTTCACAAGGCAGAAGTGAGTGGCTGGTTGGGCTTACTGCCAACTCCCCTGCTGCCCCACACCATTTTTAATAGGGACTTACAAGCCTCGTTCACAGTTTCTCAGTCTCATGAAGCTTGCAGTCCCTATTAAAAATGGCATAGGGAGGCAGCAGAGGTGACAGCAAATAGTCTGTGAATAATCAAATCTGCAAAAGTGAAGCCCGCAAATGTGGAAGGCTGACTGTATTTGCAAGTTTCTCCAACTCCTGTCCCTACCTCAGGTGTTCCTTTTCCAGGGGAGCCCTTCTTCTCTGCAGTTCCGATCAGGCTGCACAACCTGCCTCTGGTCTTCCTCCTTCTTTAGTAGCTGCTGCCTGGCCAACAAAGGACAGCTCACAGCCTGATTTCTCAGCACCACAAACCCTCTCCTGATGCCTCCTCATAGCCAAACAAGGAGTGGGCCAGACAGGAAGAGTAGGGCCACCATGCCAACACACTCCTCCCTCTCTTTTCCCTGATCCTCGTTTGGATCCTGGGTGTCTGTTTTTCCCACCATGCCTTGGTCTCCCCCCCCATACACACGTTGATATTTGTGATTTTTCCACTTTTGCAGAGGTCCTGCACCCCTAACCCTTGTGAATGCGGAGGGCTAACTGTACTTTGTTTTACAACAATGTAGCTTACAACAACATAGTGTTATTGTGAAACTATGTGTCATATGAACACATGTAACAGAATTAATTTGTGCAAGTATCACTTTATTTCATTGGCCTTACAGAATAAAGCTAAGTGATTTAAACAGAATATTCAGGTAAATGATCTGTTGAAATAGCAGACCTGATCTTTAATCTTTTACCTGATCTTTTATATTAGAGATGTCATAGACTGAATTTAGGATCCCTGATTTCTGGGTGTACAACATAAGCTCATCCAGTGATATCTGCAGATCACACTTTTTGATTGAAAGTGGAGAGGTAGAGGGAATGCAAATATTTCTGATTAAGAATTCTCCATTCTTGATTCACTGACTTTGTAGCCAGCCATTTATTGCTGCACTTGTTTTGCATTAGTGTTCTCTAGCTGAAATCAACACATCATTCCTTACTGACTTTAGTACCACTCCTGATTAACCTTTAATAAACAGGATATTTGAAGAGTAAGTTGAAGGAAGGCAAGAAAAAAGAGCACCTCCGAAGGTGCCAATAATAAAATGTGTCCATAGGAGATGACAGGAACAACCTTGATGCCATTCTCTATAAATGCCACAGTCCATTCTGGAAAGTTTGAAACACCATTTCAAGTTATTAGTATTAATGAGAATGAAATAATCCCCCATTTTCTGATATTTATCATTATTGAATTAATTTCCACACTTAATACTTCAAGCTCTGTCCCTGCTAATCAACAAGCCCTGCTGCTCCAACCTTGTAAACCACAGTTCCACCTCATCACAGTAGAATCCATATCCACGGATTCTGTATCTGTTGATTCTGTATTCAATCAACCACAATTTATATTTTTTTAATAGTTTTTTAAAAGGTAAACTTCGATTTTTGCCATTTTATATAAGGGACATCATTTTACTATACCATTAAACATAATGGGACTTGACCATCCATGAATTTTGGTATACACTGGAATCAAAGGCCCACTGTATGCATCTGTTTTAATACCTACAGATAACAAATAGTTCTATCTCTAGATGCTAGCACAGAGAATTTTGGCAAATTACGTTAATAATGTTTGCCACAGAATAAATGCATGACCCACAACCCTTAAAAATATAACTGTACATTTGTCCTTAATATGTGCCAGACTACTGCTGACATAGCTAAGTTACTTTCTATAAGCCACTATGATCCCACTAAATGGCAGAGAGACCAGAAGTACAGCACAACTGATACTAATATTGTTTAAATTACATCTTTGATATGTTTCTCCTTAAAAAAGAGAGAGAGAGGGAGACAACAAAACAAAAAGGAAGCTTTACTAGTATAAGCGAGAGATGTCGAAGTTATTGCAGTTACTTTGTTGATGGGAAAATCCAAGCTGTTTTATCAGCACTGCCAGCTAGAATTCTGTTCTACATGAATGGCTTACAGCCATCAAAGCCTGCTGAAGGAGTGCCAGTTTCTACAGCCAATGATACACAAGGAATGTGAGCGGTCTTCTGCCTTCCCAAGGCTCTGGAGATAGCTTCCAAACTGAGAAACCATATTTTTTAAAACTGCCCCCCTACCTAGAAACCAGCTGCAGAAAGGAAAAAGTGTGAAACCAACATGTTCTCATCTACCTACTGTGGACTCTCCAATATTGCTACTGGATAACACTGTACTTATGCAATTGGATTACATCAATTTACATACTAGTTGCACGTTCTTTCCCATATAGAAGTGCCTTCCCAGTAGGTAAATTCTTAAGATGGCAGTAAAACCCACTCTCCCCAAGATGCAAGGAATTCCACCTCAATTACCTTTGATTATCCTTTTCTGACATTACAGCAGGGGCAGAAATCTTTCCAGAACAACAGCACTGCTACTACTGTTACTGCAGGTTAGACCTCCTTGGAGACAGCATAAAGATATCATTTTGATATCAATAACTTGGCTCTCTTCCACCACCCCTCTCCACGTGTTTGAGAGGTCCCTGGACAAGCCCAGAACTAGGCTCGGCCATCAAATGCTGCAATATCCCAAGACAATACCGGCAGGCCAGAAATAGCCAGATCACCGCTTTAGGAGACCTCTCTGCAAACACCCTCATTATGTATGCATGCTGTTTACAAAGGACTCCCTACCCCGAGCAGGTAACTTGGCAAGCTAGACGCTTAAAGGCCAAGCACTGAGCATTTGCATACAGTCTACCTCTTTGTCAATTCGGACTTAACTCAATCATGCTAAATTGTGACCTTTCTGAGACATCGTCTCACACCCAAAACTCATTGTTTTCCCCGAGTAAGGCACAGCCTGCAGTCCCAATTCACCCTATAAAAACCCCAGAGTCTGAGATCTTCCTCGAATCGCTCTGAACTTCCATCAAGCCTTGCTGCCGCTTTGCCTGGGTGAGCCTTCCCCTCAGCTCCAGTAGCTGAGACCGCAACAACCTTGGATTGCTCCTGAGTTCCAGACCGCCCTGCTGCTGCTTTGCCTGGCGAGCTCCCCTCAGCGAACCACGCTGAGCTTCTTCTCTCCATCTGCAACTTCTTCAGGACTACGAGAAAGGTGTCGTATCACCCATTTCCCCCGAAAACTCTTATTTCTTATTTCTTAGTTAGCTATGTGGTTGTGTTTTCTAAAGTGTTTGTCTGTTGTTAATAAAATATCATTTCTGCTATTTTAAAACTGTCTGACTGCTTATCTGACCTGACCCCGTATACATTGGGTTACAAGATCCCAGCTAAGTTACCCTGCCTCTCGTTAGCTTAAGTGAAGCGCTCCAGTTAATTTCCCCATCTTGTGTTATTGTGTTTTGGTTATTTGGGCGCCCCTCCCGGGACCCCCAGTAAACAGGGTAACACTACTAGTAGCAGCTGCAGTTGTGTTGTTCTTGCTATTTCTTACCTGCCTCTCCCTATGGAACAAAGGTGGCAAACAGCTATAAATTAAACATGCAAGACAGTTAAAAGGGCATATAAAACCAATAATAATAAAAGCAATGAACAAAGACTTCATAATTCACCATTTAAAAATCATCTGGATAGCCCTTGTCAGAAGACATTTGTCTTCACTGCAATTTTAAATTCAGACAGTGGATTCAGCTGCTGAATCTCTTCTGACAGATCATTCCACAGTCCTGAAGGAGACTGAAGAAAAAGTCCTCTGGGTAATGGTTGCTAGAACAGTCCTGGCTGACTGAAGTGAATGTCCCCCAGAGGACCTGGGAAGCATTATATGAGAGAAGGTGATCCCATAGGTGACATGGACCTAAAACATCCAGGGGTTTAAAGGTAACAACCAACACTTTGCACCTTGCCTAATTAACTAGTAGCCAGTGGAGTGATCTTAATAGAGAGTAGACATTACTTCAGCCTCTATGGAACACAGGAGACTCCAGCTACCGCCACCAAGGTTCCTGGCTTTAAAGATGCTGACAAAATTTTGGTGGCCACTGTGGCGACTCCCCACAGTAGAAGTGGGTACCACGGTGACATCGTGCACAGTAGAGTCCAGCTGGTCTTCAGGATATAGAGTTTCCTTCCCAGAAGGCCCAAAGCATCCCTGATCTCTAGGGTTAAGGAGCTAGGTAGCAAAATCCTGAATGAAAGATGCATTAGTGTTACAGTTGACATTTGCTAGGCTTAGGGGTGCAGGACCCTTGCAGAAAAATGACAATGTATCTGCATTACCTGAACAAGGGGTGGACAAAAAGAGTGAGTTTCCAGATGCTCCCTTTCTGAGGCAACAAGACTAGCTATTGTGAAGAGGTGTTCTTATTCCTCCCTTAACCGCATTTTCTTTTTCAACTTTAATAATGTGACAGCTTCAACACTAGGGCAACCTGGATGTAGCTGTAGCCATAGACACCATCCTTCCCATCAGCAACAAAAGTCAAGATTGCCAAAAATTTTAAGCTGGGTTGGCAGGGGGAGGGGATCTGAATTTTTCTCTTGGGGGAGATGAGACAGAGATTGGGGGGAAAACTGATAATATAAGTAATGCTTATTTTCATTTCAAACCTAAGCTCATTTTACTGCTATAGCAACATAAAATCTTTCATACAAAACCTAGCATATAAAATAGTACTATGTAGCATATTTATGAAATCTAAAAATGTAAATGCCTCAGTTCTGCACAAGCAATACTGTGAATATATGGTGTACCATGCAGCCAAAGATCTTTATTATTCTGACAATTTCTTTTTTTACCAGAAAAGGTCACTATTGCCCACTGAAGCTTTGTGGGAAGGGGCTTGTGACCAAATGGCACTCACCCCAACATGTTTGATCCATTGATGTTGTGTGCCTCCAAGTTGTTTCTGACTTATGGTGACTCACACAGGCCCTTTTTTTCCTCCAAAGCAGGAAATGACCATTTGGTTACTTCCAGTTTTGAAAGAAGGCCTGTGTATGTGTGTGTGTGTGTGTGTGTGTGTACATGCGCATGCACTCATATGCATATGTGCGCCTTTAAGTTGCCTGTTGACTTATGGAAACACAATGAATTTCACAGTGTTTTCTTAGGCAAAGAATACCCAGTGGTGGTTTACCAGTTGCTTCCTCTAAAATATAATAGCATATAGCAATGATATTCATGGGTGGTCTCTCATCTAAGTACTAACCAGAGCTGATCCTGCTTAGCTTCCAAGATCAGATGGGAGCTGGTGCCTTTAGAGTATTTAGGATTTTGTAGTGGTTTGATCATTGGACTGTGACTCTGGAGATCAGGATTCTATTCCCTGTTTGTCCATTTGGGTGGCCTTGGACGTGTCATACTTACCCAGTCCAAAGAAAAAAACATAATAGGTTTGTCTTAGTATCACCATAAGCTGGAAACAACTTAAAGACACACAACAACAGCAGCAAAAAAGAAGGTTTCTAACAGCCTATATTAGGTGAAGAAAGACTGAAAATGGGGCAAAATGGCCAAGCACCAACTCCTAGAGGCTTTGATATGGTACTGACCAATTTTTGGTTAAAAAAAGTGGGGCACAGGGGGATGGCATGATTGGTGCAACCTATTCAGAAGGGGTCTAAATCTGAGAGTTGCTTGCCCTTGCCCTGCATTGAATGGAGAGCTGCAAACTCCTGTATTTTATGTTACCTAAGATACACATAACTTAGGCTATTTCTGCCCTACACTGTTATAGTGCTACTAGCATACATACCCAGCATTGCCCGGGATTTTATTTTCTCATAGGTAATACCTGTTAGAAAGATTTGAGATCTTTCTCCAATTAATTAATTAATTACTTAATTCCCCAAACTGTCTTGTGCAGTATCTGTAACTTTTCCCCATATTATCCAATCTAATCTGTATTCAGAGTTATTAACATATAGAGGTTAGGTTCCTGAGGGAAAACACTGCCTCTCCTCCTAGCTGCTAGGCCCTGACCCATAGCACCGGCTAGGTCCAAGAGCTTTCCAGTTGAGAATTCTAAAGGCCCCTCCCTAAACTGCAAACCCCAGGATTCCACAGAATCTTCTTAGGCATCCAATCATATGAGGTCTTCGCCTGTCTGACACAGACAAACTTTGACTTTTATATATTAGTAGATTATTCCACTTTCAACATCCTGTGGAATTCTGGGGCTTGTAGTTTCCTCAGGCCAAAGACCCCTCTGGCTGAGAATTCTACATGCCACTCCCTAAACTGCAAACCCCAGGATCCCATAGGATGTTGAAAGTGAAATAATAGCACTATAACAGTGGAGTACGGAAATGGCCTTAGTGCTTGCTATCTGAGAAGCAGAGGAAAAACAAAAGCAGAAACCACACATTTTGTAATAAAAAAATATCATTTCAATAGAAACAGTTTCATTCAATCACAATCTTTAAAGCATATCTGAACATATAATTTAACTCAACGTTGAAAATATGAAACCCTTCAGTAGTGTGTTACCACCACAAGCAAGGAAGCTCAGGCTCCTAGCCACCAATATGCTGCCTTTGTGAATACCACAACGCCCTACTAGGTGCAGAAATGCATTTCTGGCCTGCATGTTGTCTCTGTCTGCAGAATGCAAAAGTATTACCATTCTCTAATTCTGCATACTAGCTTACACAGTCATACTATGCAGTTACTGGCACTCTGAGTGAATAAAACTTTGTCTTAAAACATTTTATTCTAAATGAGTAAGTATTTCACCAGAATTTTCCCAAAAGTTTTTTTTTCCCCTGGAAAAACTGCAAATCCGTCTTTATGGGGATGGGGACAGAAAAAAAACCTGTCTCCTCCTCTAAATTTTCCCAGGCCTTTAAAGAGGTACTCTTTCCCACATTTTAAAGTTGCCTTCTTCTCACTTACTCTTTTATTTTCCCAGGCCCATCTCTAACCAGACAGCTTGGGCTGCCACATCTGGCAGCTTTTAAAAGTTAAAAATAGAATGGGGGGGGTGAGTATCCTGCCACTCTCCATAATAGCACAGCTTGTTTCGTGCAGCTCCCTTTCTCCCTTAAAGGCTCAGCCTGAAATGCCTCCCACTCCTGCAAATCAGACGAATGCAGAACTGGGGAGAAAGCAGGCCAGTCTTAACCTGTTCACCACTTCATATGCTGGATCCCTTTACCTCTTCAGAATAAAACACATCCATAGATTGGCCAAAGACTACAACTGCTGAGCTTGAAAAATACATCTGAGGGTTCTGAAAGAATACCCAAAGAATGTTCACAAAAGCCAAATGATTTTGCTGCCCTCCCATCCACCAAGCCCTCCATCCACCTGCTAACAAACTAAGGACAAAGGGAGTGGCCCTTAGAAGGGTGAGGCTCTCCGAAGGCAATGCAAGGAAGTCAGTTTTCTATGAAACAAGCTGGCTGGCCTGCCTGTCCGATTGGTTTAACAATCAATGCTGAGAAATAGGAGATGACAGGCAAAAGGAAGAACTAGAGATCTCTTCCACAAGACAAGAGCAATTAAAGTAGAATTTAAAGCAAGACTGGGGGTGCTCTGCAATCAGCAGGGAACCACGTTACATGACCAAGTAGAAATAAAAAGGTGATGGAGACAATTGGTTTTGGAAGCCAAAAGACATGTTTTGGAGTATGATCTAAAGCAGAGCTTTCCAAACTGTGTGCCATGACACATTAGTGTGTCAGCTGAAGCACATAGGTGTGTTGCAGGAACATAATAGGCTGAGCGACTGTCTTTCGCATCACAGCAGCAGGCCAAACCCAGGTGAAGGAGCTGCCTTTCCTGCCGCTGCAGGCTGAGGAAGACCCCAGTAAGGGTGGCAAGCATGTCAGACCCAGGCGGAAGGGCTACCACTCTCACTGCCGCTGCCCTGGGCTGAAGATGACCCTGGTGAGGGCGGCAGCGGGCTAGGCTCAGGTGGAGGGGCTGCCCCCTCTTACTGAATTACTCTGTCACGAAATGATGCATGTCTAAAAAGTGTGTAACCAACAGGAAAAGTTTGGAAAGCTCTGATCTAAAGCATCATTTCCTGTTAAGATGGAGGAAATGGTAGAGGGAATCTAGTGAGTGAGTCTCCTGCAGGCTGCAGGTTATCTCCTCCTTGCAATGATATGAGCTCCACTCCTTTGTCACTTTGCTTGTGAAGATGAAATGAGATGGAACAAAAAAGAAAGACCAGGGCCACTTCTGATCCATTTTAGGGATTATTTCAGACATGCAGGGTCTAAAGCAGGAGTGGCAAAATGTGGCCTTCCAGATGTTATTTAAGTGTATCTCCCAGAACTCCTCATCGTTGGCCATGCTGACTAGGGTTGTTGGAGGTTACAGTGCAACATCACTAGAGGGGCACACTCTGCCCCCCCCCCCAGTCTAGAACAAGAGATTGTCACTTCTGACAGAGAAAGGTCCCTATCTCAAGTCCCCTTTCCCCAGTGTGAATATTTGCCCATTCTTGGTGCCCACACACAAAAGAAGAGAAAGTTTTCCAGAGCTGTTAAAGGGACATGTGAATAATTTGCTACTCTCTTCTTCCAGCTCTGCAACCACTGGCATCACTGTTTAAAACAACAGTCACTTTCCTTCTTCTCCTTCATCTCTCTCTCTTTTCTTTTAAGTCTTAACACTCCTGCTTCCAGCCCCTGGATTCTCAAGTGACAAACATTTCTGTGTTTTTCCCAAGCACAGTGTTACTATGAGTGGACACAGTAACAATGATGCATTGAAGTTTCCCTTTTTAAAAAAAGAAAATAATTCCATGAGGAACTGTCTCTGGTGGCAGTATATGTGTGGGAGGGGGGAAATCGAAAGGGAACTGGGACCATGCTTCCTTAGACTCTGTGACAAGAGAAAGAGGTGACACACACTTACGCTCTGAAGCCATGACAAATGTTGTTTCTTGAAACACACAGAAGTCACTCTTGTGATTATGTATTACATACTCCGAGCCAGCACAGGCTCTTAAATCTGTCGACTTGACTGAAGCCACAGTAGCTGGCATCACCAGAATAATTTATTTATGACTTGCGTCACTCTGGAGGCCTGAAAACACGCCCTTGGAAGAGCCTGTCCTGGCATGGTACACCCGAGCGCATTCCAGCCCATTTAGTGGTTCCCAACCCACACAAAGCTCTTGTTAAAATGTGGAACAAAGCATCAACAAAAGGCAAGAAAAAAAATCTTTTCCTAATCATTTTGATGGATGTCTTTTATGAAACGGTTCCTTTTTCCCTTACAGCTGTAACCCAAATATCCTTTTTCTATATTTGCTCTCAAGGAAAACAAATATTTCCATCTCCCAAAAGGTATTTTATACCTCTTGTATTTTCATATGTTTTCTCTGCTTTTAGGTTAGGGAGTGGATGAAGTGTGGCCTTTGTGATATTGGGACTTTAACTCTGAACTGCCTTAACCAATATTAGCCAATGCTGAAGAATTTTGGGAGCTGCAGTCTACAACTTTGACCATCATGCCCTGCATACAGCCATCCACCACTACCGCTGTTTCCTTTTTCTCATTATGCAACACAAGGAGTTAAGAGCACTGGTACATGTATCCTATACTCTGCTCTGAGCTCTCAAACCTTTTAGTCAGGAGTCCTTCTGAGCTCTGCAGCCTCATAACCTTTTTAAGCTGGGACATTTGAAATGTCAAGTGCACACTCCTATCACTTGAGCTAAGGCCTCTATTTTTTTTGTTTTTTCCTACACAAGCTATCCCCGCCCCAGACTAATTCCTAGGGGATGGGTCTGTATTTTGCCAGACATTTGCACTGTCAGAAGAGTAATAGCCTTTGTCCTCCCTTTTAGCTTTTAGAAGAAATGAAAGAAATGTCTGCCAACCATCTAAGCTTAATTACCCCTGCATAATTAACTGAACTCTTAAGGCGAGGGACCCTAACCTTGGCATGGTGCATGTGTGTGTTTGGGTAGTGTGGGGCGAGGGGAAAAGTTTTGGATAATCAATGGTATCACATGCACATCTCAAATCAGAACAGAACATTTATGTCAGTGAGAGTGTGTGTCTGTCAAAGGTTGAGTAAAATGTCATTGCTTTAATATTTCTACTCAAAGAGCTTTAAAAAAAAAGATAGAAAACAATCAAAACCTAAAAAGTGAGGAAGTGTATCATTAACATGATCTTAACCCATTTCCCTGCTCTAGTTCTTTCTTGCCATTGATCTCCAGTTGAACAAGATCTCTAATGCAGCTGTAGAAAAAGGAAATCTACAGGTCAATGAGTGTGCAACTTGCTTCCTCTTTCTGGCATAACCTTTCAGAGCCCTCTTTTGTCAAGCGCTCAAGTAACAGGAAAGCCAAGCTTCCAATCATCATTATATAATAATTGCTCAGAAGACCGTGGACACATTTCTGGGGGTGCTATTCATGTTCTTACTTTGACATTAATCAATCAAAGGGTGTATAATACAAAGCTTCTCCTTTCAAGCAGTAATGCTCCAGTGTGAGAACACCCCAAGCTCCAGGCCCTTCAGACTCAGTGTGGTTTAGACTAAACAAATCACAGAAAGATCCCCTCCACAGATCTCACATGGATTAACCCAGGCCATCTATGCACATTTATTTCTCTTCCCAGACAATAATGATTTGGCCAGGTTACACCTGTGATATCAGCTACAACATTATCACCCACTGGCAGCTCTGACATTCATTTTATTCCTTAGCTGGTTCCAGTTCCTCATTTTTGTTTTTGCTTTATTTTATTGGATTGGCTCGTACTGTATATTCGATCACACTGGCTCCTGTTTTTGCATCTGTATTTAATCATGCTGCTTTTGTATAGTTACTTTTTTTAACATCAATTGTTTGATTTTATTGTCCCTTCCAATAATTGTAGAAACCCTTCATTCATAGGCACTTATAAATGCAAATAATAGAAAAAGTCACAAATATAAATTATGAAAGATTTGCATTATTTCTATACTGACTTTTTGAGGCAAAGTAATATTGATGATGAGAGCCAGTGTGGATGAATGGTGGACTAGGACACTGGGAAACTAAAGTTCAAATCCATGCTCAGCCACGAAAACCCATTGAGTGGCTGTGGGCAAGTCACACACTCTCAGCCTCAGAGGAAGGCACGGGCAAACCCTCTCTGAACAAATTTAGCCAAGATAGGTTACCTATGACAGGTTTACCTTAGGGGCCACCATAAGTCAGTAATGACTTGAAGGCACACCACCACAACAAACCTTTCTGCATTGACAATCAAAGCTGCTCTCTGAGTAGTTAATAACCTAACCTGCAATGGTGGGACGTGTGTGTGTGTGTGTGTGTGTGTGTATGTGTACACCAGATGAGGACATGACTTTGGAATGGCCACAACTGTATCACTTGCTCATTACAGCTGAGGTGCGACAAGTGAAGAATGGGAAACGGAGCTTTTTCAGTGGTAGTGGTGCATGGAACTTGTTTCTAAGACAGAACGATCTGAGCTACTTTGTTTTTGTGTTTTTGCTTTTTCAGCCCAAGGCATGGCTGGACCAGAATATTTTGCAGTTAGAGACATCAGAGCACCAAATCCCCCCACAATACCCCCATGTTAGGGCTCAGAGTACTTCAGGACAGTCAAATCCTTTTGGTTTCTGAGACAGCAAATCTCATAACCACTTCTCCAGCAGACACATCCTGCCAGTAAAAAAAAAATCCAGACAATAATAAATTTGCTTTCTTTTCATGACACCTACAATTAGCTGCTTGATGTCACCACTGACAAC
Organism: Iguana delicatissima; assembly: GCA_948472985.1. NCBI lineage: Eukaryota > Metazoa > Chordata > Lepidosauria > Squamata > Iguanidae > Iguana > Iguana delicatissima. The sequence continues at coordinate 562,715 of CAOKZL010001283.1, forward strand.
ATCTTAAGAGCTAGTTAACAGAAATAAATACTTTGCTGCAGCGAGTCTATTGTTGCATGCAATAATCAGAGACAACCAGATGACGCCTATTTCAAATACTGGCAGAAAAGAAGTCCTTTCCCTACCAGAGACTCAGGGCTGTCCACTGCCAGTTTTCTGCCTGAGGATGTAGCTACCCCCTTCCCACACAGAGAGAGAAATTGATCAGACCAGAAATGGAACATCCTCCTAAGTGTAGCAAGTAAAATTGGGGGAGCAGGGAAGGCTGTCTGGCCCATAGAGCTCTTTTCTCCACCAGCTCACTACCAGTTCCAGTCCTTCCAGCTCCTCTTCCTCAGACAGCTGTCTAACAGCAGGGTAGGGCTGGCCCTACAGAGTCCAGCAATGTCTGGACCCAGGTGTGCCAAAGGAAACAGAGAATCCAAGGTCTGTTTATTCATCCGCTCCTTCAGTAAGACAAAATCAAATTCTTACTCCTGAATTAAACTCAGCATTCTAAACAGGCATTTTGGCTTTTGTAATGTTTCTCTGTGTGTACATTTGGGATAGAGATTAGTTGATCAGTCAGGAGAGGAGGGCAGCAAATGAAAATTTCTCTGCTAGTTTAAAGAACGGAACGGAACGGAACGGAACGGAACGGAACGGAAAGAAAAGAAAAGAAAAGAAAAGAAAAGAAAAGAAAAGAAAAGAAAAGAAGGGACCTTGTGTCACCTTAAAGACAAACTGATTTACTGTGGTATTAACAGGCTTCCCTGGAGTAGTGTCCACTTCATCAAAGGCATGCAGTTATCCCCAGTTAGCAGGTGCACGTGCAGGAAAAGTGGAGGAAATTGTAGACAGTGGAGTTAAACGTTAATGGAATACAAAAGTTCTATGAAATCAAATGGTATTTATTCAGTAATGAAACCAATATTGTTGGCAGAACGGACTTCTCCTCCTGTTACAGACCCATGTACCCCAGACAACGGAGAAAATTCCTATTGCCTAAGGAGATCCACTCATGCAACAATGGTCATTCCCCTTTACTTGGACTATTCAATTATACCAAGGGTCAGAAACCTATTGGCCCCTCCAAAGGTCATTGGGATTGCAGATCCCATCTGCCACAGGCAGCATAGCCAATGGTGAAGAATGATGGGAGTTCCAAACTAACAATTTTAAGTTATCCAGCCCCAAATTAAATTATGCAAACTATATGCATCCAATAAAGAAGAAACTCATACCAAAGGAAAACTGCTAGGTGACACAAAACTCTTTTCTTTTTTTTTGTCCCTTTATTTTTTGCTTGCAAAGCATCTGCATCTGTGCACGTGTCTTTAAGTCACCTGTCAACTTATGGTGACCCCACTGATTTCATAGAGTTTTCTTAGGCAAGGAATATTCAGAAGGTTTCACCAATTCTTTTTCTCTGAAATATAGCCTACAGCAGCTGGTATGTGTCTGTGGTCTCCCATCCAACTACTAAACAAGGCTGACACTGCTTAGTTTCCAAGATACAGGATCTGGTGCCTTTAGGGTATTTAGGCAGATTTGGAAAATAACCATGTTGTTCTTTTTCCTCCTGTTAGAGTTTAATGCATGATTGCAAAGAAGAAAGAGATTTTTGTGGATGTCAGCTACAGTAACTGGGGATTTCTAAAGTTCTTTTTTCCAACAACCAAACTGAAAAACAACTTACTGCTAAGTCTTAACATAATGCTAGGGACTAGAAATTGAGAAATTATTGTACACTTCAAATCAGTGATCTCTGCAGTCTCTCAGCTTATTCAGGACGATCATTCATAAGAAATATCTAAAGTGTACAGTTCAGTCTTTGTCTGTCTGTCTGTCTGTCTGTCTGTCTGTCTGTCTATCTATTTTATAAAAGACCCAAAGCTGGGTAAGGGTAGGCAAAATGCTCTTCACTTTTCAAACATATTCTGCGTGAGTGTGTGTTTTGAGGGTTATACCACCAAATGACTTCATTGTAAGGATGAAAGAAATAACCTTGCATTATTGTGTCTGCTTGCTTGTTGTTTACTAAATATAAAGTACAGCACACTTGGCGACTGCAATTTGTAGCTCCTCATATTCTTATTACCACCTTCATCAAGATTTCACTCACTGTATGATATGACTGGGGGTTTAATAGTGATTTCTTGGCATGACTAAAAATTCCTACTACACCAAATATGCAACTGTTATAATATTTCACAAAATCAAGATCCGAAGAACAGTGTGATCTACTCTAAACACCCAAAGACATTTGTACGTTCATTTCTGGAACAGACTTTCATGGCAGCAGGGGAAACTAAGGAAAGCCTTTGATAGGAATATGGATATATCTGGCTTTCATAGGAAAAAAAAAATCAGGCCTGCTGGGAAACACTAAAATATATGAATTACCCAGGATAGGATATAAACTACATCCAGTTGTTTTTATGTCTTTGTTTTATTTCAACACTGAGAAAGATACTGAATAAGTTACCATACCAAACCCACAATTTCCAGTCCAAGAAAATTTTACAATGTTTGTAAGAACTCCCTATTTAAAAAATTCATGTGACTACATCCATACAGTATTATTTGTTGGCTGCGAAATATTAATTTTAATGTTACTGTCAAATTTTAAAGAGCCAGCATGGTGTGATGGTTTGAATGTTGGACTAAGATATCTGGAGATCAAGGCGCAAATTACTGGCCAGACATAGAGACCCACTGGGTGGTTCTGGGCAAGTCACATGTTCTCAGTCTCAGAGGAAGGATAAGGCAAACCTCCTCTGAATAAATCTTGCCAAGAAAACCACAGAACAGAGTAGCCATAAGTCAGAGGCTATTTCTGCATTACGCTCTTATAGTGCTATTACTTTACTTTCAACATCCTGTGGAATCCTGCGGTTTGCAGTTTAGGGAGGTGCATTTAGAATTCTCAGCCAGAGAGCCCTTTGGCCTCAGGAAACCACAAACCCCAGAATTCCACAGGATTCTGAAAGTGGGATAATAGCCTTATAACAGTGTAGTGCGGAAACGGCCAGAGTCAGCTTGAAGGCACATAATAACAGCAGCTTGAAGTGTATTGTACAGTATGTTTTTGTTGTTACTGTTTGCACTGCGTTTCTTGTTTTTGTGAATATTCCATTTTTACTATATTTTCAGTATAGTGACTTTCTGGTAGGTGAAATTACAATTTACAAATTCAGTAAACAAATGGGTCACCATATACAGGTGATTACCGTAACGGCTGAGAAAGCGAGCTGTGATTCAGGAGTTTGAATTTTGCTTCTACTGTAAGTGGTTTTAGACCCACCACACTCTTTCAGGCACAGTCCCCCCTCCATACCACCACAATATGTAGGGAGTAACACTAAAGGTGTATCTTAACAGTTCTTGTATGAATTACAACTACATAATGCTAGTGAAGCACTTCAAACTCCTGAAAGCATTGAAGAGTTAGTTGGCATTACTGTTGTTGCTTTTTTTCTGAATCCTATTATCATCAGTACGACTGCCATCCAATGGACTTGGAAGCCTCCACAGGGACCACTGGACATAGCCTACCTCCCCTGGTATTCCCTGGATTATGGCAGGCCCCTTTGCCCTTGTGACTACCTTACTGGTGGCTGCTATGCTGAAAGTGGGACCACAACCAACACAGCTTGATTTTTGCATCAAAAAAGATTTAAAAAGGTCCATATTTGGTATAGAAAACAAGTGTATCTTGGGAAACAGCCACTGTGTTCTGCCATTTTCTGTCCTCCCTGAAACTGGCCTTCCCTGACTTAGAGGCGTTCATATCATTACCATCCAGTTACAAATGCCCCATTGCTGGTCATGGTGACTGAGAAGCAGGGGTTTGCTCAGCTCTCTGTGAAGGAGACCATGTATTACTGTGGTTCTTCTAAGACTTCAGGGTTGTCCTTAGCGAGGAGTGTTGGAAGAGGTCTGTTCTGTTCTATGCCAGGTAATTATAGCCTTCTACAATGTTCCATCTTGCCTCACATGCTATTTTACCATCTATATTAGGCCATTTGAGGGTTTCATCCAGGTGTGGAGCACAGTGTCATCTATATGCAGATGACATCCAGCTCTGCTTCTCCATTATCTCTGAAGCAGATACTGTGCAAATGCTGGAGCGGTATCTGAAGTCACTGGTGTGTGGGATCATGTAAACTGAATAAAAATACTGACAAGACAGAGGCTTTATGGATAGGAGATTCTTGGGCATAGGGAATCTGAAGATGGCTAGTTTGGACAGTGTAGCACTCCCTCTGATAGAATGGATACATAGTTTTGGGATACTCTTCAGATAAAGCTGTCAGTAGAAGTGTAGGTAGCCTCAGGGGCGAGAATTACTTACGGCTAGCTAAGAGAAGATTGCCAGATAAAATGATTCTTCAACTAGGATATTTTGGCCACAGTAGTCCACATTCTCGTGCCATCTCAATTAGATTAAAGCAATGCAGACAGTATATGTGAGGCTTTCCATCTGATCTGTAGTTGGGGCACAGGACTGTTCCTGAATGATGAGAGGTGCAGCAATGACTGAACATATGACACACATTTTTTAATCACTGCACTGGCTACTAGTGACCCATCAAGCCTAATTCAAGGTACTAGTATTACCACATCAAGCCATAAATGGTTCAGGATCCAGGAACATAAAGGGCCACTTTATCCAGTATTGGCACACTCAGAATTTGAAATCAGTCTGGTAAGATTTGCTGGAGCCACCCTAGAGCAGTGTGGACCAGAGTTAAAACATATGGCAGGGCTTTCTCAGCAATGGCAAGCTGATTATGGAACTCACATCCAGCAGAAATAAAGCTGTTTCCCACACTTCAAACTTTCCAGGGAGAGTTAGAATCTATTTATAGAAGCTTCCAGGGATAATGTGTGTAATTAATTTGTCTTTGCTGCTGTTTGTATTGATTTTATTTTAGGTTAGCAAATACTTATCTTTTACGATTTTAGATATTTATAATATTAAATATGTGTAATTTTGAGATTTTTAGAGCTGTTTTAGACATTTGTATTTTCTGATTTTTAACTATGTATTTTTCTGTAAGATTGTTAGCTGCCCTCAGCTTTCACTCTACACTACAAACATGTTCCTTGTTCCCTTCCCAGTTCTAACCCTTACCTAATGTTGCTAAAAACTCTATACATATTCACAGACCAACACAGAGAAAAAGAAATTAGAAACACAAGATTAGTTCTTTCTAAAATTTGTCCTGTAACGGCATGCTAAAATATTTTCAAAAATCAGAGGGAATCCAACTGTAGTGCTACACAAAGAACTTCCACTTTGCAGTCAGCTGAAAATGTAAAGAGCAGTCTCTGTTCCAGAAGGATCGACATCCATTCCTAGAAAGATCTTGAGGGGGACAAATTATTTGTTTCCTGTTCTGGCTATATTAGCAGGGTTTCACAGTCTGCGGCCACCTGCCAGTTTCCTGCCAGCAGTCACTTCTTTTGTACAACGGGTAAGCCTGTTCAGAAGGACGGTGGGACAAAAATCAGGGCTGGAGAGTGAAATTATTTGGGGGCTGACACTAACACCTCTCCATAGATAGAAAGATAGACAGATAGGCAGAAGCAACTAATTCAAAATATATGCATTCAGAATACATGTATTCTCAGAAAAAGGGAATCTCTAGATTTTACAAAATATTGTTGCAAGGAGAAATGGAACCAAAGATGATAAAAGATAATATGGCTAGATGGGCTCAAAATATCGGACACCCAATCGAGTTGGATACATGGGTGAGGGCATGGAAAATAGATATAAAATTTACACCAAGTTTAAATTTAAGGGAAAATTTTTATAGAATGTTACACATATGGTACATGACACCTGTTAAGATTGAAAAGAATAACAAAAAATGGGAATGGAAAATGTTGGAAATGTGATGAAAAAGAGGGGTCCTTTTTTCACATGTGGTGGACTTGTAAGGTAGCAAGGAAATTCTGGAAGGAAATACATGATGAAATTCAAAGAATGTATAGTTTAAATTTTGAAATGAAGCCAGAATTTTATTTGTTGAATATGTTAGGGCAGCAAAGAGAAATAAGATCTTATCAGAAAACATTGTTATATGTAATAACTGCTACAAGAATGACATATGTACAACATTGGAAAGAAGGAAATTATATTGATATAAAAGAATGGAAATTAAAAGTTCTGGATATGGTAGAGATAGAAAAGTCAACTTTTTCACTTAAAAAGAAACCAATCCAGAACTTTGAAAGAGAATGGAAAGAAATTTTGAATTGGATAAAGGAACGAGGAAAAGAAGAAACAAAGAAAGAGTGTTGGAAATGTGGGTAATGAAAATTAATGATGTTACAGAATAAGCACAAGTTGAATGTAACAATGTTAAAAGTAATAGTGTGACAGTGTGATTAACTTTTAAAGTAACTCTCAAACAGAAATAATGTATAAATGGGATGCAAACACAAACTCAACTGGAAAAAAGATGCTCAGAAGCGGGGGGGTATTTTTCTGTGTAAAATTTCAATAAAAATATATACTAAAAAAAAAAAAAGAATACATGTATTCTAAGTTATCCTACTGCAGCAGTATATTTAGAGATAGTTATTACAAGCTTTGTCTATTACCCACTTACTTTATGAATATAGATCTTGCATCTGTGACATGAGACAATATGTATGTGAAGACAATGCCCCCTCCCTATCTCCTCCCCCTCAGCAACTGATACCCAAAAGGCCTCTTAAAACTCCTATTAGAGATACATAGCAGCTACTCCAGTTGAGCCAAGAAGTGTCAGCTTCAGCAAAGTTACGGTGACACTTCCGATTCCCAGTTCAGAGTAGTCTTTTGCTCTAATCTTCCTAACGCTCCTACCTCATACATGGCCAATTCAGTTTGAGACTGAAAACATCTGCCCATCTCCTTCTCTTCCTCCAGTGAGCTCTACGCAATGTACATGGCTCTACCCCTCCCCACTACTTTATCACCACAAACCTGTGAGGAAGGTGAGGTTTAAGAGAGTAACTGGTCCAAGGTGACCAAGTGAGTTTTATGGCTGATGGGGGACTTGAACTTGGATCTCTGAAATCCCAGCACTTTAACTAGTACAGCACATCTTAGCTTCATGGGGTTTTTTTCTGGGATTTGGGAAATTAATGGTTTGTTCTGGCCCATCAGAGCTTGAAGCTACAGGAAAAGTAGGTTTAAACTGGATGGGCCTGGACTGCTTCCCAAACAGTCCCTCATCTGTATAAATGCTAGATTTCTCTTCACTCTACGCTTATTAGAAGATTAGCACGATCCTGCCGCATCCATTTTTTCCCATTTCTCTCTTATGCGTCTGGCTTAGACCAGGAAAAGTTACTTTGGCCATGCTGGGTGAAGAATTATCGGAGCTGCAGCCCAACTTTTCCAAGTCTTGTCTACACACATTCCACCATCATGCTGTACTCCCTTTTCATGTCCTGGGCCTCACTTCACTGTTGTCAGAGGCCCTTTCCACAGGACAGCACCCTCCCAGATGGGGATGCAAGAGAGGGACAGTGACAATGCTTCCGCATGATGTTGTTGCAGCACTGCCCTTCTCAGATCTCCAGCTGGCACGATCGTGGGGTATATCATTGTCAGAAAAACTCCATCAATGGCCTCCAATCACCTGAGGCTTCTGTTGCATCTGGCCATGCAGAAGGGCTGGAAGTGTGATCACCAACTTCCTTCCCCACTGCAGCATGGGAAGAAGGCTGGCTGGCTGCTGTGTGGAAGACAGGACTGTGTTCTTCATGTCCCCTTTTGCAGGCAGTTAGCCTGGTGCACAGGGAAGCGTTGGGGACACATTCCCATCCTAGCAGAGGCACTGCCAGGACTGCGATGGGATGATGCAGGAGAGTATTGTCATGCAGAAACGGCCCAAATCCTAAGCTGTAATTCCATACCACACCAAAGCTAACAGTATTTCTGTCATTTTTTTTTTCTGTTCACAGACAATTTCCCCATGGGGTGGATAATTGCAGTTAGTCCTCAAGGGGCTGCCCACCAATACAGCAGTGCAAGGGGATCTCACAATCTATTTAAAACACAAATCACTGCTTCAAGAGGCCTGCCAGGAATCTGGAGAGATATGTGTATCCATGTATCCATCTATGCACTCACCTACACCTTCTGGTTGCCCCAGTTTCATTCTACAGGCCACAGATCTCCACTTACCACCATTCACACACTGACTCAGAAGGCAATCTTTTCAAAAACCACAAAACTATGAATGCTGTACTCACAAGGTAACCAAAAATATATTAATCATCAGTGAATGCATTTTATTCATTAACTGATAACATTTTCTGGAGACATCACCAATGCAGTATATATCAATTTCAAATGACAACCATAATACACAAAGTAACGAAACCATATTAATGCAACACTAAAACAACACAACAGGAAGTCCCCATCTTTTGACTCCCCATTAACTGACAACTAGCTCTTTTGATACTTGCAAATTAAGAACAAGTCCCATTAATCCAACAGAGATTCTGCCCATCCATCAGTTCTTCTTTCCTATGGAGGCTCACTTGGAACCACTCATACGTGTGTGCTGCTTACAAAACAAGCTGAGAGGAGAAGAATAGTCACCAAGCCAGTTGGGAGATTTTGCAAGCAGCATGTGCATGGCTGTTTCCAAGTGAACCTCTGTAAGTATTTCCTGCTCCCTACAGTACAGTACATAGGTTCCACTTTTCAACCAATTCTGCTTTCTGGCAGTGCTCCAGTTCCTAATAGATCAAATGCAGGGGCGGCGAGGAGCCTGTACTCTCAATTTAAAAGTCCAAATTAAAGACTTTTTAACTGCTTTTCAGAACCAAAACCAAAATCAAAAGAAACAAAAAGAGAGAGAAAGAGAAGAGATCAATCTCAGTACTGGAGAAGGAATATTCTATAATCTGTGAGTTACGTATTCTTTCATAAATGTCTGGTGTCTTCAGCAGATCTTTATAAACAGAGACACAGATAACTTACACAGGCAGTCCCACTGACATGCAGGGGCCAAATGACTGTCTTAGCTTCTAAATGCTTTCTCATGTTTTACCTAATTTTTAATTACATATTTACGACACAAACATAAATATGAAGTAAATACCAAAGTAAAAGAAGGTGGTACAGACCCCTCACAAACCCCTTCTGAGTGCAAATGTTATGTTCATAAAAGAACATGAGCCCAGTGTGCCCTAGTTCAGGGCCAAGAGAAATTCAGGATTTCCCACTATAAAGAAAAACCAATGGGAGCTTGGACTCCTTCTCCTTCTTCTTGCACTTAAATTAACCACAGTTCCCTTTGACATGCAAATTCAGAAGACTATGGTTTCTTTCAACTATGATCTCTGGACAGATCCTTGTTGTTTGGTTCTAGATTTTTCCCATTAGTATGAAGAGTGGGAAAAAACCATGCAATCAAGGCCACATGGTTGCAATATGCACACATCCTCCCTCATGCTGTGAAGTCACATCAGGAAGAAGTACCTTACATATTAGCGTGTATATGGAAAGTACAGAGAGGAAAGTACTAATGTGAGGATTACTATACCAACAGCACCGCTATCTCAAATTAGAGTTGCCTAGCAAAGTGGTTGTACCCAGAATTGTCTATGAAGGAAACAATATATATTACCATGAATAATATATATTAGCAGATATCATATCTCCAATCTACAAAAAACATAAGCATGCTCTCTTGAAAATTCCAGTGGAATCAAATGGGGCTTATTTCTGACTGAACAGAGTTGGGACTAAGCTATTCATCTAGCTTAATGTTTTATGTCAGCATTTGGGAGCTTTTATGGACTTATTTAAAATCCCAAACCTTATTTGGAAAAACACAATTAAAAGAATTTTAAACATGCCTTTCCTTAAAAAAAAAAAAGGGAGAAGAAGAAAAGAGAAAGAAATCTGGAAAGAACAAAACCCCAGATGTTAATACTTGCAATATGGATACATTTAGATTTCTTTTGGATTTGAGTAAAAACTGCGGGTGGATCCAGATTTATGTATAAATTTATTAATCTTTTAATATACTCAGAGGGTATTGCTTAAAATAACAAATGGAGCTGAACCTTGAGAAGGAATGCCAACAATGCTTTTAAATCACTTTGAAAGCCTAACAGAATATACGGGCACTAAATAACTTACTTTGGAACAAGTCCGTACAGGGCTTTACAAAAAGAACTGGCCATTCCTTCATAGGGAAAGCCTGTAGAGAAAGTGCTGTTTGCATTGCTGCTACATGTAGAATCAACTCACACCTTTTAATTCATTTTTGTGGCAATCTATCTATAATTTGCACAGAATGAGGTGGGAGGCTGAGTAGACTTCTGGACTATAAATTCTCAGACTGGCAGTGCAGACTGGAAATAGGATTTTTGAAATATATGACTACACATAAACATCTTCCTCCATCGTCCAATTGCATGTAGAAAGGCATAGCCCTCTCCCTGATGTATTACTTTACTAGATGCAGGGAGATATTTTAAAAATAAACACAAGAGAAGACAGCAGTCAAAATACAAAGAGACATTTCTTGCAATCCGGGATGCTAAAATTCAGATCTCCAGAATCTAAGCTACAGTTCATGTACCTTTTGTAGAAAAACAACTCATCTGAGCAGGCTTTTCACTGCCCAAGTGACAGAATCACAGGCATATACCACATCTTTTCCATGACATGAAAGTTTTCATGCTGCACTTTTCCATTTCAAAGAATAAGACTTGCCATGTATGTGCACAGTGCCCACACAAGGAGAATGCTTTCATGCACAGTCTTCCTATAAATGAGCAAGCTTTTAGTTAAAAGTGTGCACTAACCACAAAATTTGGTCTCAACCCTGTTTCAGCATTTTAGAAAAATAGCCCACATTGGTGCCCAATCTTCAGCTACTTTGACTGGGTTGAGATTTGGAATCCCAAATGTTGTGCCCTACTTGAAATGGCTATAATATTTCCCCTCCCCTCAACATTAAAAATGGATGAAATCTGCAGTATCTTGGGGAGGGTGGATTACGCCTGCCAAATTGTGGTCAGGTAATGGGATGGATCATATCCTACATGTCTTAATTTAAAAAAAAAACTTTCAATAAATTTTTGAATATATTTCTTGGCATAACTGAATTAAATGTACAGGCATAAACATCTCCTCTGAGGGAATGAAGCCTCACAGATGAAGAAGTGTTTTTAGTGTTTTCACTTGAAGTTATCTTTTTAAAAAAGACAAAGTCACACCCACACCCACATACCCACACACACTCCATCACAACTTATGTCCTTAGGTTCATTGTGGAGCATTGTTCTGAGAATCAAAGTTCAGAGGTTACCCTTGGTATCAAATATGAATAGTGCCAAAATAAGATCTAATGGTTAGTGTGGAATGAAGTCTTAAAAATGGAAGGAGTGATTTGCTTCACCTTTTCTTTCCTTTTATTTTTGGGACATTTTTTAATGAAAATGCCACACATCACAGAGTTGTCCCTAAGTCGAAAGCTTTAGTATCTTAGGAGAACAAAAGCAGGTGCTGTTATGATGGTGGAAAACCAGTTTAAGGCCTTTTAAAACAGCAAGGTGTGGTACTGAAGGAACAGTCATTTTGTACTTCCATTCTTGCCCCACCCAAAAGAACTGCAATTACAGAGTCCCTTATAAAATATGCCCCAGGATTAGAAGGTAGACTTCCTACTCATTAGAAGGTAGAACTCCCTCTCATTGCCATCCTCTCCCACTCACTTCTCCCTGTACCAGGGCACTGTCACAAGAACAAAGTGTTACAAACATCTCCCACCCTCACTGTATAAAATTTCCAAATTAGCACATTTTGAGTGCAGCCTAAATTCTGATCCTTTTGGATGGAAGTCCATTTTCCCACAAGAAACACTAGAACAGGTCTAGCACAGAGTGATTTGGATCAGGGTTCAGGTATGGTCTAAATCTTACAAACATGTCTATTTTCAATTCTTGGAATCACTTCTACAGGCCATCCTGAGATGCTGAAAAATGTCTAGCTGAAGTGCAATGATTCCCAAACCTGGGTCCCCAGATGACGTCGGACTTCAACTCTCAGAACTCCTGGTTGACATGACTCAAACTGAGGGATTTGGGGAATTGCAGTCCAACTATCTGGAGACCCAAAATCAAGAATTACCACTCTAACAGAATGTTTGTAGTTTAAGCAGTATAAAACTTTCTTTCTTTCTTTCTTTTTTTTTAAAGGCTCATTCCCAAGGCTACAATAGTCTCTGGAGAAGATCTGGAAAAAGCACAAGGGAACATCTACTGCGCCATCTGCTTGTCCCCCTTCATCCCAAAACTGGTAATTCTCAGCTGCTTTATTTTCTGCCTTGTTAAGTCTTTATATTATAAGGGCTTAGGAAAATGTGGCATTGAGAAGCAAGCTGTGTAAATATTCCAATCTGTATTTACATTCGGTAATGGCCCCCTTGCCTTCTGCAGAGCAACAGACACTTGCCAGATTTCTAACAGGCGTCTGAGGACCGCTTGACACTGAAGAGTGCCTTTAGCCATATGTCAGAGCAGAGGTAAATTCGCTCTGTGGTTTTCCAGTGACATCATTCATTTACTTGTGGTAAATCTTCCGTCATCCTTCAAATGGGGTTATAATATCCTGTCCCATGAAATACAGCTCTGCTTGCACTGGTTCCATACAGAGATTGTGGTGATAATGTGACAAAACCTATGTCAACAATTACACTCCTACTGGCAAGCACCAAACCAAGCTAGGGAGAAATGATACCAAACAAGGTTGCAAATAATGCTGAGTGAATTGGTGATCATACTATACATCAAATGCATCCTGTGGTAAAGTGACGTGAGGCAAATATGCTCAGGAAACCCCTTCAAACTAAATTAACAAAGAGCACAGAACAATAAAAGTTAGTGTATGCCCCCTCAGAAGTAAATCCCATTGATTTACTCCCAAGAAGAGCCAGTGGGATGTAATGGTTTCAGCACTCGACAATGACCTTGGAGACCACGGTTTGATTGCTCACTTAGCCATGGAAATCCACTGAGTGACAGTGGGCATGTCACATATTCTCAGCCCCAGAAAACCCTATGATGAGTTCACCTTAGAGTCATCAACGACTTGAAGGCACACAACAACAACAAATGCTAAGAGGTCTGCAGCAACTTATGTGCCCAAAAATTCTCAAGGGCATTTCCAAATGCTGCCAATATACTGGGACTTTATGAGGGGGAGGGGAGAAAATGTGTCGGACCATGGAATAAAAAAATTAAATCAACTTGCACTTCTAAAGGAGATGCTGTCTTGAAGAATTCTAGTAAGGGGAAAGACAGGATATGATTGTGAATATTGTAACTATGATACAACGAAATTCAAGGAAATACACAGGGCTGCCTCTCCTTTTGCAATCTGCTTTTCTTAGATTTGGTCCACAACATACTCTGCTGTCACCTCTCACGATGTCGTAGGCCTAGTTTAAGCACTCAGTGGGACAGCATTCCCCTTGACACAGCGATGATCAAAGAAGGGCTGGAGAGGCAACAGAAACTGGGCTTAATAGAGAGGAAGCAAAAGATCCCTCTCAAGTATACAAGCGGGGTAGGAGGGTAGATTTCTGGTGACTGGCATGTCATTATAGTTCACCCTTATGCCCATCAGTACGTAAAATAAACTGAAATGAACTATTCAATCAGAGCCAGCAAGTTATTTAAAAGACTCACGACCCGAGCAATATCCATTTCATTCACAACACTGGCCATTGCCTCATTGCCAACTGTGAAACCAGACTGCAAAACTGCATTGCATGGATGCCAGCAGTGAAACAACTGCATGGAAGGTATTTTAGCCCTCTCCCCTTAAAAGTGTCAGGAGCTCTTAGTAATATAAATGACTACTGTGGTTGCTGTTGCATTATTCTCAGTCTGGGGACTCAAGGTGGTTTACGACACTTAAAGGAAACAAAGCTAAACGTATACCAAATACAAAAGTTAAAAATGTCATTAAACTATCCATAAGATTAAAACTATTTTAAAAACACAGCTATTAAGAACAATAAATAAACAAAATGCAGCGACGGTACAGCACAATTCTGCTGGGCCCAGTTACAGGACCCAGTTCCTGACCGCTCCTTCTACCCACTCAGCCAGTCACCCTCCAGGTTTTTTGACAAGCCAAAAAGGGAACTAACATACATGTGGTGGCAGCTTTCACCTCTCCAAGAATCCTGTCCACATACTTGAGCCGTACAAATGAAAAGCAAGAAGAGAACCACTATAGCGTATGCAAATGCATATGCTCCAAGAAAATTCCCAAAGATGGAAGAAGTGTTTGATAAACTACAAAAAAACAAATGACAAGAAAACGTTACGGATTTCTGCGCAAACCTGAAAACCTCCATGAAATAGGAGAGAATGAACTAGAGGTTGAAAAAAGGAAAAAGGAAAAAGTAGAGGGGGAAAAATGGACAGATTGGTCCATCTCTACCATTGTCTGGGGGCCCAAATACCCTAAAGGCATCAGATTCTGTCTGATCTTGGAAGCTTAGCAAGATCAGCCCTGGTTAGTACCTGGATGGGAGACACCAATGAATCCCAGGTGCTGTAGGCTGTATTTCAGAGGGATGAACTGGAAAAACCACTTCTAAATATTCCTTGCATAGGAAAACCCTATGAAATTTATGGGGTCACCGTAAGTCAACAGATGACCTGAAGGCACACAGACACAAACCAAGAACTGGGGGGACACACTCTGTTTCCTACAATCTAGATAGGCAAAAGTTTGTCTACAGTATCTTCCAACAATCCATCTGTACACAAGGTGGAGAAATGTCTTAGAGCAGACATACTTAGAGTGCTGTGGCTTCTATGCAGCACCATGCTGTTTCTCTCCACAGCCCCCTCTCTGCTTCAAATCTGTTTAGGAGGGAAGATGAAAATGTCAAACCTCTGAGGTTTCCAGTAGCCAGTTCAAGAGAAGGAACACAGTCAAGGGTCTAGGGGGCGCTGCATGGTTTCAGCAAGGAAAGAATCAGGTTTTGCAGATGCTGCAAAGCAGCCAACGGAAAAAAATGAAGACAACGGGTAGCACAATTCAAAGTGCTAGTTATGACTTATAGAAGTCCTATACAGCTTGGGCCCAGGCTACTTGACAGATCATATATCCCTGTATGAACCCATCTAGGTTTTAAGATCATCCGGAGAGGCTCTTCTCTGAATCCCACCACTATCATAAGCACCGTTGGTGGGGATGGAAGAGAGGGCCTTCTCAGTGGCTGCCCCTAGATTCTGGAACTCCCTTTGCAGGCCATTCTTCTGGCAGCAGGCAAAGATCTTTTTTCCTTGAGATAGGCATTTTAACACAGAAAGTTTTTAAAGAATGGGCTGGGGGGTACTATACCATTTTAATTTTAATTGCTTCTTTTAATCTTTTCTTAGCTGTTTTACTTCTTGCATAGTTTAATTCTGATTTAATATGTATTGTTTATATGTTTTTAAATTGCATCGTTTTAATATGTAAGCCACTTTGAGGCCCAATGTTGGCAAAAGGCAGGATGCAAATAAAGATGAGGATCACGAGAGCACCCAATCTCTTCTTTGATCTGAGTGTGATCTTGGTCCTTCCCTATTATTAAAACTTCTTGCATTTACAATACTTCTTGGTCCAGATTTCTGACACCCTTATATAGAATGAACTCTAGCTAGCCTCATTAAAATGGTTTCCTAACTCTGCCAGCACCAAAGAGACATTTTGATTTTTAAATAAAGACTTAACAACATCAGAGCTAGCCTTTTAGACAGCCTTAAAAATTTGATCCATTTCTGGCCAAGTATTTGAAGTGTAAATTTATTAGAACAGCAATAACAGCAGACTCATATAATTTGGACAAACATGCAAACAAACAAAAACAAAACAAAAAAACCAGCACACAAAAATACTGAAATGGTAACATGAAACAATCTGTTATTATTTACAAGCAAATATCAAATACATGTGGGGAGGGAAGGGGTGGAAGCAAATTCATATTGAAGTGTCTGAAACATTTCTTCTTGGCTTCCGTCCTAGAACCCCAGGAGAAAAAAAATGTAAGCCCAAACAGCCACAAAACTAATTTAAAACAAAATAAAAACAAAGAGAGCAATTATGGAAGACCACATCAGTGTTCAAATGTGGTTACCATTACAAAGCAGGGGAGCAGGGTGGGATCCTGTCCTAAATGAAATGTGTGTTTTGGGTGATTTGGTAGGCTCCTATGGGGCTAAGGAGAAAGTCCTCCCCCTTCTTCCTCCCTGACAGCTGCTCTCAAATCATTTCATGATTCAATAAAACCAAGTTTCTATGAACACAAGGATTCTTGACTTCAGATGGAATATTTGCAAATATTTGACCAGTATCGCAAGTAAGTCTTCAAATTCGCTGGGCTATAAATGTTTTTCCAATTTAGCCTGTCTTAGCTATAAAGGCACACAGGGAAGCTGCCTTACTATCTGACTTGGGTGGGGAATCTCAGGCCCGGGGCTGGGATTCCAATTTGGCCTTCACGCATCCCCTGATGGGCACGTTCGCTTCACTGTGGCACTACCATTTGGTGTTTTCCCAGCTTTTGTGTGGGTTTTCCCTGGCCTACAATAGTTGAGATGCCTAGGGTTGGTAGGTTGGCTGATTTATAGGATTCTGTATTGCCTCCCTGTCCGCAAGGGTTCCCAGGGTGAAAAACAAAAACATTTTTAAAACAAAAACTCCCAAAAGAAGTTAAAATCAATTCTAGAATCCAGTTTTGAAACAGTTAAAGCAATAGTTTCAAATGCTGAATGCCATGTGGAACAGCCCTGTTTCGGCTGCTCATGAGAAGCTTCAAAGAGACGGGGCCAGTCTAATTTCCTTGCATAGAGAGTTTCCCTGGGTAGGGAGAGACAACGTGGTATAATGGTTTGAGCACCAGACTACAAGCCTGGAGACTAAGGTTAGATTCCCTGCTCAGCTACGGAAATCCATTGAGCGACCTTAGGCACATCACACAATCTCAACCGAAGAAAGGTTAACTTTAGGGTCACCATAAGTCAGAAATGGCTTGAAGGCACACAAGAACAAGAGAGTTTCATAGTCAAAGCACTTCTACAGAGAAAACCCTGTTATATGTACCCACTAAACTAACTTCATGACGCACTGAGAGACGCAACAGGTTCTCCGCTAAGAATCTTAGATTTCCAGCAGGCTCATACAGGAAGAGACAGTTTTTCACATATGTTGGCCCCAAGTCGTTTTGGGCTTTGTAGTTCAATACCAGCACCCTAAATTGAGCTCAGATGCAAATTGGAAGCTAGTGTAGCTCTTGCAGGACTGGCATTATCCTGTCTCTAAAATGCACATCTGACACCAGTCTGGCTGCTGCATTTTGCATTAGCTGCAGCTTCTGAACACTTTGCAAGGGCAGTCCTACGCAGAGTGGAAGTTGCTTTCAGTTCAGTTGTGTTTTAATGTTATAAATTGTTGAGCTGTGTTTTAATATTGTAATAGCCCGCTGTGATTTAACCATGAGCCAGTGTTTGGAAGAAAAGCAAGATATAAATCAAATCAAATCAAATCAAATCAAATCAAATCAAATCAAATCAATCAATCAATCAATCAATCAATCAGTAAAGCTCTCTCAGTTGATGGCACTGAACACTGCTGAGAGGTCTAAGGAAATGCACAGGGATGCACATCCCCTGTACAGTGGCTGGCACGGGCCCTCTACCAAAACTGTGCCCAAATCAAGAATGGAAAACATTCACATAATTGCTAACAGCTTAGGGAAACCCCAAGGGGCTAAGAAAAGCACATACACAAAAATTAGGAACACCAATACCTAAGGCACAATGCAGTAGCCACAAATGCTGGCCGAATTGCTAACAGCTTAGGGAAACCCCAAGGGGCTAAGAAAAGCACATACACAAAAATTAGGCTCCTAGGGGACTAAGGAGAAAGTCCTCCCCCTTCTTCCTCCCTGACAGCTGCTCTCAAATCATTTCATGATTCAATAAAACCAAGCATGGGTTTCTATGAACACAAGGATTCTTGACTTCAGATGGAATATTTGCAAATATTTGACCAGTATTGCAAGTAAGTCTTCAAATTCGCTGGGCTATAAATGTTTTTCCAATTTAGCCTGTCTTAGCTATAAAGGCACTCATAGGGCTTCAGGGCTTCCAGAACCTTCATCATTTTGGTTGCCCTCACCTGGACATGTTCCGGCTTGCTCATATTCTTCTTGAAATGACATGCCCAGAATTGGACACAGGACTGCAGATGAGGTCCGACCAAAGCAGAACAGGGTGGTACCATTACCTCCCTCGATCTAAATGCCATACTCCTATTGATGCAACCAAGAATCACATTGGCTTTCTCGGTTGCCTCAACACACTGCTGACTCATGTACAGTTTGTGGCATACCCTTCAACATCTCACAGATGAAAACAGGGATGCATGTGACCAAGCCACACCAAAGAGTGGTCAAGGTGGCTGAAGTCATGAATGAGGAAGGACAGACAGGCTAGGAGAGGCAGCTGCAGCTTGCTTTTGCCTGAGCCTACTGGGAAGGGGAAAATTCTGTGTCCCCTCCTGTCATGTCCTAGATAACTTGCACTCACAAGCTTCACTCAAAATTAACACAGAAGCATTTATTTTGCAGCAAGGCAAGCAACACAGCAACTTTCCTGAAAAGCTGCTGAGACTATCACATATTGGATTGTTACAGATTTTATACTTTGTCATACAAATTTAGGCTCACACAGCAGTGACTGGTGAAAGTCATAAATGTCACATCACCCTACCAGTAAAGGCATTTCCCCCAATCCTTCATTACTGATATATCCTTCACCCTGGGAGCCAGAACAAGTTCCTATAACCTTGCACTCCCCATTCTCACAACACCCTTCTGACAATACTTCTGATAATACCTTCTGATCTTCTCCCCCTTCCCGAAGCAGCAATTAACCGCTGGTACCCTGGAATACCTTAGAGGTATACACAGCTGCAACTAGCAATTGACAATTGATATTTGAGGCCCCTCTCTAAACTGCAAATCCCAAGATTCCATAGGACGTTGAAAGTGGAATAATAGCATTGACCATAGTGGCTAGGGCTTCTGGGAGCTGAAGTCCACAAACATCTGGGGACCCACAGGTTGAGAACCACTGTTCTACAACATATAAACTACGGAATTCCACGCCATAAGATGTAATGATGGTCTTCATATCAGATGGCTTTAAAAAGAAAATCCAGAGAAAATAACAGATTTTCAGAGAGTTACTTTTCATGCCACAATTCCCATAATCCTTCAACCACCAGTAAGGCTTGCCTCTTGGCAGTCAGGAAAGGAAGCTTTATCAAAAGTTGTTTCTGTTACACTTTAGGTCACTCAGCAGTCTTTGGGGCTAATTCTTGTTCATATGGATCTATCTATCTATCTATCTATCTATCTATCTATCTATCTGCAAAGGTTTACAAGCTATGTCAGGAGAACACCATTCACATAAACAGTGCCATTTTACCTCTCTTTTTTCCTTCCTAGGAAACTGTTAGGATATAGAAAAGAAAACAGCGAATAGCAGGAGGATAACACATAGAAAATCATGCTTGCAGAATGAGCTGGCCTTGATGGCCAATGGGGTATCACAGGACTATGTAATGCTTTTATTAAGAAGAAATAACTCTTTCCACAGACACAGATTCGTTTTCCTACTCTGCAGAAGGTGATTATGACTCACTACAGGTGACCAGAGAAATGACTAATTCTGAGCTTACATTCCAAATTTTACTGTGCACTCTTCTTCCAATTTAGGGATTGAAACTCTTGCTGAGAAACTACAATGTATGATCCAGCACTGAAGTTGCAACAGCTAATGAAGAAGAATGTTTGAGAAGCATTGCTTCACATGTTGCATGACTGTTGTTTTATTCTTTTGTCTCCATGGAATTAATCACACTGCTAACCACTTGTTCAAATGATCAGATCAAACAACTCTGCCTGAGTAACGATAGCATTAAATGATAATAGGAGTATCTCACAATCTGTAAACAATATTAGCCACGAAGCATACAAAAATGAAATAATGCACATTTAAACCCAAAATATTTAATTTTTCACACTGTGGAATCCATACTTTATGAGTAAAAAAGTCTTCGTGGTTTTAATCCCTGAAGGCTTCTAATTTATGGCAACTAGAAATCTACTTAAGGAATTGTCTTTCAAATACAATGACACGAAAGAAATAATCTGCAAGTGGTTTTTTCGGTCTCCAAAAATACTGCAACAATATTGAGAATACTGGGAAAGGTGCTTCAAGTACCAAATTGCAAAGTAGTATCAACCCAAGCATATCATTTAAAAGTGAGCACTCATTTCCCTTAAACAACAACAACAACACAAACATCAGAATTATCAAGAAAGTACACACTTGATGGGGGAAAAACAAAAAAATAATCCTGCATGCAACTGCTAAGTCATATTAATTTTTACACAGTAACTATGGCTAAAACAACCCAATTATTTGGGACACAAGGGTGGGTGTTGCAGGCAGTTGTACCAGGAAACATCTGTTCCCATCTAATAAAAACTGACCAAACGGTTTGAAGTGTTTGTTGCTGCCCAGATAGCAATCGGTTCACAGCCAAACAACACATAATGAGCTGACATACAAGGAGGAGAAGACAAAAGACATCTTCCCTCTCCCTTTTATGGATTAAATAGAGGCATCTTGTTGCCATCATGTCAGCAGCTAACAATTACAGATGAAGAAGAGCTGGGTTCAAAGTGCCATAAACTTAGCTCTCTTAGACACTTTAGCACCCTAACTGCTGTGGGTCCATCCTACAGAATCCTGGGATCTGTGGTTTTGTGGAGAACTTAGAATCCTCTACAAGAGAGTCCTAGTACATCACTGAAGTACAAATTCCAGGATTTTATAGGATGCAGCCCTGGCGTTCAAGGTAGGATCATAGTGTTGGTTTTCCTATCATGTGTCTTGATTTTCAGAATGGGTGGGCTAGTTGCCATATAGCTATCAGAAGCTATTAGTCACAGTAGATAAACCCAAAAGTTCTATGAGATGTGTAAACCTCCTGAGTACTAGATGACAAGGATGCACTCAGAGGAGAAGGGAGGAAAAACCAAGGCCTTTACAGACTGCCGGTGTACTTCCGGAGGCATCTAGCTGCCTGGAATGGGAAAAAGAATCCCTGGTTTGAAGTTCACTGGTCTAATTCAGTGATGCATGCATCTACCAGCCCATCCATTCATATATCAACCTAAAAGCATTTATACCCCATGCTTCAGCCAAAAAGGTTTCCACAGTGGCTTACATAAAACAATAAAAAAACAAGATAGTCACTGTCTGCAGGCTTACAATTTGAAAGAAATGACACAAAAAATAAGAAGAGGATAGAGATGGAAAAGAGCAGTGGGAAGAAAGGCCAACTCTTGCACCAGCTTTGGAAGCAAAATGTTAGTTCTTATGACAACGGATGGAATTAGTTCAGAAGTCTTTCAGCATGGCTTTGCTTCCCATCTCCCTTTCCTGTGACTTGGTGGAACATTTACTGCCAGAGGACAGCTGTTTAACAGTTCTTAAAATTCCTCCAAAAGTTCAAATCCCTTAGTTCTAGGAAAAATATGTTATGTGGATGAGCACTCACACATGTTAGGTGGAGTAAAGCCAGGAAAACTGCATTCGCCAGAGCAAAATGGCTGGAACTACTGGTACATTAGTACCACGCAGTTACATCAATTTCATACCCCTTTAGCCTGCTGGGTTCTGAATCCTGGCATTATTGAATTTGGTGTGGTACTTACCATTCCCTGTAGAGAAGCAAGAGAGCTCTCACACGCAGGATTTTAAATACCTCACCAAATTACAAACACCAGGATTCCACAGGATGAAACCACAGCGGTTAAACTGATGTAACTGCTGCTTCATACCAATTTAACTGCCATCATTCCCTGTGCAGTGCAGATATACCCTTAGTTTCAATTCAATCTAATGTCCCGTCCCATTCAAAAGGAGGCGGCCGGTGTACATACAATTCAACACTACATGGAATACTTCTTTTTCTACACAAAAGATTAGCCATAGCTTTAAAGCTCGAGCCAATCAGAATTTAAGACTGCTACACTGTTGGTAAATAAACACAGGTCAAAAAGTAGAAAACAATAAAACAGAACAATAATGTCACCATTAGAAGTTTCCTGTGTATGGGAAAAAAAGAGAGATAAAGGGGGGCACTGTGGGTTTTCCCCATGAACCAATTTAAATTATAAAGAAATAAAAAAATAACTGATGAATTTTGCCCCTACTCAGCAATGCCAGAAAGGGACATCTGGAGGAACTGACTGTCTACTGGTCTCAAGCACTTGATAAATAGGATTTAAGCAAAAATCACCATTAAGCACTTTCCTTAAATATTTTTTCTGGAGACAGGGCCTGTGTAAAACATAACCAACCAAAAGATTTTTGCTTATTTCTTCAACAGGACTAAGTGAGAAGCCTTAATGCAAACTAGCCAGAGGACAATAAAAACTGGGAAAACAGTTAAGAAAATATGGTTCACGAAACTGCAGATTCCTCTTCACTGAGCAGAGTCCTGTGTTGTTGGTAATGTTTGCAACACTGACAACCTGAAAGGTGAAGAAACAAACAAACTCTCCCACAAATTATAAATACTTCCTTTTCTGGTCAACAGTGAGTAGATTTTTATAAAAAAAGAAAGCTAATAAAAACTCATTAAAACTCATACTTCTTGAAAATTTTGCAATAAAGATTATATATAAAAAAAAGCCAGACGAGGGGAAAAAAAACCTCAAGTTAGCTTTCCTCAAGTTAGGCAAAGAGGGGGCCAATCTTGGGAAAGAAAATCCATCATCTGAATATTAGCATAGAAAAAAATCCTCTCCTGAGTCCTAATCTCTTTTGATGATAGAACACAGAACAAGAACTCCATGACAGTAAATTATGGGCAGATTCATATAGGAAGAGGTAATGCTTTAAGGCAGCCCAGTCTAGAAGGATAGCCTTAAGACAGCGAAAGAGCAGTGTGCTTTCCTTCTTCCTTTCTTTCCAGATCCCCACCAAGCACTATTTGGATGAAGCTATATCATGACATACCAACCAATGAGGTTATGCTGGGTCTCAAGAACCACTGGATATCTCTCACTGGCCTCCAAAGGACATGGCATCACCATTGCCACAAACAGTGGCAAAAAGTTAGGGCAAATAAAGTGCACTGTGTATGATTAATTAGAACCCAGCTAAAAACTTTCATATCCCCACTCCAAGCATCCACAATTCCAGGATTCCCTTCCAGCTCATCCTCCCAGGACTAAGAGCACAGTCAGGCACTCTTCAACTCAGCCTTCACTAAAAGTGATGTAAAGTGCAATCATATGGCATGGAAGCAAACCAAGAAACCCAAAATCTGCTTGCCAGCTTGCCACTCATGAGTGCATCTCGTGCTCTGGGGAAAGCCCAAAATGCTTGGCGAAGCACATGTGAGGCTATGCTGAATTCAGTCACACAGGAATGAAAGGAGACTTTTGAGTCTCAGTGCAGTATCAGGGGCTACAAGGAGGGACAAGTTATCAATTCTCTCTTTAGCAATTCACTCCCTGTCCCAAGTTACATTGGAGAAGCTCTGCACATCATGAAAAAAGACAGTTCCCTTCCATCTTCTGGGGGTGGGTGGGGTAGAGTTGTCGTAAGTCAGAAACAACTTGAAGGCACACAACAACAAGCAAGTCCCACTTGAATCAATTAAACTCTGTCCCAAGTCCCAAGATTACAACTTTAGGTAGCAAATTATGATCAGTTTAGATTTGGCAGAAGCAGGTGTATTTTAAGGCTCAATAAAATTTTAAAATGTCTCAACTATATACATAAAAAGATACTATCAGGTTAGCTACTGTTCTTCCAAGCAAACTACCTATCCAACCCATCTTTTGTCGCCTGCATTTTCAACAAACAGATTATGCAGCCATAGATGCCACTGCTACGTTACGCATGTCACACAATAGCTGGCACATTATGCCAGCAATGATCTCACATTCTTTTCGGTACCAGTTAAATAAGCTCTCCAGCTGAGAGGATGGATTTAAATCATGATTTAAGTCCCCAGGGGAAGGTGGAAGCAGGGAGGAGACTGACTTAAATTACTGATCTAAATCAATTCTCTCATTTTATAGCACACATCTTTCCTAAACAAGTGTGCATACTAATTTGGTCCTAGAACAATTAAAACAGAGTTGCATATAAACAGAGCCTTTATCCTACCTAGGAGCATAATCTAAAACATTCGGCCATGCAGCCCACATCCTTCAGCACTACAGAATCATACCAAGGGAGTCAACTGAGAGACATGCCTGTTTAGCTGTGTCTGTGTACTTGCGTGGTTACTGAGCAAGAACATTTATTTGAAAGCAAAGGTCACAATCAAGCACAGTGTGATTCAGCCCACTGAAATTAATGGGCTTCAACAGACTTGACTAGATTCTGCATTGTGACCCTAACTGCCCTGAGCATTCTATAAGACAATATGAAGTAATTATACGAGCCGAAATAGTATTACCCTACCCCACCCCCGGAGATGGGAAATCAGCTTCCAAGCTCTTTGGAAAAGAGGAAAATAACTATTAAGCATTTGCTTCAACAAATGGAATACGTGGATCTGTTGATCTTGGGGTTGCCAAGTTGGCAAACTATAGAATTGTTTTCCCTCCAAGGATGCCAGATTGGCACAGCAGAAGCAGAAGGACAAAGAAGCCAGTCAAACAGGAGACATAAGAGTAGCCTATGGCTACTTCTGTTCAGCATAATCAAGAGGGGAGATAGGTGAGAAAGCAAAGAGACTATCCATCAGCCACTGACCTCCCTCCATTGCGCACAACACACGCCCCTTCAGTGGTCTTTCATTTAAAAGTACAGTGGATTGTGCGCTGATTGTCCTTGTTTATGATCTGGCAACTTCCCTCTCCTCACCCATCTCATTTTGTACAGGTGAATCATTATTTCACTCCAAAAAATCAAATATTTTGCATAGATTAAAAGCAAAAACTTCAATGTATCTGTCTGCATTAAATTCAGATCGCACGTCAAATTGGCTTATTTACATAAAACAGCAATAACAGATTTAAAAACAAACAAACAAACAAACAAACCAGAAAGCCAATTTAATTGAAACTATCTGATTTATTATGTTTTTCAAAAAATCTGATTTAATTAATTTTAATCCATTTTTATCTCTCCTCCACTCCAGAAATAGACACATCATTCAGGCAACTGACAGCTGTATAAAACAATTCACGGTTGCTGCAATAATCTTTTCATCCATTCGAGACTCTTAAGCAATCAAACATTGAAACATTCCATGTAAATTTGATGAGTTGTGAAAGAGTATGAATCCTAACCCGATCATCACACTAGCCACTCCTCCCCTTGCCTTTAATAAATCCACCTCATAAATTTTTAAACCTCTCTTCTCAGCAAACAGGAGGCTCTCTAGAGGGAATACTCCTTCCTTCCTTCCTTCTCATTCCATAAGATATTCACTCATTTATTTTTACTTTAAACATATGTACACTGCTCAAGATTCTGTGTTTCATCTAACATGCATCTAACTTATCTCATGTCCTTCAGAATTCACCACCTTCTCTCACACATTTTACCAGTGTTACAAGCAGAGATAATATATTGGGTTATCAGCTACTTGTCCCTCTGTTGCCCTAGGACTACTGGGGAGCAGATACTGGCCTCTGCCTCTGACCAGGGGAACATGGACTACAGGGACGAGAGCCTGGAAAAGTTACTTGTGTGGAACATATGTCCCAGAATTCCCCCCACCTGGGAAGCACTTCCTAGTCCAGGGAACAAGACTTACTGGATGCAGCACTTGGAAAAGTTATTGCTTCGATTGCACCTCTCCCTGCCAGCTTGATCACTGGCCATGCTTGAGAAGGGATTCTAGAAGGTGTACTCCAAACAAGTAATTTTTTAATGCTCTTACTGGGAAGTTGCACCTCCTGTCTCCTCAGAAAAAAACCACAGCAAGTGATAGACAACCAGGCAGAGAAAGAGGAGCCACAAGGAGCCTGCTTCCTTCTCCCCCTTCACCCGTGCAGAGAGAAGATTCATACAGCTTGGACTGCCTGTGATTCTCAGCCTCCAGAGCAAAAAGGGAAGCAGGCTCTGGCTTCCTCAGCTGATGAAGAGAAATGTCAGCCCAAACAGGACAACTAACTAAGGGAGGTCAGCCTGGACCAACAGGATAGAGAGTCCCAACAACAAGAAGCAACCTTAGATGCTGTTTTGTCCTGACACTGCCATACTCACTCTTCTCCCCTGTCTCTTCTCTTCATAGCCTTGCCATTCATTTTTGTCTTTTCTCAGCATCTCTCTCTCTCTCTTTATATGAGTCACTTTGTGGCCATTTCCCCACTACACTGCTATAGTGCTATTATTCCACTTTCAATCTCCTGTGGAATTCTGGAGTTTGTAGTCTGCTCTGGCTGAGAATTCTAAAGGCCCCTCTCTAAACTACAAACCCCAGGATTCCATAAAATGTTGAAGGTGGAATAATAGTGCTATAATAGCTTAGTGCAGAAATGGCCCATGAGCCAACGTTTGCCTGAAAAGTAAGAACATTTTTACATGAGTTTTCAGCATACATTTACTCAGAAGTCCCTTGGGGCTCTGTGAGACATATTCCCTGGTAAGCAGGTATATGGGTGCCAGTGTGGTATAGCAGTTTGACTGCTGGACTACAACTCTGGAGAACAGGGTTCAATTCCCCGCTCAGCCACGGAAACCCACTGGGCAACCTTGGGCGCATCACATACTCTCAGCCCCAGAAAACTCCATAATAGGGTCACCTTAGGGTTGCCATAAATCAAGAAAACTTGAAGGCACACAACAAGCAGGTGTGCAAGACTGCTGTTTTAAGCACCACACTTGCCTCTTTGATGTCAAATTTCCCACCAAACCTCCTCTAAGATTCCTAGCTCTTCCCACCAAGTGATCCCTCCCTTTACCCCAGTTATACATTTACGGCTATACAGAATATTAAATCAGCCTGTGGCTTTAAGCATGTAGCTTTGAGCATTTCAAGCATGTAATAAATATTTAAAATAGACTTCAAGAGTACCAGGCAATCATTTTTTGTTTTCTTCAGTCTCTCACAAATCCCAAACCCTTCCAATTTTCCCCAGACACTGTCAGACTACAGTTTCTCTCACTGGCTTCTTCTTCTTTCCAGAGATGAGAGCAGGAACCACAGGAAGGCAATTGCCGGCTTTGGTTTAAATATATGAATGAAAACATGGAAATAGCAAGAGTAGCCAATAAGTCCCCACTATAACAGTCACTATCAGAAAACTTCTAAGAATCATAATATGGCTTTCTGCAAAACCTGCCTTTCATTCTTCCATTTACAAACCCTTTCCTGGTATTATGCTACAAAACACAAAGGGGAGTGAACACAAAAGTAAAGTGTGGTATTTCACAGAGATTTTTTTATTATTATTATTAAATGCAAGATACAACCCTCAGCAATTCTTAGGAAGTCTAAAAGTCTTTGTCCTCCAGTCTCAGATAAATGGAGGTTGGTCATAGTTTCCTCAGCACTGAGAGATAAACCAAGGAGAAGCAGTGAGTTCTGTCTGAAAAAGAAAAAATATTATTCCTTCCATTGTCAGGTCACTGTGGAGAAGGGCAAGTGGGAGGCCTGGCCTGGACAGTGGAAACACAGCAGCCCACAAAATGGAGGCTCACCAGGGCTATGCTAAACCATGATTTAGTGTTATGTGAGCATTCTCCTGCTACGTGTTTACAACATGGAACAAATGACTCACCCCAGCTGCTGCCTGAAGTACCAAAGGGCCCAGAGCAAAGAGTCCTGAAGGGAAGAATTCAAAGTCTTGTTGCATATAATGAATATTCTGAACCAGAGCTGCCTAGCACTCTGACCCTCTGATGCTGGAAGAGACAACAGAGGGAGGTGGGCTGCACTGACAAGGCTTAAACAGGACAGCGAAGGAGGACACAGCATACCAATTTGTTGAATGCCATTCTTTTCTTTTAAAAACTGACACACAACAAAGAGAACTCTCTTGTCTACACAGAACCATTAAAGATCAATAGCCATGCTATTGAAAAAAACTGAATTATGCTGCTTCTTGCAAACTTAAGCAAAACCAAAACAAAATTCCATCAAACAGATTTCTTTTCCAGTAGAGCTCTGTTGAGCACTACTCCTCTTCTTCTTTGATCATTCAAAATCAAGGAAATGAGGGGGGAGATATAGAGACAGAGGAATAAGCTGTGTTTACATTGCTTGTAATCTAAGATGGACTGGTAGTGTGGGTTGGCCTTCACATCTCTAAGGAGAGAGACCAGCTGTTTCACTTCTTCAAAAACCTGTTAATAATGGCCAGGCCATGCAATTCCACTGAGAGGGAGAGACCGAGTTACCCTTGGACTGGGAAAACAGTTTAGAAGAGCCACTTTTGAACAGTTCCAGCTGTCAGTCACCTAGCTCTCTCTTCTTGCTGCTTTTAGTATACCTTTTCAACAGTTGAAGGAGAAAATGCTTATTTTACTTCTTATGTAGGAAATATCAGCATCACTGGAGCTGACGAACAGGCAACAGCATTTGGAAAAGTTATTTGTTTGGACTACAGTTCCCCAAGTGGTCATGTGGCAATCCAAATAAAACTAACTTTTCCCTGCTCTGGGACCATATTCCTATCAGGCAGTGGTTCTCAACCTGTGGGTCCCCAGATGTTTGTGGACTTCAGCTCCCAGAAGCCCCAGCCACTATGGTCAATGCTCAGGGCTTTGGGGAGCTGAAGTCCAAAAACATCTGGGGACCCACAGGTTGAGAACCACTGCTATCAGGTTCATGGGACACTGAGAGCTGCTTTATATTTATTTAGCTGGTTTGTCCATCTAGCTCATCACTGCCTGCTGGGACTTGCAAGGACAGAGATACTGGCATCATCAGCTACCTGATCTCTTCAGCAGTGGACATGCAAATACAAGATGACCATTTCAAGTGATTTATACAAAGTTTGGCAAGCTTTGCCCCTCTAGAAATTGCTCAACTGTACCTCACATCAACCTCAACAGGATAACTGTTTGAGAGGTGGGGAGGGAGTTTCCATTCAACAACATCTGGAGGGCCACAAATTATCCATTCCTGGGCTACACACGAATGATGTCTAAGCAGCTACTCGGCACACAGGCTTCTCTAAATACAAATCAGGAACTTCACTTACTTGCTCCACTGCAGCCAACAAAGCTGAAATGTTGTTTTTCTTCCTCTTACTATTGTTGTTATTATTTATTTATGTATGTATAGTCCACCTTTTTCCAAAACTAGGTCTCAAGGCAGGTTACACAAATCAGAATACAGTTAAAAACACCTACAAAGATGTAAATGCTACTGTTAAAATGCAGTTAACCTATGCACAGAACTCACACTATTTAAAACAAATCCAATAATCAAAGCAGCACACTGTTAATTGCAGCTGAT
This sequence comes from Iguana delicatissima, assembly GCA_948472985.1. Classification (NCBI taxonomy): domain Eukaryota; kingdom Metazoa; phylum Chordata; class Lepidosauria; order Squamata; family Iguanidae; genus Iguana; species Iguana delicatissima. The sequence continues at coordinate 592,251 of CAOKZL010001283.1, forward strand.
TCCTAAAAGCCTGCCAGAAAAGTCTTCGCTTGCCAAGCGAAGGACAGCAAGAAGGCAGCCATTCCAGCCTTCCTAAGGAGGGATTTCAAAAGCCTGGGAGCAGCCACCAAGGGGTGGCCCTTTCCCATGTTCCAAGCAAGCCTGGGAAGGTTATGGGACTGAGAGAAGGGCCTTCCCCAGCAATCCTAGAGTTCATACAGGAAGATACAGTCTTTCTGATAGCCTGGACCTGAGCCATGTAAATCTCCCTTATACTTCATGTTGTAACTTTGACTAATTATTTTTGATATATCACCAGTGTTCTTATAGATACTATCTAAAAAAAAAACCCATGTTTGCCTATATAGTATCTGATGATGTGGAATTCTAAAATATTCCTTCAGATAAAGTGGCAGCCATACATTCTAAAATGCTGACTCCACTCAAGTGCTTAAATGCCTGTCCAATTCCTTGCTAAAGCCAGTGAGTCTTTTCCCCAGACAACACCAAGTGAAGTATTTAAGTTGCTGGACTGGGCCTTGGGAGATCCAAGCAGTAATCTCCACTGACCCAGAAAATTCAGTCTGTGACCATGAACCAGTTAGTCTTGAATTCCACAAGGATAAAAGCCAGAAGGAGGCAAGTCATGTGCGCTGCTTTGAATTCATTTGAAGAAAAATAATTAAAATAAATTAGTATATGATTGAAGTATAAACATATCTGCCATTTGAGGCTATACCTCATCTTTCCATTTTTACTGATACGCTAAAATGGTTTTCATTTTATTCCACAAAATTTACAAGCCAGCTTTCCCACACCCAGATGTTCTGTTCAAATCGTTTATTCTCACAACATCAGATGAAGTGATTTCAAAACAAAAAACAAAAAACAAAAACTGCTGTTACTGGATTATTGGATTTGTAAAAGGACAAAGGAATCAAAAGGAAGAAATGCTGAGTATTTCTATCGTCAGAGAACAACATAGAAGAAATTCTCCCCTTTCTTCCTGAAAGAAAAAGGCACACATGAGAAGGCTGTCTCTTTTAATTTTTGCACAGTGACCCATGTAGCCTGGTCTGTTGTATCTGTACTGAGATGTTAAGTCCCAAAAGGTAACTGGACATATGATTGCAGACAGATAAACAAGTAGGAACCACCAAGCATTCACTCTCAGTGAAAGTAAAAGCACCAGTTCAGCTGTTCATGCATGGGGAATACACGGGATATGTGCAATGAATTTATTTTCTTCTTAAAAGACAAGACTCGCTCCACAGACAAGCTTGGTCAGTCCTGGGTGCCTCTGGGCAATTACATCATCTTAAAGGAGCAATACTGAAGAGTAGAATATAGATTTTGCAAAAGACATATATAAATAACTGAGCCTCACAGACCAGCCTCACAGACCAGTTCAAAGACACAATGAATGTCTACATTATATTTTAAGAAATATATACCCTGCTTTTTCTATCATTTCAGGGTAGTTAGCAATAATCACAAAGGAAAAGAAAAGAAATAAGCAAACCAACCAAATTTAGTGAGGCCAGAAGCAGCCATCACTCTCTGTGGCCATGTCTGGAGCAGATTTAACATGGTTTGCAAATTACGAGCCAGCCCCAGGAATATGTTGAGTATTTCTATCTTGAGATAACTTCAGAAAACTAATCCTTCCCTTTCTTCCTGAAAGAGACATAAAAAGACAGCATAGTATAGTGCAGGGTTTTCCAAATGGTGCGCCGTGACACGTTAGTGTGTCACCTGAAGTGTGTAGGTGTGCCACCTACAATCTTGGAAATGTATGCTATTATTTATAAATCATATATTTTAAAAAATATGTGAAAGGTTTTCAGGAGATATGTTGTGTCCCCATACATTTTGTTATTACAATTTATGTACGTGTCTGTACCACTTATAAGGGGTTAGTTTAACCTCTGGTTTGCTAGTAAAACTGAACTACTGTGTTGCAAAATGATGCATGTCTAAAAACGTGTATCACAAACATGAAAAGTTTTGAAAGCTCTGGTATAGAGATTTGAGCAGTGAGCACTATGACTCTGGAGACCTGGGTCTGAATCCCAGTTCAGCCATGGAAACCCACTGGGTGACCTTGGGCAAGTCACACTCTCTCAGCCTCAGAAAAAGGCAAAGGCCAACCCTCTCTGAAAAAAATCTTGCCAAGAAAAACCTGTGATAGGGTCACCATAAATCAGAAACAACTTGAAGGCACATAACAATAACAATAACAACAACAACCCAGGAATATGAAAATCCTCTCTTCTTTTTCAGCACCAATTCCCTTGGTTTAGTCAATTTTAGCTGTAGCTTGCCATTATGTTTACACCTCAGCTAGAAACAGTGCACGCTATCCAAGCTCCCATCTTAACCAGAATTTAAAATTAAACTTTACAGAGAGATAACAAGCCCAGCTTATGAGGCAGCCTAGTCAGGAGAAGCCATGAAGTGAGCAGAAGCACAGATATGACACTAACCCAGGGGTGGGAATCATGTGGCTCTCTAGAAGTTGTTGAATTGCAACACCCAGCATTCCTCAATACTGTCTCTGCTGGTTAGGGCTGCCATGATTTGCATTCCATCAACATCTGGAGGCCCACATGATTCCCACTCTGGTTTCGTGTCACCTCTCTGCTTCTGCTCACTTCATAGCTTCTTGTGAACAGGCTCTCTTACAAGCAGGGCTTGCTAACTCTTTGTAAATTTTAATCTTAAATTCTGGTTAAGAAGGAACCATGTTTAAAGCAGATGAGGAAAAGAAATTTGGATTTTCTACCCCCAGAAGACAGAGAAGGAGGGAGAAGAGAGAATGCCTATTCCTGAAGCTGGGAACTTTCTGGTCTGAAAAGTATGGTTTGTTCAGAGCTTGTACCAGATTACAGTGAAAAATACGTGCCTGTCACTGCATAACCTGAAGCAGGCTTAAGAATTCAGATGTACTGATCACAGCGTAAAAATTTTACATTCACACATGGTAAGTGGGAGGCATAATTTTTACAGTGACCGTGAGTGAAAAGTGCCACACTCTGAGCCTTTCAGCTTCCCTCACTTGCTAACAACTACTTTACTTACAGAATGCTAATGGTGTGGCCCACTTTTCCATCTCCTTTCTTCAGGAGCTTTTGACATCTGAGTTACTACCCTTCTGAACTTTTAAGCCCTTCAGCGCTTAAGATGACAAAAAGGAGGGTGCTGTCTACACATTAAGTTTTACAGTTCCATTTAAAAGGTGACCTGCAAACAGAAGAAAAAGGGGAAAAAAATCACGGGATTTTAGTACTGAGTGCTGAAGGCCTCCTGTGTTGAATGGATCTAGAATCACATTTTATTCAGTGTGGTGTTGAAATTTTAGCTATTTATTCTTTCCCTCAACAATATGAAAGCTAGGTTTTGCACTTCTGAAAAACTAGTATAAAACTGCACCCCCCCCCAAAAAAGTGGGGAGTGTTGCTACAAGAACCCAAGTCCTGAGATTCCCATTTATTAAAAAAAAAATTAATTCCCATTAACAGAATGGAAAAAGCCATCTTTAAAACTAAACAGTAGAAGGAAGCAATGGAGATTGGTAAAATGAAGGAAGAAGATAGATTACAAAATGCAATACAGTATGTGAGTTGGGAGCAGCAGGAACAAGCATCCAAAACCAATTCTTCATCCCAACTAGAGTAAACCTATTGACTTACTAAGATCTCATCGTTTCAGTGGGTTTAAAGTCTAGTTTAGTGGTCCTTAGGCTTTTCTTTACGAGGGACCTGTGTAAATATAATTTTTTCGCTAGGGAACCCCAAGACTTAACTCAAGATTTAAATATTCAAATATTTATTTATGTGTTCAAATATTTATTTATTTACTTACTTACTAAAGGCTAATGAAGACTAGAATTCAAATTCCCCACTCAGACCTTGGGCAAGTCACACTCTCTCAGCCTCAAAGGAAGAAACGCTAAACCCCCTCTGAACAAACCTCCCCCCCAAAAAAAACCCCCACCTTGCATAGGTTCACTTTAAGGTGGCCATAAGTTAGAATTGACTTAAAGTCACACAACAACAAAGTGGTGCTGACATAGCGAGGTTCTTTCTAGCTGTCTAGCCATCCTGTCTCTCCCCTTTGAAAACTGACCTATAAAAGCCCTGAGGCAAACCTATCATGACCGTTTTCTTGGCCAGATTTATTGCCTTTGCCTTTCACTGAGGCCGCGACTTGCCTGAGGCCACCCAGAGGGTTTCCATGGGCAAGTGGACCCCAGGTGAGGGTTCTGGTCCCTAGTTTAAAAACCACCGGTCCAGTTGAAACTAAACTAAATTTATCACAATTTCTTCTTTGTTTCCCTTTGTCAACTTTAATTAATAGCTCACTGCTATGTCTGCTGCATCTAAAGATAGTAAACACTGACCAAAGTTCCTTTCTGAACCAGAGCTTGAAATCAGAATTCAGAGAGTTCACAAATCCTGGTTAAGAGGAAGCCTGATAAGCAAATGAAAGTACCTTAGCACAAACGTTAACATGGTAGTATAGTTAAAATAGGCAAAAGAAGGAAGACCAGATTTGGTGCCAAAAAAGGGAGGACAGATGCATTCTTTAGAACAGTCCTACTTAAAGTGGCAGTCCAAAGACTAGACTCAGACCATAAGCCATCAGCTGCCAATCCTTGCCAAACCTCTAAGGAAGGAAGGAAGGAAGGAAGGAAGGAAGGAAGGAAGGAAGGAAGGAAGGAAGGAACTGTAAAACTGTAGCCAATAGGCACACATATGGTACAAATGCCTGCCACAGTAGGGGGGAAAAAAACCCAGCAGGTTCTCTACATCAGATAATTTGAGAGACACTGCTTTAGAACAATTTGGCATTCTCTTGTTTGCTGCAGAGCACCTCCCATGCACAGTATCAGAAAACAAGTTAGCGCACATTCTCAGGATATATATCTGTGTTCCCAGTATAAAAACAAGCCAAATGCCAGGCGATAGATCTTTTGTGGCAAGAGGAGTCTGATTCAAAAATAAAGCCAACCTGACAAAGGCAACAACCGCCCAGAGGCTAGACATCCTGCCCCCCCCAATCACTGTTGGAGATACTCCAGCTCTGAGCAGGGCCTGGAAGGAACTAATTACCAAAATAGCCTCATCAGTTGCTGTTCATTCCTTTTTCAGATACGTTAATTTTTTTGGCAGTGCAATTGTTACTTTTTAGCTTCTTCTGTGGTTACAGGGGACGGTGGCCTCTCTAAATGATGGAGAACGAGTATCACATGGTTCAAATGCCGCCTTGTGCTCTGCTGTGGCACTGAAGTGACCGTGAGATGGATGTGGAGGAGCGTGCCCTGCTCCACAGGCCAGAGGCTCGTGGCATTCAGATGTAACTAAAAGGGCCACTGTTTTAGTTACGTTAGAGAAATGAGAAAATAAAGAGTTATTTCTTTTAAAAAGATACTGCCTTGGGTCCCACTTTGAGAGAAAAGGCAGCATGTAGATATAATAAATTAATAGATCAATACTGCGTCACATGCCAATCATGTGCGCTAGTTGCCAGGGGATTTCCAAGACCAATTTAAAATACTATTTTTTGACCTTGAGAGCATGGTTTGGCTTTGACCTACTTAAAGAACCAGCCTTTCATCTGTATCAGCCTTTAAGGTCAATAAATCAAGTGCTAGAGCTGCATGTCTATCCATCTTCCCCTTCCGTCTGCTCTTAAAATGTAATTCCTGAATGAGGAAAGACTGCGTTTATCTGAAGAGAGGACGTCCCCAGCCCTACTATCCAGATCCAGCTTGAAAGCAGCACTTATATCAGTATAGTTAGTGTGGTCCAGCAACCAGCATGTTAGGCAGAATTTGGGAGAACCATATTCTAGTCATCACTAAGGCCCTTTCCACACCTTACCTTTTAACGCTGCTGGGTTGAGGTTTTCGCATGAGAAGGCTTGGAAGGAACGCTCTCGCAAGCCTCCTGCTTCAGCTCCGCAGCTCCTTCCTTCCACAGTGCAGCCTGGGAGTTGTAGGTTGCACTGGGGCAGGAAGCGTGACCGGCGCGGCTCAGGAGGCTTTGCACGGCAGGTGAGTATGCCCCAGGCCCCTGAGCAATGCGTGAACGCGGAGCATTTTTGGCTTGAATCCGAAAATGAAAAAATCCATGCCCGCTTTGCGTCAGGCTCTTGAGTAAATGTGAGTGCTTCATGCAGACTGCTCCTCACATTTATGTGACGCTCAAGGGGCCCTCTCGCTTCCAAAACTCCATGCGAAAAGGCCATGAAACTCTCTGAGGTACCCTGGCACAGTTTCTCCTCCTCCAGCCTGACTTGTTTCACAAGGTTGTTGGGAGGATGAAATGAGGAGGAGAAGAGACGTGTACTGTGCCTTGAGTCCACTGGGAGAAAAGCCAGGAAATCAACACAACACATGTGCATATATATACATATAAAAAAAGAAACACTGACACTTACTATCTAAGACCTGGAAAAAAAATCTTGCTATATTCCTCTTTCTTAACAAAATGGGATGTCTTAACATGTTTGAAAAGCTGTTAGAAGTTGCAGAAATGGATAAGTTAACATACATGTTAAATAATAAATCCAATAATAAGTATTTAAGGACATGGTAGCCCTTGACAGACTACTTACAAAACCAACATTATGGATTCAAATGGTAGGGATGTAAGCATAGTTTTGAGTACTCAGAGTAAAAGTTTAGGAGATTGGGAGCCGAACTGTATGTAAACATGATCTTATCCACAATTTTTTTTTCTGTAACATTGAGTTGGAGATATTCATGATATATATAGGGTTAATTTAAAATTAGATTTTTTTTTTTGGTAACTACGTTGTGATTATAATGTGAAGGGAAACAGTAATCAGTTGAGAGGCTGGGGTCATTTAACGATACCTTCTGTGTCAAAGTGGTGAACGCGCAATTAGTAATCAGCTGATCAGTAACCTCTTCACTACAAACTCCTCTCTTTTTTATTTTTGGAGGGAGGTGGGAAATAATAACACAAACAAGCTGTATTCTTTCCTTTGGGGGAAGCTTTTTTCTTTTTCTCTCTTCTTTCGCTCTTCTCCATTTTCCATTATTATTATTTTTCTCTTTGGGGTCGATATTCTGAGTATTACTAAGTGCACGTCATATTTGTACAAAGCTACGTGCTATGTCAGTCTGTAGTCTATGTTATTTTAACAATAAATATATATCCAAAAAAACCATAACACATGTATATAAAACAAACAAACCAAAAAAACCAAAAAAACAAAAACAAAAAAACACTGACGCTTACTATCTAAGATCTGGAAAAGAATCTTGCTAAATTCCTCTTTCTTAACAAAATGGGATGTCTTAACATGTTGACACAACCTGTTGCTAGTTCATTAAGCCCTTTGAGATTTCTCACATCTAGTGTGAGAACAAGACAACAGACGCTTTTGGGGGCGGGGGGCAAAGTTTCCATGATTTCAGCAAAATGTTTCTTCAAAAAACTAGTGTTTTTTTTTTTCCTTTGTGAAGCCAGGTGTGCAAGCAAAAAAAGACTGGATGACTGATCAATAAGACACAAAAATCCCTCTTGTAAAAGAGGAGAAAACTGTTGCGATTTTTTCTTCTATAAGAAAATAAGACAAGTAAGGAAAAACTAGGATCTCTAATATTCACCAGGGGCAGGGAATCCACACTGTTATCCTGGTCAGGAGCTATAATTCTATACTGTTTGAGGAACAAGGAGGACAGAAATGTATGTATAAGCCCAAAGTTTTCTCCCAATCCCACCCAGCATGGAGATCT